>CM064562.1:2106422-2258922 GCA_032716605.1 Paralithodes platypus | reverse complement strand
ACATAAGAACATAAGAAAATGGGAGTCTGCAGAAAGCCGATTGGCCTAAGCAAGGCAGATCCCTGTCCCACACAACCCCAATTCAATTACAAAGCCCAATTATAGGCTTCACACTCTAATACCCAGAGGATCATCTTACCAAAACGGTTAGAGATTAACGCAGGATTATGGGGGTCTGCAGAGCGCTGATTGGCCCAACCCGGCTGATCCCCCTTCACACCCAACCCTTCTCGTCCATATGCTTATACAATTTTATCTTAAAGCTCCCTACAGTTTTAGATCCCACTATAGCACTTGGTAGTCCATTCCACCCATCTACAACTCTGTTACCAAACCAATATTTGCCTATATCTTTTCTGAAACGAAATTTATCTAATTTGAAACCATTGGTACGAGTTCTTTCGCTATCACTGAGCTTTAGTACATTTGTCATGTCCCCTTTGTTAATCCCACTAACCCACTTGTTCATGTACTTCCTCACTCCATCCTTCCACCTCTCATTCGGTCTACCTCTCCCTCTCTGTCCCTCCACCTCGCTCTCGTACACCCTCTTAGTCATTCTCTCGCTTTCCATATGTTCCATATGGCTGAACCATCTCAAGTTGTTCCTTTTCACACTTTCCAGCACATCTACCTCCACACCACACCTCCTTCTTACTTCCTCATTAGTCTGTCTATCCCTCCATGTAACTCCGCACGCACTCCTTAAGTAATTCATTTCCACTGCTCTCACTCTTGGTCTGAGTCTCTCAACCAACGTCCATGCTTCGCTTCCGTAAGTCAGTGTCGGGATTACCACACTGTCATGCAAGGACTTCTTCACTTCCATACTGACCACCCTATTTCTTGTTACTGCTTTCAGAGTTCCTACAACCCTCTTCCCCTGTTGTACCACCAGACGCCCCTAGACCTACACGTGCAGCTCGTCATTTCAACACACTCCAACCAATAAGAGCAAGAACTGACAGATATAAAAATAGTCCTATCCCAACCATTGTTAATATTATTAATAATGTGTAATAACAGCCTGTCACACCATATATACGCGCCCACCTTTAATAATATATGCATAAGTGTGTGTGTGTGTATTAGAATATAATTATGTATGTATTTGCTTGAGTTTGTTTATGTATATGTGTATATATGTATCTATGTATGTGCAATATATGTGTATGTATGTGTGCGTATATGTGTATGTATGTATGCGTTATTTATGTATATGTATGTGTCTATAGTGTATACTGTTTGTGGTTCGAGCCCGGCTGAGAGTATCAGGTAGGATAAGAGAAGAGCATATATGCATGTATTGTGCATATATTTATGTATATGTATGTCTGTGTGTATGTGCTGTCAATGGTTCGAGCCCGGTTGAGAATATAAGGTATAATATGTATATGTACTGTACGTGTATTTATATGGTCATATGCACATATGTATGTAAATATACGTACATATGAGCGAGAACATATTGCTCACTAGCGCAACTTCTGATTATAAATCTATGCATAAGCATTATCTATTATTAAGTGTTCGCGTATCTTCATCCATGTATTTCCACCCTTAACAATAGAACGCCCAGCTCTCCCATATTTCGCCTTCTGTCTGTCTGTCTGTCTGTCTGTCTGTCTGTCACACACACACACACACACACACACACACACACACACACACACTACTGAGGATTAACCTCCCATTGTAGTAGGCTGTACCTGACCATACGGATCATATACGGACTTGAATTGCTGCACCCTCTTTACCCTTCAACTCTTCACCCTGACCATACCAAAACAGTTTCTGTATGTATGTATGTTTGTGTGCATACGTGAGCGTTTGTGTATACGGACATGTGCACACTTACTGCATGTTCTTATGTTCCTATATATGTATGTATATGTATGGGCGCACGTACGTGTATATACGTATGTTCTGTATATGAGTAAGTAAATAAATGTGTATATGTACTGTATATCACTTACTCTCATGGTTATTTTATGATAATTTGTATTCTGCACATGCATCATTATTGTATTTATTTATTTTGTTTGTAAACTGAGCTTACCATCCTCATATCTGTACATCTCATGTTCATCCACTAAATTGTAAAATGTGTATTTTCAGCTCATGAGGCTGCCATTCTTTAATAAACCGTTTATTATTATTATTATTATTTTACCCTCTCCCGCACTTCTTCATCCATATTCCCATCTTTACTCAACACACTGCCCAGATACTTAAAAGAGTTGACGATCTCCATAGCCTGACCGTTCAGCTTCACCTCACACTCTGTGACTTCACCCCTTTCGAAGACCATAACCTTGCTCTTCCCCGCATTTACCTTCAAATTCGGTTTTTCGCACACTGTTCCAAACTCATTTACCAGACCCTGCAACTCCCATTCATTATCACTCATCAGAACTGTATCATCCGCAAACAGCAGTATAGGTAGCTTCCACTCAATTCCCTCCCTTTTCAGCGATACACCAACATCCACTGCTCTTGATAGTATTTCTTTCATGACTCCATCCATATATACTATTAATTGAAGTCATTGATAACCGGGGCCAACATAGATTAATATTTTGATTGGGGCTATTATCGTCAGGAATAGAAGGGTGGCTGATTTACGACAATTCAGACTTTTAAGAATATTGAAATTGCGTTATATGGACATTTATTTGACTACCAAACGATATGGATTACAGGTACATATTATAATATACACAACGCATGATTATAGAGAACACTAACATATTTTAAAGATGTAATTAGTATGGAAATGGATGCATGATGAACGAGAAGACCGATGTCGACTCTTGGTCGCTTACACCTACTTTACAACTCGAAAACACGGGATCAGGCTGTATTGTGCGCCTCAATTGTCCATGGCCGGGGTGGGGGTGGAGGAAGGAGGCAGGAAGCCTTGAACCTCCCAGATAAAGAAAGTAAAAGTCCACTGCGAGAGGTGAACCAGTGGACTTTCTCCCAGGGGGGCGCGGTGAGTACAGTACAGTGGGGAGAAACACTACAACCGGATGTGAGGGGTCAGGAGGAACTAATGGGGGGAAGTAGAGGAGGGGAGAGGGGGAAGAGTGTAAAGGGGAACTGTATACGGGATGTGTGAAAGGGAATCAAGGTAAATTGAGGAGAAAGGAACTGAGGTACGGTAAGTAAATAGAGGGAGAAGTGGGAATAGGATGTAAATAGAAAGGGAGTAAGGTGTAAGTGAATAGTACGGTACCACTACTTTGGAGATGTGGTTAAGAAAATTATATGGTACACTAGGATGCCATAGTCTCTAGCCACCTCATAAGAATTCGTGGACCCCCTGTTTTTCTCTATCCAATTAGAACTATCTGGACATATTTTTGAATAAAACTTGCTTTTAAATGAATAGTATAGGCCTATACAGTATAGTTTTGTAGTTGATGTACAGACAATTATATTTATATATTCGTTTCCAGATATATACTTGCATAATTAGAAATAGGTAGAGTCCACGAATATTTATGAGTGGGCTACAGACTATGGCATCCGAGTGTACATGGGGTGGGGACAGAGAAATAGCCTAAAGGTACGGTACCCCTAAAGTGGGACTATTGGACAAAATAATAAGATCACGTGCAGAAGGCCCAATGACCCATACGCTAATTGACCACTTGCGAATTTCAGGCTATAAGGAAGTTGGCGCTGTAGACGTCGATATTTAGCAGAATTAGCAACTAAAATACGGTTCTAGTACATTTATAAATACATAAAACCAAATCAATCATATTTTGTATCCATCAGAAACATATATCATTATTGTATTCTGTTTACGGCTCGAACTTCCTTATAGCCTGAAACTCGCAAGTGATCAATTGACATATCCCTTACAGTAGGTAACTTGGTAGCCTATCCCTCTCACCATAAGCTACAATTACAATGGCTTACCTGATCTTACATTTGATTTAGAATCTGCCCCATCATGAATAATAACCGCCATACACCACTTGACAACAAACTACTTAATAACACTACTGTACAGTAAACCATAGCAAATATTAGTACAATCCTTCCTACAAATGAGCTATAGGCGTAAGAGTAAATTACAAAGGGAAAAGGGTTGCATAGTATACTGTACCCGTACTGTACAGTACCGGGAGGTATATTCCACAGATAAGTGGGGTAGAAGGATCTCGTGTGTTTGAGACGGGAAGTTGTATGGGGACCTTCAGCCAAAGTATATGTATAGGCTACACACTAAGTAGTAGATAAGTAGTAGGTGTACAAACTTTGCCTTCAGCAACCAACATTACGTAACAAGCTTCAACGACCCAGGGAAGGCAATAGGAAAGGAAACAGTCTCATGACCAGCATACAGTGTTTTCCATGCGGTACTGTATCAAACCAGCCTCTGAAAAGACAGCATCCCGACTAAGTACCGGTACCGTGCCGATAACACATAGCTTGCGAGGAGACGTGGCTTAATGACTTTTAATTACCGTTCCACACAGATAATACCGGTAATACATTACGATACAATAATTGTTAGTGTTACAACAAATAAGTTACTATTGAATACCGTACATACCATCAATATCTTGCCCATGTGCAACAGAATTTTGTTTTTGTTTTTACTCATTGTAATTTTACATAAATTCTAAGAAAAACTCGTTCACAGGAAGAAGTGACCATAATTTGCAGTGTGCGTCAGAGAGAATGAGGGAGATACCGGTATATATAATAGATAGATCGAGATATAGCCTATTGCATAAGGTGAGTACCGGTACCACTACATGTAGGCCTACAAGTAATATGGTCAAAAAATCTAACGTACATACGTGTGTGTGTGTGTGTGTGTGTGTGTGTGTGTGTGTGTGTGTGTGTGTGTGTGTGTGTGTGTGTGTGTGTGTGTGTGTGTGTACAAGCGGTGGTGTGTTTAAAGGTACAACATTCACGAAGTATGTAGGTTTGCAGGTACATGAGGTTTAGGGCGACAGTTTAAGTGTACACACCTCTTTAAAATACGTTGAAATGGAGTATTGTCGGTTAGGATAGGTTAAGTTTTATCTAGATAGTTTGATTTAGGTTTAACAATCGAAAATGTACTGCATTCAAAAATAACGTGTGTACCGATAAACACACCACCACCCGTGTGTGTGTGTGTGTGTGTGTGTGTGTGTGTGTGTGTGTGTGTGCGCCCCAGGTGGTGGTACAACATTCAGGTAAGGGAAAGTTTGCTAGCACAGATGGCCCGGGTCATTATATTATAGCCCCTGTGACTCACACCGACCTGGCTCTACAGACCATACTCAACACAGAAGATAGGCTACCTCATCACTCCAACAATTTCCATATTATGTAATTAACCCTAACCTAACCAGACGCCCTGCTGGTCTTTGCATTGATATACAAGATGACAAAATACTAAAAATACAGTAGAAAAGTGAACAAAAACAAATTTATCTCCACTGATTCAAGATGGGCGCCTCTCCCTTATTTAAACCATATAGTCTAATGAAAAATAATCAAATTTCCGCAGATAATGACATAGGCCTATATAGGAATGATCTATGGGTCATAAAGATTATACGGTATATATGTTACAAAGATTGGGATATCTCTCACATGTGTAAATCTAAAGTACCGGTAATTCTCAAAATGATAACGTCGCCTTTTCATACTGGGATAGCCTATCAGCATTGAAATTACAAGCCATGATTTTGGCAAAGTAATAGCTTCCGGGAGGTCTAAAATATAGGTGAAAAGTTCGTGTGAATTCCGTGTCTCAGACTTACGATAGGTCTACTGTACTATTTTTTTTTTTACAGAAAATTACTCCAAACATCACTAGAAGAAAAGGTGCATACCGGTACTGATACTCAAAACAGTATTCAGGTGTGCTGAAGATTAATTACCAATAACTAAAACGAGAGAGAAAATCTATTTAGCTTATAACATAAGCTGTACAGTGGTACCGGTATTTATAATATTTGGCTTCAATGTACCGGGTAGGCTACGGTACTAACATGAAGCCACACTGTCAACAAAATAATGGATATGAAAAGGATAGTGTACTAGGCTACCCATGTAATTGAAGGTATACCGGTATTGGTGGTAATAAACCCATCTTATACAGGGATAGAAAGGTAAATGACCATCACTATACCCAATGATCTTGTATACCGATACGGCGGTACCTTTTTCATACCCTTGAGTTTTCATAATGCAACGACAGGAAAATGGTCCCTAGCTATCTTGCAAGCCACCTATCACATCATATCAGGTAAGGGAAGAGATGGTTGTGGTGAAGGAAGAGGTCTTGGCTCTAAGGGAGGTTAATGTTAAACTTCAGAGGGAAGTGGATTTTATTAAAGACGAAAATCTAGCTTTCAAGCTTAGCCAAGAGGAAATTAAGTCGAGTAAGGGGAAAAGGGAGGAAGTTGATGACAAATTGTATTCATGGCAGGTTGTTAAAAGTACGGGTGTGAAAGTCACACTCAAGAAGCAGGATAGTAGAATAGTTATGAGTGTGACAAATACATTCTCTCTTTTGCGAGACGAATGTGAGGGAAAAGATAGTCAGGATAAGGGAGGGTTAGCCGAAGTGCCTGCCGCCGACTCAGCTCCAACCGCCGACGCTGTGCTACCTACTACTACCACCACCACCACCAAGGGAGCTTCTGCCACCACCGGGGGTTCTCCAACTGCATCTGCTGGATCCTCCCGAGGGAAAGGTAAGTCTGTGTCCCGAGAAGGTAAGTCTGTGTCGATTGTGGGCGACTCCATGGTAAGACATTTAGTTAGGGCTACCCGCACTAAACTTAGGAAGGTTGTGTGTCTGCCTGGCCATGGAGTTGGGAGGGTTTTAGAGAAGATGGACCACATCTTGGAAGATAGTGGAGATAACCCCATTATCTGTCTCAGTGCCGGGAGTAACGATGTTGGTAAGGGTAGAAGTGAGGAACTGCTGCAGCAGTATCGGGATGTGTTAGATAAGGTTAGGATGAAGGGAGGGATCCCTGTAGTACATTGTATCCTACCCAGAAGAGGAGTTCCCAAGGAATGGACATCCAGGGCGATTGGTGTCAATTGCCGTTTGGAGAAATATTGCAAAGAAAAAGCAATACCATTCATTGATAACTGGGATAGTTTCTATGGGAGAGATGGGATGTACGCAAGGGATGGGGTTCATCTTTCACGGTTAGGGGTTTCTACATTAGCTAGTTCTTTAGATAGGGTGGTTGTGGGGTTTTGAACAGAAATATTGAGAGTGTAAATGAGAGGTTAAATGGAACAATTTTAGCGTCAGGCGAAAGCGATAAGGATATTCAGTCTCGTGCTAAAAATGATGACTATATTGCTAATGATAGTAGTGATGGTGCAACGGAAGATGGAAATGTCGTTAGAATTAAAGGTAAATTAGGTACCGGTATAAAGAAAAGAAGTAAATTGAGAGTATATTACACAAACTGTAGGAGTCTATGTAACAAAATGAACGAACTTAGAGCCCTTGTTAGCAAAGAAAATATAGACATAATAGCGCTAACTGAAACTTGGATTAATACAGAAACCAGGCCTTTTTTTTAGCAGAATTTTATATACCAGGATATAGTTTGTTTAAATATGACCGAACAAGTAAGAGGGGTGGCGGTATAGCAGTGTTTGTCAGGAGTACATTAAAAAGCTGTATTAAATCAGGTATTAGACTAAATAACGATAATGAAAGTGTTTGGGTAGAGGTTAACGAAGGTAGTGCTCACCGTAGTTATTGGAGTTATGTATAGACCGCCAAATATGAGTAGAAATGACGGAACGTCATTATGGGAGGAAATTAAAATGGCATCAAGGTTTAGCAATGTGTGCATTATGGGGGATTTTAATTTTCCGAATATAGATTGGCAGCATCAAATAGGAGACTCTGATTCTGAGGAGTTTATAGAGGTAGTACAAGATAGTTTTTTATTTCAATTCATAGATACGCCGACTAGAGGTAATAATATTCTCGATTTAGTTTTCAGTAACAATGAACATATGGTAAATAATGTAGAGATAGGGGACCACCTAGGAAATAGTGACCACAATTATGTGTATTTTAATATACAATGGAAAGGTAATACCAGAGAGAATACAACATTAATACCTGACTTCAGAAAAGACAATTATGGTGGGTTAAGAAGAGCCCTATTAGCGGACCCTATGGTCAAAAAATTAAGTCGATCCAGGTGTCCAAATGAGTGTACCCCTTCTCAGGCACCTGTCATCTTAAGTCAGGAAGAGACGTCAACCTTGGTAGATACATACGATAATTTTATCGAGTCGGTATTCAATGCGCAAAATAAATACATCCCCAAAAGAAAATTTAGATCAACACAGAACCAACCCAAATGGATGAATAATAGACTATTAGATCTTCTAGGACAAAAGAGAGGAATATATAGAAAAATTAGGAAAGGCGAAATTCACCTACTTGCTTACTATCAGAATCTATCAAGACAGGTAAAAAGGGATATTAGGAAAGAAACAAGAAATTATGAAATTAAGGTTGCCAATGACTCAAAAAATAATCCTAAAGCTTTTTACCAACTATATAAATCCAAGGTTAGAGATGTAATTGGTCCCCTTAAAACTTCGATAGGAGAAATGACAGAAAATGATTTAGAAATGTGCAGTACGGTACATTAAATAGTCAATTTCTTTCCGTTTTCACTAATGAAAATTTGGCACAGTTTCCAGAAGTCCGTAAGGTATATAGCGATAGTATAGAAAATAGGTTAAGTATGGTTACTATAAGTAGAAATTATGTGCTTAAGGAAATTGACAGACTGAAACCTCATAAATTGCCTGGTCCTGATGAGGTATATACAGTATATGCTAGAGTATTAAAAGAATGTAGGGATGAGTTAAGTTACCCATTAACATTTCTATTTAACAAGTCATTAGAGACAGGTATAGTTCCAGAAGCTTGGAAGCTTGCAAACGTAGTTCCGATCTTCAAAAAATGTGACAAATCAATAGCATCCAATTACCGTCCCATTAGTCTTACATCAATCATAGGAAAGCTACTAGAGTCAATTATTGCTAGTAAAATTAGAAACCACTTAGATACATTTAATTTAATCAATTCTTCTCAGCATGGATTCACTCAGGGACGTTCTTGCCTTACTAATTTGCTTAGTTTTTTCTCAGAGGTATATGAAGCAGTAGATAATGACAAGTCATATGATATAATATATTTAGATTTCAGTAAAGCTTTCGACAGAGTCCCCCATGAGAGATTGATGAGAAAGGTTGAGGTGCATGGAATAGGTGGGGCGTTGTTGGGATGGATTAGGTCATGGCTAATTGGTAGGAAGCAGAGAGTCAGCATAAATGGTACGAAGTCAGAATGGGGAGCAGTCAAAAGTGGTGTCCCCCAGGGATCTGTATTAGGTCCTCTGTTGTTTGTTATATACATAAATGACCTTGATTTAGGTATAACTAGTAGGATAAGTAAATTTGCAGACGATACCAAAATGGGGAGAACAATTGATTCAGATAGAGATATAGAGTGCCTCCAAAGGGATCTAGATACCTTACACGAATGGTCAGTAAATTGGCAGATGAAGTTTAACATTGACAAATGCAAGGTATTAAAGATAGGGAAGATGCATACAAATGTTAAATATAAACTAGCTAATATGGAATTAGAAAACTCGAATTGTGAGAAAGATTTAGGTGTGTTTGTTAGCAATGATTTGAAGCCTAGAAAACAGTGTATAAGCGTTCGAAACAAGGCAAACAGGATTCTCGGGTTCATCTCTAGGAGTGTGAGTAACAGAACTGCTGGTGTTATCTTAAAACTTTACTTGTCATTAGTGAGACCCCATATGGATTATGCTGTTCAATTTTGGTGCCCTTATTACAGAATGGACATAGATTCATTGGAGAGAGTAGAATGACAAAAATGATCCATAATATTAGAAATCTTCCGTATAAAGAAAGGTTGAAGAAATTAGGCTTACATTCGTTAGAGAGACGCAGAGTTAGAGGGGACATGATAGAGGTATTCAAGTGGGTTAGTGGGATTAATAAAGGGGACATGAAAAATGTACTAAAGCTCAGTGATAGCGAAAGAACTCGTACAAATGGTTTCAAATTAGATAAATTTCGTTTCAAGAAAGATATAGGCAAATATTGGTTTGGTAACAGAGTTGTAGATAGGTGGAATAGGCTACCAAGTGCTATAGTGGGATCGAGAACGATAGGGAGCTTTAAGATACAATTAGATAGGCATATGGACGAGATGGGTTGGGTTGTGAGGGTGATCTGTCAGGTGTGGCCCAGGTGTGGGGATCTGCAGATCCCCGTTTTTCTGACCTCTGACCGTTTCGGTGAGGTAAGTCCTAATGGTGTTTTTAAGCTGGGCTTATAATTAGGGTTGGGTGTGACAGGGATCTGCCTTGTGTAGGCCAATCGGCTTTCTGCAGACTCCCATTTTCTTATGTTCTTATATATGTTACGGCCTTTTTGAAAAAGTGGCCTTTTTGCGAAATGACCGGGAGCTTTGCAAAATGACCAAAAACCTAGCCTTTTTGTAAAATGACACTTAATGTCTGGCCCATTTGCAAAATGTCCAGCATATTGGCCTTTTTGTAAAATTACCTGTGCCCTTTTGCAAAATGACACCAAACGTCTAACCTAACCTAAAATGTTAAAAAATAATATTTTTTCGATTAGGCCTACCGGTACCCAATTTTTACAAATATGTATGTTTACAATTATTTAGAACTTTACAACAGGTCAATATGCTGTTTTTTTGTAAATTGGCCAGACGTTTGGTGTCATTTTGCAAAAAGGCACAGGTAATTTTACAAAAAGGCCAATATGCTGGACATTTTGCAAATGGGCCAAACATTAAGTGTAATTTTACAAAAAGGCTAGGTTTTTGGTCATTTTGCAAAGCTCCCGGTCATTTCGCAAAAAGGCCACTTTTTCAAAAAGACCGTAACATATATATTATACACCAGCATATAGGCCTAATTGTATATATATATATATATATATATATACCGGTACTGTATATATACAGGGTGTTTCATAAATACCTTTCATAAATTTCAGAATGAATAGACCTAGCAATAATAAATATACTTTACTATGTGACGGTTTTGGAAATTTCTCATATTTACCGGGATATTACACATTTTAGTTTAAATAGGAGAGTCTAGGGGATGAACACAATCAGTAGATTACCATCACCTCAATTACTTTAGTTTGTCATAAATGTTTGAACATCGATGTATTTTACAGTATTTGCAATAGTTGCTCGAAGTTTCTCCCACCCTCGTTGATACAGGCTTGGGCTCGGCGCATAAGAGACTGTCGCACTCTTTCAAATATCCCTGGTGTGTTTCTTACTTCTCTGCATGCCTCTTGAACTCGTTGCCACAGTTGCTGACGGGTGTTGATTTGTGTAGCATACATTATGACGAAATAAAGTAATTGAGGTGATGGTAATCTACTGATTGTGTTCATCCCCTAGACTTTCCTATTTAAACTAAAATGTGTAATATCCCGGTAAATATGAGAAATGTCCAAAACCGTCACATAGTAAAGTATATTTATTATTGCTAGGTCTATTCATTCTGAAATTTATGAAAGGTATTTATGAAACACCCTGTATATACGGTATATACCGTATATATAATTTTGTTTTTATTTTGTTTTTCCTATGTGAGTCAGGGAGGCAAAAGGCAGAATTGCCTGTACCGAGTGCTTCCCCCAGGGCTGAAAGAGTGACGGCCAAAATTAAGGGACGTTTGAGCCAAAATGCCTGGACACACGGAGTTTGAAGAAATTTAAGTCATAGGAAGAGGAAAAGACATACGGTAGTGGGAGAGAGTTCCAGAGCTCAGCTGTTCAATAGAAGAAAGTCTGAGAGTAATGTTTCACTCTTCGGTTGGAGAGTTGAACAGAGTAGGGGTGGGATTGTGTTTCAAGATGGGTACCACGTGCCCTACGTAGAGGTGGTATACACTGGGAGAACTCTGAGTAGCGATAGAATAGCGAGAGAGATGCAACATTGCGGCGGAGAGAGAGATTGCAGAGAGTTGGTGAGTGGATGGAAGTTAATGATACGAAAGGTCTTCCTTTCTACTTTGTCTAGGAGTGCGGTGTGAGAGGATCCTCCCCACACATGTGAACAACACTCAATACAAGGACACACCGTGCCCCTGTACAGAGCAAGAAGCTGTCCAGGGGTAATGAACCCCTTGAGGCGGTTGAGCACACCCAGCTTCTGGGAGGCTGCCTTAGAAAGACTGGTAATATGGTCCTTCCAAGTGAGAGCAGAAGAAAAAGAGATACCGTACCAAGAATATTTATTGAGAGAAGATGAAGGATTAATTTTTGTATTGTTGAAGTACCGGTATAAGGAAAAGTTCTCTGGGAGTTCCGGACGGGTAGTAAAATGGAGAAATTGGGCTTTGGAAGCATTAAAGGCAACAAGGTATTCTCTGCCCCAATTGGAAATAGTAATTAGATCAGCACATAAGTGTTCTATGGCTTCATTACGTTTGTCTTTGAGGGATTGCTGGCTGGGGCGTTCTGTATTAAAACTAGGCCTAATTGAGTAGCGTAAGGTAGAGTCATCTGCGTATGAATGAATGGGACTAGAGGTACAGTTGAGATCATTTATGAAAATTTGAAAGAGAATGGGAGATACCTTACCTTACCTTTTGATACCTTTTGATGTGTTCGCCGCTCTTCTAGCGGCACCAAGGAGCGCGACGCCCCTCGTTATGGGTGGTGATTTGGTGCAGTAGACTGTTTGAAGCGACAGCTCGCTCCCTTGCGAGGATGGGCTCGTCTGGCACTTTTTGCAGTTCGACATCTAGGGCTCTCTTGAAGTTGTCTAACGAGATGTCCCTCATGTCTGTTACTCGCCGTGGGAGTTTGTTGAAGAGACGTGGGCCTCTGTGTGATAACCAGCCCTCTCGCAGAGAGCCCATAGCACCCCTGTTATTCATCCGGGGGATTTCGCATTCCCAGCCTCTCCTATCACTGAATTTCATGACTATCGGAGTATGTAGGTTTGGTACTAAACCCTCTGCGATTTTCCACGTGTATATTATTAGGTAACGTTCTCTTCTACATTCCAGTGAGTACAGATTCAGTGCTGATAGGACAGAGCCCTGAGGAACACCAGAGTTGATAGGATGAGGAAGTGAGCGATGACCGGAAAGGAAATTAGAGACAAAGGCACAGATGGAGGGATAGAAACTGACAAAGGAGGGTAGTTTAGAAATTAAAGATTTGTGCCACACTATCGAAGGCCTTCGATATGTCTAGTGCAATAGAAAAGGTTTCACCGAAGTCTGACCAAGAGTTAGTAAGATATGAAAGAAGATTACCAGTAGAGCGACCCTTAAGGAACCCATACTGGCGATCTGAGAGTACCGGTAGGTTATGAGAAGAGAAATACTTACGAAATTTGGAAGCAAGAATAGTTTCAAAAACTTTAGAGATACCGGTACAAGAGATGAGAGCAATTGGACGATAGTTGGAGGGTTGAGAGCGGTCACTCTTCTTTGGGACAGGTAGAATGAGAGCAAACTTCCAGCAAGAAGGGAAGACGTTAGAGGAGAGACAGAGACGGAAGAGTTTGCCTAGGCAGGGAGTCAGCACGGAAGCACAGTTTTTGAGTAGGCTACCAGTACCATATAACAGGAGGAACACCGTCCGGACCGTACACCGAGCCTCTTCAACAAAATGCCAGAGAACGTGAGAAACCTGATGGACATGCCAACGGAAGTATTCAAGAAAGCCTTGGACAACCATCTCAAGCCAGTGCCTGATCAGCCATGCTTCGCGGGGGCGAGAGCTGCCCCCTTGAATAGCCTGCTGCATCAAACACTGGCAGCAAACATACTCGGGGGGGGGGGGGGAGCAGCTCTCGCCGAGGCCACTGAAGATGGCCGAAACAACTCCAGGTCCAGATAAAAACCTTCTTAGAATTACCGGTAAGCCCAGAGAGGGTAGAAAGTACATCTTTAAAAGAGATTAGGATATTAGGCATTAGTAGGAGAGAGGGGGGTGGATAGGGAGGAATAGCACCGGACTCATCCAAGGTGGAGTTTCTAGCAAAAGTTTGAGCGAAGAGTTCAGCTTTGTTAGAGGAAGAAATGATGGTTGTGCCATCAGAGTGAAAAAGGGGAGGGAAAGACGAAGAAGAAAAATTGTTGGAGAGGTTTTTGGCTAGATGCCAGAAAGCTTGGGAAGAGCTAGAGTTGAATAATTAACTGCATTTATTATTGATGAAAGAGTGCTTGGCAAGTCGAAGAACAGATTTGGCTTGATTGCGGGCAGAAACATAGGAAGAAGGAGATTCTTGAGTTTTAAAGCGTCAGTTCCGTTTGAATGCTTCCTCCTATTTGCGGACAGCAGTAGAACAAGCGTGAGTAAACCAAGATTTTTAGCATTAGACAGAGAGAGAAAATGGAATGTATGCTTCCATGCCCTCGGTAATGCGTTCAGCACTCTCTGAGGGTCCCCAGCCACGGAAGCAAAAGTCATTCCAATTGAAATCAAAGAAGTACTGCTGAAGAGCCTCCCAGTCGGCAGCGCCAAAGTGCCACAAACGCCGCCGGTTGGGAGGATCGGGTGGCCGTACGGTACCGGAGAGATAGGACAGGTGACAGATATTAGTTTATGGTCGGAGGAGCCCAAAGGAGAGAAAATATTTATAGTATAGCCTAAGCGGAAGGGTTAGAGGTTAGAAATAAGTCAAGAATGTTGGGCCGATCTCCAAAGCGATCCGGGATATGGGTGGGTTGCTAGACTAACTGCTCTAGGTCGTTTAGGATAGAACAGATGAAGGCTTGTTCACCAGGTTGGTGAACAGAGGAGAGCCATTGGTGGTGGTGAACGTTGAAATCTCCTAAGATGGAGATTTCTGCGAAAAGAGAGATGGATAGAATGTGTTCCACTTTAGAAGTTAGATAGTTGAAGAATTTTAGAGAGTCAGTAGAATTGGGGGAGATATACTGTATACAGCGCAGAAATATTTAGTCTGAGAGTGACAAGAAAGATTTAGCCAGAGTTGAGAATTCTGAAAAATCTAAGTTGGGAATACAAGAGATAGCAAGATTGCTGCGTACATAGACGCAACATCCACCTTTGGCTCGAAACTGATAATAGAGATAGTAGGAGGATACAGAGAAGGGTTTGCTGTCAGTAGTCCCAGACAACTGTGTCTCGGTGAGAAAGAGAAGATCAGGGTTGGCAGAGGAGAGGTGGTGTTCCACAGAGTGGAAGTTAGAGAAGAGGCCACGAATGTTGCAGAAGTTAATAGTAAGAGTACCGTAGAAGATAGTGGTCCAGAGCATTTTGTGGAGTCGTTGTCAGGGGACAGTCGGACTGGGGCATTTCTGCCTGGGCTCCCTCCTCCTGGGTACTCCGAGGCTGGTCGTATATTCGTCATCAGTTTTTTTGGTAGAAAGAAAGTGAGGTACGGTACCGGTATGTAAGACCTGTGTTTGTAGTATAGTGTGTTGATAGTTGGAGAAGGGTGTTTTGAAGGGCAGGCTGGGGTTGCCCTTAGTGTTGATGAGGCACAGAAAGGATCAGCTAGGGAGGCCAGGTGGTGAAACAGGAGTTCGAGCTGGCCTTATCAACCACCTAGGCTCCTAGCACTCCCCGGGAGTACCGGTACCGCCCTGTTCGGCTGGTGCCTATAGCCTCCTCCTAAAAAAAAAAATATATATATATATATATATATATATATATATATATATATATATATATATATATATATATATATTATATATATATATACCCGGTACTACACAGAGCCATACGCAATCATATTAATAATAAAAAAATAACTGGTACCAGTACCATCAATCATTCTAAGTAATATATAGCATGAATTAAATCACCGCCACTAAGCTAAGCACATCCGCCAAAATTACCAAAGCTAATACAGACCTTTTAGCATACAGACACTGGACAATATACCGTACAGGTACCGGTAAGTCACTTATAAAAAAATCGTGGACCCTCTGTTTTTCTCTATGCAATTATAGCCTAACTATCTGGATTGATTGTTGGATTAAACTGCTTTGCAATAAATAGTATACATATATATACATACCGTATGTATATAGTTTTGTAGTACCGGTACCGTAGATATATAGAAAATTATATCATTACATTCGAGACATACATCCATAATTAGAAATAGGTGAAGGCCACGAACTTTTATGAGTGACTGTACCTAACATGATTACAGGCTAGCCTATATACAAGTTACAACAAGAGCACAACAAACGGGGTGCATAATACGGCCGTCAGCAAGACCTGCGGCTTAACGAACGTATACGACTTCAGATGACGTTAACTTTACCTTGCATTGTATCAAGTGGTTTACAAATTACAAATAGGCCTATCAAGGGTAAAAAATACCATATTTCGGCAGTTATTCAGATTTTGCTTACTGAAGGGTCGATAATAATTACGGTATTAATTATAATAGTGATAGAAATTTACAATTAACGGTAGGCTATGTACTGTATATATACCGGTATATACAAGTATATTTGGGGTCAAACGTACTGAGTCTGATTAAAGGTCATCAGCACAACCACAGAAAGGTCACATAGGCTACAGAGTTACAAGGAATAGTTATTATCTCAAAGACCTTGCAGTCCATTCCGGAAAGAGAAAGATTGTGTAACTCAATACACTAATTTCAAAGTGTGCGAATTACTATCTAGTCTCTTCTGGAACTGCTCTACTGAAGAACTATTTACAACTTCTAAGGAAAGTGTGTTCCAGCCCCAGGTAGATCTTATACGGGATTTATGTTTCCACAAATACTAGTGCTTAACCTTTTTCATTCTAACTTTCAGTCATGCCAGAGTGTTGTATTCATATTGGGTCTAAATATGTTGCTATAATCCACATTGCCAATCCCATTAGGCCTAAGTACCGGTACGGTATTTTAAAAACGTCAATGAGCGGACCTCGTTTTTTTTGGTTCGTTGCTTCCAACGGAAAAAACAAATTCAACTGGTCTTCATAGCTCATTCTTTTAATCTATGGACTAAGCTTTATAGGCTCAAATTTGTACGCTTTCCAGTCGCTCTATAAGACTATAACTTTCCTGAGTGCTGGAGACCAGAATTGAATAGCATAAAAATGCGACGGCGTGCGATCGTTACCAGACTTTTCGCCACATAAAATAAGTTACATAAGCTACATATTTATATGTTGTTAGAACACACTGATGAAAGTTCTTCAGTATCATATCCCTAGGCCTAAAACCAAGAAGTCACAATGGACATTGTAGTTTGAATAAGTTCTATTCCTGGATTTCACCTTTCAGGTCGAAATGAGCCAATAAGGCGGTGCCCTGAGCCGTACCGGGTACTCTTAGACTCAATATGATGTCTAATATAATCCCAACCTCAAACTGTCATAACTCAAATAGGATTTTGGCAATCGAGCTGATGTTTACTACAAATTGAGAAGAGTCAGCTCCTAGATTTAGCTCGCAGAGGTCGATACCTGGAGAGCAAAAGACACAGTCTGAAGCTAATGATACCGTACCATGTCACAGGACCTCTAGGCTATACGGAACAAGTTCTTTAACTCAAGAATCATAAACACTCACTGTAAAGGTAGTAAGCAGTATCAATGTGTTCTAAAATAATACTGGTATGACCAGTTTGAGACTAACAAACTGAGAACTTTGAGAAGAGGCACCCCTTATGAACTCTGATTCTTGCTTACTTAACTATTACTACGGTAAGCAATCACTAAGGTAAGCAACCAACACATTGATGTGGAAATGTATAGATCTTTATCTCCAGCCATTTCTGAATTACGAGAGGCTATGGATCACAAACTCTAGACTCGCCGTAAACAATATTAATATTGTTGTTGTCATTGCACGAAATGCCTACCTCGATAGCATGGAAATTCTTTCTGTTGGGAGACGCGGGTGGGCAAAGGTTCAGTCCCCGCCAAGTGAGGACACATAAGGTGGGCTGGTATTTGGCAGGTGCAGGCAGGTAGGAAGTGGGCGAGACGACACAGTTTTTTTACACAACTAAGAGGCCAAGAGGGTCCACTATGTACAGTTGGCCAAAGTTTCAAACTTTCAATGACCCCATTCTAGCCATTTTACTTGTCATTATTCGGTAGTATAGTTACTGCACTGGGTAAGTGATCCAATTTCATTGGCGTACCCGTAATACTATACGGTACCTAACCTACCTATGTCTACCTATGTTGAGTTCGCCACTCTGCTAGTGGCACCGAGGAGCCCACCGCCCTTCGTTGTTGTTGCTATTTTAAAATTCAAAAGCGAATGGCGATGAAAACATATTTGTTTTGGTTTAGTCTTTTCTCGTTGTTTACCGTAATGTTATCGGTAGTACCAGTAGTCCTGCTTATAATTGACCCCGACTGGGTTGGATGAACAAAAATTCGGGCGGCTCCTCTCAGGCTTCTAAATCTAACCCCTTATTGGGACACATCTCGTAACTTGTGGAGAGCTGGGAACACCGCGAATTCCGCTCTCTCGCCAAATATTTACGTTCCAAGTCAACTAAAACCTCTCATCGTAACTACATAATAGCAAATACCGGTAGACCAATGTCAGGGACAGGGACTGTTCATCTGTCAGTCAGTACGGAAATCAGTCTCAAATTTGTTGACATGAAAACTTTGAAAAGGAAACATTTTATGAGATGAATCATAAAACAAAACAGCAAAAGCTAAACATTATTTTATTTTATTTTTATTTCATGCCTGACCCTATCTTTTACTATAGTATAAACTATTGGTAATATGTCAACGGTCACGAAATACTACAGTAACTTGGTTACCTTTTATAATTTAAAGATAAAATAACAAATGTGTCCGTAACACTCCTAATTATAGCTGAAAACTTCTGGGTCTGGTGTTTCATAAATCCCGATCGTGAGTTATAGGCTACCGATAAGCTATTCTAATGAATTTTGATTGTAGGTCGTTAACAGTACAATAATTGCTACATATATACCCATTTGAATCCATATTGAACACAAACGCGACACAGCAATGTACCGGTAGGCCTACTCTTAAAACACAAACGTTGGCTTTACAGATTTAAATGAGGCCAACCTTAGGCTATAAGTAGTCACGACTGTACACAAGGTTGAAGTACAATACCGTTACAAAACAACAACACGTTTTCATAGCCTAGCTAGCTACACCACCAACCTTTCTCTCCAAGGTCGTTAGCCTAGTTAGGCCTCCGGGTATGGTAGCTAAGTCTGTAAAACACCACAATAAATTACCTTCAACACTACAGTATTTGTTCTTATAATAACATCGCAAATAAAACCACGTCTAGGGTTGGTAATATTTCATAAATATAATATACCGTACGTTATACTCATCCGTGGGATATACGGTACCCTACGATACTGTAGTCATGTTTTTTACCGAAGCAAACCCTAGATACTAGATAGGTATATTTAGACCACCATATATTTGAAGGCCTATTTACATTTTACTGTACATCTAACCTAGTACCGGGTAGTATCGAAAATATAGGCCTGCCTATATATATACTGTATATATATATACTGTATATATATACTGTATATATATACCGGTATATATATATATATATATATATATATATATATATATATATATATATATATATATATATATATATATATATATATATATATAGGCCTATATATATAATTGGGAGAGGTTTGGTGTTGGAGTGAAATTAATAATAATAAATTAGGTTCAGGGATATTTCGTAGCGAGGTCGGTCAAAGACTCTATATGACCTGTGCCCCATGAGTAGTTGGGTGTACAGTACAGTAGTACCGTACATGATTAGATTAATGTCCACTATTCGATACATGGATATTAATCGTAGACTCGTAATAAGGTGCTATACTTATGACTGCCTTGATGGTGTAATGGTTAGTGTTCAACAATTAAACTTTAGAATCTGTAGTGGTAAGACAGCTTCGAATTCCGGAGGATCACATGCTTACTTTCATCAATGTCATTGAGAAGTGTTTGGTGTTGGAGTGAAATTAATAAACATATAATAGGCCTATATATATATATATATATATATATATATATATATATATATATATATATATATATATATATATATATATATATATATATATATATATATATATATATATATATATATATATATATATATATATATATATACCGGTATATATTTGTCATCCAATAAACAACTTGTCATGCTTAGGGCAGCCGGATTTCGATTAAATACATGTCTGCCCCCCCCCCCCCCCCATCAGAGTCGAGTTGGGAAGGAATACTGGTAGAAGTATCAAATTCCTTCTTTTAACTCTCGTGATGGTGTAGGTGGCCCTGTCAGCTATATATATATATATATAAAGTGACACACACACACACACACACACACACACACACACACACACACACACACACACACACACACAGAGGTCACAGCTACAAACTAAAAGTGCTAAATAGTAAATCTGATCTGAAAAGTAAAAGATTTCCTACCAACTCGATTAGTGGGTGGAACAAATTGCCAGCCGAAGTAGTGTCTGCACCATCAGTGCATAGTTTCAAAGCACGGTATGACAAACATATCTTAGGAGGCGGGAATTAACGAGCATGCTCACTCCCGCAAATACAACTAGTGTAAGTACAACTAGTGTAAGTACACACACACACACACACACACACACACACACACACACACACACACCCCGGTAGGCCTATATATCAAGCTATAGCCAAATTGGAAAAATTAGAACAGAAGTAAACCATCAAAGATGAAAATATAAATATACCGGTATTGCTTATCTCCAAGATTACAAGACCGGTTTACATATTTTCGTCATCTAACAATTAATTTATAGGCTAATATTAGTTTTGGGTTCCTATCATCATATATAATTTTTATCCCCGATTTTTTTTTTTTTCGTTTTTTTTTCCATTAACCTAACCAAAAAACCTAACCTAAATGTATTTGAGGGCTATTAGCCTAGGTTAGGTTAATGACAAAAAAATAAAAATAAATAAAAATCCCAAGAATTTTGTTTCCCAGAGGATAAAAATTACAGTAGACTATATAGCAATGAAGCATATGATGATAGTCAGATAGGAACCCAAAACTTAAATTAGAAATTTGTTACCTATAGGCCTAGGCCTATTGTTGCGTGTCCTGCATAGGCCTATTGACCATTAATCGTATCCACAAAAACATTATTTCCATCACCACACATTAGTTTGGCTGTAAGGCCTACAGTAAATATTATAATAGCAGAGTGGTATCGCCCCCCGTATAGTGGTACATGCAAATCGAAATGTCTGAATGTCTGTCTGTCTGTCCGAGAACTCCTCCCAGACCGTTTGACGGATTTTCACCAAACTTCACACGAACCTTCGGTGCGTGAATGCGACGGTAATTAAAACAATATTTTTTGAATTTGTGCAATAGTCATGATGTTAGGTCCTAAAAATGGTCCCCCCCCCCCCTTTCAGGACCCCTACCCCCCACCCTGTACCTATTCCCTGTGTGTGTGTGCCCCGTAGGGGCACACACATCACAGAAAGCCACACATGATACACATGTCTCAGATGTGATGAAAATGGTGAGACGTCTGTATGTCTGTCCGATAACTCCTCCCTGACCGTTCGATGGATTTTCACCAAACTTCACACGAACATTCGGTGCATGAATGCGACGGTAATTTTTAAAAAAATGAATTTGTGCAATAGTTATGATTTTAGGTCCAAAACACACACACACACACACACACCACACACACACACACACACACACACACACACACACACACACATACACACACACACACACACACACACACACACACACACACACACACACACACACACACACACACACACACACACACACCCTCCACAATGATGGCGTTCTTAGTGTGTGAGCCCCTGGGGGAGAAAACATCTCGCTAGCATTTGCTAGGTTAAGTTAGTTTAGTTGGCATTAGAAGTGATGGTAGTAATAGTTTGATTAATGGTGATAGTAGTGATGATGGTGATAATAGTAGTGATGATGGTTGTACCGTAGTTGTATTGATGATGATGACTAGTAGATATGATGGTGAGTGACAGTAGTAGATATGATGGTGACAGTACTAGTAGTAGTGATGGTCATAATAGTAGTGATGATGGTGACAAGTAATGATGATAGTTGTAGTGATAATAATGACAGATGGTAGTGACGATGGTGTGAGTATTAGTGATGATGAGTAGTAGTGATGGTGAAAGTTGTAGTGATGATGACAATAGTTGTTATGATGAAGATCATAGTAATGGTGATGATGGTGACAGTAGTAATTATGATTGTAAGATGGTGGTGATGATAGTAGTAATGATGGTTGATAGTTGTAGTATCAATGATGATAGTAGTGATTATGATGGTAGTGACAATGGTGACAGTAGTAGTGATGATGGTGAGAGTAGTAGTGATGATTGTAATTGTAGCAGCGATGATGATCATAGTAATGGTGATGACAGTAGTCGTGATGATTGTGGCAGTTGTAGTGATAATTGTGATTGATGATGGTATTAGTAGTGATGATGGTACCGGTAACCCATCGCAGAGTTGGGTATGCCGTTTTGATTTTGGGCGAAACGGCACATCTACTTTATCAACTCTGCGTAAGCAGAGTGGTATCGCCCCCCGTATAGTGGTACATGCAAACCGAAATGTCTGTCTGTCTGTCCGAGAACTCCTCCTAGGCCGTTTGACGGATTTTCACCAAACTTCACATGAACCTTCGGTGCGTGAATGCGACGGTAATTAGAAAAGTGTTTTTGAATTTGTGCAATAGTTATGATCTTAGGGCCAAAAACATGTTTCCCACCCTGTACCTTACCTATTCCCTGTGTGTACTTACTCTAGTTGTATTGCGCGAGTGAGCATGCTCGTTATTTCCCGCCTCCTATATGTGTAGGTGTTATATGTATCGTTGGAATGGCTGTGGATGTGTGTGTAGTCTGTATTTTTAGCCAATTGGCGTAATCGGAAACGAAGGCTTAGGGTGGATCTGTATGGTACCATTCTCACTATAGACGGTACCGTCTCGCCCGAAGGCTTAGGTAGCCTTACCTTTTGATACCTTTTGATGTGTTCGCCGCTCTTCTAGCGGCACGCCCCTCGTTATGGGTGGTGATCTGGTGCAGTAGACTGTTTGAAGCGACAGCTCGCTCCCTTGCGAGGATGGGCTCGTCTGGCACTTTTTGCAGTTCGACATCTAGGGCTCTCTTGAAGTTGTCTAACGAGATGTCCCTCATGTCTCTTACTCGCCGTGGGAGTTTGTTGAAGAGACGTGGGCCTCTGTGTGATAACCAGCCCTCTCGCAGAGAGCCCATAGCACCCCTGTTATTCATCCGGGGGATTTCGCATTCCCAGCCTCTCCTATCACTGAATTTCATGACTATCGGAGTATGTAGGTTTGGTACTAAACCCTCTGCGATTTTCCACGTGTATATTATTAGGTAACGTTCTCTTCTACGTTCCAGTGAGTACAGATTCAGTGCTCTTAAACGCTCCCAATAGTGTAGATGTTTTATCGAACTTATATGCGAAGTGAAATTTCTTTGTACACTCTCTACGTCATTTATTTCACCTGCTTTGTATGGGGATGTTAATACGCTACAGTATTCAAGCCGCGGTAGCACTAGAGACCATCAGCTTAGGTGAACCATATGATACCCATCTCGCCTTGTACCATTTTTGCCAACCCCAGATGGGACGTCACAACGTCGTCCACTTATTCCAGGTACCTATTTACAGCTAGGTAAACTGAGGCTAACACATGAAAGGAGACAAGCCCAATTTGTCTCCGCCCGGCCGGGGATTGAACCCCCGGCCCCTTGTGTGTGAGACGAGAGCTCTACCACTAGGCTACGGGCTGTGTGTGTGTGTGTGTGTGTGGGCACTCACACCACAGAAAGTCGCACATCATACACATGTCTTAGATGTGATGATAGTGGTGAGACGTCTGTCTGTCTGTCTGACAACTCCTCCTAGACCGTTCGACGGATTTTCACCAAACTTCTCACGAACATTCGGTGCGAGAATGCGACGGTAATAAAAAAATATATTTTTTGAATATGTGCAATGGTTATGATTTTAGGTCCAAAATATGGTTTCCCCCCCCCCCCCCCCTCAGGACACCCATCCCCCACCCTGTACCTGTTCCCAAGCAATGATGCTGGCTCACACAGAACGCCATCGTCTAGGGGGTGAGAAAAACTTGCGACGCATTTGTTAGGTTAAGTTAGTTTAGTTGACATTAGAAGTGATGGTAGTAATAGTGGGGATAATGCTGATAGTAGTGATGACGGTGATAATAGCAGTGATAATGATTGTAGATTTAGTGATAATGATGATGGTAGTGATGATGATAACAGTAGTAGATATGATGGTGACAGTACTGGTAGTAGTGATGATGGTCATAATAGTATTCATGATGGTGACATTAGTAATGATGATTGTAAGATGATGGTGACAGTACAAGTGATGTTAGTAAGTAGTAGTGATGATGGTGAAAGTTGTAGTAATGATGAGAGTAGTAGTGATGATGAGAGTAGTAGTGATGATGAGAGTAGTAGTGATGATGAGAGTAGTAGTGATGATGAGAGTAGTAGTGATGATGAGAGTAGTAGTGATGATGGTGAGAGTAGTAGTGATGATTATAATAGTAGTAGTGCTGATGATATTAATGATGATAGTGACTAGTAGTGATGATGGTGACCGATCGCAGAGTTGGGTATGCCGTTTTGATTTTGGGCGAAACGGCACGTCTACTTTATAATAGTAGTAGTGCTGATGATAGTGACTGGTACCGTAGTGGTGATGGTGACCGATCGCAGAGTTGGGTATGCCGTTTTGATTTTGGGCGAAACAGCTGCACAGCACGTCTACTTTATTAATTGTTTTTTCCTTTATCAACTCTGTGTAAGCAGAGCGGTATCGCCTCCCGTATAGTGGTACATGCAAACCGAAATGTCTGTCTGTCTGTCCGAGAACTCCTCCTAGACCGTTTGACGGATTTTCACCAAACTTCACACGAACCTTCGGTGCGTGAATGCGACGGTTATTAAAAAAATATGTTTTGAATTTGTGCAATAGTTATGATCTTAGGTCCATAAACATGTCCCCCCCCCCCCTTTCAGGACCCCCACCCTGTACCTATTCCCTATGTGTGAGTGTGCCCCGTAGGGGCACACACATCACAGAAAGCCACACATCATACACATGTCTCAGATGTGATGATAATGATGAGACGTCTGTCTGTCTGTCCGATAACTCCTAGAGACCTAGACAGTTAGACGGATTTTCACCAAACTTCACACAAACATTCGGGGCGTGAATACGACAGTAGGCTACTAAAAAACCGATTTTTAATATGTGCAATAGTTATGATTTTAGGTCCAAAATATGGTCCCCCCCTTTCAGGACACCCACCCCCACCCTGTACCTGTTCCCAAGCAATGATGCAGGCGTTCTGTGTGAGTGCCCCATAGGGGCACTCTCACACAGAATGCCATCGTTCAGGGGGTGAGAAAAACTTGCGACGCATGTGTTAAGTTAAGTTAGTTTAGATGACATTAGAAGTGATGGTATTAATAGTGGGGATAATGCTGATAGTAGTGATGATGGTGATAATAACAGTGATAATGGTTGTAGATTTAGTGATAATTATGACAGTAATGATGATGATGGTAGTGATGATGATAACAGTAGTAGATATGATGGTGACAGTACTAGTAGTAGTGATGATGGTCATAATAATATTCAGGATGGTGACATTAGTAATGATGATTGTAAGATGATGGTGCCAGTATTAGTAATGTTGGTAAGTAGTAGTGATGGTGAAAGTTGTAGTAATGATGAGAGTAGTAGTGATGATGGTGAGAGTAGTAGTGATGATGGTGAGAGTAGTAGTGATGATTATAATAGTAGTAGTACTGATGATATCAGGGTGTCAAACGACGCTGTTTTTTTTAGTGATAACGCAAATTAACTTTTTGTATAATGATAACAGAAAGTCCCCCAACCCTTTTTTTTTTAAGAAACAAAAAAAGGTAAATTGACATAATTTTGGTCTCCATATTTTCCATCTTGATTGCTTTTAGATTGCAGGAAATGCTGTTTTAGACACCTAAATTCTCAAAAAAATCATGGGGGGGCATGCCCCCGGACCCCCTAGAGCTCGCGCCTTCGCCGCTCCGTCGCGCTATAATGATAACAAAATAATAAAACCATAATGATAACACAATTCATATTTTGTGGATCGACACCCTGGATGATATTAATGATGATAGTGACTAGTAGTGATGATGGTGACCGATCGCAGAGTTGGGTAGGCCTAGGCCTATGCCGTTTTGATTTTGGGCGAAACGGCACGTCTACTTTATATTAATGTAGCTAAATACCGTACTTTCAAAGTTTCAAAATATTCGACTGTCGTATACAATATGTTATCCATAGGCTAATACATAGCAAAAACGTAGATAGAATTGTTAAATAGGCTAGTAGCTTTAAATAACCCGAAAACCTAAGCCGTCCTGTACTGCAAAAATTCCTAATTTCCCTGTAATATATATATTATCCTATAACGGTATATATGTATGTATACCGGTAGGCCTATACAGATAATAAAATAATCAGATGTCTGACAGTATTATTATTATTAATTTCTGAATAATCAGAAATCAGAAGGCTACCGGGTATATATATACATACAGTATATCAGACAACTTCCTACGCAAGACGAGAATCCTCAGAAAAAAGAGAAAAGAAGCTCTGTGTAACGTAACAACCAACTTACCATAATATTCAATGAAATATAGGCCTACCTGAGAAAATCTCCTGCCCATATATACAAAGAATAGGGCCTATATATATACCGGTATATATGTAGGCCTAGCCTATATATATATATATATGTATAAGTAGGCAGTATGTTTTTATTGAGGCAAAATTTATTAGTCTTTAATATATACCGGTATATATATATTTGTGAGGAATATAATATATATACCGGTATATATATATTTATGAGGAATATAATATATATACCGGTATATATATATATATATATAATATAATATAATAAATATATATATATATATATATATATATATATATATATATATATATATATATATATAATGTGTATATATAGGCTATACTGTACGTCCAACCACTTAATATCGGAGATTTGGACGCCTTGTAATAAGTTAGTTTAGGTGAGGGTTAAGCAGGTAAGTTTCAAGTTAGGTAATTTTCGTATCGAAGAAAAGCCACTCGAATCATGAAAACCGAAAATGAATCGAGGCAAAATTAGCCTACGCTTTATTCTTGAGTATATAACAACTAATTAGCCGAGGCCCGTGTCTAATAAAACGAGCGAGGCATTGAAATCTCGGGATGAGGATTTTCTGGGGGTCCAACCTGGCTGTTGATTGTTTATCCCAACCCGATAGTATTTCCATGCAAAGCAAAACCCGCGCCCCTTTCATTCATCAACTTACTATGCAGTACCAAATAAGCTTACATGATGTTGAATAATATAATTTGGGAGTACTGGAGGCGATCTGAAAACATTTGGAAGGAATTGAAACACTACAACGGGATCCTGTAGGGCGACGCCTACAACCAACAACTTGGAATAGGACCTTACCTTGTCGAGGCATTTCAACTCTTCCAGCGGATACACCGCCTTCTCACATCTGGCGCACTTTTTACTCATGCCGGCGTTAATCCTCGACACTTAGTACACACTTAACAGTTAAAGAAAGCACAGATCAAAGAAGAAAATCGAGTATATTAAAGATTTTCTGAGGAACCGCGCGCGACACACCCTACCAGACAAGTTAGCTCCAGGCAACTGATTCGTTGGATGAGCGGTCGCTAGGTGGCTCCCCGTCACAGGGTACCAACAAAAACGAAGCGGAGGCGCGCTGAAGAAAGTATTTGCTTGTAAATTCCACTGGAGTGCATTCTAGATATCTTACATTAAACATATCTCAGCACACTTCCGACCTACTTTTCTTGTGAATTCCAGTTGGATATGAATGAGGGTGGCTTACTTTGCTGGGTGTACCGCTTTCACAAACTAATTTTCAACCTATTCTCCTCTCAAAGTTTATGACCTCGTCTACTTTTTCATCTTGTGTTGGCTACTGACTGTATTATTATTGTTGTTGTTTTGTGACCGTTTTCTGTATACAAAACAAAAAAATAAAAATTACAAAACTCCTTTTGAATGGCGGAAAGCACTCACCCGCTTGAAATATAACTGACTATAACTACTTAATTCTCTAGACTTCGTAACTTTAAATTCATAAATAATCACTCATAATAATTCATTATTTACAGTGATGAGTTGGTCTCGAAGTAATTGTTTGATGAAAGGTTACATTTACATTTAGACAAGTTATAAGAACATAGGAACATAAGAAAACGGGAGTCTGCAGAGCCGATTGGCCCACACAAGGCAGATCCCTTTTAAACCCAACCCATCTCGTCCATGTGCCTATCTAATTTTATTTTGAAGCTCTGTCGTTCTTGATTCTACCATATCACTCGGTAGCCTATTCCACGTCTACAACTCTGTTACCAAACCAGTAGGCCTATTTGCCTATATTTTTTTTCTGAAACTAAATGTATCTAGTTTGAAACCATTAGTTCGAGTTCTTTCGCTATCACCGAGTAAATTTTTCATGTCCCCTTTACCACTTGAACACCTATCATATCCCCTCTAACTCTGCGTCTTTCTAACGAATGTAAGCCTAATTTCTTCAACCTAATAATAATAATAATAATAATGAAAATAATAATAATAACAATATTTATTCAGTTAGCATTTTACAATGTTGGTACCACATAATATGTTACAAATATGACATGTACCAGCTTTGCATAATTCCAACTAAGGATAGCCCAATAAGGCCGTTAGGCCTTTCTAATGCTATGGATAATTTTTGTCATACTTCGTTGAAATACTCTCCAATGAATCTATGTCCATTCTGTAATAAGGACACTAAAATTGAACATCATAATCCATATGGGGTCCCACCATTAAGTAAAGTTTTAAGAAACATCAGCAGTTCTGTTACTCACACTTCTAGAGATGAACCCGAGAATCCTGTTAGCCTTGTTACGAACGCTTATAGCCTACACTGTTTTCTAGGCTTTAAATCATTGCTAACAAACACACCTAAATCTTTCTCACAGTCTGAGCTTTCTAATTCCATATTAGCTAGTTTATATTTTGCATTTGTATTCATCTTCCCTATCTTAATACTTTGCATTTGTCAATGTTAAAATTAATCTGACAATTTAATGTACTGACCATTCGTGTAAGGTATCTAGATCCCTTTGAAGACACTGTATGTCACTATCTGAATCTATTTGTCTCCACATTTTGGTATCGTCTGCGAATTTATGCGTAAACTACGGATAGTTTAAGGCAATTTTGCCAATTAGATATAAATTATAGTCAATATTTAACTGGATCAAATATGACTGTTATGATTAACATAATTACAATGATAACAAAATATTTATGCATACAAAGGCACTGCAATAGCACAATATGAAATTAGCATTTTGTGTTTCCAGACCTACTGGCTAGTAGGCACTTTATATAATTGGGTTCGATATAGATTAAAATCAGTATAGTTTTTATGGGTTATGATTGTACGGTGAACTGTGCCAGTATGGTATGACAGGGAGACAGGCAAACATACATAAACATGCAGAGACGGACAGACAGACCCATACATGTAGTCGGACAGACAGACATTTTATACACACAGGCAAGCATGGGGTTACTCCTAATAAGTACTGTACAGTATATGCGTATAAGTAGAGCATATACTTCCTCTAAGGTCATGAATCCCATTACAATATATTTTCAGAAACACCTATTAATCCCAGGTCACAGAGACGGTAGTCAGAATCAAAAGTTACGAAGACCCCCTCCCCCGCCCTTTCATCTTCTACTTTATATCTAATTTTCCTTAACAAAACAAAAAAATATATATACTGTATAGTTAACCTTTGTTTAGGCATAATAAGGACTGCAATTATATACATTTCAAACCCGGAGAAAAAAGAAAAGGCGAAATTGTGGAAGGTAGTGCGGGACTTGTGGCCGTGACTGTACCTACTAGAGACGAAAGGAAAAGGCTGTCATATATGTAGGGTGACGTTACGTCGTTATTCCCGCTACGAGAAGTAATAATAATAATAATAATAATACATTATTTCAGACTCACACAGTACAGAGGGGACTATACTGGGGTCCATATATACCTTACAGTAACATAAATATATATAAGCTACTGTACATAGGCTACATAAAATAAAATAAAATTAAATAATACCCAGCTTGCTATCATGTAGTTCACAGACTGCCTCAACCAAAAACAGTGGTCATCAAACTACTGTGTTACCAAAACCACTGTCCTAATTGTGTACAGTACCATGCCTCACATCATTTAGCTTCCGGTACAGTATGTTGCTACAGTACAGTATAGGAATATCGGTACTCTACTGCACTATGAGGTTCAGTACCGGTATGCTAATTCTGTAGAGTAGCAGACCTGAAATCATTACTTAAGGTTAAATATAGAGCAACTTCCTCCAGTGTGCCTGGATCCTAGAGGTGTACACTATGCTTGGAGTTTGTAGCATTTTAATGATACTGTTCTCAGAAGTGTTAAGGCGCTGAATGAATTTATATGTTAGCTTTCTAATGAGTGATTGGTAACAGTGTAAGTTCATATAGGCACATAGCGTACTTGTACTCTCATATTTTGAGAGCCCCAGAAACATTTTCATGATATTGTGATATGAGATACTTAGTCTATTCACTGTCATTTTCTTATAGTTCCACGGGGTGTACAAGGTGTCACGGCGGCGGTACTGATCGTGACTCATCTTTTCTAAGGACACCTGAATCAGTTAGCACCGGTGTCTCTGAAGTCGACAAAGTTTATAAAGGCCCAGCAGCCCTTCAAATACAATAAACGACAAGAACCTGCATCAGTTACCACAAGACAGTTGTCTAGAAATCATTTCGCCGACACTACAGTTGCTTCGTCCACACTTTGAATTAGTTTGGAGATGTTAGGTTAGTTTAAGCTAGGTTTGAATATGTATGTTGTGTTGTGATAAATGTGTAATTCACATATTGAATCACTTCTTAAAGTTAAACCTTGGACTTCGAGAGTTTCCTCAGACTGAATAAAATCGTGTGACACTAGACAGTTAAATATGGCGAAAAGGAAGTTGTTATAATAAAGATATTCTTATAACTACGACTTATAACTAAGACATGTCTCTGCTAATTTGAATAAAATCTTCCATAGACAGCTAGAATAATAAAACAAATCACCTAGAGGGAACTGGTGACCCTTATGAAAACTTGTACCTACTATTGCATTTGCATCTAGCTAACAATGGGGACGCCCACATACAGCACATTTCTGCAATCTTTAGTCAGATTAGATTGATTGATGGCTAGATATGGTCCATTGCGGACACTCCGAAAATGTTGCTAGACCCAAGCAATGTAATTAAATCCTTATTGCGTATACCTGTTGATATTGGATAAAGTCATTGAACAAATTTAAGAAATTTGAATGAGGTCAACAGGCATCTGTCACATGACTCGAACACTCATTGTATGGCCTAAAAGTATATCTCTCCAAATTAAAATATTATCATACTTTACAGTACTTACACAGACCTTAGTCGAGACATGCAGAGTTCAGCAATGTGCGCATACGTGTGTGTGCCCACCAAATAATGTGTGTGTGTCCGCCCATCAAATATTGTGGTTGTGATGTAAGGGTGAGGTATGACTGTGAATCAAATATATGACTAGGCTAGAGAGATCACCTCACTTTTTTGCTCTTTCTCTCCCTCTCTCTTTGGCTTGTATCCATTCGGCCCCATTCAGCCTACTGTTTTAAGACGTTTACCCCCATCCAGGTGTCAATATTTTCCTGGCGAGCGGTAGCGAGTCAGCATATACTGTATATACTGGCTCGCTATCGCTCGCCAGGAAGAAATCGACATCTGATGGGGATAAACGTCTTAAACAGTTGGCTGAATGGGGCCGAATGGATACAAGCCAGGGAAAGAGAGAAAAGGAAAGAAAGATAAAAAAAAAACGGTGACCCCCCTTAAGGAATATATAAGGGTTGAGGCATCACTTCTGCGATCACATTAGGTGTTTGTCAACACTATTGTGAGCACACTCTAGGGGGAGGTATTTAGTTTGTTCCCTAGACCTCCATCAAGCTTAAAATTACACCCCCTTGAGTCCCTTTCAAGATAAATTTGTACATTTTACGGTAGAAAAATTTCCCGGCCGAAGGCCGGTTCCTCTTAAATTACAGGCTCGCTATCGCTCGCCAGGATAAAATCGACACCTGAATTACACGAAAGGTCTTAATATGGGGTGAAAGTTCTTAAAATCGCTAAACTAGTGGGGCAAACGTTTTATATCAAAATCAATGGGGCTAAACATGAGGGAGAAAGGGGTCAAGAAAAAAATCCCTCAAGTGGAGATCTCCCCTTAACTCTTTACATCCGGTGAACAGTTTCCGTTTTATTATAACTTCCTCTAGTCTAGGACTCTAGGTGATGCAACTCTCTCAATAATGAGTCGTCTTCTTAACCCCTTCTGTACCGAGTTGTCCTTGTTAGTATTATTGGATATTATTTGACGATTTTACACAGCTTAGGGAGGGCGTGTAGCAATTAAAAGGCTTCAAACTATCGATTATCCATTTTAACCCGTACAGCCCCAGCGACGCGTCTGACGCGTCGGCGATGTATGTAACGCACAGCCCCAGAGATGCGCCTGGCACGTCACCCTAATTGCGCCGACCGTAACCGCAGGTGTAGCCACTCAAGAGGGCTCAGATTTGTATGGGAACTGTGTACGTATCCCACGCAAATGTGCCAATGGTTGAAAACTCTCAAAGTCCACGTGCGTGCGCGTGAGCGCGCAATAACCTGGTTTTTTGGGGCAATTGCCTTCAATTTTTTACTCTTGTAAAATACATTTTCGGGGGCTCTGTAGGACCATTCTTTAAGCTTTTTGAGCGGTTTTTCGTGGTTTTTCCTTCATTCCTAACCCATTCGCTATTGTTTCTGGAATAAAACCATTTTTTGAAAACCGGCCGGGTTCTGGTGAACAAACATTACAAAACTAGCCGGGGCTGGACGGGTTAACTACCACTGTGTCCTCCTAAGCTGCATAAAATTGTCCAAATATAGCTGGAATAACACAAAATATATCCTCGGTAAGGAAGGGGTTAAGGGGAGATTTCCACTTGAGGTATTTTTTCTGGACCTCTTCATGTTTAGCCCAATTGCTTTTGAAATTTTAAGACGTTCGCCCCATTAGTTTGGCGATTTTAATAAATTTAGTCTCATTTCTGTTAATTTTAAGATATTTCGTGCCAATTAGGTGTCGATTTTTTCCTGGCGAGCGATAGCTAGCCTGTAATTTGAAGAGACACCGGCTCATTTTTCAACCGAAAATTGTAAAAATTTATCTTGAAAGGGGGTCTAGGGGGTGTAATTTTAAACTTGATGGAGGTCTAGGGAACAAACTAAAAACCTCCCCTTAAATTATACTATGGCAAATACACGAAAATTAAATTCGGTTTAGGAAGACCGTTTCATAGCCAACAGGATTGAAACAAATGTCGATGAGTGTTTGCTAAGAAATAATAATAGTTAGAATCTTACAGCAATCTCGAGTCTTGACCTTTCCAAAGCGATGACGTCTACTATTACTGTTAGTGTGTTCTGGGTAACCCTATTAACTAACCCCTTCAGGATATGATAACACATTTCTTTATTGTATTTTGTTGACGATTTCATGCAGTTTAAGTGGAGATGAGCCGGTTTTCTGGACCACTTTCTCTCTCATGTTTAGCCCCATTAGTTTTCAGATTGTAAAATGTTTGTCCCATTAGTTTGTCGATTTTAAGACCTTTCGCCCCATTTCTTTGTCAATATTTAGACCTTTCGTGCTATTTAGGTGTCGATTTTTTTCCCTGGCGAACGATAGTGAGCCTGTAATGTTGGAACAACCGGCCTTCGGCCGGGAAAATGTTTCTACCGAAAAATTTACAAATTAATCTAAAAGGCGGATCTAATGGATGATTGTTTTTTAATTTAATGGAGGTTTAGGGAGGAAAGTAGAAAAATAATTAATACATGCGAAAATCGCCCAAAAACTGAACCATCCCCCCTTCAGAAGGATCTCCAGTAATCCAGTAATTTCGCAGGTAGTAGGGGTAGGCCCAGGGAAGTACTACCGCCAAGGTTTCGGGAGACTCAGGGAATAGCCTGAATTCAATTTTCTCTCCCAGGCCTTGGTAGCTGGATACATATCTTTCTGCCTCACACATCAGGGGTATCAGGAAAACCCTCTTTATATAACATACACATCCAACTTCACGACATTGCCCTACATCGCTATCCTCTATCCATAAAACACTACTCTTCCCACTACATATCATACATGTAACACCATACACCTATACCTAATAAATATGGCAGTACAATTGTTAAGAGCAAACCTGGTGGTCCCTCGGATATCCACCCCCGGCAGGGTTGGGTCATTGACACAGGGCCCTCCCGGTCGTCATCATGCGACTGTGTCAAGAGCATTGCAACGTCCCAAAGCTGCTCGTCGGTGCAGCTTTTTCTTTAGCAATATAAGGGGACTTCACTCTAACATCAATTCTGTACACCAATTTCTTCAAGCAGAATCCCCTACTCTCCTTTTTTTGACAGAGACAAGTAACATCCACATCTGACACGTCTAGATTTAATTTTCCAGGTTATCAACTGCTCCAAAATTTCAGACCTAAAGGAGGTGTATGTTGCTTCGCAAAATCTGAAATTGCCCTGGAGGAGGTTACTAGTTTCAATTGTCCCTATTTTGATTATTCTATATACAAATTAATTTCTGCTGGTAAATTTAAATACATATGTTGCATCTACCGTTCCCCAAATACTCCTCCAGAGCAAAGTCTTTTTGATTCTCTATCCTCACAACTCGGTGTCCTCAACTTAAATGCTTCTTCTGAAATCACTGCGTTGGGTGATTTTAATGTCCATAATGTTGAATGGCTCACTCATTCAGCCAGGACTGATGATGCTGGTCTTGAATGTGAGCTATTTGCAGACTCATTTAATCTCACTCAACTAGTCAACCAACCCACCCGTGTATCAGATAATCCTAATCATAATTCCCACCTACTGGACTTATTTAAAAAAAAACAATTCAGAAAATTATGATGTTACAGTGAGGTCCCCGCTTGGATCTTCTGATCACTGTCTGATACAGGCCACCTGTCTATCACCTACCACACCTTCCCACTCTGAACCTGTTTTGGTGACTAAATGGCATTACAATAGGGCAGACTGGGAGGGTCTTCAAGGTTTCTTTATTGATATTCCCTGGACCTCTTTCTTTTCTAATGATGCACACTCCACCTTGAGCCACATACAAGATTTTGTAAAATTTGGAATGGAAACTTTTATTCCTCATCAAAAGTACAATAACAGATCTAATTCATCTAAATGGTTTGACCATAATTGTGCTAGAGTAACTGAACTGTTATGCCCTGTTTTTCTACAGGTTTAACTTGGGTAATGTGAGTTCTGAATGACTGGGTATAGAAGGCTGCATGCACAATACAAGGTATGAGGAATAGAGAACACAAAATAAACACACGGTAACACGACACAAGTTCACGTTTATTGAAATAAAGAAATAAAGAGCATAGAAAGAGTTATATTCGCACAAAACAAATGATAGAAGGGAACTGCTAGCATTAGCGGATCTGGATGGAGCCTAGTCTCCCACTTCCAACGTTCAGGTATATTCTTCTGATCACGGGTTTAATTAGCAAGTTTTTATTTTACTGGAAGACCTCAATATATTCGTATAATTCAATGTCACTGATTTGACCTCTTGCTGGCTGGTCGCATGCCCAAGTAGCAGCTCACAGTTAGGATTAGACACGCGTATATTGTAGAACACGGAAATCTCTAGTAACCTCATGGGGGTACTGAACTAAGTTTGATATTCTTAAGGCAGAAATACGTAGAACACAAATCAGTGGGCGAACGTTAGATATCACTAGAGTTTTAATATCTGGATAAGGTAATCACGAGAGTCAAGGTCGCCTGTTAATTAAAGAGCACTGATCGCTTAGTACGTCCCAAATGGAATGGTTAAATATGAATTACACTGGGCAAGGTCTTAGCCACTTTATAGAAAGTTAATAAGTGAGCATCAAGCTAGTACTATAACACTTAGTACTAGCAACATGAATCTTGAATAGTAAGGGTAGATCTGGTCCTGGTTATCTTGCTTCCGGTGATGTTGGGGGCTAACGACTGGTTCCTCGGCCGTCCAGATGGTCCAAAATGTAGGAAGTTCTCAAGTCGGATCTCTTGATGATCGTTGCTGGCTACACACTTATATACCCACGAATTTGTGTGAAGGTTATAAGGTGCACGTTAGGACTTGTACATGGACAGATGCTTCTATCAGTCTTCTCTGCCACGGAGTCTGCCGGATCTGGAATCTCTCAACTCCGGAACAACACAAGGGCAGAGCTAGAGGTAAACTGCAGGGTAGTGACCACTGGTTGGTGTCTAGCTTTCAACTGATTTGACTGGGGGCGGGAGTTAGATTTATAGGCTCGGTTCTGGACCCTGTAGACAGTAGGGATCTCGAGTCTTATGGACTTAATTGAGCTCTCAATAGATATGGGGACTAGGTAAGATGGTATTTACTGTTGTGGCACAGGGCGATAGGAAGCCTTTATATTTTCATATAACTGAGCCTTAGTAAGAGGTACTATTTTGGCTATACTGGACGTATTTAGGGGAGAGAGACTGGATCTACTTTGCGAGGAGGATGGGGACAGCTGTGATAGGAGCGTCTCTCTAGATTGTTCAATCTTCGTTCTATGGTATAGCTGAGGTGCTAATTTAGTGATCAGAGCATGCAAGAAAGGTAAATGGTTTAGTGTGAGTTAATAGAGGTTAGTAAAGGTGTTAGTCATTCATGGTTAGTTCATTGATAGGAAGAATTCCTGTGCTACCTGGCAATGACTCGAAAGTCAAAACAGGGGCCAGGTATACCTCCGCGGGGGTGGGGGTCTCCCTCCTCGGGTGGGCAAAAAGGGGGAGCTGGGCGCCCTCTCTCTGTGATAGTCGTCCGGCGGCTGTGGCTAGGGGCTTGCCATATCACCAGTGTTTGTAATAACCCTCTGTGTATGAGACAGATGTGGGTGTCTTTAATACCAAAACCGAAGGTGCCTTAGCTAGCTGGTTTTACTCGGCTGGTTGTTAATTGTAGGGTTTGCTGGATGTGGTGGAGACTGGGTTGCTAACTCTGCCACATTTATCTGGAAGTATGGCAATAGAAGTTAGTTACTGGCGGGGCGGCTAGCCTCGCACCGACGACCATTGGTGCAGGGTTGTGAATGTGTTGTAAGAGAATAGATGGCATGCAAGGGGCTAGTAAAGTTCTAATGTTGTTCTGGCCTACTAAGTGAAGGTAGGCTGGATAGGAGTATATATAAAAGGTTGGAGAGCGTTAGTAACGGACAATTCAAGGATCTTCAAGAGGTATGAGAGAGAGGCTAGGTCGGACAAGAGTCGAGAAGCGCGGGTGTCTTAATGAGAGGGGGGGGAGAGTTCAAGGGCTACAGGGAAATTTTGCCCCTAAGGTCCCTGGGCGTGGGGGTGGCATTAGGCTACAATTGATATGGAAGTTTGAAAAGGCAGTAGAATACGTTAGCCAAATGCTACCGGGGAATGCAACTATGGGGTGGTATATGAGTCTGGAAAAGATAGAGTTACGTGATCAGTCCGAGGGTTATGAATACTATTAATTGGCCCTGGAAACTGCGTTTTCTATTAATTATCAATACCAACAACAGCGGCAGTTCGTAGGGGTACTTAGTTATTGTTTCGGGGTACTTATGACAGATACTGGTAACCAGGTTATCTTATATAATCTCTGGTTGGGGTAAGAGGTGTAAGACACGAAGTAAATTTGCGTAGTGTGGACTGTGGATACGAAGGAGGCAAGGGGAAGACGTATGACAATTGTGGAAAGTAAATGGAAAAAGGTGAACACAATGGCGGATAAAAATACTTAACCTAAGGATTGCATACATCGATGAACGATGACATTATAGTCGTCGTCCTAATAAGGTGATGAAACCTGGTTGATCTGTACTTGGCACAATACGACACAAGGACAGTGCCGCTATGTCGCATCAATGCTGGTGGTAGTTAATTTTATAGACTTAGTTACTAGAGGAACAATGCAAGGGGCGACTGAGCACGGGTTACATATATCTATACTTGTCATGGAAAATGATATACGAGGTCTAGGGACAAGCGTGGGTGTTTGAACTTCTACGATATATAACCTCTACTTCTCGGATGTAAGAACATACATAGATATAATTATGGCTCTCTGATGTGTTGGCATTGGCTCAACGTCGGGACAGGGCATGGGTGTTTTTAATATGAATGTATATTCCTGTTCATCATCTCTGTAGCAAGGACAGTAGGACACGAGGGGGTTAGTGTACGTGAGGTGTGGAAATTGGTCAGTTTAGAAAAGGTAAATGGGTGTGTCCTGGAGCTGTTTAACCCTGCGGGCTTGGGCCTGTCTGGAATGGCGGGCTCGGTCAGCTGGTCCTTTCGTTCTGTGGACCTTTCTTCCGGGTGTTTCTGTGTGGTGTTCGCTCGTGGCTTCTGTGGTGGGCTTCTTGTTCTGGGGCATTTTATGAACAAAAAGCAATAGCCTACAATGCATACACAAGATCAAAAACACATGAAGCCTTTAATTACTTTAGAAACATCAGAAATCATGCCAAAACTGTATTAAACCTAACTAAATCAAACTTTCTCCACAAGCAGGCAAATAACTTCTAAATAATCCAAATGATAACAAAATATTTTGGTCTACTCTTAACTCATTCAAATCCAACTTCACTACTGCTTCATCCATTCCACCATTAAAATCTCCGACTGGCAATCTTGTAAGTGACCCACGAGGTAAAGCTAACCTTCTTGCGGATATTTTCTCCACCAACTCAACCTTAGATGAAATAAATCAAGATGCCCCTGTACTTAATTTTAATTTGCCTGAAATTCCCTCACTTAACCTAACAAGTGCGCATGGGGGTAATTAGACACCTCTCCCTGTGCGCATGTATTTGAGGTGTTTCCGTCACTAAAATATTAATTTTACCATAAATAGCATTAATACTTATCCATACGTGCCTATTATGGGTGGATTATAAAGGTATTAACCTGAAACAACAATAAAACGAGTGAAAACAGCGTTTGGATGGTCAAAATCGGAGATATAGCCCTCGAGTTGTATAATGTATGGGTGAGGCAAGCTGCTTTCCCGCCAATTTCCCCCAAGGCCACCGAGACACAGTCGATCGATACTCTCTCTCTCTCTCTTGCACTCGCTTGCTATCAGTGATGACAACGCCCTGCTTGCAACTCGCTAATGTTAGCACGAAAATATACCTCAGAATAAGGGAATAACAGGGAAAATAGGTGATAACTGAAGGAGAGGAGGAAAGTGGGGAAGGAGGGGAGGTAGAGGACTGAGATTTTGCAAAAAAAAAAAAAAAAAATTCTCTGACTCTTAACCCGGGAGCTGCAGGGAGACTCTTAAGAGTTCCCCCGGCGCACTGCGGGGAGACTCTTAAGAGTCAGAGAAAAAAAAAATCAACTTTTGACATCGAATTTTTTTTTTTTTTTTGCCCCCGGGCCCATGCAAACTCTCAGTCCTCTACCTCCCCTCCTTCCCCACTTTCCTCCTCCTTCAGTTATCACCTATTTTCCTGTTATTCCTATTCTGACGTATATATACGTGCTCACTATAGAAATCCGATTGGAGGGAGTGGTCAACACTGAAAGCAAGCGGGTGCAAGAGAGAGAGAGAGGTATCGATCGACTGTGTCTCAGTGGCCTTGGGGGAAATGGCGGGAGCAGATTGCCTCACCCATACATTATACAACTCGTGGGCTATATCTCCGATTTTGACATCCAAACGCTGTTTCACTCGTTATTGTTGTTTCAGGTTAATACCTTTATAATCATAATAGGCGCATATGGATAAGTATTAATGCTATTAATGGCACAATGAATATTTTAGTGACGGAAACACCTCAAATACGTCGGCACAGGGGGACGTTTCCAATTACCCCCATGCGCACTTCAGAGGTTAAGAGTCTTCCCGCAGTCCGCCGGGGAACTCTTAAGAGTCTCCCTGCAGTTCCCGGGTTAAGATCCACACCAGACATGTCAAAACTATTTTGCAGAATCTCTCAGTCGATAAGGCTCCTGGTCCAGATGAAATTCCTCCAATAGTACTTAAGAATTGCTCCTTGGTGCTCGGTCCTGTATTGGCAAAAAATTTCCGTCTGTGTACTCATACCTCATGCTTCCCAGTACCCTGGAAAGAAGCAAACATCCATCCAGTCCCTAAAAAAGGTGCCTCTTCAGATCCATCAAACTACAGACCAATAGCTATAACTTCCACTCTTGGTAAAGTCTTTGAAATTATATTAAATAATCACATAATTAAGCATCTTGAGAATAATAAATTAATCAGTGATAGGCAATATGGTTTTAGACGATGTCGATCAACTGCAGACATTCTTTGCCTTCTTAGCATCAAATCAACCAAGCTACAGACCAACATGGTGAAACACATACAATAGCACTGGATATATCAAAGGCATTTGATAGAGTCTGGCATCAATCCTTATTGTCGAAGATGTCACACTACGGCCTTGCATCATTAGTTCCACTAATTTCTTCTTATCTTCATAACAGAAAAATATGTGTAATGGTAGATGGCCTTTATTCTCAATTTCACTCAATAAATGCTGGTGTTCCCCAGGGATCAGTTTTGGCCCCAACTCTGTTCCTCATTCATATCAATGATCTCATATCTACCACTCATAATCCAATATTTCCTACGCAGATGACTCAACACTCCACAGTTCCTTCACATTTACCAATTCTTTCACCCAACCCGATCTTATAAATTCAAAAATAAACACTGCAATTTCTCTGAACCAGGACCTTTCTAGAATTAATGAATGGGGACAAAAGAATCTAGTTTCCTTTAATGCACAGAAAACCAAGTACATTCAATTTTCTAACCGACAGAATCTCACTGACTCCCATATTTTTAATTATGTAAATATTCCCACTTCCCCTAGTATTGACATTCTCGGTGTAACATTAATTACTAACTTGAGCTGGACACATTATGTTACAAACATTGCTAAGAATGCCTCTAAAAAACTGGGACTCCTGTATAGAGGTCGAGAATTCTTCACTGACGAGCAGTTGGCCGTAATATATAAAAGTCATGTGCGTTCTCAGATGGATTACTGTTCACCTCTGTGGAGTGGAAGTGGAGTGGTTGCATTGAGGCAGTTGGACAAAATTCAAAATAAAGCTATTAGATTAATCAATAACCCTGCAATCACACAGGACCTTCCTACATTATCCATACGAAGAAACGTTGCATCCCTTGCATTATTCTACAGATATTTTCACAGCAATTGTTCCGAGGAACTTGCTTCAATTGTGCCGCCTCTCCACATCTTTCCCCGTAGAACTAGGGCAGCTGAGAGTGCCCATGAATTTACACTTTCTCCTCCACAATGCAGAACTTCTGCTTATCAAAATTCATTTATCCCTAGAACTACTACTCTTTGGAATTCACTTCCCTCGAATTGCTTTCCACAAACTTACAATCTACAAATGTTTAAATCCAGTTGTTACAAACATTTTATGAATGGAGGATGCCTTTAGGCACATCGACCTTTTTGTTTTATCTGTGTTTTTCCTTCCTCCGTTCATTGTCTCTTTAAAAAAAAAAAAATCAAATAGGTAAATACTATCTCAAGTAACTAACTATTTGACTTCCAAAATATATTTCCTGGAATGAAGACAATTGTTTAATATTAACCAAAATAAAAGGAAGAAACGCGCCATCGTTTATGGAAAGGGTTAAGGGGGCCCACCTCACTGTTTTCTCTTTTTCTCCCTCTCTCTTTGGCTTGTATCCATTCGGGCCCATTCAGCCTACTGTTTTAAGACGTTTACCTCCATCCAGGTGTCAATATTTTCCTGGCGAGCGGTAGCGAGCCAGCATATATATATCTTTGTTTTTACAGCAAGCTAAATTTGTAAATTTTTCGATAGAAAAATTTCTCCGGCGAAGCCAGATTTCTCCATAGAATGCTTTCAGAATTATTTCAGAATTATTTCATCGCTCGCAGGATGAAATCGACACCTGGATGGGGATAAACGTCTTAAAACAGTTGGCTGAATGGGGCCGAATGGACACAAGCCAGAGAAAGAGAGAAAAGGAGAGAAAGAGAAAAAAAGTAGTGTGTCACGAGAGTACTCTTGGCGGCGAATGTCCTCAACTCTTCCAATCAGATAACGCACTTTTCATATTCCTACTAACCACCTCATTTAGTTAAAGGGTTGATTTAGATAGCTTTCAGGGGGTGGTAGTGGCTTATTCTGGACCCCCTTCTCCCTCATGTTTAGCCCCATTACCTTTCGTGCCATTTAGGTGTCGGATTTTTTCCTTCAATTTTCGAGGAACCGGCCTTCGGTCGGGGCAATTTTTTCTCCCGAAATATGAACACATTTATCTCCATGGGCGGCGTTGGGGGTATAATTTAAGCTTGATAGAGGTTTAGTGAGGAAACTAAGCTATATATATATAATGGTTAAGATATTATTAGGATGGAATTTGCGCTGTCCCTAGCATCAGTGCATTACCACACAGCCCACCGAAACGTCAAATAAAATAATACCCGCATTGTTCCCTGATTAAATAGCACTGTATGAATATTCCCATATTCAAAATATTCTATAGGGGGGCAATGCCTAGTGAGTTCATTGCTCAATAGACGGCGTTCTGAGAGTGAGGGCTTCGAGCCGTGAGTGAGCAACTTAGCCCAATGCATCCTGCGAAGGCAAGATGGCAGGGGCTGGTTGCAGCTAAAAGTGCTTCATATGTCTCACCCCCTAGACTGGAACGAGATCTCACGGGCTTCACCGTTCACTGTAGAACGGTTGAATGTACTGGCTTTCAGCCTATGCCCGAGAGGGTGTAGTTGGAATATATATATATATATATATATATATATATATATATATATATATATATATATATATGTTATGCCCTGTTTTTCTACAGGTTTAACTTGGGTAATGTGAGTTCTAATTGACTGGGTATATAAGGCTGCATGCACAATACAAGATATGAGGAATAGAGAACACAAAGAAACACATGGTAGCAAGTTACACGATCACGTTTATTGATATACCACTGCAGAATACTTGTGTAAGACAATATAATAGAATAGAACAACACTAGCATAAGTGGATCTGGATGGAGCCTAGTCTCCCACTTCCAACGTTCAGGTATTAATCTTCTGATCACTGGCTTTGATTTAACAGGTTTATATACCGAAGACCATCAATGTTACTTATAGAATCATATTCACTGTTAGATTTCTTACTGGTAGCTCTGGTGCACAAGTAGTAGTTCACAGACTAGATTAGACACGCGTATTTTAGAGCACGGGAATTCTAGTAACCTCAGGGGGTACTGATCTAAGTTTTCTATTCTTGTCTCAGAAATACATAGAACGCAAATCAGTGGGCGAACCTTCAGATATTACTAGGGTTTCCTTCTAGGTAATATCTGGGCATATGGTTGATTACGAGAGTTAGTATCGCCTGTTAAATAATGAACACTGATACGCTTAGCACTTCCTAATTGAATGGTTATATGAATTATACTGGGGCAGAGATAGCCACTTCGTAGAAATATTAATTAGTGAATCTCTAAACAGCACAGTAATATGTAGTACTGCTAAAGGGAATCTTAGGTAGCATCTGATGGGTCTGGTCCTGGTTATCTTGCGTCCATGATGTTGGGGGCTAACGACTGGGTCCGCGGCCGTCCAGGGGGCCCATATGTGTGAAGTTCTTAAATACGTGGGCAGGTCCTTCTATCCAAATCTGCCACGGAGTCTGCCGGCTCTGGGATCTCACTCCGGAACAACACAAGGGCAGAGCTAGAAGTTAACTGCAGGGTAGTGACCCCTGGTTGGTGTCTAGCTTTCAACTGATTTGACGGGGGGCGGGAGCTAGATTTATAGGCTCGGTTCTGGGCCCTGTAGACAGTAGGGATCTCGAGTCTTATGGACTTATTGAGCTCTCAATAGATATGGGGACTAGGTAAGATGGTATTTACTGTTGTGGCACATGGCTATAGGAAGCCTTTATATTTTCATATAACTGAGCCTTAGTAAGAGGTACTATTTTGGCTATACTGGAAGTATTTAGGGAGAGAGACTGGATCTACTTTGCGAGGAGGATGGGGACAGCTGTGATAGGAGCGTCTCTCTAGATTGTTCAATCTTCATTCTATGGTATAGCTGAGGTGCTAATTTAGTGATCAGAGCATGCAAGAAAGGTAAATGGTTTATTGTGAGTTAATAGAGGTTAGTAAAGGTGTTAGTCATGCATGGTTAGTTCATTGATAGGAAGAATTCCTGTGCTACCTGGCAATGACTCGGAAGTCAAAACAGGGGCCAGGTATACCTCCGCGGGGGTGGGGGGTCTCCCTCCTCGGTGGGCAAAAAGGGGGAGCTGGGCGCCCTCTCTCTGTGATAGTCGTCCGGCGGCTGTAGCTAGGGGCTTGCCATATCACCAGTGTTTGTAATAACCCTCTGTGTATGAGACAGATGTGGGTGTCTTTAATACCAAAACAGGTGCCTTAGCTAGCTGGTTTTACTCGGCTTGTTAATTGTAGGGTTTGCTGGATGTGGTGGAGACTGGGTTGCTAACTCTGCCACATTTATCTGGAAGTATGGCAATAGAAGTTAGTTACTGGCGGGGCGGCTAGCCTCGCACCGACGACCATTGGGTGCAGGGTTGTGAATGGGTTGTAAGAGAATAGATGGCATGCAAGGGGCTAGTAAAGTTCTAATGTTGTTCTGGCCTACTAAGTGAAGGTAGGCTGGATAGGAGTATATATATAAAAGGTTGGAGAGCGTTAGCAACGGACAATTCAAGGATCTTCAAGAGGTATGAGAGAGAGGCTAGGTCGGACAAGAGTCGAGAAGGGCGGGTGTCTTATGGAGAGGGGGGGGGGAGAGTTCAAGGGCTACAGGGAAATTTTGCCCCTAAGGTCCCTGGGCGTGGGGGTGGCATTAGGCTACAATTGATATGGAAGTTTGAAAGGCAGTAGAATACGTTAGCCAAATGCTACCGGGGAATGCAACTATGGGGTGGTATATGAGTCTGGAAAAGATAGAGTTATGTGATCAGTCCGAGGGTTATGGATACTATTAGTTGGCCCTGGGAACTGCGTTTTCTATTAAATATATATATACCAACAACAGCGGCAGTTCGTAGGGGTACTTAGTTATTGTTTCGGGGTACTTATGACAGATACTGGTAACCAGGTTATCTTATACAATCTCTGGTTGGGGTAAGAGGTATATGACACGAAGTAAATTGGCGTAGTGTGGACTGTGGATACGAAGGAGGCAAGGGGAAGACGTATGACAATTGTGGGAAAGTAAATGGAAAAGGTGAACACAATGGCGGATAAAAATACTTAACCCAAGGATTGAATACATAGATTTATGGGGCGATGGGTCTTCAGAAGCTTAGTCTGGCAAGACAAGATGTTAGGGAATGTTAATATTAATACTTAAACTAAGGATTGCATACATTGATGAACGATGACATTATAGTCGTCGTCCTAATAAGGTGATGAAACCTGGTTGATCTGTACTTGGCACAATACGACACAAGGACAGTGCCGCTATGTCGCATCAATGCTGGTGGCAGTTAATATTATAGACTTAGTTACTAGAGGAACAATGCAAGGGGCGACTGAGCACGGGCTACATATATCTATACTCGTCATGGAAATTGATATACGAGGTCTAGGGACAAGCGTGGGTGTTTTAACTTCTAAGATATATAACATCTACTTCTCGGATGTAATAACATACATAGATATAATTATGGCTGTCTGATGTGTTGGCATTGGCTCAACGTCGGGACAGGGCATGGGTGTTTTTAATATGAATGTATATTCCTGTTCATCATCTTTGTAGTTAGGAGTGTAGGACACGAGGGGGTTAGTGTACGTGAGGTGTGGAAAATGGTCAGTTTAGAAAAGGTAAATGGGTGCAGCCTGGAGCTGCTTAGCCCTGCGGGCTTGGGCCTGTCTGAAATGGCTGGCTCGGTCAGCTGGTCCTTTCGTTCTGTGGACCTTTCCTTTGGTGTTTCTGTGTGGTGTTCGTTCGTGGCTTCTGTGGTGGGCTTCTCGTTCTGGGGCATTTTAATATATATATATATATATATATATATATATATATTATATATATATATATATATATATATATATATATATGTATACTATATATCTATATATATATATATAGATATATATATATATATATATATATAAGAACATAAGAAGATGGGAGTCTGCAGAAAGCCGATTGGCCCACACAAGGCAGATCCCTCTCACATCCAACCCTGATTGTAAATCCTAATTATAGGCCCAACTCACTAACAACATGAGGTCGTCATAAGTCTGCAGAGAGCCAATTAGCCCACATCAGGCAGATCCCCTTCACACCCAACCTATTTCGTCCATATATCTAATTATGTCTATCTAATTTTATCTTAAAGCTCCCTATCGTTCTTGATCCCACTATAGCACTCGGTAGCCTATTCCACCCATCTACAACTCTGTTTCCAAACCAATATTTGGCTATCTATTTTCTGAATCGAAATTTATCTAATTTGAAACCATTTGTTCGAGTTCTTTCGCTATCCCTGAGCTTTAGTACATCTATTATGTCCCCTTTATTTATCCCACTAACCCACTTGAACACCTCTATCATATCCCCTCTAACTCTGCGTCTCTCTAATGAATGCAAGCCTAGTTTCTTCAACCTTTCTTCATATTATTATGTTTCTTCCAACAACCAACTATACTCCTAAAATCGATTAATGAAATTTACAAACACATGTGGCAGTCCGTGGATTCAAACCCAGGATGCTCACACCGAAAATCAACACCTTATGCATCGCACCACGAAGACAGTTAAAGATTGGTGGACACTGCCTACGATTTATTATGCAACTTCGAATCCTGCATATCAATCTAAGCATGTACACACATCCCAACTGCAACTCACGTAGGCTATGCATATGTGAATGGAAAGAGCAATTAATGGGGCCTTAACCACAAGGGAAGTCCTCTCGATAAATTACCCCTGATATCAATTATTATGTTCCTTCCAACAACCAACTATACTCCTAAAATCGATTAATGAAATTTACAAACACATGTGGCAGTCCGTGGATTCGAACCCAGGATGCTCACACCGAAAATCAACACCTTATGCATCGCACCACGAAGACAGTTAAAGGTTGGTGGACACTGCCTACGATTTATTATGCAACTTCGAATCCTGCATATCAATCTAAGCATGTACACACATCCCAACTGCAACTCACGTAAGCTATGCATATGTGAATGGAAAGAGCAATTAATGGGGCCTTTTAACCACTAGGGAAGTCCTCTCGATAAATTACCCCTGAACCAATATCAATTATTATGTTCCTTCCAACAACCAACTATACTCCTAAAATCGATTAATGAAATTTACAAACACATGTGGCAGTCCGTGGATTCGAACCCAGGATGCTCACACCGAAAATCACCACCGATATGGAAGATTTCTAATATTATGGATAATTTTTGTCATTCTTCGTTGTACCATCTCCAAGGAATCTATGTCCATTCTGTAATAGGGACACCAAAATTGGACAGCGTAATCTATCTAGCGTTAGTAAGACCACATATTATGTGGTCTTACTAACGCTAGATAAAGTTTTAAGATTACGCCTGCAGTTTTATTACTCACACTTCTAGATATAAATCCGAGAACTCTATTTGCCTCATTTCGAGTACTAATGCATTGATTTCTAGGTTTCAAATCACAGTTGACGATGACTCCCAAATCTTTTTCATTATCTGAGTTTCTTATATTCACGTTATCTAATCTATATCCTGCATTTTCTATCGATTTTCCAAATTTTACTACACTGCATTTATCTACATTGAACTTCATCTGCCAATTTACTGCCCATTTGTGTAGTGTATCTAAATCTCTTTGGAGAGCCTGAATATCATGATCAGAATTGATCACTCTTCCAATTTTAGTGTCATCTGCAAATTTACTGATTTTGCTAGTTATTCCTACATCAAAGTCGTTAATATAAATGATGAACAGCAGAGGGCCTAAAATAGATCCTTGTGGGACTCCACTCTTAACTATATCCCAGTCTGATTGTATACCATTTATGCTAACTCTTTGCTTCCTACAAATTAACCATGACCTACTCCATCTTAATAGAGTTCCGCCTATTCCATGAGCTTCTAGTTTCCTCAGCAATCTTTCGTGGGGGACTTTATCGAATGCTTTACTGAAATCTAAATATATTACATCATATGCTTTGTCATTGTCTACTGCTTCGTATACTTGGGAAAAGAATGTCAATAAATTTGTGAGGCAGGACCTACCATTCGTGAATCCATGCTGGGAATATCTAATTAATTGGTGACGTTCTCGGTGCTCTCTGATTTTGCGCGCAATAAATGACTCTAATAGTTTACCTACAACTGATGTCAAACTAATTGGACGATAATTTGAAGCAATAGATTTATCACCTTTTTTAACCCTTGTCTAGCGGGGGGAGGGGGGCTTATTTGGGCATATTCAGGCCCTCCTGAATGATAAATCAAGTATCTGCATGAAAAGAAATGTATTCAGCAAAAAACTAGGCGCTAAAAGCTTCAAAATGAGACCAGAACGAGCTACGTAGCACTCGTGGTTCTCATACAGTGGTACCAGAAACATGGGAGTTTAGCGTATAGCGGTATATTTTTTCCAGCTACGCTCATTACTAGCTACACTGCCGGCCTCTCGAGAACACAGGGAGGGTGAGTCATTGGGCGGCTGTAGGCCCTGGGAGTCGTACGTGTGGCCCGGTGCACTTCCGGCCATTTGCACTCGATTTTAACCCTTTAAAAGCCATAATAATGCTCCTACCTTGCTGCAAATTGGCGCCCGGCTATAGCCGGGCGCCGCCAGTTAAGGGTTAAATATCGGTACCACATTTGCAAGTTTCCACTCATCGGGGACTAAACCCGAATTAAGAGAATTATTTAATAATGCTGTTAAAGGGTAACTTATTTCTTCTTCACATTCTTTTAATACTCTATATAGGGTATATAATATGGAGTCGGGCCCAGGTGACTTTTGCGGTTTTAGCTTGTCTAACTGCTCAAGTACATAATTTCTAGCATAGACTACAGTACATCTGGACTGGACACGAAAATGGAACTTTGCAGTAAGGGACCCAAAATCGGAGAACGAACCCCCAAGTTCGAATCTCGAAACCGCGAAAATATCAAATTTTCGCGGTCTCGATCTACTGTAGTCTATGTTTCTAGTTATATTTATTTGGTAGCATTCAAGGAGACTAACAGCAGGACTCTTCTTCTTCTTCTTACCTCTGACCAGGTATAGGCTATCCTAGTGTTTACTAGCCTATACCCCTTTGAAAGGACATTAGCCTAACCTAACAACCTTACCTAACCTATCCTAGTATTATGGGTGGGGGCTGCTGCCCCCACACCCCCGCTATTTGACATCTTTGACAGATTTTTGGTGTATTTTTCTGTGAAATCGGGGTTTTTCAAGTGTCGATAACGAAATTCCTCCATGCGGACTATAATGAGAAAAATGTGGCGAGTCTATTGGTCCCTATTTTCCCCAATAAATTGTTTCTAATAAGGCGGATGTAGTGTCCTTGAAGATTATCGTTTATTTTACTTAAAATATTTAAAATGCCCCAGAACAAGAAGCCCACCACAGAAGCCACGAGCGAACACCACACAGAAACACCCGGAAGAAAGGTCCACAGAACGAAAGGACCAGCTGACCGAGCCCGCCATTCCAGGCAGGCCCAAGCCCGCAGGGCTAAACAGCTCCAGGACACACCCATTTACCTTTTCTAAAACCGACCATTTTCCACACCTCACGTACACTAACCCCTCGTGTCCTACACTTATTAACTACAAAGATGATGAACAGGAATATACATTCATATTAAAAACACCCATGCCTGTCCCGACGTTGAGCCAATGCCAACACATCAGACAGCCATAATTATATCTATGTATGTTCTTGCATCCGAGAAGTAGATGTTATATATCTTAGAAGTTAAAGCACCCACGCTGTCCCTAGATCTCTTATATAATTTTCCATGACGAGTATAGATATATGTAACCCGTGCTCAGTCGCCCCTTGCATTGCTCCTCTAGTAACTAAGTATTAATATTAACATTCCCTAACATCTTGTCTTGCCAGACTAAGCTTCTGAAGACCCATCGCCCCATAAATCTATGTATGCAACCCTTAGGTTAAGTATTTTTATCCGCCATTGTGTTCACCTTTTTCCATTTACTTTCCACAATTGTCATACGTCTTCCCCTTGCCTCCTTCGTATCCACAGTCCACACTACGCCAATTTACTTCGTGTCTTACACCTCTTACCCCAACCAGAGATTATATAAGATAACCTGGTTATCAGTATCTGTCATAAGTACCCCGAAACAATAACTAAGTACCCCTACGAACTGCCACTGTGGTTGGTATTTATATTTAATAGAAAACGCAGTTCCCAGGGCCAACTAATAGTATCCATAACCCTCTGACTGATCACATAACTCTATCTTTTCCAGACTCATATACCACCCCATAGTTGCATTCCCCGGTAGCATTTGGCTAACGTATTCTACTGCCTTTTCAAACTTCCATATCAATTGTAGCCTAATGCCACCCCCACGCCCAGGGACCTTAGGGGCAAAATTTCCCTGTAGCCCTTGAACTCCCCCCCCCTCTCATTAAGACACCCGCGCTTCTCGACTCTTGTCCGACCTAGCTTCTCTCTCATACCTCTTGAAGATCCTTGAATTGTCCGTTACTAACGCTCTCCAACCTTTTATATATATACTCCTATGCAGCCTACCTTCACTTAGTAGGCCAGAACAACATTAGAACTTTACTAGCCCCTTGCATGCCATCTATTCTCTTACAACACATTCACAACCCTGCACCCAATGGTCGTCGGTGCGAGGCTAGCCGCCCCGCCAGTAACTAACTTCTATTGTCATACTTCCAGATAAATGTGGCAGAGTTAGCAACCCAGTCTCCACCATATCCAGCAAACCCTACAATTAACAACCAGCCGAGTAAAACCAGCTAGCTAAGGCACCTTCGGTTTTGGTATTAAAGACACTCACATCTGTCTCATACACAGAGGGTTATTACAAACACTGGTGATATGGCAAGCCCCTAGCCACAGCCGCCGGACGACTATATCAGAGAGGGCGCCCAGCTCCCCCTTTTTGCCCACCCGAGGAGGGAGACCCCCACCCCCGCGGAGGTATACCTGGCCCCTGTTTTGACTCTCGAGTCATTGCCAGGTAGCACAGGAATTCTTCCTATCAATGAACTAACCATGAATGACTAACACCTTTACTAACCTCTATTACCTCACAATAAACCATTTACCTTTCTTGCATGCTCTGATCACTAAATTAGCACCTCAGCTATACCATAGAATGAAGATTGAACAATCTAGAGAGACGCTCCTATCACAGCTGTCCCCATCCTCCTCGCAAAGTAGATCCAGTCTCTCTCCCCTAAATACGTCCAGTATAGCCAAAATAGTACCTCTTACTAAGGCTCAGTTATATGAAAATATAAAGGCTTCCTATCGCCCTGTGCCACAACAGTAAATACCATCTTACCTAGTCCCCATATCTATTGAGAGCTCAATTAAGTCCATAAGACTCGAGATCCCTACTGTCTGCAGGGTCCAGAACCGAGCCTATAAATCTACCTCCCACCCCCAGTCAAATCAGTTGAAAGCTAGACACCAACCAGTGGTCACTACCCTGCAGTTTACCTCTAGCTCTGCCCTTGTGTTGTTCCGGAGTTGAGAGATTCCAGATCCGGCAGACTCCGTGGCAGAGAAGACTGATAGAAGCATCTGTCCATGTACAAGTCCTAACGTGCACCTTATAACCTTCACACAAATTCGTGGGTATATAAGTGTGTAGCCAGCAACGATCATCAAGAGATCCGACTTGAGAACTTCCTACATTTTGGACCATCTGGACGGCCGAGGAACCAGTCGTTAGCCCCCAACATCACCGGAAGCAAGATAACCAGGACCAGATCTACCCATACTATTCAAGATTCATGTTACTAGTACTAAGTGTTATAGTACTAGCTTGATACGCACCTATTAACTTTCTATAAAGTGGCTAAGACCTTGCCTAGTGTAATTCATATTTAATCATTCCATTTGGGACGTACTAAGCGATCAGTGTTTTTTATTAACAGGCGACCTTGACTCTCGTAATTACCTTATTCAGATATTAAAACTCTAGTGATATCTAACGTTCGCCCACTGATTCGTGTTCTACATATTTCTGCCTTAAGAATATCAAACTTAGTTCAGTACCCCCATGAGGTTGCTAGAGATTTCCGTGTTCTATAATATACGCGTCTAATCCTAACTGTGAGTTGCTACGTGGGCACGCGACCAGCCAGCAAGAGGTAAAATCAGTGACAGTGAATTATACGAATATATTGAGGTCTTCCAGTAAAATATAAACTTGCTAATTAAACCCGTGATCAGAAGAATATACCTGAACGTTGGAAGTGGGAGACTAAGCTCCATCCAAATCCGCAAATGCTAGCAGTTCCCTTCTATCATTTGTTTTGTGCAAATATAACTATCTTTCTATGCTCTTTATTTCTTTATTTCAATAAACGTGAACTTGTGTCGTGTTACCGTGTGTTTATTTTGTGTTCTCTATTCCTCATACCTTGTATTGTGCATGCAGCCTTCTATACCCAGTCATTCAGAACTCACATTACCCAAGTTAAACCTGTAGAAAAACAGGGCATAACATTGGCGGCAGCGGTGGTTCTTGATTCGGATAAAAGGTTGCATTACATTGCAAGTTTGGAACAGCTAGAACACGAGAACATCATGGCGCAACCTAACCACGTTTTCATCCCAAATTATGAGGAAACAAATTATGGGATCGAAGTATTCATGGACATAGTGAAACTCTTAGTTGACATTACTTATACCACGGACGCACATAAAATAGCCGTAACAGTACCACACCTGGGAAAAGCCGTTTCCCTGGTGGCCTATCAAGTGCGCCCTGATCTCACCTGGAACGAATTTCGCACAATAGTGATAGAAGCCATTAAACCTTCGTTGGGCGTTTTCGTGGCCCACACCCGTATCCTAGACACGAAATTCGAAGGCGATCTAGATGCCACAGTCAGTAAGCTTGCCCAACACATAAAAAATTCTTTCCCCACGTTGACCAAAATCCAACAAGAACAGCAAATTCTGGTCAACCTTGTGTCGATATTGCCCTCAGCAGTAAAAGACCATTTCCGGGTGCACGATTTCGTCGAATACAAAAAAGACCTCATCATGATCCGACGTATTTTGGCCGTGCGCACAGAAGCACCCACCCAAATCGCTGCAATCAAGAGGTTTCCCACGCACCCGCAGCAAACCAACCACCAAAACCCCAAGAATGCCTACCCAGCCTCATCTTTCAACAACAGACCCACCTACCCTTCCGGCAAGCCCCAACCCAGTAGACCCCGGTTCCAACCGTCCCAGCCACGCAGAATCTTCAACCGGAACAGCAACTACAACACCTACCAAAGTAAAAATCCTACCTTAGTCATTATCAACCCCTATGAATTCCCTGCCTGTAATGCTCAGTGTGCCCTCCACCAAATTCGTGACTCTGCCAAACCTCGCCCCTCTACTCCTCGCATTTCTGTAAATGAAGAGGAGTGGGGACAAGAGGAAGAAATTGCCCCCCATACCATGACCTCAGACGATACCGAGGAAACCCTGGAAGAGGTAGATACCGACCCCCAGGACTTTTAAAGTATCCCCCGCCCACGATGGGCTCGGCGGGGGACGCCATAACTAGTCGCACTGCCCCCATTTATTACATGGCCAAAATCAAGGACATTCCTGTCCGCTTACTAATCGACACGGGAGCTGCCAAGTCATGTTTGTTCAAATCTTACTATGAAAAACATCCCCGACGATTTGGCCCTTTGTTAAACACCAAAACAGAACTCATCTCAGCTGCTGATACTTACTTAAATCTCCTAGGAGACACTTTACCCCTATCAGTAACCACTCCTGGCCCCCATGCTCGTTGTTATCACACATTTACAGTATTTTCCTCCAACTGTAAACATTATGATGGTTTCCTTGGACTTGACCTCCTTCAAAAACTAGAGGCCCAGATTGACTGCGGCCAAAGGCTGATCTCATTCAAAAACAAATTCCAGCCCAAAGCCTCTGACAAACCAATCACGCAGAAACCCATTCCCAAAAAGAAAAAACAACCTCCCCCTCAACAAAACCTGATTCAGGGTTACCAAGTTGCAGCTAGCACTAAGGTTACTCCTAAAACCTCCCCTTGCCCCGAGATCTCTCAAAACTTCACTCAATTCAGTAAAAAAATGCCTCAACAAACGAAAGAAGACAAGTCCAAGCAACTCCCCCTCGGTAATCCCCTCAATTCTCGTAACTCTGCCCAGAATAAATCCTCCCATGTTTTCAGGACAGACTCTGATATATGTAACCCTAATTCTATCCAATGTTTATGTACACATGTTTCCAGAGAAAATGCCGACCAATGTACCCAACAATGTTTCCCCCATGCCCCCAGAAATGTTAACAACCCCAAATCAATACACCAGTCCTACACCAATAACCCATGTTCTACACCTAACTTTTTCCCCACCAACCCTCCGCAGTCCCCCCAGCAAATCCCGTTTTCTAACTCGCTCACCTCGCACCCTTCTGAACCGCCCGCACGCGCCGTTAATCCCCCCCTCACGCGTGCCGACCGAGGGACACAACCATGTTCCCACCATGCCCCCAGAAATGCCCAGCTATTCCACCACCCCCCCAATCCCCCTTGTGACAGTTTTTCGTCAGTAGCTCCCTTCCACCCCCCCACAATTCACACCCCTAATAAACTTCAAAACCCCACACTTGACTCACCCCCTCATGACAGACAAACCCACCAACCCCAGATAACCTCTAAACAAACCGTTACTGCCACCGACAACGCTTCCCCCACCAACCCTCCGCAGTACCTCCAACAAATTCCGTTTTCTAACCCCCTCACACCGCGCCCCACTGATCCTCTCACACGCGCCATTAATCCCCCCCTCACGCGTGACCCCACCAAAGTGACCTTGCCCCCCTTATAAGTACCAAGCACCTGCTCGCCAGTCAATCCCCCACCATCATTAGCCCAGCGGTAGTTCAGGATAAATGCCAAATTCCCCCCCACCATCAAAAATGGGTGAACCTGCGGCCCATACCCCAAACTCACATGGTATTTTCCCCCACTAACACATCCCCCAACCCCCATCGCTGCCTCTTACAACCCGCCATCATTCCCGCTCGTATCAACCACATTCTCGTGGCTAATATCTCAGAGGAACCCCTGACATTACCGAAAGGTCTCATTATAGGAGATCTCGAAACTTTCGATGACCTCCCCATACATTGTAACGACACCCCTACCAGCCTCCAATTGCCCCTCTTCCTGAGACACTATCTGACCACCAAAAGAACGGCATGTACGACCTACTGATGGAATTCAGTGACGTCTTTGCCCAACAACCCACCGAAATCGGACAGACGGATGTAGAACAACACATCATTAACACCACAGGCCCCCCCATACGACAACCATCCCGTAGAAAGAACCCCATACAACGTCAGGAAGAGGAACGCCAAGTCCAGGAAATGTTAGAGGCCGGGATTGCCACCCCGTCCATTAGCCCTGGTCTTCCCCTGTTGTCTTAGTCAAAAAGAAAGATGGGACAACCCGTTTTTGCGTCGACTACAGGAGGTTAAATGACATAACCATTAAAGACGCTACGCCCTTACCCCAAATAGACGATTCCCTTGACTCCCTATACGGATCCAAATGGTTCACTACCCTCGACTTGCAAGCAGGGTATTGGCAAGTGCCTATCAAGGCCGAGGACCAAAAGAAAACAGCATTTTCCACTAGTGGTGGCCATCACTATGAATTTAACGTCCTACCTTTTGGCCTCTGTAACGGACCCGCCACTTTCTCCCGTTTGATGGAAACGGTATTGCATGGCCTAACCTGGGAAACCTGCCTAGCCTATCTGGACGATATTATTGTGTACTCTCCAACCTGGGAAGAACACCTCCTCAGGTTGAGACAAGTCCTGCAAAGAATCCGAGCCGCCGGGTTGAAATTAAAACCCTCAAAGTGCGTGATTGCCCGGAATAAGGTAGATTTTCTCGGACACGTGATATCTGAACATGGTATTGCGCCAGACCCAAAGAAACTTCAAGCCATACAAAACCAAACCCCACCCACCACGGTTAAAGGAGTACGTTCGTTTCTAGGTTTAGCCACGTACTACAGACGTTTCGTCCCCCACTTTGCCACCATAGCCAGACCCCTCCACCAACTTACCCACAAAGACACCCCGTTCGCCTAGACACCTGAAAGAGACCTCGCGTTTAACACTTTGAAGCAAAAGCTAATCCAAGCCCCTATTGTCGTTTTCCCTGACTACCAGAAACCTTTCCGTCTTTATACCGACGTATCTCTGTACGCCATAGGTGCAGTATTAGCTCAATTCAGAGATGGAAAGGAACATGTGATAGCGTATGCCAGCTGCACACTCCCCCCACCCCAACAGAATTACGCAGCCACCAAGAGAGAGTGCTTAGGGATCATTTGGGCACTCAGCCACTTCCGGTCATTTGTGTTAGGCGCAAAACTCGAAATAATTACCGACCATCAATCTTTACAATGGCTGCGTAGGTGCGAAACCAACTCAGCCATTTTGGTACGTTGGAGAGAGACACTAGAGGACTACGACTTTACAATACAATATCGTCCCGGCAAACTCCATACTAATGCAGACGCCCTGTCACGTTTGCCAGTACCAAAAGACCCCCCCACCAACCTAGCCGCCTTACAAAACACTCAATTGGTATCTACCCCCACCTCCCGACAGAATGCCCCCCCAGCCCCCTCCCTAATTCAATCTTGGGAAGCACGAATCAGACCCCCCTGGATACCGTTAAACGTCTTCAGGAGACTGACTCGCTGGGGAGATCAACTTGCCACAGACACTGGTCACATAATCTTGGACCCCACCATAGCCCACGACTACATGATTGCCATCCACGAGGGAAACGGCATACACCTTGGACAAAAGAAAATGTTAAAGATCTTCACAGACCAATACTGGACCCCCAACCCCTCCAAAATTGCACAACGAGTGACAGAATCCTGCAAACCGTGTTTATTGGGAAAGGATAGATCACGCACCCCAGGCCCAGCTGGTACCATTTCTGCCAACAAACCGTTCCAAGTCCTATCCCTCGACATCATGGGCCCGTTCCCTTCTTACGCTGGCAACCGCTATATCGTCACATTTGTAGACGTATATTCAAAATTTCTAATAGCCTGCCCAGTTAAAGACCACACAGCCACCACAGTCGCCACACTGCTTGCCACCGAAGTGTTCCCTATATTCGGCCTTCCCCTTGCTCTTCTATCGGACAATGCCCCCGAGTTTAGTGGACACGTTTGGCAACAATTCACCCAACAATGCGGTATCAAGATTAAACACTCATCCCCGTACTGGCCTCAAGGAAATGCTATCTGCGAACGCAGCCATCGCACCATCAACAACCAGTTACGTACAAGAATGATTGCTCTTAATACCTCAGACTGGCCATCACAACTAAAAATGATACAATGGGGTATGAACACCTGTCCTCGGGAAGACGGTATTTCCCCTCATGAACGTGTTTACGGTGTACCCCCCCTGTTACTGCCATTCCACCACCACGCTCACCTTCCCTCCACCACCTCCACAATTGACCCATTGCAACATCTGCAAAACACCCTCCATACCGCCCAGATCTGTCAAGACACCAAAACTGACAACATCGATGAAAAAAACCCTTTCGCCATCCATGACACCGTAATGGTAGCCAACCTCCCTATCACCAACAAGTTAGGCCCTCGCTATGTCGGACCCTACACCGTAATACAAGTCCCAAATGCCTTTCAAGTCACCATCGACTATCACGGCGTAACTCGCACGCTCCGAACTAGATTCGTCCGAGCGTTTAAACCTCTAAAGCCACAAGACATTACCCCACCCCACACGTCCGACCCTAAAGTAAATACCCCTACTCACCCCCTCACTCACGCTACGAATATTCCCATACAAACCCCTAAGGACCTAAGCCCTCCAGCACCGAACCGACAAATCTTTTCTCACCATACCCCCCCAACTAACCTCCACAAACCCCAAGCCCCCAATATCACACCCTCTTCCACCATGACACCTTCTTTCACTTCTGATAGTAAAGTTCCTCCCCAACTTATCCAAGTACAAAAACCTCCACCCACAACCCCGACCACAACAGAAACCCTCCCGTCTAGCCCTGACACACCTCCACCAGGCACCACAGTGAGAAAACCACCACCGCCACCCCAAACCAAGTACACACCCAACCGCACCACACAATCTACCTCAGTAACCTCACGCTACAACTTACGCCCACGACAAACATCGTTTAAAACCTCCAGAAAACACACCCTACTAACCAAGTTCCGTAGGGCTGCCAGACCACTACCCTCCTCCTCCTCCTCCTCCTCTTCTTCTTCTTCGTCGAATTCTCCCCCACAAAGGGAAAGAAGACGAATAATCACCAGCAAATCACCAACCTCATCAAACAACACACGCCCCTACCCCCAACCCTCCAACTTAAATCTACACTCCTTACCCACCCGTCTAGCCCCCCCCGCATCCGCCCCTTTCCCCTCCACGATCCCCACCACCCACCCACACACCGACCAACCTCCTCATCTCACCGAAACCCCAACCAACCCCCCCCTAAGAAACCCCCCCCCAAAGTCACCCCCGAGAAAACTCCCACATGTCATTTACCTATAAAACATGCTTCCCCTCACTATAAAACATCGTCGAGCGACTCAAGTCCCACGACAAAACATCTACCTTCCCACCAGGACCGCCAGAGGTAGAATAATCAACAGACCCATCAGATTTAAAGACAGCGATACAAAAATAACACCCCGTTCTGACACTAAGGACCCAAGCCACACAACACACACACCCCCTCCTTCCCACACACCTCCTTCACCCACCTTACCTACACCGATTTTGCGCATTGCCTCACTATATATTCCCAACCTACAACACCGCCTAAGAAAACCAAATACAACCCAGACTCACATTCCCCCTTCATCCCCAGCCCTGTTGTCACGCGCGAATCCCCTTTCGGTTAGTAACCCATTCACCACACTAAACAGACTTCCTGTCAACCCCACACACCTCACTCCGACCCCCACGGGGGAAAGCTACAAAACATTCATACGAAAGGTTAAAGTAAAGACCCCCACTGGACACTTGGCCCGTGTACCACACCCACACCAAGCCCGGGCAGCCGCCCGCCACAACACAGAGGACACATTCTTACAGGTATACATTGACCTGCAAAAGAAACCTGACCGTCGCTCTCGTGTTTGGTGGAACTTTCTAAATACCCTGAAAATGACCCACCATTACTATGATTCTTTTAACTTCACCCTTGAGGCTCGAGGACGAGCCTATAATGAAGGAGAGGGAAGTAAAATGCCCCAGAACAAGAAGCCCACCACAGAAGCCACGAGCGAACACCACACAGAAACACCCGGAAGAAAGGTCCACAGAACGAAAGGACCAGCTGACCGAGCCCGCCATTCCAGGCAGGCCCAAGCCCGCAGGGCTAAACAGCTCCAGGACACACCCATTTACCTTTTCTAAAACCGACCATTTTCCACACCTCACGTACACTAACCCCTCGTGTCCTACACTTATTAACTACAAAGATGATGAACAGGAATATACATTCATATTAAAAACACCCATGCCTGTCCCGACGTTGAGCCAATGCCAACACATCAGACAGCCATAATTATATCTATGTATGTTCTTGCATCCGAGAAGTAGATGTTATATATCTTAGAAGTTAAAGCACCCACGCTGTCCCTAGATCTCTTATATCATTTTCCATGACGAGTATAGATATATGTAACCCGTGCTCAGTCGCCCCTTGCATTGCTCCTCTAGTAACTAAGTATTAATATTAACATTCCCTAACATCTTGTCTTGCCAGACTAAGCTTCTGAAGACCCATCGCCCCATAAATCTATGTATGCAACCCTTAGGTTAAGTATTTTTATCCGCCATTGTGTTCACCTTTTTCCATTTACTTTCCACAATTGTCATACGTCTTCCCCTTGCCTCCTTCGTATCCACAGTCCACACTACGCCAATTTACTTCGTGTCTTACACCTCTTACCCCAACCAGAGATTATATAAGATAACCTGGTTATCAGTGTCTGTCATAAGTACCCCGAAACAATAACTAAGTACCCCTACGAACTGCCACTGTGGTTGGTATTTTATATTTAATAGAAAACGCAGTTCCCAGGGCCAACTAATAGTATCCATAACCCTCTGACTGATCACATAACTCTATCTTTTCCAGACTCATATACCACCCCATAGTTGCATTCCCCGGTAGCATTTGGCTAACGTATTCTACTGCCTTTTCAAACTTCCATATCAATTGTAGCCTAATGCCACCCCCACGCCCAGGGACCTTAGGGGCAAAATTTCCCTGTAGCCCTTGAACTCTCCCCCCCCCCCCCCTCTCATTAAGACACCCGCGCTTCTCGACTCTTGTCCGACCTAGCCTCTCTCTCATACCTCTTGAAGATCCTTGAATTGTCCGTTACTAACGCTCTCCAACCTTTTATATATATACTCCTATCCAGCCTACCTTCACTTAGTAGGCCAGAACAACATTAGAACTTTACTAGCCCCTTGCATGCCATCTATTCTCTTACAACACATTCACAACCCTGCACCCAATGGTCGTCGGTGCGAGGCTAGCCGCCCCGCCAGTAACTAACTTCTATTGTCATACTTCCAGATAAATGTGGCAGAGTTAGCAACCCAGTCTCCACCATATCCAGCAAACCCTACAATTAACAACCAGCCGAGTAAAACCAGATAGCTAAGGCATCCTTCGGTTTTGGTATTAAAGACACTCACATCTGTCTCATACACAGAGGGTTATTACAAACACTGGTGATATGCCAAGCCCCTAGCCACAGCCGCCGGACGACTATATCAGAGAGGGCGCCCAGCTCCCCCTTTTTGCCCACCCGAGGAGGGAGACCCCCACCCCCGCAGAGGTATACCTGGCCCCTGTTTTGACTCTCGAGTCATTGCCAGGTAGCACAGGAATTCTTCCTATCAATGAACTAACCATGAATGACTAACACCTTTACTAACCTCTATTACCTCACAATAAACCATTTACCTTTCTTGCATGCTCTGATCACTAAATTAGCACCTCAGCTATACCATAGAATGAAGATTGAACAATCTAGAGAGACGCTCCTATCACAGCTGTCCCCATCCTCCTCGCAAAGTAGATCCAGTCTCTCTCCCCTAAATACGTCCAGTATAGCCAAAATAGTACCTCTTACTAAGGCTCAGTTATATGAAAATATAAAGGCTTCCTATCGCCCTGTGCCACAACAGTAAATACCATCTTACCTAGTCCCCATATCTATTGAGAGCTCAATTAAGTCCATAAGACTCGAGATCCCTACTGTCTGCAGGGTCCAGAACCGAGCCTATAAATCTACATCCCGCCCCCAGTCAAATCAGTTGAAAGCTAGACACCAACCAGTGGTCACTACCCTGCAGTTTACCTCTAGCTCTGCCCTTGTGTTGTTCCGGAGTTGAGAGATTCCAGATCCGGCAGACTCTGTGGCAGAGAAGACTGATAGAAGCATCTGTCCATGTACAAGTCCTAACGTGCACCTTATAACCTTCACACAAATTCGTGGGTATATAAGTGTGTAGCCAGCAACGATCATCAAGAGATCCGACTTGAGAACCTCCTACATTTTGGACCATCTGGACGGCCGAGGAACCAGTCGTTAGCCCCCAACATCACCGGAAGCAAGATAACCAGGACCAGATCTACCCATACTATTCAAGATTCATGTTACTAGTACTAAGTGTTATAGTACTAGCTTGATACGCACCTATTAACTTTCTATAAAGTGGCTAAGACCTTGCCTAGTGTAATTCATATTTAATCATTCCATTTGGGACGTACTAAGCGATCAGTGTTTTTTTATTAACAGGCGACCTTGACTCTCGTAATTACCTTATTCAGATATTAAAACTCTAGTGATATCTAACGTTCGCCCACTGATTCGTGTTCTACATATTTCTGCCTTAAGAATATCAAACTTAGTTCAGTACCCCCATGAGGTTGCTAGAGATTTCCGTGTTCTATAATATACGCGTCTAATCCTAACTGTGAGTTGCTACGTGGGCACGCGACCAGCCAGCAAGAGGTAAAATCAGTGACAGTGAATTATACGAATATATTGAGGTCTTCCAGTAAAATATAAACTTGCTAATTAAACCCGTGATCAGAAGAATATACCTGAACGTTGGAAGTGGGAGACTAAGCTCCATCCAAATCCGCAAATGCTAGCAGTTCCCTTCTATCATTTGTTTTGTGCAAATATAACTATCTTTCTATGCTCTTTATTTCTTTATTTCAATAAACGTGAACTTGTGTCGTGTTACCGTGTGTTTATTTTGTGTTCTCTATTCCTCATACCTTGTATTGTGCATGCAGCCTTCTATACCCAGTCATTCAGAACTCACATTACCCAAGTTAAACCTGTAGAAAAACAGGGCATAACAATATTATCTATACTTCCATCATAAATTGGATGGACCTCCGGTATCAGCGCTAAGTCCTCATTCGTGAATACAGACACAAAATAATTGATTAGGGTTTTACATACTGTATATCTACCTCGTTATCTATGACAATTTCTGTCTCTGTTTTAAGAGGGGCTATTTTGTCTCTTACATTGATTTATATAACTGGAAAAAACCCTTGGGGTTGATTTTCGATTCCCTAGCAATCTTTATTTCGTAATTAAGCTTAGCTTTCCTAATATCAGCTTTAACTTTTCTTCTAAGATTTGCATAATAATTTCTTAAATATTCTTCACCTCTATATTTATTTTCCTATATATACTTTTCTTTAAACCTAGTGTACGTTTGATCGAACTATTCATCCATCTAGGATCGTTATTTTCAGATCTGAAGCGCTTTGTAGGGATAAAAATACCTTGGACATCTTTAATGGTCTTAATCTTATTAAATATTTCTGTGCGTAAACAAATACCCTGGGCTGACTGATTCGCACCTAAGTCGATAATCTGATTCCCTGCTATCCTTAATCCTCCATTGTCCTGAGATTGGGGTCCCATTTCTCCAAACATACAGTTTGCTAATCTAAAATTTGGAACTAGAGTCGAATTTATTATTAATTCATTTTTCCATTCTAGATTGAATCTAATTTCGTCATGGTCACTATGGCCAAGGCTGCCTCTGATAACTAAATTACTAATTAGATTTTCTTTATTACTGAAGACTAAATCGAGTATATTATTTCCTCTAGCTGTCTCAGTTACATGTTGGGTCAAGAAACAGTCTTGTACTAATTCTAGAAATTCATGTGATTCCATGTCTCCTGTATTATCTCCCCAATTTAATCTACTAAAATTAAAATCTCCCACAATACAAACTTTACTAGACTGACAGGCTTGGGCAATTTCATCCCAAAGAGTTTTAGCATCTATTCTACTTAGATTTGGTGGTCTGTATATGAGGCCAATTACAACACTGTCATGGCTGTCATTGATTTCTAACCATACACTTTCACTTTTCCTTTCTAATTTTATATCTGACCTAGTGCAGCAGTTTATCGAATTGGAGACATAAATTACTACACCTCCGCCTTTTCTCCCTTGACGATCTACGTTATACATAGTAAATCCGTTTATTTGATACTCTGCAATTAAATCTCGTGTTTCCGTGTTCATCCACGTTTCTGTAACCAGGATAATGTCAATATTTTCAGTAGAAACTTTTGCTTTCAATTCATCTATTTTATTCCGTAAACTTCTGCTGTTTTTGTAGTAAATTTTGTAGGTAAACATCCTTGTTCAATACCGCAATATCCTCGTTTCTAGTATGATGTTCTGCATTGTTTCGCCATAGATTAGGACTAGAACATAATAGGCATACCATCTGTTAATTCGCTATTGTTATTGCTACCTTCAGTATTTCTGATATAATTACAATCCTGAGACTGAAATATCATTCTAGTCCTATCTGATGTACCGGAACGACAATTAACCCAATCTATCCACTTTGTCTAACTTATATTTTCAAGCTTTAAATTTAGCGAAACCCCGCGACCTATCTATTGACCTAGCTAAATTTGCCACCCCTAGCCTAGAAAGATGAACCCCGTCCTGTGCATACAACTGATTCTTACCATATAATCGGGTCCAGTTATCGAGGAATGGGATTGCATTTTCATTGCAATATTTTTCCAGCCGACAATTTATACCAATTGCCCTAGAAGACCATTCCTTCCTGACCCCTCTCCTTGGCGAGATACTGTGTACCACAGGTATGCCTCCCTTCCTCCTAACTTTATCCAAACCCTCCCTGTACTGCCGAAGCAGTTCTGTAGTCCTACCTTTATATACATCATTGCTCCTTGTACTGAGACAGATAATGGGGCTATCTCCAATATCTTTCATGATGTCATGATGTCATGATGTCATGATGTCATGCAGGGTCTGGCAAATGAGTTTGGAACAGTGTGCGAAAAAAGGAATTTGAAGATAAATGCGGGGAAGAGCAAGGTTATGGTCTTCGAAAGGGGTGAAGTCACAGAGTGTGAGGTGAAGTTGAACGGTCAGGCTATGGAGATCGTCAGCTCTTTTAAGTATCTGGGCAGTGTGTTGAGTAAAGATGGGACTATGGATGAGGAAGTGCGGGAGAGGGTGCAACAGGGAAAGAGGGTTGTAGGAATGTTGAAAGCAGTAACAAGAAATAGGGTGGTCAGTATGGAAGTGAAGAAGTCCTTGCATGACAGTGTGGTAATCCCGACACTGACTTACGGAAGCGAAGCATGGACGTTTGAGAAGAGACTCAGATCAAGAGTGAGAGCAGTGGAAATGAATTACTTAAGAAGTGCGTGCGGAGTTACATGGAGGGATAGACAGACTAATGAAGAAGTAAGAAGGAGGTGTGGTGTGGAGGTAGATGTGCTGAAAAGTGTGAAAAGGAACAACTTGAGATGGTTCGGCCATATGGAACGTATGGAAAGCGAGAGAATGACTAAGAGGGTGTACGAGAGCGAGGTGGAGGGACAGAGAGGGAGAGGTGGACCGAAGGAGAGGTGGAAGGATGGAGTGAGGAAGTATATGAACGAGGGTGGTGCTGGTTGGGGGGAGGGGCGTTGACTGACTGGGGACAGAGGTGCATGGGGGCGGTTCGTTCGTGGCCACCCCTTCGGGGATCACGGCGTCAGGCAATAGATAGATAGATAGATAGATGTAATCCATTTTCTCTAACACCCTCCCAACCCCGGCACCAGGCAGACAGACAAGCTTCCTATCATTAGTACTGGTTGACCTATCTGAATTACCGGAACGACAATTAACCCTATCTATCCACTTTGTCTAACTTATATTTTCAAACTTTAAATTTAGCGAAACCCCGCAACATTGTAAAATGCTAACTGAATAAATATTATTATTATTATTTGACCTACCTAGGTATCTGACCATGGAGTCGCCAACAATTGAGAACGACTTACCTTGTCGATGACATGGTGGCAGCTGCGGCAGAGGCAGGAACTCCTGGCTGTGCTTTTGGTAGCGCCGAGCCTTCCTCTGCCAGTCTCGAACCTTGCTGTGCCTTTGGTAGCATCGACATCGTGCCTACTACCGATCTCGAATCCGGCTGTGCCTTTGGTATCGTCGAGCCTTCCTCTACCAGTCTCGAACCTGGCTGTACTTTTGGTAGCGTCTAGCCTACCTCACCAAAAACTATTGTGTTAACCCGGGAAAGGCGCCGAGACTCTTAAGAGATTTTACTGGGCGAAGGCGCCAGGACTCTTAAGAGGTTAGGCATAACAATTGCCTTTCAAAACACCCCACTGGCACTCAAAACAAAGCAATATGTGATTAAGTGAGATAATTCCCCTCAATACCTCCTATCACTCTTCCATATGTGTCCAAATCCCCCCCACCCCTTCCCCTCCTCATTTATCACCTATTTTTCCTCTTATTCCCCCTTTTATCAGGTAATTTTCGGCGCGAATTTCCCACCCGCGGTCTCAGGGTCACAGGGGAGGCAGTTAGAGATCCTAGCAACAGAGAGACTTCACTTGCAAGACGTCAGTATCAATCGGGAAGTGAGAGAGAGAGGGTATACGTCGCACCGGCTCTCCCCTCCTGATACGATCGATCAGCAATAATACATATTATTTTATATTAAACGTAAAATAGGCACATATGAATAAGTAATAACAATATTTATGGTAATATGATGATGGATGTTCGTTGGGAATGAACCAAAATACCTTCGCCTGGCGGGACGTTTCAAATACCGTAGCTTCGCCGTTTAAAGGTTAAGCCTGTGGTTTTTGTTGCCTGGTTCAGGGTGGCTGTGGTAGTGAGTCTTTTCTCTGCTATCTCGGCACTGGTGGTGGTGCAGGCGAGAAGGGCTTGTATGGCGTGAACGTCTTTCTTGAGTACTGGGGTAGTTGTCTTCCTGGTGACTCTGCCGGGTTGGTGGACGTTCCGGGCGAGAGGGGTCCATAGTGGCTGGTCTTATTTTGGACTTACATCTTTGTTGTGCTGGAGCTGGGGTGGTGGTGAGGCTGTTTATTCATATTTCCTGCATCTTACAGCCCAATTAAATTACATCTATCTACTGTAGGAGAGGGTAGGGAAAGAGGAAGAGGAGTTATTCAAATTTTTTGCCCAGTTATTGCTCAGCCCAATTCAACCATTTTGCTCAATTTTACCGGTTGGACGAAACCGAAATCTTAGCTCCTTTGACTGCTCAGCCCAATTAACTGCTTTGCCCAATTCAAACTCTCAGACCAATTTGACTTCTAAGCCTAATTCTACTACCTCGTCCAATTAAACCGTTCAGCCCAATTCGACCACTAGGTTCAAATCAACTGATTGGCCCAATATTACTGCTTGGCCCAGTTTAGCCACTTGAACTCATTCGACTGCTTGGGGTAATTCAACCACATTCAACCGTTCAACCCAATTCAACCCCTGAACTCATTCGACTGCTTAGGGCATTTCAAGTTCAACTACATTTAACTGTTAGGCCCAAATATACCACAAACCCAATTCAACCACTTCAACTCATGGGACCACTCACTCGAATTTGACAACTCGCCACAATTTCACAACTCAGCCCTAATTGTTCTTGGTATGGATCGGATAGAATCTCTGGTAGGATGTGAAATTACCGTCATCAGCTGATCTGATACAATATTTTATTAACACTAACGTAATGATTAATTTATGTCCATGGTCTGAGTCTGAGTGTCATAACATTTGGTTATTAAGGATAACTTTGGATGAATGTATGCTAATATTAATTTCAATACAATCACTATAATTAGGCTACCTGCATGATGTACTGGCAAAAGGAATTGCATTAAGATACTACTGACTCTACTTTACAATATTAAATTTACATCAATAAAAATACAATCAAGAGAAAGCCAGGAATTCCAGTCTTGTGAGCATACAGGGAGGAAGGGAAGAGGAGAGTTTGGCCTGAGTGGTGGAAAGAGCAAAGGTGTTCGTTACTCTGAATTGCTTGTTGTTATTATTTAAGTGTGTGTGTATCAGTGGATGAGTAGGAGTGCTGCGTATAACTAACATACAAGTGTGTGTGTGTGTCTACGCGGTCGCTCATTCACTCGTGTGTGTGTGTGTGTGTGTGTATATATATATATATATATATATATATATATATATATATATATATTGTTATACCAGGTTTTTACTGGGGTTGTATTGACTTTATAGGTAGGTTCTTACTCGACTGGAGAAGATGAGAACACACAAAAACACAAGCACGAAGGTAATAGAGGATAATATAACACAGAGTACAAACATAGATTATTCTTATTCACACAAATCATATGGGTAGAGGTGCAATGTTACATAAGACAGGGATAGGTTATATATAGCAGCACGATCGAGGACCCTCTAGGTGTCTCAAGGTGAAGATATAGGCATGCAGGTTCCGACGATCTCTTAAGACGTGGCTGCCTGGTATTCCCTACAACGTCCTGGTCCGTGGGGGTGGTCCTGTCGTGTGATGGTGACAGAAGGTAGGGGAGGACTTTCTTGTAGATCTTCTGAAGACTGTAGATGTTAAGGTCTTACATGAAAACCATCCGTTACACCAGTGTCTTACGCTCTCGTATCATGGGATTAAAGTAAGGAGCCGTTTCACCAGTGTCTTGCGCTCTCTCTTACAATCCAGACCTAGACTTCTATGGGAGTCTCTGGAGGAACTTATAATTATGTTGGAGTTTTGGGATAGTTACGAATACGAGCCGTTACACCAGTGTCTTACACTCTCGTATCGTAAGGACTAAGTAGGGAGTTGTTACACCAGTGTCTTACACCCTCTACTACTAAAGTCCTGACTTAGAGGGAAGCTATTTCACCAGTGTCTTACGTTCTTCCAACCAAGTCTTACTGAGGGGGTAGGTTTACTAAAACCAAAGCTCGTGGCCAGTGCTGCATACTCGGGTTATAGTAATTCCTATAGCAAGGCAAAGTGCTCCATGTTGGGTTGCACTAGCGTGGCCCAACAAGGATAAGGTAAATCCTTGCCATTTTCGAGAAAGGTGTCCAGTAGTTACACCAGTGTTTTACTCCCTCAAGGCATTTTCTCGGATATTATCCCAAGTCTTCCAGATATCTAGTCTACCAGTGTGATTTACAGTATCGTTCCAACTGTACTGCTTATGGTTTTGGCTGGAGTTACCAGTTCCGTCGTTCCTTCCGGCTGCGCATCTCGGGTCTAGAAGGGTGGTTGTGCTCGGAGGAAGGTCTGTGTCAACAGTAGTAGCCCTTCTCGGAATTCGCGCCACGGCGGTCGTGTGTCTCCGGGAAAGATGGGCGCGTGATGGTTTGGGTCTTATGGTAGGTTTACCTTCCCTGATGTTGCTAGTGGACTTCTCTGGTTTCTCTGGTGGTGTTGGTTGTTAACCTCACGGTTATGTCTTTTCTTATATATAAATAATATATATATATATATATATATAAATATATATATATAGTATATATATATATATATATATATATTTAATAGGGCCCCTTCATCATTGACGACTTCGCCTATTAGTAATAATAGTCTCCATTTAACATCCTGCGCCAGCATTTTTAATAGCCCACGCGGAAGAATCATGGAGTACTCGTCATAAGTGCACGCTTAATGCCCTCATGGGATCGTCATTTTGATCGGGTACCCTACAGAAAAAAACTCTGTAAAAAATAAAAAATAAAAAATAACTTAATGTCTGTTATCATATGACTTGCTATATTCGTGGATTTCTCATGCTTTGCTTCCCTGACACCAGGCCCCCTAGCAGCCATCTTCGTCCTTCCAACTTCCGCGTCCCTCCCGTCAACAGAGCTCGCGCCGTGTCCGCTTCATTCGATGTTCGCAGAGCTTCTAGTGAGTCCTTACTCATTTGTATACATCTGTGTGGTAGTAACAGGGTTTAGATTAGCTAGCACGGTTGCCAGATTGGTAGGTCCGCAGGAAGTGTGTGTTAAATTAGGGTACCATTGTCACAGGCGTCTACGAGTCCCGGATTGTCGTACCGCGTGTGTTGTTGTTGTGTTACGCCTTTAGCTGTTGTGTTTACTTAGCTAGAAGGCGACCACTCTACGAGGCATGATACAGACTGTCAATATTGAGGAAAGTACATGCCATTATCTTCAGATATCAGCAAAAGCTCTGGTTAAGGGTGTCTGCACGTGGTGCTCCGCCTTCCAGGGTTCGTGTTTTGCTTGGGCCCCTTGGGTGGGCCTCCCTCTTCATTGTGCTGCTGCTGGATGCCGGAGCGTCGCCTGCCGGGATGTTCTTCGGACCACGTGGTCGGCCTAGTTAGGGGTCTCCGACGTAGGCTTCAGGTAATTTAGATTTCTAAATTTCTGTCATTATGTTATGCCTATGTATGCCCTCTTTTTGGTTCATGCATGCGGGCTTGTTCATTTGGGGGTAAGGGAGACGTCCCTATATGTCATTATGTATATTATATATGTGTGGGACTTCGGGAAAGGGGCTGTGCCAACCCTGTTCCGGCGGCCCCGTGCGGTGGGTCCAAGTTATCCGTCTCTTAACGGGTAGGAACGTTCAAAAGATCCCGGTGTGGTTTAGCTGAACCACACTCTCCCGGCGGAATTGCATTCCTAGCACGGCTACAAACTCGGCCCGCTGGGTTAACTCGCCCTGACTGGCCCCGTGACACGTTAAGACTTTATCGCCTGCGGCGCCACCAGTCGAGTGTACACGAAGTGATAAGATCAGTTTTGCAAACTTATTCAGTATGATCAGACACTAAAAGGGTCAAGGGACCTGTGGCTCTTGTCACAGGTAAGTTATTGAAAGTCAGCTAGAGGCTAGACAGATCAGGCGGAAGGTTAGAGTAGTGGTGAGCTATAGCTAACTTTCCGGCGGATTTGGGTTAGGATGTTTAATACCTCGCAGGTTATCCTTATGAGCATTGATTCCTGGAAAAAATTTCCAGGTCCCAGAGACTGCTTCTCCGGCGGAGTTGGACACCTATCCCGTCGGATGGGGGGACCCTCTCATTACGGCAACATGCCTAGGTTTGAACTTTGTGTCACGCCCAATTGCTTCCTTTTACCCATTTTTGCTCACAAACTTTGCATCAGGTGTGTCAAGTATTTGGATCGCTCTCGAGGCGTGTGGTTATCTAAAAGATGCGCCATCTGCTCTGAATTAAAAACCGCCTTGCTGGCGAAGAAAGATTTATCATGTTTAGCAGCCCTCCACGAGATTAAAGCCACGTTTAATTCTTATGCTAAAGAAACTGCCCATAAGGCGCTTCAGTGTGATGACGAAGTCCTTTGGGAAAACCTCATTATTAAGTCACCTTTAGTAAAACCCGGCCCCTCTAAATCTGTCAGACCCAAAGTCAAAACAAAAGCCCTCAGCAAAGAGGTAGTGAGTAGTAGCAGTGAGAGCGAGGTTACCGAGGCCCCCTCCTATGCCCGTACCAAGAGACGCTCGCCCTCTCCACGGCGGAAGTCGAGGTCTAGGTCTAAGTCTCCCCGGAAACACTCTCGCCACTCCGCCTCAGACTCTTCCCGGTCTCACAAGCGCCGGAGAGAGATATATGAGGACTCGTCTAGCAGCCGGCAGGACACACCTCAGCCGCCTCCTCCCACACCTCCCTCTGACACACCTACACGTGATTCAGGGGAGTCGGAAATAGGATCTGAGTTATTGGCATCCACACTTAGTCAGGAACATTTGGTGCGGGTACCTCCTAATGTGATTTTTGCCATACCAAAATTGAATGTTGTTCCCCGGGGCATTAAGTCAAGAGGCCCGAGTAGGGTACTAGCCGACCAATTTAGAGGTTATCCGGCGGGGACCCAATTAAGCTCACAGGTGACTTATCACTCCCAGCCCATAGTAGCAGGGGGGTATTGGCATCACTCAGACCCATCTCTCTCTCTCCTAAATGTTATTCCAGAACGGACTGAGGACGGAAACATAAACGTGTTACCGTCGTCAGTGCCAGATTTGTCTTGGCCCCCGGCGGATAATGAGTTAGAATCACAAGAGACCTTGGAGCAGAGTGAGGAGCCGGCGGACGGTGTGTTCTCCCCGGCTCCTCAGTCTATCCCTAGTAATTATTCTGAGGCTAGTTCAAATTCATCCAAAGATCCCTCTAGGAAATGGATGACTTCTGATCAGGTAAATGAGTTATTACATAAAGTGATACAGCATTATCAAGTCCCTGCCTCGTCGGATCCCCCGGTTACACTTTCAGCTGCGCCACCTAGCACCTCTGTTATCAGACCTCTAGAACCCCCAGCATTCACTCCTTGTCCGACCCCGGTGGTAGCAGCTGCCCCAGGCCCTACAGTGCCGGTGACGCTAGCTATGTCCACCCTCAGGGTTGTTACGGATGTCCAACCTCCTCCTTTATATAAGGCGCCTCTGAGGAAGGGCCCATGCCCCTCCTCTATGGTACTGACTGCTCTTGGGTACCTGTGGTACCAGAGAACCCCCTTTTAGCTCAACCTTCAGTGTCAGGGGACCCCCAGTTCCCGGCGAGTGGTCAATTGAGATCAATAAGAACCGTAAATTTAGGGCCAAAGACGAGGCAGGGAGGGTTTTGGATGTACTGATTAAGGGTGTACCAAGTTCACTTAACCCAGCTTATTTTGTTTATTCAGCCGCGCCGGCCGTTCCTTCCGCCGCATTTGCAAAACTATTTGCTGACTGGTAAAAGGCTGATGGCATCAATGATGTCAAAGCCTTGAATGCTCTTACGCCGGAGTTGGCTACAACTCCGGCCCTGGACCAAGCTCAGACTCCGGTACTGCAGATGGGGCAGGTAGGAGTAGGCCCTTGGGTAGATTGGGAATTAGAAGCTCAGGTTTTTGCCACCTCTATCACCTCCAAATCTTCTCATCAGATTCCTCCGGATAACCATACTTACTTTTCCCTGCCGGTATCCAAAGCAGAAGGGGTGTCCCCAGTCTTACTAACTTTTCTGGCGGCCCCCAAAGTGTCATTACATGCCCTTGATGAACCCTTTTCTCCCCCCCCCCACCCCGGCTGCTCACTTGGAGCGGGATTTTGAGTTACGCAATAAAGCCTACCGGATGTTCTCTCAGTACTTGGTGAGTCATCAAATAGCCGCCTCTCTTGCACGCACTATCTCGGCCATAGCTGACCCCCAAATTAGAAAAGCTACTGAGCTGTCTCGTAGACTCTTGCTACAAAATGCCATTCAGTCACTAGGGTACATTAGAATTGCAATTTTGGAAGTGGTTAGAGCCCGCCAAGATCTGAGAATACATCTGGTGAGGAAGTTGCCGACGGACATAGGTCGCCGGGTAACTCTCTCCCCGGTTCTTACTGCCATCCTCCTTAACTCTGAAACTTGGAGTCTAGTTTTTAATATGGTAAGTGGGTGGAAACAAGTTACTTCCCAAGCTAGGAAGGACCCACCTAAGAAACCCTTTCATAAATTAAAGGGCGGTAACAAACCGTACCAACCCCAACCTAAGCAGTCACCAAGAGACCCCAGACCACCTCCTCAGCAGGGAGGTAATCAGCACAAACCCAAACAAGGTAAACAGCACGGGTATAAGGGTAAGGCCTCATACAAAGGTCATCAGGGCACTGCACCAGCCAAAACTAGTCAAGCGTCCGATGCCAACCCACCTCCCCCTCCAAAATACTAGCCACTCATACTCTCCACATCCCAGGGCCGAGCTCCAAGGACCAGGATTGGAGAGTTGCCTTGAAGGACGAACCCCGGTTGCACCTGGGTTCGTTCCGATCATTCCGCTCAGTCTGGCCCAAGCATACCTGGGCCAGGAAGGTAGTGAGCAAAGGAATCACCTGGCGGTGGCGCCGGCGGCCTCGACTGCGTCGACCGCAGGAATATACCCCGGTGTCTCAGGAGGAAGTGGTCCTATTACAGGAAATGATTGCCAAACGGGTCCTTATTCAGGTCAATACCTTTCAGCCAGTATTCACGTCTAGACTCTTCTTAGTGCCAAAAAGGAACAGTGTGCAGATGCGACCAGTTCTAGATCTCTCGCACCTGAACACCTTTATAGAGAATTCACCCTTCAGGATGTTGACTGTACAGCAACTCAGACTCGCACTTCCGCCGCAAGGTTGGATGTGCTCGATCGATCTCAAAAATGCCTATTGGCATGTCCCTATAAACAAGAGGTTCCAAAATTTTCTCGCGCTGAGGATCCGGCACGAGACTTATGTCTTTCAAAGGATGCCGTTCGGGTTGAACCTAGCACCGAGAGTATTTACCAAACTCGTCCGGCAAGCTCTTTTACCCCTGCTAGTTCGAGGCATACAGGTGTTTTGGTATCTGTACGATTGGCTAGTAGTGGCGAACTCTTTAGAATTATGTCAAGACCATGTAAATCAAGTGTTAGCTCATGTTCAAACCCTAGGGTTCAAGGTGAACTTGGCAAAGTCGCACCTTGTCCCCTCAAGGACTATTCAGTGGTTAGGACTGGTCTGGGACACCTATGCTCTGACTCTTACTCAGAGTGTGGACAACCGCAACAGGTTTCGCAGGAAACGACCAGGAAAACGTGGGATTCCCTGATCGGTTCTCTCAACTGGGTACAATTAACTGTAAAGTTGGGCCGATTGAAAGCCAAGAGATTAATCCTGGAAGGCAACAAAGTGTTCCCTCTCTTGCCGGAGAAGAAATTATGGCCAATTCCTCCATTAATCCACAACTTACTATCGGCCTGGACCAAGCACGAAGTCCTCTACTCAGTCGTAACATGGGTTTCTCCCCCTCTTACAGTATGGGTAGACACAGACGCCTCGGGGACCCTAGGTTGGGAGTATCAGTCAAGCCTAGGCCACCAGGGTCAGGGCATCTGGGTGGCAGACAGCCAATCACATATCAACAAGCAAGAGCTCTTAGTTCCCATGTTCTTTCTCCAAACTCATGGCAGGACATTGAAGAACAAATCAATAGCGTTCAGAATGGACAATCAAACCGCAGTTTTTTGCATTCAGAAACAAGGCTCAGTGAGGTCTCGAGAGTTGTTGAACGTGTCAGAACAAATTTTTACCCTAGCCGACTCGGTAGGGATTTCCCTGCATGCCACCTACCTCCCCGGCGTGGTAAATGTCTGGGCAGACACTCTCTCTCTCGCCGGCGGAGCACTCTAGTAGAATGGACAATCAAGCAGGCTATCTTCAACAAGATGATTGCAAAGCCACAGGTGGACTTGTTTGCGTCAGTAGAGAACCACAGACTCCCACTCTTTCTTACACGTCACGGGGTAACCCTGGCGGGGGGACCCGATGCATTGCTGGTGGACTGGAACAGGTGGACCTCAATCTATCTGTTTCCGCCGCCAGACTCTGTGTTAATGTGCAAAGTAATTCACAAACTAAGGGATTACCAGGGCCGGGTAGCTTTGATCGCGCCGCTTTGGCCGGCCCAGGTTTGGTACCACCAATTACAACAGTGGTGCAGGACCCCGGTGTCCCTCCCGGTCTCCGTTTTCCACTTGGAAACGATTGGCAACCTTCGGACCTCGCTCAGTTTTGCCTTATGGATATTTACTATGCCAAATGGTTAAATCAATTTGGGCCAAGTGTCACTAAGAAGCTAATGAATCAGTACACACTGTCTACCAGGAGACAATATCAATCTCATTGAAAACATTTTACAACCTGGATTGTTGAGTCAGGGCAAACGACTGCCTCGGCAGCCTTAATTTTCAAGTACTTAGACTATCTATTTGAGCAGAAGCATTTTTCATTCATAACGTTAAAAAATCATCTGTCTGCCATTAGGACCCCCTTCCTTAATCTCACCGGCCTTTCCATACCGCAAGCGGAGGAGAAAGGTTTTATGAGGACGTGTTTCAAGCTTTGTCCACCTCCCCGCCAGCTCATGCCCACCTGGTCCCTTGATAAAGCCTTAGAATTGTTTCAATCGCGCAAGTATAATAATGCGCCGGATTTTGATTCACTTTTGAAAAAGGCTGTCTTTCTCATGGCACTTGCCACCGGAAACCGGGTGTCGGAGCTGGCGCCGATAAGCAACGAACCAAACTGTCTCAAGTTTGGGAGACTGCACGACCATGTTCAAATCGCGCCGTCTCCCTCCTTTATTGCTAAGAACGAACATTCGGACCATGTTTTTTCTGAATTTTCCGTCCCGGCCTTGAAGAGAGGCCTCATTCATCACATTTTATGTCCTGTGCAAGCTCTCACAAAGTTTATGAGGGCTGCGCAACCTCGCCAACCAGGTGCTTTATGGGTTAACCGGACAGGTAAACGTGTTACAAAACGGAAGTTAGCTTCCTTGCTTGTTGACGTTATCAGGGAAAGCAATCCCGGCGTGGTAGGCAGGGCTCACGATATTAGGAAATGGGCAACATTTTTCGATTGATGATATTGCTAAAACCCAACTTTGGGTTTCTAATCATACTTTCCTTACACGCTACCTGTCTGTTGCCCTAGATAAACCAAAGCGTACCTGTGTAGCTTTACGGCAACGGGTACAGTAGGTATTGTGATATTATATGTTGTGTTGTTTTAAAAGGGGGGGGGGGTGCGGAATAGTCCATATCCCCCCTGTACCCTTGGAGAGTGTGATGCGTCACGAGTTGTGATAGGACGGGTTCTACAGTCCAGTATGAGTTTTATTTGTTTTAATTTTAAGGAGATATATCGCATAGTTGCAATATGTTTGCTTTACAAAAGTGTACAAAAATATTACTGTACAATTAGTTTAACCTAACAAGTGCGCATGGGGGTAATTAGACACCTCTCCCTGTGCGCATGTATTTGAGGTGTTTCCGTCACTAAAATATTCATTTTACCATAAATAGCATTAATACTTATCCATACGCGCCTATTATGGGTTGATTATAAAGGTATTAACCTGAAACAACAATAAAATGAGTGAAAACAGCGTTTGGATGGTCAAAATCGGAGATATAGCCCGCGAGTTGTATAATGTATGGGTGAGGCAAGCTGCTTTCCCGCCAATTTCCCCCAAGGCCACTGAGACACAGTCGATCGATACTCTCTCTCTCTCTCTCTCGCACTCGCTTGCTATCAGTGATGACAACGCTCTGCTTGCAACTCACTAATGTTAGCACGAAAATATACCTCAGAATAAGGGAATAACAGGGAAAATAGGTGATAACTGAAGGAGAGGAGGAAAGTGGGGAAGGAGGGGAGGTAGAGGACTGAGATTTTGCATGGCCCAGGGGCCAAAAAAAAAAAAAAAAAAAAAAAAAAAATCGATGTCAAAAGTTGATTTTTTTCTCTGACTCTTAAGAGTCTTCCCGCAGTCCGCCGGGGGAACTTGTAATGCCCTCGAAAATGTCCCGCACCCACAATAATACTAACCCGAGTTGACGTCAGGTATAGCGTAAAATAGTCGTAGATGGTAAGTCCAATAAACTCATCTCGAGAGACTATCACCGTGGTTCTTAAAAATCGGACTAAGGTTGCTATACTTTTGTACGTCCGTGGTAGTACAGTGGGTTAGCGCGCGGGCCTGGTGGTGATGGTGGTGCGTCACTAACCAGGGTTCGAACCCCACCCAAGGCATCTCAAAACCTGTGGGTTTTTTAGGGGGGTTAAATTCCCTTCAGAGGTTCGTACCCCGCGCCAGGTACCAGGAAAGGTTGATCCTAAAGGTAGCCTGGGGATAATTCCCATTCCTATTTAACCTGGAAAAACCTAGCATTTCATTGGTGGCAGTAAGGGAACGTAACCTGGTAGCTACGTGCTGGAGCACCCGTCACGCGAACCCTATACCAAGAATTGAGATGGCTAAGGTAAAAAGGCTACGATACCCTACGACCTTACGAGGCTAGGGACTAGCCTAACTAAAAAGGAATGTGGTGTAATGCCCTCGAAAATGTCCCGCACCCACAATAATACTAACCCGAGTTGACGTCAGGTATAGCGTAAAATAGTCGTAGATGGTAAGTCCAATAAACTCATCTCGAGAGACTATCACCGTGGTTCTTAAAAATCGGACTAAGGTTGCTATACTTTTGTACGTCCGTGGTAGTACAGTGGGTTAGCGTGCGGGCCTGGTGGTGATGGTGGTGCGTCACTAACCAGGGTTCGAACCCCACCCAAGGTATCTCAAAACCTGTGGGTTTTTAGGGGGGTTAAATTCCCTTCAGAGGTTCGTACCCCGCGCCAGGTACCAGGAAAGGTTGATCCTAAAGGTAGCCTGGGGATAATTCCCATTCCTATTTAACCTGGAAAAACCTAGCATTTCATTACCCTATCACTACCCCCGATCGAAACCACTTAGACCCCCTCCAAAACTGGCCCCGGGCCAGCTCGCCCCCAAACCCACATTCCTAACGACAAGAACTAACGGTATATCCACCCCGTCCTTCCAAAGTGAAAGTGAAACCCCAAGGTCAAAGCCACAACCCCCTATTACCAGACCGTCACCCAGACTAACGGCGACCCTAAATAACCCCCCCTGATGATGATGAGGATATTATTGTACTAAATGTTTTTATTGGTTTCAATTCCTAAGCGATTGGGCATGATTCTATAAATTTACATGTTTTCCATATACTGTATATATTATTTTTTCCCTTAGTCATACTACTTTTCTTGTTAACCTACACTTTTCTGACTATCTTTTAAATTTGCTTTATACATTGTTAAACACTTTACCTCTTCTTAATTTCCTGTGTTCTTAATTATCTGTTCTTTCTTAAATTTACATGTTTTCCATATACTATATATTATATATTTTTTTTCCCTTAGTCATACTACTTTTCTTGTTAACCTACACTTTTCTGACTATGCTTCTTTTTACTTCACCCTTGAGGCTCGAGGACGAGCCTATAATGAAGGAGAGGGAAGTAAAATGCCCCAGAACGAGAAGCCCACCACAGAAGCCACGAACGAACACCACACAGAAACACCAAAGGAAAGGTCCACAGAACGAAAGGACCAGCTGACCGAGCCAGCCATTTCAGACAGGCCCAAGCCCGCAGGGCTAAGCAGCTCCAGACCGCACCCATTTACCTTTTCTAAACTGACCATTTTCCACACCTCACGTACACTAACCCCCTCGTGTCCTACACTCCTAACTACAAAGATGATGAACAGGAATATACATTCATATTAAAAACACCCATGCCCTGTCCCGACGTTGAGCCAATGCCAACACATCAGACAGCCATAATTATATCTATGTATGTTCTTACATCCGAGAAGTAGATGTTATATATCTTAGAAGTTAAAACACCCACGCTTGTCCCTAGACCTCGTATATCATTTCCCATGACGAGTATAGATATATGTAACCCGTGCTCAGTCGCCCCTTGCATTGTTCCTCTAGTAACTAAGTCTATAATATTAACTGCCACCAGCATTGATACGACATAGCGGCACTGTCCTTGTGTCGTATTGTGCCAAGTACAGATCAACCAGGTTTCATCACCTTATTAGGACGACGACTATAATGTCATCGTTCATCGATGTATGCAATCCTTAGTTTAAGTATTAATATTAACATTCCCTAACATCTTGTCTTGCCAGACTAAGCTTCTGAAGACCCATCGCCCCATAAATCTATGTATTCAATCCTTAGGTTAAGTATTTTATCCGCCATTGTGTTCACCTTTTTCCATTTACTTTTCCACAATTGTCATACGACTTCCCCTTGCCTCCTTCGTATCCACAGTCCACACTACGCCAATTTACTTCGTGTCATACACCTCTTACCCCAACCAGAGATTGTATAAGATAAGCTGGTTACCAGTATCTGTCATAAGTACCCCGAAACAATAACTAAGTACCCCTACGAACTGCCGCTGTTGTTGGTATATTTATATTTAATAGAAAACGCAGTTCCCAGGGCCAACTAATAGTATCCATAACCCCTCGGACTGATCACATAACTCTATCTTTTCCAGACTCATATACCACCCCATAGTTGCATTCCCCGGTAGCATTTGGCTAACGTACTCTACTGCCTTTTCAAACTTCCATATCAATTGTAGCCTAATGCCACCCCCACGCCCAGGGACCTTAGGGGCAAAATTTCCCTGTAGCCCTTGAACTCTCCCCCCCCCCCTCTCATTAAGACACCCGCGCTTCTCGACTCTTGTCCGACCTAGCCTCTCTCTCATACCTCTTGAAGATCCTTGAATTGTCCGTTGCTAACGCTCTCCAACCTTTTATATATATACTCCTATCCAGCCTACCTTCACTTAGTAGGCCAGAACAACATTAGAACTTTACTAGCCCCTTGCATGCCATCTATTCTCTTACAACCCATTCACAACCCTGCACCCAATGGTCGTCGGTGCGAGGCTAGCCGCCTCGCCAGTAACTAACTTCTATTGCCATACTTCCAGATAAATGTGGCAGAGTTAGCAACCCAGTCTCCACCACATCCAGCAAACCCTACAATTAACAACCAGCCGAGTAAAACCAGCTAGCTAAGGCACCTTCGGTTTTGGTATTAAGGACACCCACATCTGTCTCATACACAGAGGGTTATTACAAACACTGGTGATATGGCAAGCCCCTAGCCACAGCCGCCGGACGACTATCACAAAGAGAGGGCGCCCAGCTCCCCCTTTTTGCCCAGCCGAGGAGGGAGACCCCCAACCCCGCGGAGGTATACCTGGCCCCTGTTTTGACTTTCGAGTCATTGCCAGGTAGCACAGGAATTCTTCCTATCAATGAACTAACCATGCATGACTAACACCTTTACTAACCTTTATTAAATCACAATAAACCATTTACCTATCTTGCATGCTCTGATCACTAAATTAGCACCTCAGCTATACCATAGAATGAAGATTGAACAATCTAGAGAGACGCTCCTATCACAGCTGTCCCCATCCTCCTCGCAAAGTAGATCCAGTCTCTCTCCCCTAAATACTTCCAGTATAGCCAAAATAGTACCTCTTAATAAGGCTCAGTTATATGAAAATATAAAGGCTTCCTATAGCCATGTGCCACAACAGTAAATACCATCTTACCTAGTCCCCATATCTATTGAGAGCTCAAATAAGTCCATAAGACTCGAGATCCCTAATGTCTACAGGGCCCAGAACCGAGCCTATAAATCTATCTCCCGCCCCCAGTCAAATCAGTTGAAAGCTAAACACCAACCAGGGGTCACTACCCTGTAGTTAACTTCTAGCTCTGCCCTTGTGTTGTTCCGGAGTGAGATTCCAGAGCCGGCAGACTCCGTGGCAGATTTGGATAGAAGGACCTGCCCACGTATTTGAGAACTTCACACATATGGGCCCCCTGGACGGCCGCGGAACCAGTCGTTAGCCCCCAACATCATGGACGCAAGATAACCAGGACCAGACCCATCAGATACTACCCAAGATTCCCTTTAGCAGTACTACATATTACTGTGCTGTTTAGAGATTCACTAATTAATATTTCTACGAAGTGGCTATCTCTTTGCCCCAGTATAATTCATATAACCATTCAATTAGGAAGTGCTAAGCGTATCAGTGTTCATTATTTAACAGGCGATACTAACTCTTGTAATCAACCATATGCCCAGATATTATTACCTAGAAGGAAACCCTAGTGATATCTGAAGGTTCGCCCACTGATTTGCGTTCTATGTATTTCTGAGACAAGAATATAAAACTTAGATCAGTACCCCCTGAGGTTACTAGAATTCCCGTGCTCTAAAATACGCGTGTCTAATCTAGTCTGTGAACTACTACTTGTGCACCAGAGCTACCAGTAATAAATCTAACAGTGAATATCAATCTATAAGTAACATTGATGGTCTTCGGTATATAAACCTGTGAAATTAAAGCCAGTGATCAGAAGATTAATACCTGAACGTTGGAAGTGGGAGACTAGGCTCCATCCAGATCCACTTATGCTAGTGTTGTTCAATTCTATTATATTGTCTTACACAAGTATTCTGCAGTGGTATATCAATAAACGTGATCGTGTAACTTGCTACCATGTGTTTCTTTGTGTTCTCTATTCCTCATATCTTGTATTGTGCATGCAGCCTTATATACCCAGTCAATTAGAACTCACATTACCCAAGTTAAACCTGTAGAAAAACAGGGCATAACATTGGTGTAATGCCCTCGAAAATGTCCCGCACCCACAATAATACTAACCCGAGTTGACGTCAGGTATAGCGTAAAATAGTCGTAGATGGTAAGTCCAATAAACTCATCTCGAGAGACTATCACCGTGGTTCTTAAAAATCGGACTAAGGTTGCTATACTTTTGTACGTCCGTGGTAGTACAGTGGGTTAGCGCGCGGGCCTGGTGGTGATGGTGGTGCGTCACTAACCAGGGTTCGAACCCCACCCAAGGCATCTCAAAACCTGTGGGTTTTTAGGGGGGTTAAATTCCCTTCAGAGGTTCGTACCCCGCGCCAGGTACCAGGAAAGGTTGATTCTAAAGCAAGGTTCACACATTGGCGAGTCGGAGCGCAACTCCAACGCGAGTGATGAAATTTTTGCACTCGCCAATGATTATCCCAAATTCGCCAACACTCGCCGACACTCGCACAGACTCGCGTGGACTCGCGGTGGACCGCGTAGACTCGCGAACGCGGCCACCATTTTTGTACAGACACAAAAATTGGAGAGTCAAGTGGGAGTAGGACGCCAACTCGCATAGAGTCGCGTAGACTCGCGTAGACTCGCGTAGACTCGCGTAAACTCGTGTAAACTCCTGTAGACTCGTGTGACACTCATGTAGACTCGCGTGACAGTCACGTTGTACTATTTAGAAATTTAATGATCGCGAGTCTACACGAGTCCACGCGGGTCTACGTGAGTCTACACGAGTACAACAGGAGTCTACACTATAGTAAACAACCAATATTGCCAAAGGCGAGTTTAACGGGAGTCAATCAGGAGTCAACACGACGCTAACGCGAGTTATCACGGGGTAATGCGAGTGTAACACGCGTAAACGAGAGTACCCACGTGGTGGTCTGGATTTCACAATATATGTCGCGAGTCTATGCGAAACAAACACGAATTTACGCGATATTAACGTGAGTCTATGTGAATCTATGCGAAACCAACGTGAGTCTACGCGAGTAACGGTGAAACTAACGTGAGTCGACGCGAGTGGTGTGCGACTGCTGGCAACACCGCGCGAGTAGGTGGCACCACCGCGTCAATACCCCCTATAAAAAGGGACCGCCCGCGGTGCTCGTCCACTCTCCACCGTGACCCCACCAAGGACCCATTGACCCGGGCCGCACAGCGACCCACGCTGCCCTACCACGCTGCCTGCCTTACCACGCTGCCCTACCTGCCTGCCCTACCACACTGCCTGCCCTACCACGCTGCCCTACCTGCCTGCCCTGCACCATGCCTTTGCCCAAGGAGAAGGTGGCGGCCACCAAGTCTCGGAAGGGTGGTGATGGTGTTGTGAAGAAAGGCAAGGCTACACCTTCCGAACAACCCCGCATTGCACCCCCTGCCAGGAGGCCTGTTGCGTCGCAAGACTTGGACGACTCGGATGACATTGTGCCGGACAGCCAGCCCAGTGGACATGAGGACATGGACGTGTTTGATGGAGATATTGATGCTGACGACAGCCAGGATACTCGGACCAGCCAGGATACTCAGACCAGTCAGGATACTCATACCAGTCAGGACACCCAAGGTAGCCTCAGTGACAGTGATGATGATACCCCTGACCCCCCTGTCAGCGCGGGCCCTGTGCGTTATGGCGCCATTAAGAAGAATAAGTTGACAAGGGTGATCTTGAGCGACGAGACTGAGGACATGCTGGCCGAGTGGGTGAAGGACACCCCCATGTTATATATGAAGCGTAGCAAGGCCTACAAAGATACGCGCAGGAAACTCCGCGCCTATGATGAGAAGGCTGCTACCCTGGGTGTTAATGTCACAGGTAAGTACCCACAACAAAACATGCAGCATGCAATATTAATTGTAATAAGTGATTGAATACCTTGATGTTGTGTTCTTGGTTTGATTCCATGTGATTTATACGTGAAGTACATAATTACTATTATGTTAAAGTTTGCTAAATTGGCATATATGTATGTGTGTTGCCAGAGTATCATATACATCCCTCTACGCTTGTATTTAACAGCATTAACTAATAATGTATTATCAAGCCATGTTTGGCCTGTGAAATTACGGATATAAATCATATATATAAAGGGGCCTTGCTTAATAAATATTACTCTTTACACAGGCGGTAATCTGGCACATTGGGTGCGCAACATGCGGTCAAGGTATTCAAAGCTGAGCGATATGAAGAGTGGAGCGGGAACACCTGGGACATTCGAGGGCAAGCCACTATCAGAGAGGGACACCTGGATCATGCAGAAGTTTGCCTTCCTCAAAGGGCACATCTCCCGCGTAAAGACCAAGGTCACAGCTAAGGTTAGAACTAATATAAACATACCTAATATGTGTGAAAACAATATATACTTAAATAACTGTTCGCTATCACATTTGGAAAATATTATTTAACCATGTATACCTAGGTTATTAATGTCTGTTAATAACGTGCTTATCTTGTGCATATGATTTTATACATATATTAATTCATGGCTGTTAATATCATGCTTATCTTGTGCATATATACTTGAATTCATACATTTATAATTGAAGGCTTCATGTAAACATAAAAAGTATTTTCTTATATTTATTTATATTGTCAAGGTACATATATTTAAGTATATTAAAATAGGTTAAAGGTCTTATTTATATAGGATATATTAATGTTTTTGTGTTTCAGTTTCCAAACCCGACCGATGACGTCTCGCCGGATGTGAATGTGGAGGTGATTGGCGAGGACGAGAGTGATGGAGAGGACACTGCCATGCCCCCTCCAACCAACACAACTCCCACTGCCAGGTCCAGCAGCCAGAACAAGCGCCGGAAGTCTGTAGAGACATTCTCACCTGTGGAGGTAAATATGAAAACATTTAACATATGTCATTATGAGAGTATATTAGTCATTACGAGAGTATTATGTAAATCCTATGTTCGTGTACGCTGTAAACCGCAAACAATTCCTGTAGAGGAAGACATATGCATCTGGAGGAGAAAAACATAAAAACGTTATTAGCATAACTTACCATGACATGTATGTATTATTTTATAAGTACCAAAGGTGTTTAACCTGCATACTCTTGTTTCTCCAGCTGAGTGCGACGCGGGAGGCGATGCGGGAGGACATGTCACGCCTGGTGACATCCCTGGTTGGGAAGGAGACCAAGTATGGACAGTTCGTGGGGTACTTGGAGCAGCAGCTCGAGAGGCTCCCTGACGCTGTAGGGGAGATATTGTCACGGAGGATAATGCAGCAAGTCCTTCAGGCCAGGGATGAGGTCACCCTCTCCACGTCACCCCAGATGGTGATACCAGCAAACCCCCCCCAGTTGCACACCACACCACCAGGCCCCCCGCAGTTGCACACCACACCACCAGCCCCCCCGCAGTTGCACATCACACCACCACAGATGCAACCCCAGCCAGGACCATCACGCATGCCAGCAGCCTTCACAAACCCCACATTCCAAGAGCTGATGGCTGGTACGCCATTCAGGTCTCCTGCACATATACATGAATGGTGGGCGGGGTCGCTTACCCCTACACATGGCGCCAACATTGCAACACCGGTTCCCTCAAGCCCAGCTACTAGTAGGCCACCAACACCAGGGAACTTCCTATAAACAAGGTTGAACACCAAAGTCAACACCCCCAGGCCTGGGGATGACGAAAATGTGTGAAACCTTTGTGTATAATAATAAAGTCATAAATCCCCCAGTGATGGGAATGACGAATATATATAATACTATGTCTACACATAAAATGAATATCTCTTATTATTTCTATACTTTCTGGTATATATTTATATACTATATTACTTTCGGCTTATATATTAACATGCTATATATCTATGTTTATGAATAAAATAAATTAATGTGCCTCCAGCTGTTGTTTTGGATCCAAACTATATTATTAGAGTTTATGGGTAAACATTCTCAAGAAAGGTTCCTTTTATAAACAGGGCAAAGACTTGTCAACAGAGACAAAATATAAGTTAATATGAATTCAAGTTGTGTTATAAATAATATTGATATTAACATCGATAATGAAGACAGGAAAAGAAGAAATATAATATGATTGAAATAGGTTTCTGGAATAATATTGATAGTAAAACATAAATAATGATGTGCAATATATGCAAAGAATATATGATGACAAGAAATAATATACAGATTGATATCCAACATGAAATATAAATAAATAAAAAATATACATTAAATATTATATATTAAACATTATGAAACGACATAGGCAAAGGTGAGCACCATAATATATGACACTTTATAAAAAGCGATTAACAAATAGAGAATATATATTAATGAGGTTTAATTGATTTAAAACATGATTAACAACATAATAAAAATATGTAAACTACAAAAATATTAATGAAAGCAATGGCAAGATATGGATACATACCTTCCTATCAGGTCGTTCTGCCAGGGGACACTGCCACTGGGTGATGAGCAGTAGTCGGTGAGGTGCTGGCGTTGCCTCTTGGCCTGGGCTGTCACGACATTCCTGGATAGTCTCTCGAGGGGATTCAGCCTGTCCCGCACCTCCCTCCAACCACCAGGGATGATAGCATGCGTCTCAGGGTCCTCCTCGTCCGCTAGGTTGGCGTGGTGATTAGGGAACCTCATTCGCATAAGGTTATGCATGCAACAGCACGCCATCACCACAGACTCAACACGGGACGGCTGGAGGGGAATGCTGTGGAGAAGGCACCTGAACCTGAATTAGAGAGAGAAAAAACATGTATATTTAAACACTGAATAGTATAGTTCATATTAAATAGGGAAATAAAGGTTAGGATCATTTTTAGTCAAAACTGGACTTGCAGACGTGGACGACTCACACTCTGTGGATGTGGGGGAGATGTATTAATCCATATTAATTATAGGGACAATGGTTACGAGCATGTATATTTAATACCTGACTAGTATACTTCATATTAGTAGGGTGCCATCACCGATACCTGTATTTCTGGTCAAACATTTCACATAATCAAACACATACCTGCTTGCCATGATGCCAAAGGCGTTCTCAACAACTCTGCGAGCCCGGGACAGTCTGTAGTTGAAGATCCGCTCCGGTACAGTCAGTTGCCGGGTAGAGTGTGGCTTCATCAATCACCTTCGCATGGGGAAGGCGTCATCACCCACCAGGAAGTAGGGAACAGGTGTGTCGTCGTTGGGCAGGGGTTCGGCAGCAGGGAGTCCCAGGGTGCACCCATCCAATGCTGCTCTGATATTCGTTCTTATAAAGACCCCACCATCTGAGGAGCTACCGTGATTACCCACGTCACAGTAGAGGAACTTGTAGTCGGCGTCTACAATAGCCATGAGCACGATGGAGTGGAAGCCTTTGTAGTTGTAGAATTCTGTACCGGCATTTGGAGGGCATTTGATGGCACAGTGCTTTCCGTCGATGGCACCAACGGTATGTGGGAAATCCCAGCGCTTGGCAAATTCACTGGCAACATCCTTCCACTCCGCCGGTGTCCTGGGGCAACGTATAACCTCCTCCTGGTATTCTGCAATGATGGCTTCGCATGTTGCAGGCACAATGAGGGAGATGGTGTTCCGGGCCACACGGAACGCGTACTGTAGGCTAGGATATGAGTCACCAGTGGCCAGGTAGCGGAGTGTGATTGCAATCCTCAGCCCAGGTGACAAAGCATCCCTCCAGAAGGTGTCCTGCTTCTCTACCCTAGGCCCGACACGTGCCACCAACTCCCTAAACAGGTGGACGTCCACACGTAGGAAATTCCGGAATCCTTTGGGGTCCTCTCTCTTAAGCTCCTCCATAAGTTGTTCGTACACACCGAACTGTGGCCGTCTCAGTAGCCACTTCCTAGCCCAAACTCTCATTCGTGGCCTTTCCCCTTGACGTCTTTCTTCAGCCTCCTTCTCCTCCAGCTCCTCGAGGTCTAGGAGACGCATCTGCATTTTCAGTATGAGCACAGCTGCCGCTCTCCGCCTCCTGATGGACATGGTGTTGGTGGGTGGGTGGGTGGGTGGGTTGGGCTGTATCCTGCAGAGTACGTCCGTCCGTGGTGGTGTTGCGTGGTGTGAATAATGGTGCCAGTGGGGGCCTCTTTTATATACGTATCCTGACACTCGCCAACACTCGCACACACTCGTGTTAGACTCCCATACACTCCTGTAGACTCGCGTTCATCTCGTGTAAACTCATGTAAACTCGTGTAAACTCCTGTGACACTCGTGTAGACTCCCGTAAACTCGCACTATTCGTACCCTGGAATTTGACCGTTATTTTTCAAATTTTGGCGGTGCGTGTTGGGGTCGTGTTACACTCGCCGACACTCGCGGATACTCCTGTAAACTCGTGTAAACTCGTGTAAACTCATGTAAACTCGTGTTATTTTCGTGTTACATGCGTGTATACTCGCATCAGATGCTACTCGCGTTGGGTTCGGGCTCCATCATGGTGAGTATGGGGCGAGTGTGAATCGCGTTGGCCTCGCGCTCCGACTCGCCTATGTGTGAACCTACCTTAACCCTTAAAAAGCGGCTCACCACTTAAGTCGAGTTAAATAAAGCTGGACTATGTGGCGGCGCTCGACATAGGTCGAGTGGCAATTTCAGCACGTAATGTGGCTGAGAGAGAGAGACAAGTGGTGGCAGGAGACTAGCGAGCGTATGACTGCTCCAGACCACCGCGGCGAACCTACTGACACAAATCTCAGCTCCCTCCTCCCTCTCTCACACGCTACATACTCAATTATGTACCGAAAGTACCGAATTACCTGCTTTTTGCACTCGCGTTGCACGGTTATTGCAAGAAAACTATCCATCATACAAGGATCGTTATGGTGTCATTCGAAAGCTCTGTTTATGCCCTTTCAGGGATAGATACTTGTTTTACGTTCTGGGTCTTATTTAGGCATGAAAATGATCACGTAAACAGCCCTATTTTGGCTAAAAACACCCCGCTGGGCGGTACACATATATAAACCGCATAGGCCGCTCTTAAGGTGTTAAAGGTAGCCTGGGGATAATTCCCATTCCTATTTAACCTGGAAAAACCTAGCATTTCATTGGTGGCAGCGGTGGGATTCGGTGGAGGTTGAAAGTTTAGCTGGGCTCATGATGGTGGGGGACCGACTGGTGAGCAGGTGTTCGGTACGCATGAGGGGGGGGAAATCACTTTGGTGGGGGTCACCCGTGACGGGGGGATTAACGGCGCGTGGGGGAGGATCAGAGTGGTGGGGTGTGTCGGTGGCAGTGACGGTTTGTTTAGAGGTTATCTGGGGTTGGTGGGTTTGTCTGTCATGAGGGGGTGAGTCAAATGTGGGGTTTTGAAGTTTATTAGGGGTGTGAATTGTGGGGGGGTGGAAGGGAGCTACTGACGGAAAACTGTCACAAGGGAAATTTTGTTGGTGGGGAGAATAGCTGAGCATTTCTGGGGGAAGGGGGGGAACATGGTTGGGTCCCTAGGTCGTCACGCGTGAGGGGAGGATTAACGGCGCGTGTGGGAGGGTCAGGGTGGTGAGAGGTGAGCGAGTTAGGAAACGGGATTTGTTGGGGGGACTGCGGCGGGTTGGTGGGGGAAGAGTTAGGTGTAGAACAGGGGTTATTGGTAGAGGACCGATGTATTGATTTGGGGTTGTTAACAGGACGAATTTGGGGAATTTTCTTGGTGTCAGTCTCGGTCTGGTTAAAGGTTATGTGGGACTGGGGAGGATTAGTGGGGGCAGAGTTAGGCATAGGACATGGGTTATTGAGGGAGGAGTGATGTACTGATTTGGGGTTGTTAACAGGACGAGTTTGGGGAATTTTCTTGGTGGCAGTCTCGGTCTGGTTAGAGGTTATCTGGGACTGGTGAGTTTGTTTGACATGAGAGGGCGAGTCAAGTGTGGGGTTTCGAAGTTTTCTAGGAGTGTGAATTGTGTGGGGGTGGAAGGGAGCTACTGACTGAAAACTGTCACAAGCTACCGACGGAAAACTGTCACAAGGGAAATTTTGTTGATCGGGGGATAGCTGAACATTTCTGGGGTCATGGGGAAAATATGTTGTGGTAGGCCTACATAGGTAGGCATAGCTAGAATACGGGGCTTGTTGGGGGGGCTGCGGAGGGTTGGTGGGGGAAGAGTTAGGTGTCGAACAGGGGTTATTGGTAGAGGACTGATGTATTGACTTGGGGTTGTTAACAGGACGAATTTTGGGAATCTTCTTGGTGGCAGTCACGGTCTGGTTAGAGGTTATCTGGGGTTGGTGGGTTTGTTTTCTGGGGTCATGGGGAAAATATGTTGTGGTAGGCCTACATAGGTAGGCATAGCTAGAATACGGGGCTTGTTGGGGGGGCTGCGGAGGGTTGGTGGGGGAAGAGTTAGGTGTAGAACAGGGGTTATTGGTAGAGGACTGATGTATTGATTTGGGGTTGTTAACAGGACGAATTTTGGGAATCTTCTTGGTGGCAGTCACGGTCTGGTTAGCGATTATGTGAGGTTGGTGGGTTTGTTTGACATGGATAGAAAAAGGATGGGGTTTATGGGGTAACACAATTGATGGAAGATGATCGTTGGTGGATGGCTGGGCAGGGGAAAATTTAGGGATGGTCAGAGAGGATAGAGGCAAGGAAGAGTGCACTGGGGTTGGACTTTCACCGGAAGTCATTTTGGAAGGGTGCACGGAGTCTTGGATAGGGGCTGAAGGGTTGGATAGGGGATTCATCGAACTGCGTAGGCATTCTTCTCTGATGGAGAGCATATGTTCTTCGAATAAGCCATACGGGTCGAGATGGGCGGTGATGTGGGGTGGGAGGATGTTTAACAATGCGGTGAATAAGAGTTCATTTTGTTGGTCGTAATCTTCATATCTATACGTGGTCCTCACATATCTGTAGAGTTGTATGAGGGTCACATTTATATCCCCTTCATACTTGATCTCGTCGACTTTTATTATTTTGGGGGCGACGGGGGAACCCAAAAGTGGATCTAAGGTCCGGATCACGAAGGATCGAAACTGGTTCCAGGTAAACTCTGGCGTATTCTGTGTCACAGTTTGGCGAATAAATTCTTTAAAGGTAGGCTGATCAACAAGTTGGGAAACGGCTTCTCTCAACTGTATAATATGCGTAATTGCAACAGCGATTTTTTCGCGGTCATTATGAAGTACCACATCGTACACTGGCTTTATTATGTCTAAGTAACTGGTGATATCATACGTGTTTACATCATACTTGGGAATGTGTGCGAGTGGCTGAAAATTTCGCGATGTTGCCATGCTTCTACTGTTGCAAACTTGCAGTGTAATGCAACCTTTTATCCGAATCAAGAACCACCGCTGCCGCCAATGTTATGCTAGGTTTTTCCAGGTTAAATAGGAATGGGAATTATCCCCAGGCTACCTTTAGGATCAACCTTTACTGGTACCTGGCACGGGGTACGAACCTCTGAAGGGAATTTAACCCCCCTAAAAACCCACAGGTTTTGAGATGCCTTGGGTGGGGTTCGAACCCTGGTTAGTGACGCACCACCATCACCACCAGGCCCGCGCGCTAACCCACTGTACTACCACGGACGTACAAAAGTATAGCAACCTTAGTCCGATTTTTAAGAACCACGGTGATAGTCTCTCGAGATGAGTTTATTGGACTTACCATCTACGACTATTTTACGCTATACCTGACGTCAACTCGGGTTAGTATTATTGTGGGTGCGGGACATTTTCGAGGGCATTACAGAACTCTTAAGAGTCTCCCGGCAGTTCCCGGGTTAAGGAGAGAACGAATAACTACTGCAGAGTTATAGTTCTACAGGACACATGCGTGTCAACCTCTTTTCATGCATACGATCGATTGCAACGATCTGACCATGAAGCAAGCAGTTTCTTAATGCCACGCACTGCTAGCAAATCTTTTATACCTTTTTCTATGTTTGTATTGCATACAATAAAACTTAAGAAAATGTTATCCGGATTCTTCTTCCCTAAGGTTAGGATATTTTGCGAATGTCCCGCCTCCAGTCTTGATATTCAGGCGAAGTCGTCAATGATGAAGGGGCCCTATTAAATTATAGGTTTGATTCCCGAAGGGAAGTAGAGAAAACCTAATATTTAGTAGGGCCCCGTAATCATTGACGACTCGGGCCCTCCTGACCATCCCACTTCCCATTCGCTGATTTCTATAGTTTATTCTTGGTACATCAGTGAAGGACGAAGATGGCCGCTAGGGGGCCTGGTGTTGGGGAAGCAAAGCATGAGAAATCCACGAATATGGCAAGTCATATGATAACAGACATTAAGTTATTTTTTATTTTTTATTTTTTACAGAGTTTTTTTCTGTAGGGTACCCGATCAAAATGACGATCCCATGAGGGAATTAAGCGTGCACTTATGACGAGTACTCCATGATTCTTCCGCGCGGGCTATTCAAAATGCTGGCGCAGGATGTTCAATGGAGACTATTATTACTAATAGGCGAAGTTGTCAATGATTACGGGGCCCTACTAAATATTGGTTTTCTCTACTTCCCTTCGGGAATCAAACCTATAATATACAGTATATATATATATATATATATATATATATATACTGTATATATATATATACTGTATATATATATATACTGTATATACAGTAGACAGTATATAGTGTGTGTGTATAGTGTATGTCCCAGAAAGACTCACACAGCTGTTCATTACAACCACAACACCGAAGAAAGTCTTGATTTTCCCTCCACCTGCTCTCTCTCTCTCTTTCTCTCTGTCTCTGTTACATGTTGCGAATCAAAGTAAAACAAACCCGAAAGAATTCCATAGTTATATCAGAAGGAAGAAACTATTGGACCATTAGTAGATGACAGCAGAGGTTATACCAAAGACGAAGTACAAAGGAGTACAAAGGAAATCAAGCAACAACAGATCTAGTGACCCTTCTAGGTTGCTTGTCCTCCAAAACACTGAGGATCAAGTGTCCAAACAGTGGTTTAGAGTGGGTAAGGGAACATTGGAAAGGGAATTACTGCCCTGGAACTAATGTCCGTGGCAGGATTAGGAAGTTAGTAGGGGACAGATGGGTTAGTAACTGAGGGGGGGATAAAATAAAGTTATTCAATTACAAACGCAGTCAGTCGCGGGTTTGATGCGAGATATTTGTCTAGGCGGAGTTTAAATGAATCAACGGTGATGCAGTCTATAACGTTTCGGGGAAGCCCATTCCACAAGTTGACAACTCGATTGAAGAAGAAATTCTTAGATTCGTGCGAGTTAAAAGATTTACCAATAATTTTGCAACCGTTTCCCCGCGTGTAATTAGATTGGTCGATAGTGAAGTACTTACTACAGTCCATATTGTCGATGCCTTTGATGATTTTGAACACTTGAATTAAGTCACCTCTTAATCTGCGCTGGGTTAAAGGAAATAGATTTAATTCTCTAAGACGCTCTTCGTATGGTTTGTTCTTTAGGCTAGGTATCATTTTGGTAACTCTACGTTGAACTCGTTCTAGCTTGTTTATATCTTTTTGGTAATAAGGGCACCAGGATTGAACGCAGTATTCCAGAAGAGGGCGGACTAAGGAATTGTAAAGGGTTAGGATAACTTCTTTGGATTTATGCTCAAATGACCTGTCTATAAAGCCAATTATTTTGTTTGCCTTCTTAACAACTTCTGAACATTGTTGACTCAGTTTTAGGTTACTCGATATTGTTACTCCCAGATCGGTTTCTCTGTTTACATTCTTAAGCTGAGTGCCATTCATCGAATAGTTTGCTTTCTCATTTAGGTATCCGATATGTAGTACTTTACATTTATCCGCATTGAAACTCATTTGCCAAATTTGGGCCCAACATGACAATTTATCTAGATTGTGTTGCATATTGTCAACTTGTTCTTTTGAGAGTACGCTATTTGAAATTTTTGTATCGTCAGCAAATTTTGAGATTGTACAGATGAGACCCTCATCTATGTCGTTGATGTAAATTAGAAAGAGAATTGGACCTAGTACCGATCCCTGGGGTACCCCGCTACTTACATTGGTCCATTTAGATGCCTTACCGTTTATGACTACTCTTTGCTTTCTGTCGCTGAGCCAATTTTCTATCCATTTCAACACACCGTCTTGTATTCCATGCGCTTTTAGTTTTAGCAGTAAACGTTTGTGGGGGGAGTACAGATGAATAAACCCCTCAATACCTTTTTTGCATCAGTTTGTGCAGCAGAAGACCTTAATGATATCCCTACAGCATCGCCAGTTCAGATAGATGATTCTGATTCTCTAAGCAATATCAGCATTACAGGGAGAGAAGTATTGAAATGTTTGGAAAAACTCAAGTTTAATATATCGCCTGGACCCGACATGATCTCATATAGAGTTCTAAAGGAAGCTAAATGTGAGCTCTCCAAACACACTGACATCACTATAAATCCTTGCAATCTGAGACTGCCTGATAAGTGGATGCTTTCTATCATAACACTGACTTTTAAAAGAGGCAACAAATCTTACCTAGTAACTATCATCCAATTAGCTTAACCTCAGTTGTCTGTAAAATGCTAGAAACACTCATAAGAGACAGACTCGTAAATAACTTAGAAGGAAAACAACATACTCAAAGATATTCAACATGTCTTCCGTAACAAACGTTCCTGCTTTACTTTCACATTATCCTCAACCTATATAACGAGAGTGAACCCTAGGTCCCACCTTCACGATTTTTATGACGATTTGCGGCGATATACCAAGACCTATTGATATGCGGTCTAGGAAAGCAGTACCAGCCCCAGCATTGCATAACCTATCTTGTCGCATCGCACCCATTCGAGTACTATCTCCGAAACAACAATTATTATGTTACTTCCAACAACCAACTCTACTCCTAAAATCGATTAATGAAATTCACAAACACATGTGGCAGTCCCTGGATTCGAACCCAGGACGCTCACACCAAAAATCAACACCTTATGCATCGCACCACAAAGACAGTTAAAGGATGGTGGACACTGCCTACGATTTATTATGCAACTTCGAATCCTGCATATCAATCTAAGCATGTACACACATCCCAACTGCAACTCACGTAGGCTATGTATAGGGGTGAAGGTGGGGTGTAACGAACATGGGGTGAAACGAACAGTGTCCATAATTTCTGCCCTATCAATAATAAAATAGTTTCCCCAACACCTCAAAAGAAGAAAACGGAGCGCTTGAGGATGACGGGAAACTATTGTATACATCGCGATAGACAGAGTTTTCAGGTCAGTTTTTCTATATTTTAGGTGATCGATGTAATATTTCGCGTTCTAATATAATGCTTCTTGACTGTGAAAACGTGCTGATTCTAGTGGTGTGATGCTTAATAGTGAAATGTACTTAGCTGCAATGATATCTGGTGAGAAAGGCTTCCATTCAGACATTTCATTCAGCATCATGCATGTGCAAACATTGATGACACGAAGGGGATGTAGCGATGGGGTGAGTACCTAACTGTTCGGTACACCACAAATTTAAATGGCGTTTAAAGACAAAAAAAAATAAAAAATAAAATAATACAAAAAGTACTTGGTTGTGTTGAGCTGGAGTTAGAAGAAGGGAAGCATGTCGGATGTAAGGTGTTTTATGTTGGTAAAATCCTAAGTTGTGACAGTATGGAATATAATATTTCTTTCTTGAGAATGTGCTCTAAAATTGGCAATAAAGACACTTTCAACATATATTTTATTTAAGATCACCAGTTTTTACAATCTGACTATGCATTTTAATAGTGAAAAGGGTGGTGTTTCGATCACTCCCATGCATTGTTCGGACCACCCCATATGGTGGGTATGGTCCAAATAAGGGGTACCCTTTTTTTAAAATTCAATAAGTTGACCTTAACTACTACTTACACGATTAGTAAAAATCACCATGATAGGCCTTGACCCATAGTTTATTGTGATATAACTATTTTTCCATAAAGTTTGTTACCTGATTTTTGGTGAATATTTTATCAACTAATAGTTTGTTACACCCCCACCTCACCTCTGTGAATGAAAAGAGCAATTAATGGGGCCTTAACCACTAGGGAAGTCCTCTCGATAAATTACTCCTGAACCAATATCAATTATTATGTTCCTTCCACCAACCAACTCTACTCCTAAAATCGATTAATGAAATTCACAAACACATGTGGCAGTCCGTGGATTCGAACCCAGGACGCTCACACCGAAAATCAACACCTTATGCATCACACCACGAAGACAGTTAAAGGATGGTGGACACTGCCTACGATTTATTATGCAACTTCGAATCCTGCATATCAATCTAAGCATGTACACACATCCCAACTGCAACTCACGTAGGCTATGTATATGTGAATGGAATATCAGAGCCCCCCAAGAAATTCTCAAGTTCAGTGGCCACTGTCCAAAGAAAACGACTGAAACTGCAAGAGGAAGAGGGGGACTATTTCATCCTCCAAAAAGTCCGACGCCATTGCTGCATCCACAATTCAACCACTTTTCACAGCCCCAGCACAAGCTCTAACATCACCCAACTTCACCCACAATACCAGCATAGGGGTGTGCATCAGCAGGAAAACTCAAACCCCGGCTCAACCCAAAAACAATGCAAGAAGGGTACACACGTGGATGCACCCGCCATTCCCGCTTCAACGAGTCAATCTCACCTCACAGCTCCTACACAGATCCAAAACACACCCAACTTCACCCACAATACCAGCTTAGGAGCGTGCATCGGCAGGAAATCCCAAACACCTGCTCAACAACCGAAATCAAATAGTAACCAATGCGAGAACCATGCAGGCCCCTGAATACGTGAAAACACTTGTCACAACAAACCCTCCTAAAAACGATTCCTCCAACCAACCGACCTTCAACCTATTCCACAATATGCACGACTAACCAAACAACCAAAATCACCAGGTGCAACAACTGTAACAACCCTATCAACCCAACCTGAGAAACACCAGATTGACTCAAGACCATGCACCGTGCCCTTGATGCCTGGAGATACTTCACCCCCGATATCATCGCCCACGGAGGCTCTACCCCAGCCTTCCAGGATGCCCATCTGGCCCGGAGATGCCTCAACGGTGACATATCCGGAAAAAGGAAAACTACTTCAGCCGAATCAACCATCGGCAAGCATTCAGCCTGCTGGCTTGAAAGCAATCTCTGGTTGCTTCACGGAAAGTCCTAAGGTTAGAAAGGACATAACCAAGACTCACTTGAACAGGTCTATATATAATAATAATAATAGTTCTTAAAGCTAGCGCATGCTAAGCTAGCTAAGGATAGCTCAATAAGGCCGATTAGGCGTATTTCCATTGGGGTCCTGTACTACTACCCCATCCCTTTGCTCATGAGGGATGGTAACGACTCAGTGCTTGTGAAAAATCTTTAATGCGCCGAGCGTGGGCGCGAACCCGGGCCTTCTGGGTGGAAGTCCGAGACGCTAGTCACTACACCAAGCGAGCCGTTCTACCACACCATTCGTTCTACAGGCTGGGGATCAAGACATTATTGTTCAGATCAGGACCCAGTGTACTCTCGCAAGGGATACGAGGTAGACGAACAGGACGATTCCAAGTCTAAGGTTAATATACATCCTAGTTTGGGAAAGGATGGTCACAGCTCTTGCCAGGAGCTAGGACAAGTCGGTGATACTGCCAGCTGTCCGAATTCTTTGGCGTTACCCCGAGTCGGTGATACTGACAGCCGGGGTGGCCGAGGGCTGGACCAGGATATTGGTGCCAACCAAGGACCAGGTCGAGTCACTGCTACTGCTAGCCGATCTGACTGCCCAGCGGTGTTCTTTCGAGTCGGTGCTACTGCCAGCCGAGGGGACGCAGTACCTTTATCTGTGCCTCTACCAGCTAGAGCTATTGCTAGTGTGACTAGTTCACCTAGTAATAGCGAATCCATGCAAGAGACCACCCCCGGCTCTCTAAGCAGGCCTCTACCTTGTCAAACGTGGTCGCGATTGACAAGGAGCGACTAGTGAGTGTCGGCTTATCAGCCACTTACCCCCCTAGTGTGAGGGCGAAGAACCCGAGACGGAAGCAGCCAAGGGAGAAATCGAGCCGCCACGCCCGTCGCCTGCTGGAGTTATTTGGCCCTGACTTGGCGGACAACTAAGTTCATATTCTGCCGGATGAAGAGTCCAGGCTGTGTGTGAAACAGCCGGATATAGACCACGGCGCCTTCGGGTTTCCAAGCAGGACTTCTTGAGCCAGGGCATGTGCGAGAGCCTGGGACAACCACTCGTGAAACGGCCCGTGCCAAGTGCTTCCCACCGGCCCAGTGCTCTCCTGTCCTTCTCTCCATTTAAGTACTTATTCTGTTTGTGTTTTATGTTTAAGGTTATAGTGTGCAGTGACATGCACAGGGGGGAGGGGGGCTTGAGCCCCTGCCCTTTTCCTTCTTCATATATGAAGTGCCCTTTTAGTAAAAATAAATCAATACATTATATTATACTGTTACATTAACCCCTGTGGAGCGGGCATACTGCCCCAAAATTAGCTTAATTCCCTGCTCATTTTCATGCATAAGCAAGAGACAAAGAGTAATACAATTAATTCATAAGCTGCGCGGCTATGGTATTTGAAAGTGCCCGCCATACGAAGGTATTTTTGGTTCACTCCTGACGAAAATCGTCAATTTCTCATATAGGCCTATAGCCTACTGTACAATTAATACTTAACCACATGCGTCTATTTTACTTTTTATATGAACATATGAACATTGGAAAGCAATAAAACAAGTGGTAACAGCAATTGGCTGGTGAAAATCGTGTATTTTAGCCCCATGGTCGTAATCTGACCTTGACCGGCGAGAGAGAAACACCCTCCCTCTATCTTGTCTCGCATGGTACTGAGAGATAAGGGGAGCTCTCAGACTGGCTTAGAGGGTCGGAGATACACTCCTCCATCCTCCCCCCTCTCTCCGAGCCGTCCTCGCACAAAAATACTCGATAAATATCGGGAATAATAGGGAAAATACTGGATAATTGAGAAGGGGGGAGGAGGGGAAGGGGACATACAATATAATCACAAATTGCTTTGTTTTGAGTGCCACTGGGATGTTTTGATTTTTTTTTTTTTTTTTATACCTTGGATCTTAAGAGTCTGGCCGCATTCGCCCAGTAGAACATCTTAAGAATCTGACCGTAGTCCCTGGGTTAACCCAGGAATTCTGTCACGGCCTCGATTGTGTTACGATGTCTATGACACTAGTATGACGCCAGTACGATTTGATACAAAACAATTACGAACAACCTCGACATCGGTATGATATGTCACAAATTTCCAAGATCTCCCATGACGTAGCTACGACTATCTATGACTCATCACATCCTTTGTACAACTATAGCACGATTCCATTGATTACATGGGAATGCGCTATAAAGCTAGAATCACACAAGCTCTGCTGAGGTGGAAAATTTCGGAGTCACAGTATCGGAATCAAAATCATGATTAACCCTTTCAGCATTAGGATGACTTTCTCCACATTAGTTTGGCTAACATTATACCATTTTTCTCAGCTTTGGCAGGCTCTCTAGGAATTAAAGGTGTAAAGTATTTCTCAATTAACCATCTGCCTTTCAAGTTTCCCTCCTAAACTGAATAACATTGGTTAATAACAGCCAGAATACCGACGTCGTCATAGGGTCTTAGCGGCGGCTCCATGTGATCTTTATGGTTTTTGTTCATATCGTGGGCAATCCTCCCAGCCGGCGGCGCTTGTGGCACTTTGGCGCTGCCGACTGGGAGGCTTTTCGGCAGTACTTCTTTGATTTCCCATGGAATGACTTCTGCTTCTGTGGCTGGGGACCCTCGAAAAGTGCTGAACGCATTACCGAGGTATTCCTCTCGGGCATGGAGGCATACATTCTATTTTCTTTCTCTTAGCGTAATGCATTTTTGTTTTGGTTTACTCACGCTTGTTCTACTGCTGTCCGCAATAAGGAGGAAGCATTCATATGGTACCATTGCCTTCAAACTACAAATTTGTATACTTCCTATGTTTCTGCCCGGAATCAAGCCAAATCAGTTCTTTGACTCGCCAAACATTCTTTCATCAATAATAAATGCTTTGAACAATCCAACTCTAGCTCTTCCCAAGCTTTCTGGCATCTAGCCAAAAACCTCTCCAACAATTTTTCTTCTTCGTCTTGCCCTCCTCTTTTCCATTCAGACGACACTACCTTCACTTCTTCCTTTGACATAGCTGAACTCTTCGCTAACACTTTTGCTAAAAACTCCACTTTGGACGATTCGGGTGCTATTCCTCCCTCTCCACCCCACTCTCCCCTACTTATGCCTAACATCATAATCTCTTTTAAGGATGTGCTTTCCACCCTCTCTGGGCTTAATACTAAGAAGGTGTACGGACCGGATGGTGTTCCTCCTGTTGTACTCAAAAACTGTGCTTCCGTGTTGCCTCCCTGCCTTGGCAAACTCTTCTGTCTCTGTCTCTCCTCTAATGTCTTTCCTTCTTGCTGGAAGTTCGCTCTCATTCAACCTGTCCGAAAGAAGGGTGATCGTTCTCAACCCTCCAACTATCATCCAATTGCTCTCATTTCTTGCATCTCTAAAGTTTTTGAAAATATTTTTACTTCAACATTTCTCAAGCATTTATCTTCCCATAACCTACTCTCAGATCGCCAATATGGCTTCCTTAAGGGCCGCTCTACTGGTGATATTCTTTCTTATTTTACTAACTCTTGGTCATCCTCCATTCGGGACTTCGGTGAGACATTTTCTATTGCGCTAGACATATCGAAAGCCTTTGATAGAGTCTGGCACACATCTCTCATTTCCAAACTACCCTCCTTCGGTTTCTATACCTCCATCTGTGCCTTTATTTCTAATTTCTTTTCCGGCCGTTCCATAGCTGCAGTTGTGGACAGCCACCGTTCACTTCCTCAACCTATCAACTCCGGTGTTCCTCAGGGTTCTGTCCTATCTCCAATCATCTTCCTATTATTAATTAACAACCTTCTCAACTGTACCTCCAGCCCCATTCACTCATATGCTGACGACTCTACATTACACTATTCAACTAGCCTTCCACAACATCTTTCACAGCAGGAACTCCAAAACTCATGTAAGGAGGCCATAAAGCACCTATCTTCTGATATCTCTACTATCTCTAATTGGGGCAGAGAAAATCTTGTTACTTTCAATGCTTCCAAAACTCAATTTCTCCATCTGTCTACTCGTCGCCCCCTTCCAGAAAACTATGACTTACTCTTCAACAACATTTAAATCAACCCTTCATCTTCTCTTGATATTCTCGATGTCTCTTTCTCTTCTGATCTTTCTTGGAAAGATCATTTTACCACTCTTGCTAAAACAGCCCAGAAGCTGGGTGTGCTCAACCGCCTCCGGGGGTTCTTTACCCCTGCGCAGCTTTTTGCTCTGTACAGGGGCACAGTGCGTCCATATATTGAGTATTGTTCACACGTGTGGAGAGGTTCCTCTCACACAGCAATTCTAGACGAAGTAGGAAAGAAAGCCTTCCGTCTCATTAACTCACGTCCGCTCACCAATTCTCTGCAGTCTCTCTCTCTCTTCGCCGCAATGTTGCATCTCTCTCACTATGCTACCACTATTACAAAAATCAGTGTTCTTCAGAGCTCTCTCGGTGTATACCACCCTTCTTCATAGAGCACGTAGCACACATCTTCATCTTACAACACAATCCCACCCCTACTCTGTGCATGCAACTCGCTAACCCAAGAGTGCAACGTTATTCTCAATCTTTCTTCTATTCAACAGCTGAGCTCTGGAACTCTCTCCCAGAATCAGTTTTTCCTTCATCCTATGACTTAAATTGCTTCAAACTCCGTGTGTCCATTTTGGGTCGAACGTCCCTTGATCTTGGCCCTATCACTCTTTCAACTCTAGGGGAGGCACTCGTCACAGGCAGTTCTGCCTTTTGTCTCCCTCACTCACATAGAAAAAATAACAAAGATAAGTTGTCATGTTGGGCTCAAATATGGCAAATGAGTTTTAATGCAGTTAAAAGTAAAGTTCTCCATATCAGCAACCGAAAGAGAAAGTAAACTATTCAATGAATGCCACTCAGTTTAAGAATGTAGACAGAGATACAGATCTGGGAGTAACAATATCAAGTATCCTAAAACCCAGTCAACAAATGTACAGAAGTTGTTAAGAAGGCAAACAAAATAATTGGCTTTATAGGAAGGTCATTTTAGCATAAATCCAAAGATGTAATCCTAACTCTTTACAATTTCTTAGTCCTTCCTTGTCTGGAATAATGCATTCAATCTTGGTGATTTTATACCAAAAAGATATAGACAAACTGGTACGAGTTCAACGTAAAGTTACCAAAATGATACCTAGTCTAAAGAACAAACAATATGAAGAGAGTCTTAGATACTTTAATCTATTTCTTTTATCCAAGTGCAGACCTAATTCAAGTGTTCAAAATCAACAGTAGGAGGAAGCTGCAGGCACCAGCCGAACAGGGTGTTACTCCCCAGGAGTGCTACAGGTGGGTGTTAAGGAAAACAGGAACTCCTGTTTCACTACCTGCCTCCCTATGTTGATCCTTTCCGTGCCTCACCAAAACAGAGGGCAACCCCAGTTTGCCCTCCTAAATGCCTTCTCTCTCTTTCAATGCACCATTTCAGAACATCTTACATACTACATGAAATACCGAGGAAAAGAAAAACCCAAAGAGAAGTAGAAGAAAGAAACACAGAGAAAGAAGAAAGGAAGAAACAAAGGAAGGAGAAAACAAGAGAGAAAAACGCGACTCCACCCAAAAGAGCGATGTCCGGACCAACCACACCTGTAGCGTCCCCCAGGAACGCCCGGGTCGCCACGGTGACAGACGGATGTCCGATCACCCCAGGAAAGACAATTCGCCTCTGGGCGACCCCTTCCACCACTAAAAGGAAAGTCATCTTCTCTCAGAAATTCTAGAGATACCATTTACACATACAGTATATAGTATGAATGTATAGCTTTAAGACTATAACCATACAATAAAACCATTATGTTTAATAGTAGAGAATATGTATTATTTTAACATTGAGAATATCATACGACAGATTCCCCTATGTTTACAAATATTGTGATCAAGTAAAAGAAACATGTTGAAAGACTTCGTCATGAATACGAAAGTTTTAAATAATCTCGCCGAGACCCTTCTATCTAAGATATAATAAACACATATGTAAACGTCTTCTCAAATATACAACTAATCTATTTTATATACAAAACACATTTCTTTCCTTCCTACTTTGAGAGTCGTGAACCATCCAACCTTTTTAGCCTCTCAGATAACAGAATGACCCCCAGGGATACCAACACAAGCTCACCGCCCAGGGCCCATATAATCATGTAGATATCCCTCTTGTACAGTATATATCTAAGTTCAGAAACTATCAGTATTATCTCTAATAAGTAAATTTAGCATGATCACCTATCTATGTTATCCATATTAAAAGCAACAGACCCTTGCCTGCAAACCTATAAAACGTCTGACAGAGAGGCTACGTGTCCGCGTACCCCACTTGACCCCCAGAGTTGCCAACATAACCTCAACGCCTGGGAGTCCTCTAACTCATTTAAAACTTCTATTTTATATATATAGAAGCTTAGAAATTATCAGTATTAACTCTACAAAGAAAACCTAACATGATCATCTATCCCTATGATCAATATTAAAGACAACAGACCCTTGTCTGCAAACCTAAAACGTATGTGAGAGAGGCTACCTGCACGCGTGTTCCCCCATTGATCCCCAGGGTTACTAACATAACCTTCACACCCGGGCGGCATCTAACTCATGTAAAAACGTATATCTCGTATACTGTATATAGCAACTAAACAATTATCAGTATTAACTCTACAAAGAGAACCTAACATATACAGTACTCACCTACCCCTGTTCTCAATATTACCAGTGACAGGCTCTTGTTTGCAAAATAATATCCAACGACACAGAGAAACCTCACTTCATCATACCCCCCCCTCACCCTGAATTCTCACGCTCCAAGGTCAAACCAAAACATCCTCAAAACCTTGAACAAGTCCAATTATATCCATAACCCCCTGACTCCTCCAGTAACCTATAAAGCCAAATAAAACCTTGACTTATAACGTCTACATATCGTACCTCTTGTTACAATATTGGTAATAATATTGTAAGCTAAATATATAATCTACAGGCGAGCCGATATCAAGGCATGGCTTCCTAAACCTCCCTTGACGACAAGAAGCATGTAACCAGACTCCCCCAATATATGTGAACCCCTATCCACTGTGTCGCATTAAGAACCCGATATATATACCCATATCAACATAGTGGCAGCTGGGTAAGCAGTGTACGTATGAATGAAGTACTGCTGACTAAGTTCTACAGCTGAAATAGTGAGTTATCCTTGGATTTAACCTCAAAAAGTCGAAAGATATGAGTGACGTCATGGCAGCCTTTATTCGTCTGCAAGTCTGAGATTGAGCAAGCAGTGGCGTGGAGGCGTTACAAGAAGAAACTCGATCTTTACATCATCGGTAACGGTCTGAAGGGTAAGAGTGATGATATTAAAATAGAGAAATTGTTGACTGGAGGTGACATTCTGCTAGATATCTACGAATCTTTTGGCATAGAAGATGAATCTGCCCTGACTTATGCAACATTAATTGTGAAATTTGACAAGCATTTTTCACCAAGAGATGAGCAGCTGATGGCGAGGTACAACTTTCATGATAGCATGCAAAGGAAAGATGAATCCTTGGAATCTTTTATCACTAGGCTGAAGACTTTGGTAAGACACTGTGGATATGGAGAACTTCAAGATGAACTTCTGAGGGATAAAATTGGTTTTGGTTGCCAAGAGGATACACTTCGGGAAAAATTCTTTAGGGAGGATAGCCTAACTCTAGATGTTGTACTTAAGATGTGTACTGCCTATGAAACTTCAAGGAGATCAATGACAGCATTTCGAAGTGACAAGCAGGAGTCTCTACACAAAATCAGTGCAAAACCCAAGAAGAGTAATCCACAAACAACAAAGACTAAGCCTAACCTCACGCAGTGCGACTGGTGTGGTTTAGCACATTATTGGGGTAAGAAGAACTGTCCTGCAACTGATGCCAAATGTCATAAATGCAAGTGAGATGCGGTCTCAGGATGATAAGACCGCATCTCTAGCTGCCACTAAAACCTGCAGCCAACCCTACTCCTGCCAGCCAGAGTCCAGGCGCGCCACCCCCAGAGCCATAAGAACATAACCACCACGCACCAAACGCCCTTGATCCTCTCAAGCCGGGCGCCTTAAGTAGGGGCAAGAAGATTGCCTTATACTCACCCCGCCTGGACATCATTAACTAAGCTTGCCATTTGGTATTATTTAGTTCAGGGTAAGAACAGCCAGAGATAGCTGGTGTTCAACTTGTCAGTTGTGTGCTGTGATCGAAGATCTACCAGGTCGGGTTCCCCCCATCAGGAAGAGGACTAGCTTGGGCAACCCACTTTGGGCTCCCCCTTTCTGGCCTTCGATGCGGTGCACAAACCAAGTACCAAAGGATTCCTACCTTGTTTTGTTCAAGGGATTATGAGGATAGTGTAGTAACTTGAGATCTACCAGATCGGGTTCCCCCCATCAGGAAGAGGACTAATTTTGGGCAACCCACTTTGGGCTCCCCTTTCTGGATTCTCTTTTTGCTACATGGTTCTGATAGTTCCACGAACTAGCAAGGAAGGAAGACACTTACCTTGACCCCCCTTAGACTACCTATAATGTCACTATCTAGACTGCTTGCCACTCTAGGTAGATCATTATGCTAGTCACCCTAACCCCCCAAACCTTGTAGCAGAACTCCAGCATATCCTTTGGGGATCACTACACTGTGGGAGTGCAAGAGGAACCCGGTTGTCCCGTGATAGGCGCCAAGGTCTAAGGAATCATCTTGTGACTCACCCTGGACCAGTAGCTGGAGTCATCACGCCCAGCCGCCCCCCCCTGGACCAACTTCCGGAGTCATCACGCCCAGCCGCCCTCCGGACTACTGGATCCTCCCTCGATCTATGGGCCCTCCTCTTCACTACAGCTCTCCTTTAAGTGCTTTTGTACCGTTTCTGGGTATAGAGTTGACTCAGGGTTGTGGTAGAAGTTATCTTCAAGGGTTCTCATTAACATTACATCTTGCGAGAGGTCTTTCTTCTCCCTACTTAAATTGACGTTAATTAGCCCACTTGCCGGGACCCATTATACATACCTATCAGGGGATCCTTATATATACACCTTCCCGGGTTATTGGTCTCCCATAGCCCGACAGAGGGGGCGTGCTTATATTAAGACCCATAGCATCAAACACAAATACATATTTACATGTAATCTAGTCCCTTTGTATAACTTCTAGCCTAATTCATTTAACATTCTGTCAGGTTCATAACTCGAATAGATTTCACTCTATCTCAGCTCCCGACGATTGTTGCCTCAGCCTTCAGCACCTTGCTAGTACACAATTAGAGTTAACCCTTATTTAGCGGGGTCGGACTTAAGTCCGATACGAAAAAATTGGACTAAATGGCGGGGTCGGACTTAAGTCCGTGGGCGTATTCCCGCCCTAATTTAGGTGGAAAGCGAAACTTGGTGGTCAGGCGGTGTACTACAAGGGCCCACCCACACATCCCCACTGCGTGACCGTGACTAAGTGACCCTCAAACAGCCATAATGGAAGGTCAAGATTTGCCCGTGTTCGATTCGGTGGCCGCCATCCCTAGTGCGTCGCGCCACCCTACTAACCACGCCCGGCTTACCACCCAGGAACTAGATATCATGCTGAACTCTTCAGAACTTTCTAATAAGCTGTTGGATGAAACCGTCGAAGGTCTGGGTGAGAGTTTTGGTAGTGTGGATGACTCGGAAGACGAAAATAACCCGATCATAGGCTTTCACCCCAAGCATAATTTGCGTGGGGTGGATGTTGTGGTTGATATTGGACAGACCCTTGAGCAAATTGGAGACGTTCCTGACGAAGAACATACTGGTGTGGGTGTTGGTAAGTACAATTTATATTTTATAATTGCTTGAAAATGTGATTGCAAGCATTTTATCACCTTACGAGCGGCTGGTGGAGTATATTTCACTGTGCCGCCCAGCGGGTTTTTTTTTTTACCCTAAATGGGGTTGTTCCGTGCTCTTTTTCATGCATAAACAAGACCCAGAGCGTAATACAAGTATGTATCCTGAAAGTGCGTAAATTGAGCTTTCCAATGACACCCGAACCATCCTTTTACGATCACTGGTTGTCTTTCAACGATCGTAAAACACGAGTGAAAAAAACCCTAAAATACGGTAATTTCCTTATATAATTCCCTGTGTGGCGAGCGGTCTTGAGGTAATTTATGCTCCTAATCACCGCTCCGCTCTCTCTCAGAGCACATTACGTCCTCAAAATTGCACTCTACAAGAAATTTCCTTTGCATTTTATAGCGTATTATTTGTAGGCCGTTCGGTAAATTTCTTACGGTAATACAAACAACGAAAGATTGAATATTTGTGCTTGGCATTATATGATTGTGGGGAACAGATGTAGGCCTACCGTATATATTATGTTTTCATATATATGATACATGTGTAACATTTTTATATTATCACGACTCTCTCTCTCTCTCTCTCACTCTCTTTGTTTGTACTCCTTTGTACTCTCTTTGTCTGATGTAGGCCAGGGCACGCCCCTAACTAATCTCTTCCCTCCCAGGGGAAATCACACCTAGCAGATGTTTTTGACTTCCCCTCTCTCTCTGTCATTCTCTTCCTCTCTGGGTCTACATATACTGCATTTGACATTGAAATTGCTTGAGAGTTTGATTGCAAGCATTTTATAGCGTATTATTTGCAGGCGTTCGGTAAATTTCTCACGATAACCAGGGTGTATGGTACATTTCTCACGATAATACAAGCAACAACGAAGCTTGGCGAAGATTGTGGTCTACAATATACCTTTTTATAATTGCATGTGACCTTGTAATTGCTTGAAAGTTTGATTGCAAGCATTTTATAGCGTATTATTTTCAGGCGTTCAATAAATTTGATAAATATATCAAAATAAGTCCTGTGGGACTATGAAATAGCTATTATTGGACAAGGACAATATTTTGTTCATCCCTCCACTGGAACATCAACAACAATGTCAACAACGTATCACCGTCGGCAATCGTAAGATTCAGAGTCGTAAAGATTCCAGGACGAGCTCAATAGAAAATGAATGAATGAAATGAATGAGTGTGCAGTACTGCCAATACGTATAGCGACTTCCGCTAGATCTAGAGACCTTTACTTCGATCTAGCAGCAATGACTTACACTAGCGGTTTTGTTTTGAAATTTCAGAACAATTTCGAAGTGATATTATATGGATTTTGCCAATTCATATTTCTAGTGGTATTTATCATGTCTTACATCTAACAATATATGCTAGCGGATTTAACTTCAATTGGTAACCCTCCCACTCGAGTCGGCTCCAAGAAAATCGATAATGGTGGCACTTTAGTAAACAGGTGATAAACAAAAACGCATGCGGATCGGTTTGGTGTATCGGTATTATGGTAAGTTGGCTACCTACTATTGTTTATACGATATAGTAAGTAATGATAAGTAAATTAGTATATATTATATATAAAACAAAAACAAAATTCCTGCAAAGCAAGCGAAACAGAGAGAGAGAGAGAGAATGCAGAAATTTAACTGAAGAAAAAGTGAAAAAGATATAATAATACAGAAATATTACAAGCAAATAAATGAAATAGAGGGATTAGTTAGAGAAAATAATAATGAGAAATACATAATACGGATGAGGAAGACGGGAAGCGAGCCAGCCAGAGAGAGAGAGAGAGAGAGAGAGAGAGAGAGAGAGAGACAGGAGTGAGAGAGATTAGAGAAAATAGAGAGATTGCAAGCATTTTATAGCGTATTATTTGCAGGCGTTCAGTACATTTCTTACGGTAATACAAACAATGAAAGATTGAATATTTGTGCTTGGCATTATATGATTGTGGGGAACAGATGTAGGCCTACCGTATATATTATTTTTTCATATATATATGATACATATGTAACATTGTTATATTATCACGACACTCTCTCTCTCTCTTGTCTCTTCCTCTCTGGGTCTACCTATAGCCTACATTTATAATTGCATGTGACCTTGAAATTGCTTGAGAGTTTGATTGCAAGCATTTTATAGCGTATTATTTGCAGGCGTTCAGTAAATTTCTTACGGTAATACAAACAACCAAACAACGAAAGATTGAATATTTGTGCTGCACATCCCTCATACGAAATACCATTCCCACCGTATAGAGAGAATACAGAAACTGAACTGAAGAAAGAGTGAAAAAGATATAATAATACAGAAATATTACATGCAAATAAATGAAATAGAGGGATTAGTTAGAGAAAATAATAATGAGAAATACATAATTATACGGATGAGGAAGAGAGAAAGGGATCACAAGAGAGGGAAAGCGAGCGAGCCAGAGAGACAGACAGACAGACAGGAGGAGTGAGAGAGATTAGAGAAAATAATAATGAGAATTACATATACGGATGAGGAAGAGAGAGAGAGACAGAGCGCGCGAGAGAGGGAAAGCGAGCGAGCCAGAGAGAGAGAGAGAGAGAGACAGACAGACAGACAGGAGTGAGAGAGAGAGAAAGAAAGAGAGAGAGAGAGAGAGAATACAGAAATAAGGAGAAATAAGAGAAAAATAAGACCGATTACCGAAGGAATAGTAGACGCGCGAGAGGCCGAAGTCAGGCCAAAGCGAACGCAACCGAACGCGCCCGGGAAATAGACCAAAAAGTACCTCCTCTTCCTCACCTCTTTCCACCCTCCACACTCATTCATAACATCCATTCATAGACTTATATGGGGAGAAGAAGAGTTGCTCTTTCCAAAAATGATAGTTTCGTTCGCATTGGAGCCATAGTAACGGCGCTAGGGCGAGTGAAATTGAGCGAATATTTCGGGATTATGCCCGCTGAGCGGTACAGTGTAAAATACCTTACCACCCGCTAAATAAGGGTTAAGGATTAATCTTTGCCAGGTGAGATCTAGCACACCTATAGTATTAATATCATTTGTGAGCCTTTCCGAGCCCACTTCATTGTTGATGACCACTTGGCCATTATTGCTTTAGAGTCAGTTAACGTCACTATATGCCGGGGACATCATTGCATGATCCAGATGGCATTTGCCATTACTGCACTCTTGTCTTTTGTTGAGATCCTCTCTGAGATCTATTTGGGTAGGAGGTGTACCTCCACCATTTTGGATACCTTATAATTGTATCCTAGGAGTATTATTATTACCTTGAGTCCGGACCCATTGTCCGACTCCTATTGCTTACTTGATAACCTGAGTATTGTATGTCTTAATTATTCTTATTGTTGTTGATGATCTCCAGGTTACAGGTATAAAATATATGTCTTGCTCCTCCATGAACCAGGTGTTAAACTGAATAAAACCCATGTTAACTTGTTACCTGTGTGCTTACTATCCTGCCGTGTTGTCTCTTATTTAAAGTTTAAGGTATACCTATCCAGTTAGAGAGCTGCTCATTGTACAAAGAATATCTCGCGTTCCAATTTGGACCGGGCATAACACTGGTGGCAGCGGTGTCTCTTTCTCGAAGGTAGCCTTTCAGGTTTTTCCTGCTTTAAATATTTTGAGAGTATCACGACAGGGATAAGTAGTCAGGATGGCAGGGAAAGCACTGGATATTATTCCTTTCAGACAAGAGGAAACTGACATTGCCACCTATTTAGAGGTTGTCAAGCCAGTGCTTGACATCATATTTAAAGATGAAGTTGCCCCTAAAATACATACTGTAGTCATGAAGCTAGGGCGGTCTATGGCCCTAGTTTCCAGTTATGTAAAAGAGAACCCCGGAATGACCTGGGAACAGTTTGAAACATACACTAAAACTGCCATTAACCCCGTCTTAGGTACTGTAATAGCCGACCAGCAATTTCACGCCATCACCTACGACGGGGACCTCGACGCCACCATCAGCAAGCTTACCAGGCTGGCTTCCACCGCATTCACAACGGCTACAGCTGCAGAGAGGAAGGAGAACGTCCGCCGGACCCTGATGAGGATCCTTCCGCGTGCAGTCCGGGACCACTTTGCCATCACAGAACCGGCCGGATATGATACAGACCTCCCTATCATACGCCGTATTCTGGCCCTGCCAAAATCCCAGGAGCAAGGAAAGATCGCGGGTATCCAACGAGCTCCCACTAAGCCACAAGGACCTCATTCCGGACCAACCTACCACCCTAGCCGCAACCAGGACAAGCCGGAAGAATGGGCCAGAGTCAAGCCTGGAGACTGGAAGCCCTGCGGGTCCCAGTGCCCTATTAATGGGTTGAAGAGGTCTTTTGCTGAGTTGCTGGCCAAACGCTCGAGGGTTCCACTGTTCTGGGGACAGATTCCCTGGCTGAAGCCCTCCAGAAGAGTTGCCACCATCCTAGAAGACGGCACCGCAGGAGCTGAGGACTACGACGAGGTTGGTGACCCGGACGACCACAGTACAGTCGAGCCGGAAGTCATCAAACCGGGTTTTTAGACCGCCCCCGCCCACCAACTTGCAAACTGGCGGGGGCTCGAGATAGGGGCAGCTATGATATGATAAAGCCTCCCATTTACACCCACCTGACCATCCAGGGAGTCAACTCTCGACTCCTTGTCGACACCGGAGCTTCAAGATCCTGTATTTTTTCCTCTTACCACCAGAGACATCACAACACTTTTGGACCAATTCAACACTCGTCCACCACCCTCATTGATGCCAACGACAACCTTATTTCTAGTACTGGCATCACGGCCCCACTGTATGTGGCCACCCCTCAACCTAACCACGGCCATCACCACGCTTTCATGGTATTTCCCTCCCAAGAAACCACCTACGACGGATACCTGGGATTCGACCTTCTCACGGCCCTCCGCACTACTATCCAGTGTGTTGAAAGAAGATTGTTATTTTCCACCAAACCCCCAGGACTCACCACTCCGAAGATTGCCACACCGCTCCATGACCCTCCTCAAACCTTGAAAGCCATCCGTGTTGCATCGGCCATCACCATTCAACCCATCACCTTGCTGCCACATCATGAACATTGGGTACCCATCCATCCAGCCCTCAACGGAGAACTCATTCACACTCCCTCTCTTCAGAGCCCTTTTGACAGGGATTGTCTCACTGCTCCTGCCATTTTAAAACAAAATGCAGTAAGAATAGCCAACATCTCCAACCACCCTATCACCCTACCCAGGGGTCTCACCATCGGAGAACTAGAGACCTATGATGACCAGCCTTCAACCGACACCACCACCTCCATTCCTGCATCAACTCCATCACTCCCAGACGTTCCTACTCACCTCACCCCTCAACAAAAAGGCGGTCTGTGCCAGTTAATGGCCGAATACCAGGACATCTTTGCCACCAACTCCCAAGATGTAGGCCACACCCATGTCCTAGAACACCACATTCACACTGTTGGACCCCCAGTCAGACAGGCTATACGAAGAAAGAACCCCCTTCAGCGCCAAGAAGAACAGAAGCAAGTTGCAGAGATGTTAGAAGCTGGCATCGTCAACCCATCAACTAGCCCTTGGTCCTCTCCAGTGGTACTGGTCAAGAAGAAGGATGGGTCATCTCGATTCTGCATCGACTACCGACAACTCAACGATGTCACCATCAAAGATGCCACCCCACTACCACGCATCGACGACTCCCTAGACTCCCTCTTAGGGGCCAGATGGTTCTCCACACTGGACCTGCAATCCGGATACTGGCAGGTCCCCGTCGCCCCCACCGACCAAGAAAAAACAGCTTTCTCCACCAGCCAAGGGAAGCTTTACGAATTCTCGGTGCTGCCATTCGGATTATGTAACGGTCCCGCCACCTTCTCCCGACTGATGGAATCCGTACTTCAGGGATTAACTTGGGAAACATGTCTGGCGTACTTGGACGACATCATAGTATTTGGTCGTACCTGGGCAGAACACCTCCAACGCCTCAGCCAAGTTTTCCAGAGGATCCGACAAGCCGGATTAAAGCTGAAGCCTACTAAATGCACCATGGCTCGACATCAGGTCCAATTCTTAGGACATCTGGTGTCAGAAGAAGGACTTGCACCTGACCCCAAGAAACTCCAAGCCATCCAGGAGATCCAACCCCCGAAGTCAGTAAAAGGAGTAAGAGCTTTCCTAGGCCTTGCCTCCTACTATCGGAGATTTGTGAAGAATTTCGCCACCATTGCCAGACCTCTACACGACTTAACTAGGAAGGAAGAACCTTTTGTGTGGACCCCCGACCGTCTCCAAGCCTTCACCTCCCTCAAGGATCTACTCGTGTCTTCCCCTGTCGTCTCTTTTCCGGACTACCAACTACCCTTTAGACTCTACACCGACGTGTCCCTTCTCGGCGTCGGTGCAGTCCTCTCCCAAAATCGAGAAGGACGAGAGCACATCATTGCTTGTGCCAGCCGGACCTTAACCCCAGCAGAAACCAACTACCCGGTAACTAAAAGAGAATGCTTAGGCATCGTTTGGGCCCTCCAACACTTCCGGGCCTACCTAGCTGGCGTCAAGATCACCATCATCACTGACCACCAAGCCTTACAATGGCTCAGGAAATCTGATTCTAAGAATGCCCTAACAGTCCGTTGGCGAGAATCACTTGAGGAGTTTGATTTTGAGATTTCCTACAGGCCGGGAAAACTCCATACCAATGCAGACGCCTTATCCCGGCTCCCACTGGCACCAGAACAACTCAACACCATCCAAGAACCTCGACCACCACCTACTACCACTCCCCCTCTCATCCAGGCCTACCTCCGGAACGACAAACCAACTTGGATCTCCACCCGACTTTTTGGCCTCTTACAAAGAAGGGGTGATGCCCTCTTTACCCCAGAAGGTCAGATCGTATTAGGGCCTGAGGATGCTGAACAAATGATGTCTTCCTTGCACACCAACAACGGGATCCATCTAGGCCAAAAGAAGTTGGTGAACACGTTCAAAAAACATCTACTGGACTCCTCGCCCCTACACCACGGCCAAGAAAATCACTGAAGCTTGCCGTGCCTGCACCCTGGGAAAAGACCAAACACGCACCCCAGGACCTTCCGGCAAACTCATCGCTTCTAAACCCTGGCAACTTTTGGCAGTAGACGTCATGGGACCTCTTCAAAACGACAGGGGATACCGCTACATCATCACCTTCGTGGACACGTACTCAAAATACGTGATCGCCTGCCCTGCCAGAGAACACACTGCTATGGCCATCACCGAGGCATTATTACAACATGTCTTTCCCTATTTTGGATTGCCACAGGCAATCCACTCCGACAATGCCCCTGAATTCACCGGACAAATTTGGACGCAGATCTCCGAAATGTTTGGATTTCACATCAGCCACTCTTCACCCTACTGGCCAAAAGGAAACTCCATCTGCGAGCGATCTCATAGAACCATCGCCAATCAAATCCGGACACGCCTCCAACAGATGAACTCATTGGACTGGACCAGCCAAATTCGCATCATACAATGGGGAATAAACACCTGCCCCAGAGACAACGGGATCACCCCTCATGAGATGGTTTTTGGGAGCCCTCCTCTCCTCATACCACTACGTCACCTAGCTGCCCCTACTGAGGCCTCACCAGGTCTAAATACCAACCTCGTCCACCTCAGGAACCGCCTACGTCAGCTCCAGTTTTCCCAAGATCTCCAGCCTGATGAAGCCCCCAAGAACAACCCTCACCAAGTAGGCGACCTAGTCATGGTCGCCATCTTACCTGTACCCTCCAAACTGAAGCCACGGTACAAGGGTCCATTTGAGATCCTTAGGATCCCAAACTGTTTCCAGGTCATAATTAACTATCATGGGGAATCTCGCACTTATAGGAATAGGTTTGTCAGAAGGTTTCAACCTATTAATAAGAATATTACTGTTGTAGCTGAGCCTGATCAGGATGTTGACTGTACCCCTGTTTCAAATCTTCACCCTCAAACTTCCTGTCTTTCCGGACCTGTCCCTCTCAACCATGCTGTCCCTCTCCCTCCACCTCTTTCCACTCCCCCTCTCAATTCTCCTTTGCCTGCCCTTCACTCTCCTGTACTGCAACCTCCTGTCACCCTTCCCACCCGCCTCAACCAGTTCACCCCTTCTCACCTTCCTAAACATCGACCTCCTCCTGTTCTCTCTACTCAAACCCAAACTTCCCCCTCTTCTCTTTCACCTCCTGTCACCTTCACCCCTTCCCGCATTCCTAAGCCCAAATCTTCTCACATCTCCTCTCCTTCTCCCTCTCCTCTCGTTTCACCTCCGCAACCTCCTTCTCAACCATCACCTTTAATTAACCTTGCCACGTCTAGTCTTCCCCCTCGCCACCACAACTCACCAACATACCCCCCACTTTGCCTATCACCCCCAGCTTCCGTCCTAAAAAACCCTCACCTACTCCTCCTATCTCTAAAACCCTACTTCCTTCTCCTCAATCTATTTCCCCTCCTTCTCAACTTCCCAGGCGAAAAACAATATCCAAATTTCGCTCAATGTCACCTCTAACTCCATCTCCCCCATTTCCCAGACTCCCTTCTCATACCCGCTGTGGAAGACCTGTGAAGCCACCCACCAGATGGGAACCAGCCCTGTCTCAGCCTAAAGCGAGAAAGGTTAAGGATCAAGCGTCTTCAAGCTCCTCCCCCCAGCCTGGTACTTCGGCGTCCGCACCAAGCTCCTCCCCCCAGCCTGGTACTTCGGCGTCCGCACAACCTCATGACCTGGGCCAAGCCAGGCTCTCTGTCATCACTCTCCAACCACCTCCAGCCACGACAACGCCCTCACTGACGACCACCACCAAGATGCGGATTGACATGGTAACCCTGGCGCGGAACGACTCCACCAAAGTGATCAAGTCACCTCACCACCTCCTCGACCATTTGAGGTACTATGACTCCTCTTCTCTCCTCACCCTCACCGGAGACAAGATGGCCACCCCTAACAACCAGGGAGTCATTTATTACCACTTCCTCCAGCACCTGACCCCTGTCTACGAAGATAATACTTCAAGACATTACCATCTCCAGTCCCGGGGTCGGGACTTTTCTCTACCAGACGGTAGTGAGATGCGGTCTCAGGATGATAAGACCGCATCTCTAGCTGCCACTAAAACCTGCAGCCAACCCTACTCCTGCCAGCCAGAGTCCAGGCGCGCCACCCCCAGAGCCATAAGGACATAACCACCACGCGCCAAACACCCTTGATCCTCTCAAGCCGGGCGCCTTAAGTAGGGGCAAGAAGATTGCCTTATACTCACCCAGCCTGGACATCATTAACTAAGCTTGCCATTTGGTATTATTTAGTTCAGGGTAAGAACAGCCAGAGATAGCTGGTGTTCAACTTGTCAGTTGTGTGCTGTGATCGAAGATCTACCAGGTCGGGTTCCCCCCATCAGGAAGAGGACTAGCTTGGGCAACCCACTTTGGGCTCCCCCTTTCTGGCCTTCGATGCGGTGCACAAACCAAGTACCAAAGGATTCCTACCTTGTTTTGTTCAAGGGATTATGAGGATAGTGTAGTAACTTGAGATCTACCAGATCGGGTTCCCCCCATCAGGAAGAGGACTAATTTTGGGCAACCCACTTTGGGCTCCCCTTTCTGGATTCTCTTTTTGCTACATGGTTCTGATAGTTCCACGAACTAGCAAGGAAGGAAGACACTTACCTTGACCCCCCTTAGACTACCTATAATGTCACTATCTAGACTGCTTGCCACTCTAGGTAGATCATTATGCTAGTCACCCTAACCCCCCAAACCTTGTAGCAGAACTCCAGCATATCCTTTGGGGATCACTGCACTGTGGGAGTGCAAGAGGAACCCGGTTGTCCCGTGGTAGGCGCCAAGGTCTAAGGAATCATCTTGTGACTCACCCTGGACCAGTAGCTGGAGTCATCACGCCCAGCCGCCCCCCTGGACCAACTTCCGGAGTCATCACGCCCAGCTGCCCTCCGGACTACTGGATCCTCCCTCGATCTATGGGCCCTCCTCTTCACTACAGCTCTCCTTTAAGTGCTTTTGTACCGTTTCTGGGTATAGAGTTGACTCAGGGTTGTGGTAGAAGTTATCTTCAAGGGTTCTCATTAACATTACATCTTGCGAGAGGTCTTTCTTCTCCCTACTTAAATTGATGTTAATTAGCCCACTTGCCGGGACCCATTATACATACCTATCAGGGGATCCTTATATATGCACCTTCCCGGGTTATTGGTCTCCCATAGCCCGACAGAGGGGGCGTGCTTATATAAGACCCATAGCATCAAACACAAACACATATTTACACGTAATCTAGTCCCTTTGTATAACTTCTAGCCTAATTCATTTAACATTCTGTCAGGTTCATAACTCGAATAGATTTCACTCTATCTCAGCTCCCGACGATTGTTGCCTCAGCCTTCAGCACCTTGCTAGTACACAATTAGAGTTAAGGATTAATCTTTGCCAGGTGAGATCTAGCACACCTATAGTATTAATATCATTTGTGAGCCTTTCCGAGCCCACTTCATTGTTGATGACCACTTGGCCATTATTGCTTTAGAGTCAGTTAACGTCACTATATGCCGGGGACATCATTGCATGATCCAGATGGCATTTGCCATTACTGCACTCTTGTCTTTTGTTGAGATCCTCTCTGAGATCTATTTGGGTAGGAGGTGTACCTCCACCATTTTGGATACCTTATAATTGTATCCTAGGAGTATTATTATTACCTTGAGTCCGGACCCATTGTCCGACTCCTATTGCTTACTTGATAACCTGAGTATTGTATGTCTTAATTATTCTTATTGTTGTTGATGATCTCCAGGTTACAGGTATAAAATATATGTCTTGCTCCTCCATGAACCAGGTGTTAAACTGAATAAAACCCATGTTAACTTGTTACCTGTGTGCTTACTATCCTGCCGTGTTGTCTCTTTATTTAAAGTTTAAGGTATACCTATCCAGTTAGAGAGCTGCTCATCGTACAAAGAATATCTCGCGTTCCAATTTGGACCGGGCATAACAGCAAGAAAACGGGACACTATGCCAAGAAATGTCCAAGTAATGCAGCGACCGGCGGAGCACCAAGAAGCGCAGCGACAGGAGGCAAAAAGAAGACCGCGCAGAGTCCATGCGGTAGAAGATGGAGTCACAGAAGAAAGCGACGACTCAGAAGATAACTCAAGAGGACGGGAATACATCATGAACGTATCGACCGGATCCAGAGGAAAACACATAATGGCTAATCTCATGGTCAACGGTAATAAAGTGAAGTTCCAGATCGACAGCGGGGCAAGTGTGAATGCCATTCCAAGTCATCTGGTACCGGACGCAGAGCTACAGCCGTGTGAGTCAACTCTTCAAATGTGGAACTCTACTACAATTCAGCCGTTGGGAAAGTGTAGGATTGATGTCCGCAACTGCAAGCAACCACAAAGGTACTATTCTGTTGAGTTTGTTCAACTGGGTTCAGCTAACTGTGAAGTTGGGCCGGTTGAAAGTCTAACGTTTAATCTTGGAGTGCAACAAATTTTTCCCACTATTACCGGCGGGGATAGTTTGGCCTATCCCAACGTTATTACACAACTTACTAGCGGTTTGGGCGACGAGAGAAATGTTGCACGCAGTCATGTCATGAACCTCTCCTCCGCCGTCGGTATGGGTGGACTCTTGATATGTCAGTGAAGGAAGAATGACGCCTGAATCAGCGTCTGGTCAAAGATCCACACAAGTACATCCACGATATGATGGGAAGCTTATTGGATAGTTATTCTTATTTTCGTTTTGTTTTTATTTTTTACGAAGTTTTTTCGTAGTGAGAACCCAATTCATAATGACTGAAGCCATGAGTGAGGTCGCGTGCGCTCCTGATGAAGGCTCCTCAGATTTTAAATGCTCCAGGCTGGGAAATTAGGTATAGCCCGGCAGCCCGGACTAGCCCGGACATGTAGCCGGGCTAGTGATTTTCAATGTTAGTCTGCCCGGCAGTTGCCCGGGGGACAAGTGAATGTTTGTAATACTTCCTTACATAACGCTGCAATAAAATATATACATACATATATAATATCAAATACCGGTATATAATTAATGTAGGAAAACATCGCTGCGGTAACCCTTTAGTAGACGGAGTCTGAGACCGACGACACTCGGTGTGCGGTGACCCTTATGTAAACAGTAAACAGCTAATCGGTTGTCGAATGCTATACTGTCAATATTGATTTATATCAGATGCAAAAACAACACAAGAATCAATAAACAGATAAAGAAAACAAAAACAGGAAAATTGAAACAAGTTAGGCTAAATGTAGCCGTGTAAATCCTATGATAACATTGCCTAAGAATTGTTGCTATTGCTTTGCCGTGTGAATCTCGTAATGTTACGAACTTGAATTGCAAGGGATACTAAAGCTTGTTAAGGGGAGATGGTTCACTTTTTGGGCGTTTTTTGCATGTATTCATTCTTTTTCTAGTTTCCTCCCTAGACCTCCATCAAATTTAAAAAAAACATCCTTTAGATCCCCCTTCTAGATTAATTTGTAGCCTACATTTTTCGGTAGAAAAATTTCCCGGCCGAAGGCCGGTTCTTCCAACATTACAGGCTCACTATTGTTCGCCAGGGAAAAAATCGACATCTAAATAACACGAAAGGTCTAAATATTGACGACGAAATGGAGCGAAAGGTTTTAAGATCGACTAACTAATGGGGCAAACATCTTAACATCTGTAAACTAATGGGGCTAAACATGAGGGAGAAAGTGGTTCAGAAAACAGGCCCATGTCCCCTTAAGCTTGTAGATGGTGTTGGTGGCATAGTTGTTGGTCAGTGGTCAGTGTTATACTATAATCCATAGATGCTGGTTGTAGGGTAGCAGATTGGCAGTCTGCACCTACGTTTGTCTCCATTTACCCGATATCGGCGTGCAGTTTTATTATTTGTTCTATTTCTCCCCATTTTAATGTTAATAATTCCGATCTTCAAAAAATCGGGCTATTTGGGAATTTGGGATTATTCGTGTTCGAATTATCAGAATTTTGCTGTAACAGACTATTTGACAGACAGACACATCTTCCTTAACCCGGGAACTGCGGGGAGACTCTTAAGAGTTCCCCCGGCGGACTGCGGGGAGACTCTTAAGAGTGAGTTAAAAAAAAAATCAACTTTTGACATCGAAAAAAAAAAAAAAAAAAAATTTGTTGGCCCCTGGGCCATGCAAAATCTCAGTCCTCTACCTCCCCTCCTTCCCCACTTTCCTCCTCTCCTTCAGTTATCACCTATTTTCCCTGTTATTCCCTTATTCTGAGGTATATTTTCGTGCTAACATTAGCGAGTTGCAAGCAGGGTGTTGTCATCACTGATGGCAAGCGAGTGCAAGAGAGAGAGAGAGAGTATCGATCGACTGTGTCTCAGTGGCCTTGGGGGAAATTGGCGGGAAAGCAGCTTGCCTCACCCATACATTATACAACTCGCGGGCTATATCTCTGATTTTGACCATCCAAACGCTGTTTTCACTCGTTTTATTGTTGTTTCAGGTTAATACCTTTATAATCAACCCATAATAGGCGCATATGGATAAGTATTAATGCTATTAATGGTACAATGAATATTTTAGTGACGGAAACACCTCAAATACATGTGCACAGGGAGAAGTGTCTAATTACCCCCATGCGCACTTCAGAGGTTAACCCCTTCTGTACCGGCGACGTGTTTATAATTTCTTTCTAGCTAGATTTATACTATTTTGTGCAGTTTAAGAAGGATGTGTGCTGTTATAAAAAAGGTCAAGTGAGATAATTCGAAGCCTGTTAATTGCTGGAGGCCCCTTTTAAACTGAATTATATAATTTAATAGTAGCCAGAATATATTGAAATGGACGTCACCGGTAATGAAGGGGTTAAGTCAGTGTTGTGATTTAATATTCAGTATAGCCGTAAACACACTCTCTCTCCCCGGTATACGTCAATAATGAACTATGAATTTGTAATGTGATGCTATAGACCAAGGCTGCCTGTTCCTAGAAATGTTATTCTCCGTATTCAACTTATTAGGTCTGCGCGTGAAGCGAAGGAGGCTGTTGGTGTTCTGGAATTGAAGATTATTTTGGATCGACGTCCACATCGACACCCTATTTGGGGGAAGCGAAGGATCTCAAGGGCTTACACAGTCCTTCTTCTTCTTAGGGCAACGCTTATTGAAAATTGCAATTTTTCGTTTATTACTGAACCAAATTTAATTATTGTTCTCGTGCATATACTCTGATTTATCCTTTAGGCCCTAACGGAGCCCTTTTTGTTTTATTTGGTCCTGTGCGTCGCGCTACGCACCTTGGAGTTAACACGATCACACAGACCTATACTGTAGTCTGCTTGGACTTGTAAAATTGAATATTGCTAGTCGTGAAGTTTTTTATTGGGGAGATTGTAGGCACCAGTCGAGCAGGACAGTACCCAGGGGAGGTCACATAGCCATATGATAACGAGTTACTGGAACTCCTGCTTCATTTGCCAGGCTTCCCCCACTTTTTCTATAGGTGCCTCACCTACACAGAGAGTAATCCAGCTAACTCTCATAGACGCTTACTATTCATTGAATCATTTCACTACACTTAAAAATCACACCACACTTCTTTCCAACACACCTAAATTTCCTCTAACTTACTGTACCGTGATTTTAGGTGATATGTTTGTGAATGTATGTGGTACTTAGCGAGCGAAATGTCTTACAGTGTATCAGGGCAAGTACAAGATATGTCAGGGCAAGTAAATTTCAGAAGTCACTAGCCCGGGGCAAGTAGATCCGCAACACTAATTTCCCAGCCTGAAATGCTCTGCGCGGTAGATTCAAACTACGGCGGATTAGTGTTTGAAGAGGATGCCTTATGTAATAGGCATGTTCGTCAATGATTACGGGGCCACTACTAAATATTAGGTTTTCTTTATCTCCTTACAGGAGTCAAACCTATAGTTACACCAATTCTTGGTAAGCGAGCGTCTGAGAAGATGGGATTCATCACAGTTAACTATGAAAACATCTGTGCAATGAATGACATCCTAACAGACTACGAAGACGTATTTGCTGATGAAGTTGGCAAGATACCAGGAAATGTTCATCTAACAGTGGATGAGTCGGTGAAACCTATTGCAATTCCTTCATGTAGAGTACCATTGAGCATCAAGTCGAAGGTTAAAGAGAAACTGGAGCAGTTGGAGCAGGAAAATGTCATTACTAAGGTCGACGAGCCTACAGAATGGGTAAGTCGAATGGTAGCAGGAACCAAGAAGTCGGGGGATCTGAGAATTTGCATTGACCCTCAAGCTCTGAACAAAGCACTCATAAGAGAGATGCACCCTCTACCGGTAATCGACGACATTCTGCCTGACCTTGCAAAAGCCAAAGTTTTCTCCAAGCTTGACCTCAAGAATGGCTACTGGCACTGTGTGTTGGATGAAGAATCACGCAAGCTGACAACATTTCAAACACCGTATGGGAGATACAGGTGGAACAGACTTCCTTTTGGTCTGGCTGTAAGCAGCGAAATTTTTCAGAAGAAGCTACAACTGGTTCTGGATGATCTACAAGGCGTAATTTGTGTTGCTGATGACATTTTGGTCTTTGGAGTTGGTGACACTGATGAAGAAGCTGCAAGGGATCATGACTCAAAGCTGAGAAACCTACTGGACAGATGCCGAGCAAAGGGTCTGAGGCTGAACAGAGCAAAGACTGAGCTTGGTAGTACAGAAATCACATTTCTAGGTCACAAGATCTCGCGGGATGGTCTGATGGCTGACCCAAAGAAGATTGAAGCAATCGTGAAGATGCAAGCACCAGAGGATGTGACTGCAGTACGACGACTGTCTGGAATGGTGAACTACTTGAGTAAATTTGTACTCAGTCTATCGGATGTCATGGAGCCTATGAGGAAGCTGACCCATAAGGACACCGAGTGGAAGTGGACAAGAGAACACGATGAGGCGTTCAAGAGGATCAAGAAGATGATGACCCAAACACCCATCTTACAGTACTACAACCCAGAGCAAAAGTTGGAGATTCAATGTGATGCATCTCAAAAAGGTTTAGGAGCAGCGTTACTTCAAGAGGGTAAACCAATCGCATTTGCAAGTCGAGCACTGACTGACACGGAGACACGATATGCGCAGATAGAGAAGGAGACTTTGGCAATCGTCTTTGCACTGAACAAGTTTCATCAGTATTGTTTTGGGAGGAAGACGGCAATCCAGAGCGACCATAAACCTCTAGAAGTTATCCAAAATAATCCGTTGTCAAGTGTACCAAGACGACTGCAAGGGATGTTGATGAGGATACTACAGTATGATGTCGAGATTGTTCACAAGAAGGGCAAAGAAATGTATCTAGCCGACACTATCAAGAGCTTATCTGCAAAACACAAGAGATATGCAGGAAGAGGTGTTTGAACAGATCAACATGACAGACTACGTACCCATCCGAAGTGAACGATTGCAAGAAATCCGTCGAGCAACTGAGGAAGATGAAGCATTGCAACTATTGAAGGAAATAATTCTCAAAGGATGGCCAGAAGACAAGAGTGAAGTAGAGACCATACTGAAACCATACTTTAATGTACGAGCAGAACTGTCATTTCAAGATGGATTGATCTTCAAGGGAGAACGTGTTGTAATTCCTACCAGTCTACGTCAGAAGATGAAGTCCGCTATACATTCGTCACATATGGGAGTTGAAGGTTGTCTACGACGCGCAAGAGAATGTTTGTTTTGGCCAGGAATGAATGCAGAGATGAAGCAATTCATTTCAGAGTGTGAAATTTGTAACACATACTCTACAGCTCAACAAAAAGAACCTCTGATGACTCATGAGCAAACCAGCCGACCATGGGAGAAAGTAGGTGTAGACCTTATGACAATCAAGAGTCACAACTATCTTGTTACAGTGGACTATTTCAGTAATTTCTGGGAAGTTGACTACCTGGAAAGCACTAAGTCAAGCGCTGTTATCAGGAAGTTGAAGGCGCACTTTGCAAGATATGGACTGCCAAATGTACTAGTTAGTGACAATGGTCAGCAGTGAAGAATTTCAAGAATTCGCGGAGAAGTATGACTTTGAACATCGAACGAGCAGCCCACATCATCCCCAGTCTAACGGTAAAGCAGAATCAGCGGTCAAGACGGCGAAGAAACTAATCAAGAAAGCTGTCGAGAGTGGTGAAGATCCGTTTTTGGCGATTCTAGACTACAGAAATACGCCTATGCAAGATTTGGAAGAGAGTCCAGCGCAACTCAACTTTGGTCGACGTACGAGGACGTTACTGCCGAATACTGGCAAGTTGTTGGAGCTGAAAGAAATTATGTTGGAGCGAGTGAAGCGGAAGAAGATGCTGAAAGATCTCAAAAGCAAAAAGTACTACGACAAAGGTTCGAGAGTTTTGGAACCATTGGCTGAAGGTGACGGTGTGAATCAAGCCAACATCACTAGGCAAGAAGAAGTGGGAACGAGGAGTTGTAACCAGGAGATTAGACGAGCGATCGTATGAAGTGGAGACAAAATGGAGCGATAAGACGAAATCGAGGTCATTTACGGATGACAAGTGAAAACGCTGACATAAGAAATAATGGAAAAGTCACTAATACAGACAATACCACAACCATTAGATCTACAGATAGGGATTCTACAGACATATGTGTTCCAGTCTACACAAACAACAGACACGTGAGAGACATACACAGTAGACTTGATGAACCTGTCACTACACATGAGAACAGGACGAGCGCGAGACGGAATAGGAATGTATTACCTACCAGGTACCGAGAGTTTGACATGACCAGGTAAGAGTACAGTACCGGTATGACTGATTGCATGTCTGACTAACAGTCCAATACTGGTATGAGATGAGGCACTGGCAGAAATGTAAATGCTGGATGAGAATGTTACAGGATGAGAAAGATTATCTAAATGGAGTAAGTGAGTGAGAATATGACTGAAGCCACTGAATGAGGAGTAACCTAACATTACAGTCTGAATGATAAAGGTTTTGTAATGTGAATGGGAGTGTAAGGACATTATAATGCAGATCGGTATGCAAAGAAATTTTAATGCGAAAGGAAAGAGATTGGATGATTTTGAGTACGGTACTGGGTATCAGGATCTATAAATTTAAGTCAATCATATAACCTTTGTTACTAATTTACTAATCCAGCATGATTTAACCATTAACTTTGCATGAAACATTTTGTAATTTTCAGAACATTGAATATTAATGTTCTAATGTACTAACTTTACTAATATACCAACAATTACTAATCCCATATAATCTCATAAAATAAATTCTTTATGTTTAGTTGGCACAAGGGTATACAATATATTTTTGTATCATATATATTCACTATTTGTGGATATTCTCATGTAGAACAGTATTATCAACTAATAATTAACCTACCTCACCTAGTCTTGTAATACCATTTCATTAGATTTGACTAATATACCTCATCTACTTCATATCTCATATTTACATACTAATAGATTAATATTCTAACAAAATTAATCACATTCCATACTGTACTAAAACACTAATTACTGTACCGGTAACATCTGTATACATTACAGTACCAGTAACTTAACAAATCATAGTACTGTACAATTTTATAAATCATATTGGTACTATTATTACTCTAGCTCATGTGCCATAATAGAATAAGCATTACTTAATAATCCTAGGGGACCTCAAAATGTCAAAATATAATTATTCTTATAATACCAATTTCACTGGTAGCTATCTTCTCAAAAGAGAGAGGATGTTACAATATTGGTAATAATATTGTAAGCTAAATATATAATCTACAGGCGAGCCGATATCAAGGCATGGCTTCCTAAACCTCCCTTGACGACAAGAAGCATGTAACCAGATTCCCCCAATATATGTGAACCCCTATCCAGTGTGTCTCATTAAGAACCCGATATATATACACATATCAACACCTCTTTGATCAACTCGTCAAGTATAGTAGTTATATCATAAAGTAAATGAAGTCCATCTCCCCTAGGATAAGAAGGACTTCTTGTTCTAATAGAAAGTGCATACACACGCCCTTACTATCCTTCCACAGCGGATGGGTACCCCTCAGTAATTATGCATACTAGGCCAAGGAAAACCTGAAGAAAATTAAGTAATTCTAAGGCTTCTCAATTGTTGACACCCCACTTTGAGAAATATTATTTTTACCCCTCCATACAGTCTGGATGCACGGCACCCCGAAGTCCTTATACTGTTGTGTGAGTAAGAATTCCTATTATAGGATCTTTGTTAATTGTGGCATCCCAATCAGTTAACATAGAGACTTCTTATAGGCTGTATCGCCAATGTTAAAGTTTGAAGTGTGTACGCCTCCCTCCACTTCTATTTTAATATTGTAGGTACGGCAATTGTGCCCTATACAAGGAACTTTATTATTACTGGCACCCCAGTGATTAATATAGTCACCTTCTCTAGGTTACACTTTTTATAGTTAAAAGTTGAAGGACACAGGCACCCCTACCCTTCAACGTTTTACTATTAAAAGTTACACTACCATTTCTCACAGAAGATCTGAGATCTAACGATCTTTTGTGTTATAAGGGCTTAGCGAGACACCCTCACGGGGACTCTGCATATATAAGTCCTAGGTGCATTTTGTCTGTGGCACCCCATTAGACTTTGCAACTAAAAGGTTAACACTGCCCTGAGTTCTTTGAACCTCTTAAAACGGTTAGAGACAGTCAAGAAGAGCAGTACTAAAACTCTTCTTGCGTTCGTCCGATATTGTGTTAATTCGTCATAACTGAGGCACAATATTAAAAAAACCCACTACAAGAGTACCTTAACAGAACTTCATCACCGGTTAATATAAAGGTCAGGATAGACGAGTATACTTGATAAAGCTATAGGCTTAAATACTCGCGTTAGTCCGATATGGTGCCCAACTGTTTCATTACAAGTTACGGAGCCATATTTAAGACCCCACGCCCATTAACCCATCTGTAACATTACTTCATACGACCGGCCAACCTGGACGGCCTACACAGAATCAGAAGACATCAAGCAGCTAGTGCTCTATTTTTCTCAGAAAAGAAAGATTGAAGAAGATACCTAAATCAATGCCAGTGACGAGGCAGAAATAAGTTAGAGTTCAAAAAGTGATAAAATATTCAGAGTTCCTTAACCCCCTTATTCGAGAATAAATCATCAAAGTGTACATCAAGGATAATCTATAGAAACAGACTCCTTCTAATTGTGTACCAGTGATATATATGTTTAGTACACCTCTCTAACTTAAGATAAGGAATTAAATCCAAATAAGACGGATCCGTGCATAAAATAACTCTGTCATAATTCCGCCCAGTGAGAAAATAGGTAGAGTCCATACACTCCTTATTTTGATATAAATCATCAAAGTGTTCCTCGAGGATATTCTATAGAAACAGATTCCTTCTAATTGTGTACCAGTGATAAATATGTTTAGTACACCTCTCTAACTTGAATAAGGAATTTAATCCAAATAAGGTGGATTTTTCACTTCAACGAACACTGAAATAATAACCACCCGTGAAAATATTTTAGAGACCACAAAACTTGAATTCCATCTTTTGAAGTACACCAGTGTATAAGATTATATATTCATAGAGAAGATATATATTGACTTACCTTAATCTCGTCAAATACTAGTAGCTACGTTAACCCAAGTCAAGGGATATAGTGAACCTTAAGGTAAACTGATTAAGTATTGATACAATCTTTCAAAAAGAGATTATCGAGTTAATTCTCAAGAAACCAGATTCACTTTAAGCCACATTGAGCATACCTGATCTCCATCTAGATCCGCGATCGTGCTAGAAGAAATTTAATTAAGTTGTGCCACTTATGAACTTGTGTTTAGTGATTCTGATTCCATAATATGTACTTATTGAGTAAGTGAAATAAAGCTGTACTATTAACTATATTTTGGCACTATATGTATCCTCTATTGTCTTCCTTATATGTATTTGTATAAACTTAGATATCCCAGTCTCGAAAGAACTCACCCAAAGTAATAGTTAAACCTGAATAAAATCAGGGCATAACAATTTGGAACAGGGTATAGTAGACTCATAATAACACCTGTAATGAAACACGCCCGCCGCACCTGGTAACATTATTTGGTCCGAGGGAGGTCTTTATGTAGCTCCGCTGTTTCGCTACATTACTTTGAAAATGTTATGACGTTTCACCAGACTAGCTTGAAATCAATACAACAATTCACCCAAATCAGGTGTTCATTTTGGGGGGCGAGCGATAGCGAGCTTGTAACTTAGAAGGAAACAGCCTGTGGCTGGGACAATTTGCTATCGAAAAATGTACAAATTTAGATTGAAGGGTGTGTGGTATAGGCATCTTTTAGTTTGAAATAAGTCTGGGATGGCGTTTTTGTTTCCTAGGGGACAAACTAAGATACAATGCTCGAAAAGGGCAAAAACAAGCAAAATCTTCAACAAAATAATGAAACAATGCATCATGATAACCCCCAAGACGTCGGGCCAGATACCATGATACAGTAATGGGAGTTACATATGATCGATGCTTTTAGAGCTTTGAAAGTGTTTCTTTACTATCTGAACACCATAGTTTTAATAGAGCAAGACAAATCTAGGTACTGTATTTCCGTGAGTCTGCCTTTAGGCCAGAAATTGTGAATCTTATACCTCTAACTCAAAAAGTGCTAGATCATAATTATGGGCTGTAAGTTTCCACACCTATTCCCTGGATGATCCTTCTCAAATGGTAGAAATAATAGCTCTATTATTCTAGTCGTTTATGAGATATATGTTTAAAAGGTTTTCCCTACTTATTTGGAACAGGTTATAGTAGATTTGCTTTGGTAATTCTTCCCTGGCGGGTCTGTCATTTGAAAATAGTGTTTACATATTTTATACTAATAATTTATTAATATATTTATTCAGGAAGCCCTAATGATGCCTGGAAAACGAGGTTTGAGGGTGGCAGCCCCCAGGTTAGGTTAGGTAAATGCTTCCATTGATAATGCGAGTTGGCGAGGCAGGCATTTGAGGACGAAACTATAGGTTTGATTCCCGGAGGGAAGTAGTGAAAACTAAATATTTAGTAGGGGCCCCGTAATCATTGACGATTTGCCTATTAATATAATAGTCTCCATTCAACACCCGCGTCAGCCATTTTGAATCTACCGCCGCGGGGATGAACAGAGCATTCCTCATAAGTGTAACGCAACTTCTCTTATGGAGTCGTCATTAGATCGGGTACCCACTACGAAAAAACTTTCGTAAAAAATAAGAGAAGAAAAAAGACAAATTTAACTTAAACATTGTTATAACACGCTTCCCACTTCGGTGGATTTCTTGCGTTGTGGCTCCTTGCCGCTCCTCACCAGGCGTCCATTCGTCCTTCACTGATATATGAAGATAACTTCTGCCACTGAGGAAATTAATGAAGTCAACCCTGCAGTGAGGAGCGTCGGAAGCGGTACACCCGCTATAATGAGTATAGCAACACCTGGGGCCTATAATGTAGCTGTACGTACAGGCAACGCGCAAGGCATCACTACAACACCTGCGACGGGAAGGAGCTCGACGACAACCCCTATCGACAGGATCACAACGCCTCCACCCTCAGGTGATGATAAGGGGGAGGGTACTGTTCAAGGACAATGGTTTAGGGTACATTCCACCAAAGGTAAAACTCATCACATACCTGAGGGGGAACAGAGGCTGAATGGAGGTACCGGTACTGGTACCACAAACAATGTTAGGAATTCTATGGCTGTGCAAATTCAACCTAGGAACTTTAAGCATAAGGGGATTAAGGGTAAAAATAAAAGTACGGGGATAAGTATAGTTAAAAAAGTGAAAAGATCACGCATAGCCAAAGTATTCGCAACAGGTTTTAAGCCAGGAGTGACGGCATCCGACTTGAAAGAATATCTCTCTAATAAACTCAGTCTTAGTATGGATGTTGAACCAATTATTCCCTGGTCTGATAGGCACACATATATTTCATTCAGAATAAACTGTGAGTGTCCAAATCCCGAGGTGTTTATGGATGAAGAACTTTGGCCAGAGGAAGCATCGGTGTACTGGTGGAGAGAACGTAGGGCACAGGTACCGGTACCGGTACCAACAAATGAGGACTCTATAACTACGGTAACCCACCCTCCCAACAACTCTTAATCATGGATATAAAGTCTACTTCATCTCCCAACAATTTGCGTATTGCTACTTATAACTGTAGGGGGCTCCCTAAAACCAACAGAGGGCTTCTCCTACGCCCTGATGTAGTAGACATGTTTAATACCAGTGATATTGTGTGCCTGCAGGAGACTTAGTATTTTAAACAGGATTTGGGTAACCTCAATACTATCTGTGATAATTTTCATGGGTTTGGGGTCTCGACAACCGATGCTATGGATGGTCTAGTAGCAGGTCACCCACCGGGAGGAGTAGCTATTTTGTGGAGGGACTCTTTAGACAGCCGGGTTAAACCACTTGTAACAAATTTACCATGGTGTACAGGTATAGAAATAGAAGATATCCAACGGAAAGTAGTTATTCTTAGTGTGTACTTGCCCTACCAATGTAATGAAAATGAAGAACAATACCTGGAATACCTTGGAGAGCTAAGTGCTCTTTTACAAGAACTAAATACCACCTGCTACTCTGTAATAGGGGACTGGAATGCTAATCTGAAGGACATGAGTAACTCTCTGTTTGCTAGTCATATGACTAACTTCTGTGGTGAGCATGATCTAATTATCTCTTTTCAGCTCATGCTCCCTCATAGTAGTTACACATGTGTCAGTGCAGCATGGGGCTCAACGTCTTGGCTAGATCATACCGTAGCTAGTGCTGATTTCCATGATATGATAACAAATATGGAAATTCAGTATACATATACAGATGAAGATCATATCCCATTGACCTTAACAGCTAGTTTGGAAAGAGCGCCAGAATTAACCCAGTCAAACAATAGTGTAAATCCAAAACTGCCATGGGGCGGGCTTGACGAGGAGGAGGAGTGAGCAATTTTGCACTTTAACACACACTCTCCTTTCTGAGCTTGATCCTGGCAGTGAGGATGCCATTACCTGTGAAGACCCCAATTGTGTTAATGCTAGTCATCGAGAAGAGGTCAGCAAGCTGTACAATAATATTATATCTTGTCTTACTAAGGCTAGTGACATAGTATTTCACAAGCATAACAAACATTACTCTTTTTAACAAACCTGGGTGGAATGACCATGTTTCAGAACTATACCAGGCATCCCGAGATGCTCGTAGTGTATGGCTGGATCATAACAAACTGAGACAGGGACCCATTTTTGACATATTCACCAGACTAAAGGCTAGATGCACGTATGCAATCAGATATATAAAAAACAATGAAAATGTATTAAGAAGAGAAGCATTGGCCAAAAACTTTGCTAGCAAAGACACATTGGCCTTCTGGAAGGATATTACAAAAATGCATAATAGCTGCACACCTCTACCCGTTAGTGTAGATGGGATCTCTGGTACTAATAACATAGCCAATCTTTGGAAAACACATTACCAAACTTTGTTTAACTCTGTTGGGCACCAAGGAAATACCATTGCTGCTACAACAGAGTGTAACAAAGAAGAAAAATATGACACAATTAAAGTTACAAGTGAAGAAATCAAGGCTGCAATAAGAGGCTAGATGCTAACAAATCCTGTGGTTTTGATTGTATATATGCTGAACATTTGAAGTACTCCTCCACTCTCCTCTTGGAGAAACTCAGCAGTTGCTTTACCAGCTTTCTAATCCATGGTTTCCTACCAGAATCTATGATGTCCGTTACCTTGATACCAGTAATTAAAGACAAGGCTGGCAAAATTACATCAAAAGACAACTATAGACCTATTGCCCTTGCCAGTATTGTAAGTAAGATACTAGAGTTAGTCATTTAGACAGAATCTCAGTGTATAATATTATCTCAACTAATAGTAATCAATTTGGTTTTAAAAAGAATCATGGTACGGACCAGTGTATCTACACTCTGAAGGAGCTAGTGGATGGGTACATCAAAATGAACAGCTCTATTTTTACATGCTCTCTTGATGCTAGTAAGGCATTTGACAGAGTCTGCCACAATATCCTGTTTGATAAATTAGCAACAAGGGGAGTGCCATCCTATGTACAGAGAATCTTGAAGTACTGGTACGCCAATCAAACATTTAATGTAAGATGGGGTAACATTATTTCGGATTCCTTTACAGTAACCAATGGAGTGAGACAGGGTAGTATTCTCTCACCTTACTTATTCAATGTAGGCCTATATATGGATGAATTAAGTGATAAATTGAATAAAGAGCAGATTGGATGTTATGGTGGGAATAAAATCATCAACCATCTCATGTATGCTGATGATCTGGTCATTATTGCACCGTCTTCTGCGGGTCTGAGCAAACTTCTTGATATATGTGAATCTTTTGGTAGTAAACATTCTGTTAAATTCAACCCACTGAAAAGTGCTGTTCTTATATTTAGATCAAAATTACTGTATACAAGTAAACTGCCAAATTTCTCACTCAATAATAAAATTATTCAAGAAGTAAACAAAATAAAATACCTGGGACACATTATCTCAAACGATTCCTCAGATCTCGATCTGGATTGATAATGTGTAGGGCGCTGGACTTGCGCATATCACACATATAAGGGTATTAGGGTGGAGGATGGGGGGAGCTAAGTGGAGGGTTTATGGTGTGCGTGTGATGTGGGCGAAATGTTAGTTTATTCTGTGTTTGAATGTGTCTAGTGTAGGGCTATTTATTGTATCTTCTGGGAGACTTCCAATCCCGTATGGTTCGTGGAAAGAATGAGTGTTTTTAGAAGTCAGTATTAGTTTGGTACTTATGAGAATGTGTGTTACGAGTGTTGCGGGTGTTTGAGTTGTGTAGGTATTCATGTTTTTTAATGTCAATATAATTGTGTGATTTTATACATTACTGTGAGTCTGTGCCTGAGTCTTCGTGTGTTAAGGGTTTCCATGCTTATTTGATTTTTGATACGGGTTGTGATGCCTGGGGTTTGCGTGTAATTGTGTGTGATGAACCTGGCTGCTTTTGTGTTAATTTTTTCAAGTGTGTTAATGTTAAATTGAGTGTATGGATCCCATACTGCGGCGCAGTACTCCAGTGTTGGGCGAACAAGGGTGTTATAAGCTATGTGTTTGATGTCTTGTGTACAATTATGTAAATTCCCCCTCAGATGCAGATATCGGCCGTCAGCGCAGACAGCTATATTTACGTGGTAACACCATCTTGAGAAAATTCCACATGTGTAATTGGGAAACTAAAGTAACTTTGTTCCGGACATATTGTTCCTCTATGTACACGGCCCATTTGTGGTGGATGTATAAGAGAGCCACCATAAATGGTCTGTGTACATCCTATCATAATATACTCAAGATGTTCATTGGTCTCTCTAAATATGAAAGCACTAGTATGGTGTGCACACTGTTGGATGTGCAGTGCTGTCGGGCTGTCATCAGGAGACTGGTGTACAGCTTTTCGCAGCGACTGCAATCCTCCAGTAACACGCTGATTGTAGCTCTTTGGTCTAGTGATCATATCTATGAATCCCGTATTATATCTCACTTGCAGAAGCTGCTGCACACATAGTATGTAATGTAATATATAGGTCTAATTGAACTATGAGCAATGATCTATGCAATAGGTGTTAACCAACATTGAGCAATAGCCTTAGTTAGCCTATCTGTGTTATATTGTGACAATGTGATATGTGCTCTATTCTGTAAATAGGCCTACTGTATATTTTATTTTATTGTTTCTTTATTAATATATCTTTGTGTAAAATTATTATCTGTGCTCTCACGAGAAGTGTATGTGATATGGACCATTAGGTCGTACTGTATTTATACTGTATCTATCTTATGTGTCTGGAATAAAGAATTATTATTAGGGGTTCGTCCCCTACGGTGAACCCCTATTGTAATAATTAAACCTGGGTTTTCATCCAAATTCTTCTTATGCGCCGGTTTCGACGCAATAACTCCAGAACCGCTTTTTGGATCGGGATCAAACTTTCACAAGAGGTGCGTTTTTGTATTGGGCAACTTTTGATATGCTAAACATCCGGCATGGCGGCCAAACAGGTCCGTGGCAGCCGATTTCCCGAAAAACTTGACGCCTAAATACCGTCTCTCCCACTCACAGGAAACGACTGGGCTTTGGCATACGCACTCCCCTACTAATGCTCCGCAAATTTTATAGAGAAGGTTTTGCTTTTGCACGTGGGTTTTTTTTCCGGCAATCTTGAAAAAACCTCGAATTCCACTTAAAATTCCACATCTTGAAAACTACGCCGATGATCAAAGCCATGCTTGCGTAGTTGGGTGAGGCTCGCGATTCCGAACGTTTTGATACCAAAAGAATATAAATGGGTGGAATAGTTTGGCCGCAGCATTGAAAACTGTCTATTCTTAAATTACTTTAAAACCGCATTCGCTACCCACACAAAGTTTACCGTCTACAGTCTATAGGCTTCCACGCATCCCCCAGTTTTGCTTAATAACATAATCTCTTTATTATTCAGATCTATCATTTTTGTTTTATTTAACTCTCTCAAAACGGTTCGAGTCCCTACGAATTCCAGCAAATATTTGGCCAACCTACCTATACATACCTACCCTACCAAATAATAATAAAATGCCCCAGAACGAGAAGCCCACCACGGAAGCCACGAGCGAGAACAACAAAGAAACGGGAACAGAAACACCCGAAGGAAAGGCCCACAGAACGAAAGGACCAGGTGAGAGCAGACGCCCCATAGATCAGCGTGAGAGAAGAAAGAAGGACAGAAGGCACCAAGCCAACCAGTTCAGACAGGCCGAAGCCCGCAGGGCTAAGCAGCTCCAAACCACACCTGCCTATCGCTTCTAACCACTGACCCTTCCCCCACCTCGCGTATCCACTACCCCTCGTGTCCTACACCTCTTACCCGCCAGACTCTACCTACATGATGATGAACATGAATACACCTTAATTTAATACACCCATGCCCTGTCCCTAAGTTAAGATATCAATATCAACATACCCTAAAATACCTTGTCTTGCCAGACTAAGTTTCTGAAGACAAACCGCCCCCATAAATCTATGTATGTTCTTCCATCCGAGAAGTAATATGTTAACCCCCATGTCATAATTGATAAGAAACTATAATACCCACGGGTACACCATCGTGCAACCATTACGCCTGCCCTATCTTGCCAGATCTAATGACTGAAGATGTTAGCAACCATGCAGTAACTCTAATTCTTACCCCAACCAGAGATTGTATAGATAACCCTCTTTTACCATTGTCTCGACGCATATCTACCACGAAACAATAACGAAGCTACCTCTACGAACTGCCGCTTTCTTTGGTATATATTTCATAGAAAACGCAGTTCCCAGGGACAACTAGATCAGCAAGAAATCGTGTCAACTAATAGTGTCCATAACCATCGTATTGACGAGTAATAATACACTATGTTTTTCTCTACTTTTATCCACAGTCAAGCACACACCTACAGCTAACCTCATCTTCCCCACAGTCCACATGATTCTATAATTTCCAGACTCATATACCACCACCTATTGCTCATCCCCCGGTAGCGTTTGATTAACCTACCTTCCCTGTCGTTAACCCCCAGTCTAAGATACCAACTGTAGCCTAATGCCACCCCTACGCCCAGAGACCTTAGGGTCAAACTTCCACGTAGCCCCCTTAACCCTCTCCCTCTCGTTAAACCCCCACGCTCCTCGACTCCCTCCTGACCTAGCCTCTTCACCATACCCCCTGAATATCCTTAACTTTTCCGTTACTAACATTCTCAAACCTTTTGTATATATACTCCTATCCAGCCTACCTTCCCCCAGTAGGAAGGAACACCATTAGTACTTTGCTAACGCTTTGCATGCCATCTATTCCCTCACAACCCATTCACAACCCTGTACCAAATGATCGTCACTGGCGAGGCTAGCCACCTCGCCAGTGACTAACCTCTATTGCCATACTTCCAGATAAATGTGGCAGAGTTAGCAACCCTGTCTCCACCACATCCAACAAACCATGCAATTAACAACCCAACCAATTAAACCAGCTGATCAAGGCACCTTCGGTTTTGGTATTACGAACACCCACATCTGTCTCATAAACAGAGGGTTATTACAAACACTTGTAATATGGCAAGCCCCCAGCCGCCCAGACGACCATCACAGAGAGAGGATGCGCGCCTACCCCTTTCACCCACCCGAGGAGGGAGACCCCTACCCATGCGGAGGTACACCTGACCCCTGTTTTGACTTCCGGGTCATTGCCAGGTAGCACAGGAATTCTTCCTATCAATGAACTAGCCATGTATGACTAACACCCTTACTAACCTCTATTAACCCACAATAACCCATTAACCTTTCTTGCATACTCCGATAACCAAATTAGCACCTCAGCTATACCATAGAATGAAGACTGAGCAATCTAAGAGAGACGCTCCTATCAAAGATGTCCCAAACCTCCTCGCAAAGTAGATCCAGTCTCTCTCCCCTAAATACCTCCAGTATAGCCAAAATAGTACCTCTTACTAAGGCTCAGTTATATCACATTATGAAGGCTCCATACAGCCATGTGCCACAACAGTAATCACCACCTTACCTAGTTCCCGTATCAATTGAGAGCTCAAATAAGTCCATCAAAACTCGAGATCCCTATTGCCTACAGGGTCCAAAACCGAACCTATAAACCGAGCTCCAGCCCCCAGTAAAATCAGTTGAAAGATAGACACCAAACAGTGGCTGGTCCCTTGTGTTGACCTCTAGCTCTATCATTGTTTGTTCCTGAGAATTGAGTTCCAGAGCCGGCAGACTCCGTGGCAGATTTAGATAGAAGGATCTGTCCACGTAAAAGAAATCTACGTACACCTTATAACCTTCATACAGACCGGGAAGCTGAGCGATCGACGTGAGATGCGCTTGGCGTTAATTCCGATCCAGATTGACAGGAAGATCCTAATATCTGTGATTCAGGTCTAGAAACCAGAGGGTATATAAGAGTGTAACCAGCAACGATCGCTAAGAGATCCGTCTTGAGAACTTTCTACATATGGACCATCTGGACGGCCGCGGAACCAGTCGTTAGCCCCCAACATCACGGACGCAAGATAGCCAGGACCAGACCAATCAAATACTACCCAAGATGCACTCTATCAGTGCTACAGTGTTACAGTGCTATTTAGAGACTCACTTATTAATATTTCTATGAAGTGGCTATATCTTTGCCCCAGTATAATTCATATATAACCATTCCATTAGGAAGTGCTAAGCGTATCAGTGTTTATTAATTAACAGGCGATATTAACTCTCGTAATTACCCATATATCCAGATATTATTACATAGAAGTGAAACCCTAGTGATATCTGATGTTCGCCCACTGATTTGCATTCTATGTGTTTCTGATACAAGAATATAAAACTTAGATCAGTACCCCCCTGAGGTTACTAGAATTCCTGTGCTCTAAAATACGCGTGTCTAATCTAGTCTGTGAACTACTACTTGTGCACCAGAGCTACCAGTGATAAATCTAACAGTGAATATGAATCTATAAGTAACATTTATGGTCTCCAGTATATAAACTTGTAAATAAAGCCAGTGATCAGAAGATTAATACCTGAACGTTGGAAGTGGGAGACTAGGCTCCATCCAGATCCACTTAATGCTAGTGTTGTTCAATTCTATCATTTGTCTTGTACGAGTATTCATATCTTCTTATGCTTCATATTAATCATCATCAAGAAAACTATAGAAGTGTGTACATCAATAAAAGTGATCGTGTGTCTTGTTACCGTATGCTTATTTTGTGTTCTCTATTCCTCATACCTTGTTTTGTGCATGCAGCCTTCTATACCCAGTCAGTTAGAACTCACATTACCCAAGTTAATCCTGTAGAAAAACAGGGCATAACATTGGTGACAGCGGTGGTTCTTGATTTGGATAAAAGGTTGCATTACATTGCAAGTTTGGAACAGCCAGAACACGATAACATCATGGCGCACCGTTCTCACATCCCCATCCCACATTATGATGGGGAGACTTACGAGATCGAAACGTTCATGGACATAGTGAAACCCGTACTTGACCTAGTTTATACCACGGACGCAGAAAAGATAGCCGTGACATTAACGCACCTAGGAAAAGCCGTTTCCCTGGTTGCCTACCAAGTGCACCCTGCTCTCACATGGGACGAATTTCGCACAATAGTGATAGAGGCCATTAAGCCTTCGTTGGGAGTTTTCGTGGCCCACACCCGTATCCAAGACACTAAATTCGAAGGCGATCTAGATGCCACAGTGAATAAGATCGCCCAACATATCAAAGTGTCTTTCCCCACATTGATCAGAATCCAGCAAGAACAGCAGATTCTGGTCAACCTTGTATCAATATTGCCCTCAGCAGTAAAGGATCATTTCCGTGTGCACGATTTCGTCGGATATCAAAAAGATCTCATCACGATCCGACGTATTTTGGCCGTGCGCACAGAAACACCCACCCAAATCGCTGTAATCAAGAGGTTCCCCACACACTCGCAGCACCTCGACAACCAAAACCCCAAGGCTCAAACCTTTAACTCCAAGAATGCCTACCCATCCTCATCCTTCCACAACAAACATACCTACCCTTCCGGCAAGCCCCAACCCAGTAGGCCCCGGTTCCAACCTACCCAGCCACGCAGAATCTTCAACCGGAACAAAACCTACAACACCTACCAAAGTAAGAACCCTACATTAGTGATTATCAACCCCTATGATTTCCCTGCCTGTAGTGCTAAGTGTGCCCTCCATCAAATTCGTGACTCTGCCAAACCTCGCCCCTTTACTCCTCGCATTTCTGTAAATGAAGAGGAGTTGGGACAAGAGGAAGAAATGGAGGAAATGCACACCGAAGACATAGCCCATATCATGACCTCAGACGATACCGAGGAAACCCTGGAGGAGGTAGATACCGACTCCCAGGATTTTTAAAGTATCCCCCGCCCACAATGGCCTCGGCGGGGGACGCCATAACTGATCGCACTGCCCCAATTTACTACATGGCCAAAATCAAGGACATTCCTGTCCGCTTGTTAATCGACACGGGAGCTGCTAAGTCATGTTTGTTCAAGTCTTTTTATGATCAACACCACCGACTATTTGGCCCCTTGTTACCTACCAAATCAGAACTAATCTCAGCTGCTGATACCTACTTAAATCTCCTAGGAGACACTTTGCCCCTGTCAGTAACTACTCCTGCCCACCATGCTCGTTTTTTTTTTTTTTTTTTTTTTTTTTCTATGTGATTGAGGGAGGCAAAAGGCATAACTGCCTATAGCGAGTGCCTCCCCCATAGTTGAAAGAGTGACAGGGCCAAAATCAAGGGACGTTCGAGTCAAAATGCCTGGACACACGGAGTTTGAAGCAATTTAAGTCATAGGAAGAGGGAAAGACTGATTCTGGGAGAGAGTTCCAGAGCTCAGATGTTGAGTAGAAGAAAGTTTGAGAGTAACGTTTCACTCTTGGGTTGGAGAGTTGCACAGAGTAGGGGTGGGATTGAGTTGCAAGACGGGTACCACGTGTCCTACGTAAAGGAGGTGGTATGCACTGGGATAGCTCTGAGGAACACTGATTATTATAGTAGCGATAGAATAGCGAGAGAGATGCAACATTGCGGCGGAGAGAGAGAGATTGCAGAGAGTTGGTGAGTGGACGGGAGTTAATGATACGAAAGGCCTTCCTTTCAACTTTGTCTAGGAGAGCGGTGTGAGAGGAACCTCCCCACACATGTGAACAATACTCAATACAAGGGCGCACTATGCCCCTGTACAGAGCAAGAAGCTGTGCAGGGGAAAAGAACCCCCTAAGGCGGTTGAGCACACCCAGCTTCTGGGAGGCTGCCTTAGCAAGACTGGTAATATGGTCCTTCCAAATGAGAGCAGAAGAAAAAGAGACACCAAGAATATTGAGAGAAGATGAAGGGTTGATTTTTGTATTGTTGAAGAATAAGGGATAGTCCGCTGGGAGATCCTGACGGGTAGATAGATGGAGAAATTGGGTTTTGGAAGCATTAAAGTTAACAAGGTTTTCTCTGCCCCAATTGGAAATAGTATTTAGATCAGAATTTAAGAGTTCTATGGCTTCATTACGTTTGTCGTTGAGGGATTGCTGGCTGGGGCGTTCTGAAAAACTAATGGAGTAGTGTAAGGTTGAGTCGTCTGCGTATGAATGGATGGGAATTAAGGTACAGTTAAGGAGATCATTTATAAAATTAGAAAGAGAATAGGAGATAGGACAGAGCCCTGAGGAACACCGGAGTTTATAGGGTGAGGAAGTGAACAATGGCCGTCCACAACCGCAGCTATGGAACGGCCGGAAAGGAAATTAGAGACAAAGGCACAGATGGAGGGATAGAAACCGAAGGAGGGTAGTTTAGAAATTAAAGATTTATGCCAGACTCTATCGAAGGCTTTCGATATGTCTAGTGCAATAGAAAAAGTCTCACCGAAGTCCCGAAAGGAGGATGACCAAGAGTTAGTAAGATATGAAAGAAGATCACCAGTAGAGCGACCCTTAAGGAAGCCATACTGGCGATCTGAGAGCAGATTATGAGAAGAGAAATGCTTAAGAAATTTGGAAGCAAGAATAGTTTCAAAAACTTTAGAAAGACAAGAGATAAGAGCAATTGGACGATAGTTGGAGGGTTGAGAGCGGTCACCCTTCTTTGGGACAGGTTGAATGTGAGCAAACTTCCAGCATGAAGGGAAGACGTTAGACGGGTTATCACCCGTTCACAGTATTTTCCTCCCACTGTAAACATTACGATGGTTTCCTTGGACTTGACCTCCTTCAAAAACTCCAGGCCCAGGTTGACTCCGGCCAGAGGCTGATCTCATTAAAACAAAAAATCCAACCCAAAGCCTCTGACAAACCAATCACGCAGAAACCAGTTCACAAAAAGAAAAAACACCTCCACCCTCAACAAACTCTGAGTTAAGATTACCAAGTTGCAGCTAGCACTAAGGTAACTCCTAACCCCCCCTGCCCCGAGTTCACTCAAAATATCACTCATTCCGTTGAAAAAATCCCTCAACAAACGAAAGAAGACAAGTCCAAGCAACTCAATGATGTAAACCCCCCCATTTCTCCTAACTCTGTCCAGGATCAATCCTCCCATGTTTCCAGGACAGACTCTTATGTATGTAAAAACCATTCTACCAAATATTTATGTACACATGTTTCCAGGGAAAATGCCGACCTATGTACCCAACAATGTTTTCCCCATGCCCCCAGAAATGCTCAGCTATTCCACAACCAACAAAATTTCCCTTGTGACAGCTTTCCGTCAGTAGCTCCCTTCCACCCCCACACAATTCACACCCCTAAAAAACTTCAAAACCCCACACTTGACTCACCCCCTCATGACAGACAAACCCACCAATCCCATATAACCTCTAAACAAACCGTCACTGCCAAACTCCCCAAATTCATCCTTTTAACAACCACAAATCAGTACCTCAGTCCTCCACCAATAACCCATGTTCTATACCTAACTCTTCCCCCACCAACCCTCCGCAGTCCCTCCAACAAATTCCGTTTTCTAAATCACTCACACCTCACCACTCTGATCCTCCCACATGCGCCGTTAATCCCCCCCTCACGCGTGACCCCCACCAAAGTGATTCCCCCCCCCCTCATGCGTACTGAGCACCTGCACACCAGTCGGTCCCCCACCATCATTAGCCCAGCTGTAGTTCAAGATAAATGTCAAATTCCCCCCCGCCATCAAAAATGGGTTAACCTTCGACCCATACCCCAAACTCACATGATATTTTCCCCCACTACCACGTCCACCAACCCCAATCGTTGCCTCCTACAACCCGCCATCATTTCCGCTCGCATAAACCACATTCTAGTGGCCAATATCTCTGAAGAATCCCTGACATTACCAAAAGGCCTCATCATAGGAGACCTCGAAACATTTGATGACCTCCCCATAGATTCCAATGAAACCCCTACCAGTCTCAAATTACCCCCTCTCCCTGACACATTATCCGACCACCAAAAACACAGCATATACGAACTATTGCTAGAGTTCAGTGACGTATTTTCCCAACAACCCACTGAAATAGGACAGACCGATGTTGAACAACACATCATTAACACCACAGGCCCCCCCCATAAGACAACCATCCCGTAGAAAAAATCCCATACAACGCCAGGAAGAGGAATGCCAAGTCCAAGAGATGTTAGAGGCCGGAATTGCTACCCCGTCCATCAGCTCCTGGTCTTCCCCTGTTGTCCTAGTAAAAAAGAAAGATGGGTCAACCCGTTTTTGCGTAGATTACAGGAGATTGAATCACGTAACCATTAAGGACGCTACGCCATTACCCAGGATAGACGATTCCCTTGACTCCCTATACGGATCCAGATGGTTCACTACCCTCGACTTGCAAGCAGGGTATTGGCAAGTGCCCATCAAGGCAGAAGACCAAGAAAAAACAGCATTCTCCACTAGTGGTGGCCACCACTACGAATTTAACGTCCTACCTTTTGGCCTCTGCAACGGACCCGCCACTTTCTCCCGTTTGATGGAACCGGTATTACATGGCCTTACCTGGGAAACCTGCCTAGCGTATCTAGACGATATCATTGTGTACTCACAAACCTGGGAAGAACACCTCCTCAGGTTGAAACAAGTTCTTCAAGAATCCGAGCCGCCGGGCTGAAATTGAAAACCCTCAAAATGCGAGATTGCACGAAATAAGGTAGATTTCCTCGGCCACGTAATATCTGAACATGGCATTGCACCAGACCCCAAGAAACTTCAAGCCATACAAAACCAACCCCCACCCACCACCGTTAAAGGAGTACGTTCTTTTCTAGGTTTAGCCACATACTACAGACGTTTCGTCCCACACTTTGCCGCAATAGCCAGACCCCTCCACCAACTCACCCACAAGGACACCACATTCACCTGGACACCTGAAAGAGACCTCGCTTTTAACACTTTGAAACAAAAGCTGATCCAAGCCCCTATTGTCACTTTCCCTGATTACCATAAACCTTTCCGTCTTTATACCGACGTATCTCTGTACGCCATTGGTGCAGTTTTAGCTCAAGTAAGACACGGAGAGGAACATGTGATAGCGTATGCCAGCTCCACACACAACCAAGCCCAACAGAATTATGCAGCCACCAAGAGAGAGTGCCTAGGGATCATTTGGGCACTCAACCACTTCAGGTCATTTGTGTTGGGCGCGAAACTAGATATAATAACCGACCATCAATCTTTGCAATGGTTGCGTAGGTGCGAAACCAACTCAGCCATCTTGGTACGCTGGAGAGAGACACTAGAGGACTACGATTTTACAATACAGTATCGTCCCGGTAAACTTCACACCAATGCAGACGCCCTGTCACGTTTGCCAGTACCGAAAGACCCCCCCCAACCTAGCCGCCTTACAAAACACTGAGCTCTTACATACCCCCATCAACCAACATAATTCCCCCCCAGCCCCCTCACTAATTCAATCTTGGGAAACAAGGATCAGACCACCCTGGATACCGTTAAATATCTTCAAGAAACTGACTCGCTGGGGAGATCAACTTGCCACAGACTCCGGTCACATAGTCCTAGACCCCACCATTGCCCACGACTACATGATTGCCATCCACGAGGGAAACGGCATACAACTTGGACAAAAGAAAATGTTAAAAATCTTCGCGGATCAGTACTGGACCCCCAACCCCTCCAAGATTGCACAACGCGTGACAGAATCCTACAAACCTTGTTTATTGGGGAAGGATAGATCACGCACCCCAGGCCCAGCTGGTACCATTTCTGCCAACAAACCGTTCCAAGTCCTATCCCTCGACATCATGGGCCCGTTTCCTTCTTACGCTGGCAACCGCTATATCGTCACATTTGTTGACGTATATTCAAAAATTTTAATAGCCTGCCCAGTTAAAGACCACACAGCCACCACAGTCGTCGCACTGCTTGCCACAGAAGTGTTCCCTATATTCGGCCTTCCCCTTGCTCTTCTATCCGACAATGCCCCCGAATTTAGTGGACACGTTTGGCACCAGTTCACCCAACAATGCGGTATTAAGATCAAACACTCATCCCCGTACTGGCCTCAAGGAAATGCTATATGCGAACGCAGCCATCGCACCATCAACAACCAGTTACGTACCAAAATGATTGCTCTTAACACCTCAGACTGGCCATCACAGATAAAAATTATACAATTGGGCATGAACACCTGTCCCCGAGAAGACGGTATTTCACCTCATGAACGTGTTTACGGCGTACCCCCCCTGTTACTGCCGTTCCACCATCACGCTCACCTCCCCTCCAATACCTCCACAATTGACCCATTGCAACATCTGCAAAATACCCTCCATACCGCCCAAACCTGTCAAAACACCAAAAATGATAACCCCGATGATAAAAACCCTTTCGCCATCCATGACACCGTAATGGTAGCCAACCTCCCTGTCACCAACAAATTAGGCCCTCGCTATGTCGGACCCTACAACCATTATCAAAGTCCCAAATGCCTATCAAGTCATCATTGATTATCACGGCGTGACTCGCACGTTCAGAAATAGATTCGTCCGAGCATTTAAACCTCTAAAACCACAAGACATTACCCCACCCCACACGTCCGACCCTGAATTGAACACCCCTACTACCCCTCCCACTCAGGCTATAAATGTTCCCCTACAAACCACTAAAGGCCTAAACCCTCCAGCACAGAACCTGCCGATCATTCCTCAACATACCCCCCAAACTAACCTCCACAAACCCAAAGCCCCCACTATCACACCTTCCTCCACCATGACCAATTCCTTCACTTCTGATAGTCAAGTACCTCCACAAAATATCAAAGTACGAAAACCTCCACCCACAACCCCGACCACAACAGAAACCCTCCCGTTTAGCCCTGCAGTACCTCCACCAGGCACCACAGTAAGAAAACCACCACCCCCACCAAAAACCAAATACACACCCAACCGCACCACACAATCTATCCCAGTCACCTCACGCTACAACTTACGCCCACGACTGAAATCCTTTAAACCCTCCAGAAAACACACCCTGATAACAAAGTTCCGTAGAGCTGCCAGACCACTATCCTCCTCCTCTTCTTCTTCGTCGAATTCTCCTCCACAAAGGGAAAGAAGACGAATAATCACAAGCAAACACCATCACCCCTCTAACTATATTCCAAAAATAACCACCCCCACCCTCCCACGAAAGCAAATACCTTCCCCTTCAACCTCATCCCCTCTCAACCCCCACCTCATCACCCCGAATGACCTTCTAGATCTGCGCTCCCACCAAACTCCCACAAAACCACCTATTTCCACCACCATCAAATCACCAACCCCACCAAATAACGCACCCAACACACTTTCCTACCCCCAACCCTCCCAATTAAACCTCCACTCACTACCCCCTCCTCTAGCCCCCCCCCCCCCCCCCCTCCACCCCTTTCCCCTCCACTATCCCTGTGACCCCACCCACGCATCAACCAACCTCATCATCTCATAAAACCCCCAACCAACCTCCCCCTAAAGACTACCCTATGCCAACGACCAACCCCTCCTCACCCACCACGTCTACCACACAAGTAACTCCCAACCAAAGCCCCTCCAAAATGACATACCCGACCTCCACACCCCCTCTTAAATCCCCCCACAAAGTCGCCCCTCCGAGAACCCCCATCAATACCCCCACCCAATCCTTTCCCATTCCTCCTACCACCCTCACTCGATAAATACCTCCACACGCATCTACCTCTCAAATAACCCCCTACATCACCCCCACTAAATGTCCTCCACCTGTAAAGCGTTCTTCCCCTCAATATAAAACATCGTCGAGCGACTCAAGTCCCACTACAAAAATCTACCTTCCCACCAGAACCTCCAAAGGTAGAATCATCAACAGACCCATCAGATTTGAAGACAGTTATGTAAAAACAAAACCCCTTTCTTCCACTAAAAGCCCAAGCCACACAACACACACACCCCTTCTTTCTCACACACCTCCATCACGCACCTTACCTAAACCAATATTGCACATTGCCTCCATATATTTTCCCAGCCTGCAACACCACCCAAGACAATCCCAAAAACCCCAGACTCATATCCCCCCTTCACCCCCAGGTCCGCCTTCACGCGTTAGTCCCTCCCCTTCAGTTGTTAACCTCTTCACCACACTGAAGAGGCCTCCTGTCAGTCCCACACACCTCACTCAATACCTGACCTCCACCATGAACACATCCGCACCATTCGTCGCTCCCGTCCCTACCCTCACTGAGGATGAATGCACACCGTTCATAAGACGTATTAAATTAAAAACGTCCACAGGACGCTTAGCCCGTCTACAACGGCCACATCAAGCCCGGGCAGCCGCCCTCCACAACACCGAAGACACATTCCTACAGGTCTACATAGACCTGCACAAGAAACCTGACCCTCGCTCTCTTGCCTGGTGGGACCTTCTACACACCCTCCAAATGACCCACCATGACTATACTTCTCTTTACTTCACCCTTGAGGCTCGAGGACGAGCCTACAACGAAGGAGAGGGAAGTAAAATGCCCCAGAACGAGAAGCCCACCACGGAAGCCACGAGCGAGAACAACAAAGAAACGGGAACAGAAACACCCGAAGGAAAGGCCCACAGAACGAAAGGACCAGGTGAGAGAAGACGCCCCATAGATCAGCGTGAGAGAAGAAAGAAGGACAGAAGGCACCAAGCCAACCAGTTCAGACAGGCCGATGCCCGCAGGGCTAAGCAGCTCCAAACCACACCTGCCTATCGCTTCTAACCACTGACCCTTCCCCCACCTCGCGTATCCACTACCCCTCGTGTCCTACACCTCTTACCCGCCAGACTCTACCTACATGATGATGAACATGACTACACCTTAATTTAATACACCCATGCCCTGTCCCTAAGTTAAGATATCAATATCAACATACCCTAAAATACCTTGTCTTGCCAGACTAAGTTTCTGAAGCCAAACCGCCCCCATAAATCTATGTATGTTCTTCCATCCGAGAAGTAATATGTTAACCCCCATGTCATAATTGATAAGAAACTATAATACCCACGGGTACACCATCGTGCAACCATTACGCCTGCCCATACTTGCCAGATCTCACGACTGAAGATGCCGCGAGCAATCCAGTAACTATATTCCTGCACAGACGAGATGGTATAGGAAATTCCATTGTTCCTGTATTGCCCAATTCTACTCCATGTTCATCAAACCAGGGAATCTTATGTAAGAACCCATGCGCCCCCCCCCCTAGATTAAGTACACGATGATACCCACGGGTACACCATTATATATTCTGACATACGAAGCCCTGTATGTTAATTTAAGAGTTAGAATTAGAGTTGAAGGAGTGCCAAACTACCCAGGCGGCGAAGCAGACCAGCGAGCGAACTAGCGAGTGGGAAACCAGCTCGTCCGCATACCAGCAAACAAGCCTTCACACCTGCGTGCGTCATAGGGGACCCTGCAAACTACTTCGATGACCCGACGCTATGACGTATGATCGACGCCAGGAGACCCCATTGGACCACGCACCTGCTACGCAACTCGAGGAGCTGTGATAGGGGCGCGCACCATCACTCGCCTCCTGATTCGTTCCTACACCATCATTGTTTAGTATATAAGACCCGAGTAGTGGGCATTCAAATCAGTCTCATTTGGAGTTGGGGAAGGTGAACTTGCAGCTGGAGGAAGACGGGGTGAAGTATTATAATGGGTTTGTGACTGTCAGTCAGATTATATAAGTGTGTGTTAAGTGTGTTCGGTGTAAATACTTACGTTATGTTGATTAGTGAGATATGTGATTGGGAATTAACGTTAACGCTACTATTATGTACTTAACTATTTTAGTTGACTAACTTGTGGACTAAAGCAACTCTTTAAGTAATTGGGTTATGATGAAAGTAATACTATTGTTTTATATTAATACTTACGAGTTCTTTCATTTTCTTTTAATTAAGCTTACATTGCTTAACGGTGCTTAGTACGGTGATGCTATTGTCTCATATTAGTAATATCGCCTTAGACTAACATGGCTGTTAATATTACTTCTAGTGATTTCCTTAGCTGAAGAAAATTCTTTTAGCTTCAAAATATTATTTTGCTTTTCATATTATTTGAGTGAGACCTGAATCGAATCTATGAAGCGATCCTGTAACTTAATTTACTCATAATCAAACCTCAATGTTACGTGGTTGAGAAATACATTTAACTAATTATTAAATATATATCTAACTTTTTATGTGACTTTGATATTAATCCTGATGATAATAATAATATAATACTATTAACGTAAGACAAGAACCAAGAATAATATTAAAATAAATATAAATAAAATTAGAGAAAGACTATATTAGATATTTCAAAATTTAAAACAAATATTCCTTTTCATATACATCTATATATTTTTTAAATTTTCTTTATAAATATACTCGCTGTTCTCTTTTTGTCTCTTTAGTTGTATCATTTTAGCTAATTTTTAAGATAATCTTGACTTCTCAAGGAAGAATATAAGAAAAGGAATTTTTATCAAAAATGTACTTTAGCTGCTGTCAAATACCTATATCTGATTCGCTACCGCTCGAGGAAAAGATTACACAAAAATTATATATAAAACTACAAACCCACAATCCAACCAAGAGAGAGAAGAGAAAGAGAAACAGATCCCTTAAGGGGACCGACCTGTTCATACGATGATTTCGTTAATAATTGGCCGAGCTTAAACAAAGTTTAACACGAGATAGGGAATATAAAGTGAAGACTTAATTGCTTGCAATTGAACATTTGGTTCATTAGATTTAGAATTAGAGGCATGAATTAGAAATTTGAACCTCTTTTGGGGTGACATTATACACACACACACACACTATACACACACACACACACTACACACACTACACACACTACACACACACACACTACACACACACACACACACACACACACTACACACACACACACATAAAGCTGACCACCAAATATAGTAGGTCCACAACTTAACCTTACGCAAGTTTCTGTCCACAACCAACGCCCTGTTTCTCCCACACATACACTCTCTCTCTCTCTCTCTCTCTCTCTCTCTCTCTCTCTCTCTCTCTCTCTCTTAGTTTGTACACACACACATATACAAAATTGTGGATTTTTTTAGTTCTATTTTCATTTCATCTCTCTCTCTCTCTCTCTCTCTCTCTCTCTCTCTCTCTCTCTCACTTAGTTTGTACACATATATAAAATTGTGGACTTTTTTGGTGTTGTTCTATCTTCATTTATTGTATGAAAGTGTCTAAAATATTTAAGGGGAGGTTTTTAGTGTGTTTCCTAGACTTCCATCAAGCTTGAAATTACACCCCCTTGACCCCCTTTCAAGATAAATTTGTACATTTTTCGGTAGAAAAATGTCCCGGCCGAAGGCCAGTTCCTCTTAAATTACAGGCTCGCTATCGCTCGCCAGTAAAAAATCGACACCTAAATGTCACGAAAGGTCTTAAAAGTGACATAAATAGGGCGAAAGTTCTTAAAATCGCCTAACTAATGGGGCGAACGTCTTAAAATCTCAAAAGCAATGGGGCTAAACATGAGGGAGAAAGGGGTAATTAAAAAAATCCCTCGAGTGGAAATCTCCCCTTAAGGTAACTAAGTATTCTTGTATTTTCTGGCATTGTACAATATACATTTTTCGCTTTTAGTTTCACGTTACGTTTAAGGGGAGATCTCCACTTGAGGGATTTTTTTCTTGACCCCTTTCTCCCTTATGTTTAGCCCCATTGCTTTTGATATTATAAAACGTTTGGCCCATTAGTTTAGCGATTTTAAGAACTTTCACCCCATATTAAGACCTTTCGTGCAATTCAGGTGTCGATTTTATCCTGGCGAGCGATAGCCAGCCTGTAATTTAAGAGGAACCGGCCTTTGGCCGGGAATTTTTTCTACCGAAAAATGTACTAATCTATCTTGAAAGGGACTCAAGGGGGTGTAATTTTAAGCTTGATGGAGGTCTAGGGAACAAACTAAATACCTCCCCTTAATCACTTTTAAAGTTTTAGCGCTTGCAGTACCATGGGTGACGTCTTTGGTATTTCATTTCAGCCACATTTCCACGATTTTATGTAGCTTTGGATGGCTGTATGGTCGGTAGCCCTCTCCGACATATGACGCGATTTTGAGCCTATTGGGGATACGTTAAGGCTTTTGTTACCATCAGGGGTATTTAGAAACCTTTAGTTTAGTTACTTCAACCTCTGCAGTTGTCTTTGAGTTAGCTGTGGGCACAAAAAACTAATTTTGGAGAGGTAATTATAAGTGTGAGAGAACTCTCAACAATTGTAATTGTTTCATAAGATTGTATACATTTTAGCTATGTTAGGACATTTTATAATTTCGTAGTGTTATTAATACATTTGTGGTCCACGATTTAACTTATATTAGTTTCTTAATAAAGTAATTTATTTTTAGGACCGGTATCCAAGCCTGATGATGGACCAAGATAGTCCGAAATATTGAATACAGCTACCAAGATGAACACGGTCGTTGCCGTTATCCTCCTGTTTCTCTTAAAAATACGGTACCCTAGCGGCCAACCCATCACTACCACTGTTCTATATATATATATATATATATATATATATATATATATATATATATATATATATATATATATATAAATAAATAAATATATAAATAACCACCACCCCAACACTTCTCTCTCTCTCTGAAACCCATAGGAAAGCGCCTACATAGACTCCCATATGTACACCAACACGCTACACACACACCTCTTTCTAACACGCAAGGACACCTGTCATGTTCCACTACATACACGATATTCGTATAACCTTTCCACGACATGTCCCCTACCACACATACTCACCGATACTGTATATACGATATATATACTGCACATGCAATGACTTTTAACAATAGTATTATCGTTGTTGTTATTTTCATTATTATTATTAATAGTAGTATTAGTAGTATTTCCAACTGTTATTGAAAGATAATGAACATATGTTGTTATAATACTTACCTTGGAGCATAACCTCTCTCTCTCTCTCTCTCTCTCTTTCTCTCTCTCTCATATTACTTAATTCCACTCCACTGGTTTTTTTCACAGCTAAGCACAACATCCCGTTAACCCCACAAACCGTCTCTCTAACGCTGAGCTCGTGTCGCAAGCAACCACCGTTTATACAACCCACTTTAGGTACAGTTTCTTGGGCAAGTTCTATTGTTCCCGGATACGTAATTTATGTGAGTAAATATAGTAATAATTGAAGGTAAAGTGTAGGTATCTTATTCCACCCGTTGTATAAGAAGGTTAATTAACTACTGAATGAGGGCGGGAGATTTATCGCTTTAAGGGGAGATTTCCACTGGAGGGATTTTTTTTTTCTGGACCCCTTTCTCTCTTATGTTTAGCCCAATTGCGTTTTAGATTTGAAGACGCTCGCCCCCTTTAGTTTGGCGATTTTAAGAACTTTCGCCCCATTTCGGTCAATTTTAAGAACTTTCGTGCCATTTAGGTGTCCATTTTTTCCTGGCGAGCGATAGCGAGCCTGTAATTTGAGATGTCCCGGCCTTAGGCCGGGACATTTTTCTACCGAAAAATGTAAAAATTTATCTTGAAAGGGGGTCTAGGGGGTGTAATTTTAAGCTTGATGGAGTTCTAGGGAAGAAACTAAATACCTCCCCTTAACATGGCATTTAATTTTATAAAGCTTATATACCCTAACCTAGATGAAATTTATACCTTTCACTTACTCTGGTTATGTGAGTATCCTAGGTTCGAGTCCTTGGAGTGCCACATGTATTTGTTGATTTCATTAATTGAGTTTAGAAGTGAAGTTGGTTGGTGGACAAAACATAATAACTCACAGGAAAGAAGAAGAAAAAAAAAAAAAAATCCTTTCCCTTTCGCCTACCTTCGACAAAGAGATCAAGTACCCCGAATTAAGATGAGGAGAACGACAATGGCCCCTTGGTTTCACACGT
>CM064562.1:1934481-2106322 GCA_032716605.1 Paralithodes platypus | reverse complement strand
TCCTTGACTCCGTTTCCCCATAATTTCTAGGGATATACCCAAGGTGTGGGGGACGAGCTTACCCTCTCAGATAAACAGCCCATATGCGATTATCCAACCTTTTGTTTTATTATGTTCGCTCCACCAACCAACTTTACTCCTCCCGCGAGTAATGAAATTGAACAAAACCATGTGGCAGTCCGGGGATTCGAACCTAGGCTTGCTCACCACACTGAAAATCAACACACTTATGCATTGCACCACGAAGACAGTTTTACGCAAACAACTCACTCACACTAATGAGGAGTATGCAGATTCTATTCATGATACATACTCTAGTGCAACATTATCACACATCGACAAGTCTATCTTTGGGCCAAACTCTTCTGCCAGTAGGAGATTTCAAGAACAGCCCTTTTCATGACTTCCAAAGCACGTCCAGACCCTCGTATCTTTCTATCTAAAAAAACTCTGCCCAAAGCAAATCAAGACTAGAATCTTGATCTCTCCTATCTATTCTAACAGATTAACAACCACAAATGCTTGGTCTGAAGTATCAGCAACTACTTTTTATAACCGTCTCTACGGTTCTCTCTTGTTAACTTCATTAGATTCAGATCTCAACGCCACATCAACAGGCCACAGTAGTCGGGGCAGACTGGTTACTTCATCCCCAGACAACAAATTAGACAGACTCATCTTAGAGCCTTGTATCACATTATATCTCATGGCACAACCGGTTCTTATCACAGGCCAGTTACACAGTAGGACCGAAAGGACCTTGGTCCAGACATTTAATCAAGCATAGTCTGTTTTGGGACTGGGATAGACCGACCGTTCCTTCGTAAGTACGTATAACAACGTCTCATACCAGTAAAGGTGCCAACACTCATAAAAGCGATGCTTCAGTGAGGAATTCGAGTGAACATTCCTTCCCACAGTCAAAAGTTTTCTGTCTCACTTCAGTTCTAGTACCAAAACGATATAGCCTACAGTTCCGACCAGTCATAGAAGTATCCATCCTCAACAAGTTTATTGTAACCCTTTTTTCGAGATTATAACAATACAACAAATAGAAAAGGCCCAACGTATGAATAGTAAAGTGGGAACCCTGGGTTTACATCCGGTTGGGAAACCCTATCAAACACAACATACAACATCCTAGCAGGCAGACACTGTGCACACGTATCTTTTGCCGGTCAGTCATCTAAAATCAGAAACTTTCGCAAACAGAGTCCCACAAGGATCCGATCCTATCGCCCTCACTCTTCAATCTGTACATGCACGATATAACTACACACCCATAAGCCCCCAAATTAACTTAGCCTCCTATGCAGATGACATAACCACTCCACATGCACACATCATGACCCAAAAAGCAGCAAACAGATCTCCTTCAACCCTATTATAAACACACTACATGGCTGGTGCACCTACAAACAGACTTAATTAGCCCCAGCCAAATCCACCGCAACCCTAGCTCACAAGTTGGACAGTGAGAACACGAATACATCCCTCAACTCACCATAAGCAACACAAACCCCTAACACATACACACACACCCAAAATCCTAGGAGTAAACATATGATACTCATATGACATTCAAACAGCACACCACAAACATTTAAACAAGAAACTGACACCCAGACTATTAACGCCCTCAGGTTCACTTGCTCACACAAAATTTGGACACAACAAAGAAACTACCACCAACAGTATATCAAACCATACATAAGATCCGTGATGGAATACGCAAGCCCAGCCTGAGGCTTCTAACCTAGCTTGAAACACAATCATAAGACCTTACAGCACTATTCAAAACAAAGCCCTGAAGAGCATTACAGGCTGCATCAGCTAACTGCAGAAGCGTGCCACAGAATCACTCTACTCAAGAAACCAAAATCGCACAAGAGGTCAAGGAGACCATCTGACCCCCCCCCCCTTTCTTAGACATGAGAGGCACTCATATTCCTGGCAGCAGCCTCCACGAACCAAGACCACCCACTACTAACTACATGGCAACACACTCCACAGACACCAAGAAATATCAAAAACAACACCCAGCACACTTGGTCTCACACACAATCATTGTCCTCTCATACCCTCCCTGGCCCACTCCCGAACCAACTTCCAGAAGCACATGCCATACTCATATCTCCTCATCCGATCCATCCACTCACTCACAGACAACACGCAGCTGCTATGCACTGACCTCCCGAAATCCCATCCTTCCGAAATCCCTCCCTTCCTCGCTGAGGACAGAGTCATCCACCTGGCCAGGCTTGAGATGCGACACCATCCATGCTCTCGCTGAGCTATCAGAAGAGATCTGGATGACGTCCGTTGTCAACAGCCTGCCCCGCGGATGTAACACAGCACCCCATACCATTAAACACATCATAGAAGACTGCATTCCAATCAACAGCAACCACTTTATGCCACAACACAATCTACACTCAATGAGAGCTCTGTGGGAAAGTCGCCCCGGATCATTGGCCGTGGCCTTTCTCAGGGACTCGGGGCTGTTCGGCCAGGAAGCTTAGGGAAACAACAACAACAACAACAACAACATACCACATCAAATACTTGACTACTACAAGTCTGCAAGACTCAAGTACCATACAAAAAAACAATTCCAAATGGCTGTGGGAAGTCGTGTTAACACCCTCTCACGACCATAGGACGCCAGAGGTTGCCAGATTAGCAATAAGAAATAGATTACTCCTCACTGTTATAATTACCTCTCCAAAATTAGTTTTCTGCCCACAGTCTAACTCAAAGATAACTGTCAGAAGAGGTTGAAGTAAACAAGCTCCAGGTTTATAGATACCCCTGACGCGGTACACAAAGCGATTTAACACCAGTATCCTAATAGGACTCAAAAAATTCGCGTCAGGGGTGAGAGGGTTAATAGGCGTCAACATTTTGGGTTCAGATACCTGTTTCCGTTGGACAAACTTCGCCTGAATCCTTACATCAGGCTGGACAACAGAGCGTTTTCCGAGTCAATCAACCTCATAACCCTAATTACATTCCCTCAGCCATTTCATCAGACTTCTAGGCTTCTGCGGCATGATAACGACCTTCAGAGGACCCCCTTCCTCGACAAGCCCTCTCAGTCAGAACCGCCCAACCATCAGTGGGGTGTCGTCTTGGACAAAGCGGCGAGCCCCGAGCTGGACAGTTACCAATCGTTGGCCGTACGGTCGCCAGACACAAAGTCGCCTAGACCTCTCTCAATCTCTATCACTTAAATACAAAGGAACTAGTTGTCCCTCGCATTATAACTAAAAAATCATGCCCTCTTCACTCCAACACAGAGTACAGATAATAACCTTTCACATGGACAACAACATCAGCCGATGTCTCCTGTCATCAACAGGCAGGGCCCAACTGAAATCTCACATGCCCCCCCTGAGATTTGTCGCGATGTCAATAATTTTTTGTCCGTTACTCTTCCTTACCATATCACAATTCAAGCAGTTTACCTACCAAGCAAGGCGAGATCTGTAGGTGGGGCCAGCCTTATCTCGAGGAGAAGGGATACCCTGGCGAATAGACAATCACTCAGACGCGTATTCAACAACTTGATAAAGCCGTTCTTCATCCACAGGCTAAATCTCTGTTAATTCACACCAATACGACAACATGCCTCCTCACGCCCTTCTGTCTTACCTTCTGGCACGAGATCCCAAGCGAGCGGAAAACAGATGCCGTTCTCAGAGGGTTTTGAGAACAAGTGGTTATCGATATACCTCTTTCCTTCCTCCCCACGACACACACGAATATATCAAAGTTTTGCAAGAATATCCACTTAATTCAGGGTCCAAGGGTGCCTTATAATTTTTTTACCCCCAGTCTGGTCACACATATGTTGTAGTTCATGTCGTCTGCTCTCCTCTGAATCGACTCCCATTCAAATACCATTTCCAACGTCTTGTTTCCACTTAGAGCAGATTAGCAAACCCTAGGCTACAGACTTGTCTACATTTAGCTTTATGGATATTTCAAAGTAAAATGCAGGCGGAGCTCTTATGATTAAGCTTTTCACCGACAAATTAACCAAACAGCTTTTACGCCCTTCCACTATTAGACAGTAGGAATTACATCGAGGAAACAATTTACAACGTAGGATTGGTAGAGTGCTTTGTTCCAACACATTCTTCAGTCAGTTTATTTTTAAAGTACTTCAATTACGCTTTTGAAGACAAAAACCTGTCAATTAACACACCACTTATATCAATCAATTCTCAGCCATTTAAAGAATCGTTCTTTGATCCCACTGGCTTTCGACTTACCCCTCAAAAAGTTGAAAGGAGTAGTTTTTCTTACAACTTGTTTTAGTTACGATGATATTTTTCCAAAACCAAATGGCTAAATTCTTATGATCAAGCCGTTCACTAGAACAAATTAACCAAACAATTTACACCTTCCACAATTAGAACAGTATGAGTCACATTGGAAACAATTTACATACGTGGTAGATTGTAGAATCTCAACCAAACAAGTGCCTCAGTAAGTTTAATTTTAAAGCCTACTTAAATTACCTTTTTCCGAAGACAACACCTATCAGTTAACAACACTTCCAATCACCCTCTCAGCCATTAAAGAACCATTCTATGACCTTACTGGCTCCTTAGACTTCCACTCTAAGTATGAAGGAAAGTTCTTATTACGCGCTTTGTTTTTAAATTACTGAGCTCCAGCGAGACAGATTCTACCTCAGTGGTCTCTGCTCGGCAAGGGTGTTTGTAAAACTCTATTCTAAATACTAGATACCTTCGTTTTACCACGGTCAACCCCTCTTATGGACAAGTTATTATCTAAAATGTGTTTTCCTTAATTTCATTCAGCAACAGCACATAGAGATGTCCGAACTTGCGGCCATGGCTAGAGCTGCGAACTGCTTACAATTTAAAGATCTGAGTGCTGTTACCCTCACACCAGCTCCTGATTCATAGCCAAGAATGAAAGAGAAGATCATATGTTGTTGTTGTTGTTCCCCAAGCTGCCTGGCCGAACAGCCCCAAGGCCCCGAGCAATTCCAAGGCCATAACCGAGTGCCCCCACAGAACCCTCCCCGCCGACCACAATAAAGCCTGGGTGACCGAAGCCACTCCATGGCGGGGAGCTGAGGAGGGTGCGGAAACGCCCGGGAAACCAAAGCCCCACCCAGGGCCCTGTGCCCCTCAGCATTATGAAGAGAAAGTTGAGGGGCAAGGGATCATATGTTCTCACCTTTTGATATAATGGCCCTCAAACAAAAGAATAAACATCAGGCACTATGCCCGGGGTTGGCTTTGTATAAGTATGTACAACCAACTACACCCTTACACCCTTCTCATTTATGGATCTCTTCACATGGCCAATCAAGGTTATCTAAACGACAGCTTGCTTCAATTCTAGTGGAAGTTATCATAACAGCCAAACCGTCAGCCGTAGCAAGGGCCCATGATGTGAGAAAGTGGGCCACGACAGTAAGATTTCTTGACAATTACTCTATCCAAGACACAAGCAAACAGAGGTCTGGTCCTCTCACCACACATTTTTATCCAAGTATCTGTCAGTGCATTTGAAGAGACCCACTGTGCCATGCGTAGCCATGAGACTTAGTCCATAAGCCTAACTGGATGTCTGTTTATTGCAATAATGCCATGGATTATGTTACAAGTACGCATGAGGTTCACCAAGTACTGACTTACATTTATGAGTTTTGAAAATAAAGACGTGAGGGGGGGGAGTGTGTTCCGAACTGGAGAACCTCTCACAAAGGTTGTTTAATGTTAATATTAGTAAGATTGATAATCTCTAAGGGTTAATTTCTAATACAGGATTTTAGATTAATAAATACACAAAATTCTTTTTTGTGAGTTTAATAAGTACTGTATAAATAAATTTTCTTTTTTACAAATCGTTCTAGTACTATAGTATATACAATTCTTATGTTTTACAATATATAGTTGCTCTTTTATTAAGTTTTACTGCATCCTTATCATTATCTACCTTTCTATCGCTTCCTAAGGCTTACTTAGAAACCCTGCCTTTATACTTTACACTTTTTCTTAATTCTAGTTATTTAATTACAACAGCGTGAGCCGTTAGTTTTGGGTTTCTTCAGTCTTTGACGTTGAGCATGAGATGTCCCAACCACCGATCTTGGTATTCTTAGGCTCTCGCGTCATTGACGGAGAGAACCATTACTAAATTACGGGTTTGACAACCCGAAGGGAAGGAAGGAAAACTAACTATTTAGTAATGGTTCCGTAGTCAATGACGTAAAGTGGCCCTCCCTCCTCCCTCTTCCCATGCACATGAGCAACTTAGTACTATGAAGGACGTATAAACCCAGCGTGACCATCTGGGGGATGTGTGCAAGGGAAGGACTGTATAACGGCGCGCTAGTTGATTTAGTAATACAACATTCATAGTTTCTAATCTTTTACTCATAACATTTTTCTTTCTTTTTCTATTGGTTACCTTCTTTTAATGACGTTCCCTAGGAACTAAGTAAATGGTTTCACCCTAGGATGTACTTTTTATATATTTGGGTCGCGTTATGCTTTCTCCGGGACCCTCACGGGGGTCTCCGGGGAGCCCTTATATATAAGGCTCTCACGTCATTGACTACGGAACCATTACTAAATAGTTAGTTTTCCTTCCTTCCCTTCGGGTTGTCAAACCCGTATTTTTTGGGTAGTAACATATCTATTTGTGCACACACAATTAATATATGTATCAACTATAACCCTATAATCATTACACATGGCGAACAAAATAAATGTATGAGAATCCACAAATTGCTTGCAAAGTATGAATGTTAACTTGCTAAGTACCAAATCCTTATAGAAATAGTATATATAATAAACACATGTTATAGTAGATTTATTTACAGTGGAATAAGCTACTGTCAGTAAGTTTAACTATTGTTAAAACTCACTAAACATATGGACGCCCATTTATATGAGGATATGGCAGGACCTCGTAAGTCATCACTGCCGACGTAGGATACACACTCTCTCCCTCACCCCTCAAACTCACACGCGCGAGCAACCCACTGTCATTTTAGTTTCCAAAAACTATATCGACAGCTTACTAAATTTTCCAGAACTTCTGTTGATTTCTTGTAAAAACTTGTCATATTATGATAATACATAGCATCAATTAATAGAGCATACTAGTCTTATGCCTATATGAAAATATAATCATGTTTTTCGTGATATAGTAATAAAGAGTAAAAGAATGGAGAAATCCTAGAACGGCGAGAAGCCCTGTTTACGGATAGAGGTTTTCGTACCGTACAGGCAGCAAAATTGATAAGCCCGACTCTCGCCCCAGACCATCAGTTTCAGTTCAGACCAATAATTGGTAAAGCCCGTCTTGTTTTATGTACTATTATAATATTCTACTCTACGTGAGGTTTAAAACTCTATACTGTACTGTATAATGTCAAACACTTCTAAGAAACTTACATTGGATGAATTATTTACTTCATAAACCTCTGAATAGAGGAACTGAAACGATAATATATTTTGTACAAAGGTTTGAGACATTCAGAGAAATCTAGTTTTGTATTTACAAGAGCTAATATTATGCTACAAATAAACAAACGAAAACTGCTTCAAAAATCATACTAATGGCTGCTAATGGTATATAATGCTTGAGCTTGGTATTTCTTTTTTTGACCTAAAAAATATTGTGGTTAGTCCCCAAAGCGACCATTCTCCATCTGGTGGTCACCCAAGAAGCTTGTCCGTGGCGGTTCTAATTCATTCCTATTATTTACCAGTTCACTTGCTCTTCATCCCATGTTTTGTGTTGACACATACAATATATCATATTTGACATGTTTGTGTATACTCAGGCACATACCCCATAGCTGGGGGTGGCCGACTCGAGATAGAGCCCGAACAAGGGAAAAAAAAAATATATATATATATATATATATAAAACAAAACAAAACTCACACATATCTAGGTTGCCCAGAAAAAGACCCAGAGACCCAAGCCCATTTGGGGTCTCCAGCAAAAGATTCCAAGGTCCCAGGCCTCCCGGAGAGGTTCCGGTCTCAGCAGGCAAACACACAGCGGAGCCATACCACAATGCCCGCCCACCTCACATCCAGGCATGACCCTTCATGACTCCCCGGGCCAGGCGCCTGACGGACTATTATGTAGCCCGATCGCCTGTCTCAACGACATGTAGTACTGTACTTGCAAATTGACTTATGTTTGTTTTATATTTGTGCTTTTATCCTTCCTAGCCATATAACCATGCCAGGGCGGGTGCCCAACCCCGAAAAGGGTTGAAATAGGGGAGCTATCCCCCCCGCCAAAGGCAGCTTTCTAGGGCCTTTCCTAGCTGATGCTGAGAGGATTGGGTTCTAGTCATGTGGTGATGGGCTGGTCTATCAGAGTGAGAACTGAGCGATCTCTGCCATACCCATAGCTTACTCTGACTGTTCCTTTTACTTATATATTTTCTAGATCTCAAGTGACGGCGTCTCTTGCGTGGATTGACCTCCTAATCTACCAAGATTGGAAGCCAAAGCGTCACATCTTTCCTTTGCCCTTCAACTTTCTCTTCATAATTGCTGAGGGGCACAGGGCCCTGGGTGGGGCTTTGGTTTCCCGGGCGTTTCCGCGCCCTCCTCAGCTCCCCGCCATGGAGTGGCTTCGGTCACCCAGGCTTTATTGTGGTCGGCAGTGAGGGTTCTGTGGGGGCGCTCGGTTATAGCCTTGGCCTTGCTCGGGGCCTTGGGGCTGTTCGGCCAGGCAGCTTGGGGAAAAACAACAACAACAACTTTGTTTTCCTTTTAATAAACATGTTTTCTTATTCCAGACTTCCAACATATCACAAACTCTCTACTGTATTTATTCTTTGAACTACTGTACACGTAATAATAATCCATCCATCCATCCATTTACTCGACCCAATCCCCACTTTTCCTATTTTTACTTTACTTGATTTTATTTTATTTTATTTTATTTTTATTTTTATTTTTTTGGGGGGGACTCAAGACAGAGCAAGACAACAGGGACAACACAAAATACAACAGTAAACAACGAACACACAAAAACAAAATACAAATTCACACACATCTAGGTCATCTAGGTCATCCAGGAGAAGACCCAGAGACCAGGGTCACCAAGATCCCTCCAGATAATAATAATAATAGTAAATAAAGTTGCGAGCCATGGCATAATCAGTAGAGCGTCGGCTGCTGATCAAAGGGTCGGCGGATTGAACCTGGTCTGTCAAATATTATTGGTAGATGTCAAGCCCGGGCAACTTGACATAGCAATTTGTGACAAATGCCTAATGTTCATGGCCACCCTTTCTCGGGAATTACAGCGTCAAGTTGCAAGCAACCTTGTCTGGGGTTTCAAGCGGTTTTTGTACGCAGGGTATTGTGTTGGATGCAAGAGGTGTGTCACAGATATCCAAAGATCATTTAACTTTTCTGGCATGGAGAAACTACAGAAGGAACAGATTGTAGCCATTTATGTATGTAGTGTAGTGTAGCTCTTTTGAGTATGGCTGTTTTCAGGTTGTGGCATAAGTGTGGCCATGAATGTTATGTTTTTTTTTTTTATCATTCTGACTTTTACTTCAGCCTTTGTGGCATTGGCCTTATTACTTCAGCATTACTACATACAATAAGGTACTGTACTATATTTTATGTTTTGAGCATTGCTACATATTAAAATACGGTTTTGACAACCCGTAAGGGAAGGAAGAAAAAACTAATATTTATTGGTGGCTCCTGAAGTCAATGACGTAAGAGCCTATGTTAATATGGCCTCGTGGTCCTGGAGTGGCGGCGTCTACACCGTGGGACCACCTCCCGGAACTGCCGACCATGGATGGTGGCCGACCCTCCTGTCCGGGGACAAGATCACCGACAGTGGAGGACAGCAGGCTGCCGACCGTGGGGAGCAGCTTCCGGGAGCCAAACCGCCACAACTATCCCCTGCCCCCTCCCTGGGGGCACGCGTCCTTGGAGCGGCTGCGGTCGCGCCAGGCAATTCTCACACCTCTCACACCACACATACACACACAATACACAGTTTTTCCTACACCGAGAAATGACTCTCCGGCTGTCATTTCTCGAAGACTCCTTCTAGCCGGAGACATTGAGAGCAACCCAGGACCCACCTACAAATACACATGTCCAACTTGCTCAAAACCCATTACTTCGAACCGCCAAACTAAGGGTTCAGTTCTCTGCAACTCATGCGGGAGCTGGACCCATTTCACCTGCACAACACTTGCCTCCATGAAATACTACACAAACACCTGGACATGTTCCTCATGCCCCTCCCTCTCCCAGTCAAATCCCTCCCCTAAAGCCCGTCCACCTCTCCAACCCACATAACCTTACCATACCATCCACTCCCTCTCCCTCTCCTAAAACCCGTCCACCTCTCCTCCCCAACCCACATAACCTGCCCATAACATCCACTCCCACTCCTAAAACCCATCCACCTCTCCTCCCCAACCCACCCAGCCCATCCACACCCCAACCTAATCCATTCCTACCCTCATCTCCTGCACCCCAACCCCCCCTCCCCCCCCTCACCCCCTCCCCCCCCCCCCCCCCCTCCTTGTGGGGCAGCACCCCACATACACCGCACACACAACATTAACATCCTTCAACTAAACATAGATGGCATCAACACAAATAAACACAAACTCACACACTTCATCAAACAACACAACATACACATTGCCATCTTACAAGAAACAAAACTCCGTACAACACAAAAAACACCTACATTTCACAATTTCACCACCATACGACAAGACCGGGCCGTCGGCATTGGCGGTGGACTCATCACCCTGGTACACAAAGATATAACATATATAGACACCAGTGCACATACAATATCCCTCCTCCCCCCAAACTATAACACAACAGAAATTCAATCAATTAAAATACGCACTGGCAATAGCTCCAACATTACCATTATAAACACATACATCCCTCCCCAAACATCCCTACAGTACCAAACGATTACAGACCACAAATACAACACATCACAAACACCCCACACATCATGCTGGGTGGTGATTTCAATGCAAAGATGTCGGCCTGGTTTGTCGACAACCCCGACACAGACAGAGGGCTGGTCTTACAACACCAAACAGACAACCTATATATCCTTAATAACATTCATCAGCATACCCATACTCCCCACCAATCCCTCTACACCCCATCATCTCCTGATATCACCTTTTGCTCCCCCGAACTCGCCCCCACAACATCCTGGAGGGTGGTCAGAACCTTAGGCTCAGACCACCTCCCGATCATTATCACCACCAAAACAAGACTCACCCCAGCTAGCCACAGACACACTTACACTAACTATAAAAGAGCTAACTGGGAAGCTTTCACAAATGAGACAGAACAACACTTTGAAACCTTAAACAGTACACCCATCACTAACATCAACAATGCTGTACACACATTCAACACGACTATCCAAAACGCCGACAAGAAACACATACCAAGAGGTAACATAAAAAACACAACCCCAACTTCTCACCAGAAATTCAAAACCTCATCATACAACGCGACACACTGAAACACTCCCCAGCACCCCACACACAAGACATCAATCAACAAATTCAAGCACTCAACATCCAGATTAACAACAAAATACAAGAACAACAAACACTAAATTGGAATAACTTCCTACAAACACTCGATCACAAAACAAACCCCAAAAAACTCTACAAAACACTAAACAGCATCACACTTTCCAACAGCAACACAACACAATCACATGCTGCAATCACAACAACAGACTCTACTCCTTCACGTAAACAACAAGCAAACACTCTCATCAATCACTTCTCTCATGTCAGTCACCTAAAGCCCCACATAGACGATCGACGTGTCATCCGACGCAAAAGAAAATTCCCCACAGACCCTGACTATACACCCTTCACCAACAACCAGACAAAGCATATCATCAACAATCTCAAGCTCTCACCCGCCTGTGGCCTAGACAACATAAGCAACATTCACCTCAGACACCTGGGACCACAAGGCATACAAGCACTCACTAACATATCAAACTACAGCTACTCACACAACACAATACCAGACATTTGGAAGCATGGTATCATCATCACATTCCCCAAACCTAACAAAGACCCCACGCTACCCTCCTCACACGCCCTATCACACTCCTTTACACCCCCTCCAAAGTCATAGAGCGCCTTGTACTACAACTGATGACACCTGACTTACCCCTTTCTCCAACACAACACGGCTTCAGGCCATTGCACTCCACAAACACTCTTCTTACAGACCTTACACAAAGAGCTTTTGACGGCATCAACTCAGCTAGACCACCACACAGATCAATACTTGCCACACTTGACATTAGTAAAGCCTTTGATGCAATCCCCCGCCACAACCTAACAAACAAAATCTACAACACAAACATGCACAACAACACAAAAAGATGGCTGGCCAACTTCTTAGCAGGCAGATGTGCACACGTATCTTTTGCCGGTCAGTCATCTAGCATTAGAAATTTCCCAAACGGAGTCCCGCAAGGATCCGTCCTGTCGCCCGCACTCTTCAATCTGTACATCTATCTATCTATCTATTGCCTGACGCCGTGATCCCCGAAGGGGTGGCCACGAACGAACCGCCCCCATGCACCTCTGTCCCCAGTCAGTCGACGCCCCTCCCCCCAACCAGCACCGCCTTCGTTCATGTAGTTCCTCACTCCATCCTTCCACCTCATATTCGGTCTACCTCTCCCCCTCTGTCCCTCCACCTCGCTCTCGTACACCCTCTTAGTCATTCTCTCGCTTTCCATACGTTCCATATGGCCGAACCATCTCAAGTTGTTCCTTTTCACACTTTCCAGCACATCTACCTCCACACCACACCTCCTTCTTACTTCCTCATTAGTCTGTCTATCCCTCCATGTAACTCCGCACGCACTCCTTAAGTAATTCATTTCCACTGCTCTCACTCTTGGTCTGAGTCTCTCAACCAACGTCCATGCTTCGCTTCCGTAAGTCAGTGTCGGGATTACCACACTGTCATGCAAGGACTTCTTCACTTCCATACTGACCACCCTATTTCTTGTTACTGCTTTTAGCGTTCCTACAACCCTCTTCCCCTGTTGTACCCTCTCCCGCACCTCTTCATCCATAGTCCCATCTTTACTCAACACACTGCCCAGATACTTAAAAGAGTTGACGATCTCCATAGCCTGTACATGCATGATATAAATGCATGATATAAATACACCAAATTCACCCCAAATAACCATAGCCTCCTACGCAGACAACATAACACTCACAAGCACGCACCAAAACCCAGACACAGCAACAAGACTCCTTCAAGACTATCTCGACACATTACATGAATGGTGCACTACAAACAGACTCAATTTAGCCCCAGCTAAATCCACTGCAACCCTCCTCACAAGCTGGACAGGAGAGCACGATTACGTCCCAGGACTCAACATAAACAACACACCCCTAACACACACACACACCCAAAATCCTAGGAGTAACATACGACACCCAAATGACATTCAAACAGCACACCACAAACACGAAAAAGAAACTAACACCCAGACTTAACGCCCTCAGATCACTTGCCCACACAAAATTTGGACACAACAAAGAAACCACCACCACAGTCTACAAACAATACATAAGATCAGTTATGGAATACACAAGCCCGGCCTGGGCTTCTAACCTAGCTGAAACACATCATAAGACCTTACAGACTATTCAAAATAAAGCCCTTAAAATCATCACAGGATGCACAGCTACTACACCCACAGATCACCTACATCAAGAAACCAAAGTCCTAAAAGTCAAAGATCATCTAGACATGAGAGGCACACAATTCCTGGCAGCAGCCTCCACGAATCAACACCACCCACTACACTACATGGCAACACACCCACAGACACCAAGAAATATCAAAACAACACCCAGCACACGCTATCACACACAAATACTGTCTTCTCTCCCTCCCTGCCCACACCAAACCAACTTCCGGAAGCACATCCATACTCATATCACTCGCCGTTCCATCCACTCACTCATAGACAACACGCAGCTGCAAGCACGACCTCCCGAAATCCATCCTTCTGAATCCTCCCTTCCTCGCGAGGACAGAGTCCACCTGGCCAGGCTGAGATGCGGACACCATCCAGCTCTTCTGAGCTATCAGAAGAGACTGGATGACTCCGTCGTCGACACCTGTCCGGGTTGAACACAGCACTCCATACCATAAAACACATCATAGAAGACTGCATTTCACACAACCACTTACACCAACAACACAATTTACACTATTTGAGAGCTCTGTGGGAGAGCCCGACCGTGGCCATAGCCTTCCTTAAGGACTCGGGGCTGTTCGGCCAGGCAGCTTAGGATACAACAACAACAACAACATATGGCCTATGGTGATGGGCTGGTCTATCAGAGTGAGAACTGAGCGATCTCTGCCATACCCATAGCTTACTCTGACTTTTCCTTTTACTTATATATTTTCTAGATCTCAAGTGACGGTGTCTCTTCCATGGATTGACCTCCCAATCTACCAAATTGGAAGCCAAAGCATCACATTTTTCCTTTGCCCCTCAACTTTCTCTTCATAATTACTGAGGGGCACAGGGGCCCTGGGTGGGGCTTTGGTTTCCCGGGCATTTCCGCATCCTCCTTAGCTCCCTGCCATGGAGTGGCTTCAGTCACCCAGGCTTTATTGTGGTCGGCAGGGGGATTCTGTGGGGGCGCTCGGTTATGGCCTTGGCCTTGCTCGGGGCCTTGGGGCTGTTCGGTCAGGCAGCTTGGGGAATAGCAACAATAACAACAACAACAACATATGGCCTCGTTCCGGGCTCCTCTGAGCCCGGGTTAACCTAGATCACGGCGGTCGAGAACCAAGATCATCATAGGGGGTACCCCTTAATCATTCCTACGGTACGTCATTGGGACGGAGCCACTGAAAAGTAGGAAATAAAAAGAAAAGAATTAGCACAGTTTGAACACCGCGCCTACGCGCGCTCTGATCTTCCTGTTTCCCATGCACAGCTAGCCACCTGTCCCCCTCAGGGACTATCTCTAATGTAATATCAAGTTGAGCATGTGTATGGGAAAGGGATGGTGGGAGGGCACTTTTCGTCATTGACTTCAGGAGCCACCAATAAATATTGCTTTTCCTTCCTTCCCTTCGGGTTGTCAAAACCGTAATTTATTGGTGGCTCCTTACGTCAATGACGCTCCTTACATCAATGACGTAAGAGCCTAGAATATCACGACCGGTGGAGGGACCTTCATATGCTCATCAAGCTAAACCGCGAGAATCTATTAGGAAGACCAAAACGAAAACTGTGACATGTGTCTAAATATAAGAGTATAGTCGTAAGAAAAAGATGTATAAGGCGGGTACCATTAAAGAAGCCTTATCTCGGAAAGACAGAACTACTGAGGTGTGAATACTGATAATTGTACAGTATATCACAAAATTAAAATTAAACTAAAGTTATGTATTTATAGATGCAATAACGTATAGATATTGTTATGTAACAGATCTAGTGCATTCCGGATTGTGTGTCCTGCCAACTTGTCCTGGACTTACACGCACCCCTTCCTTTTTCATTTAAGGTGACAGGTAGGACGCACTTTCTATTACCTTACACCCTGGTAATAAGGCATTGAATAAACATAACCATCTACTTATTGGCTTTGGGGGGCATCATCCTGCCCTACAGCTATGTTTGGTAATTTGGGACTTCTCCAGATGTACCGACAAGTATATGGCTAGGGACGCATTGCTAGAGGACCAACAGGCCCGTCTGAGTTATATCTTCCCCTGAAAACACCCATTTAGGAAAACTAATGGTAGCGGACCATATGTGCCTATCATGGGATTTTGCGATCACCTGAGGTTCAGCTTCCTTCATTATCTTTGCAAAAGGGATGCTAACACTTTCTTTCCCCCCTTATTTGACCATAATGGGGGAAGCACAATTGTGTCTTATTCCTAGGAATAATAGACTTAGAGTAGGTATATAGTGCATTAACAGGGAATAGAGCATGGAGTATTTTTGCTCTTGTCAAGGCAGGAATAGAGAAAGGTGTGGGGAGATATTCCTGGTGTTCCTTTTTGTGATTACTCTGGTGTAGTAACAATATGTACAGAGTCTTTCTTAGTAGCAAAACTAGGTAGACCTTGTCATGGATGTCAGTTCTGAGACCCATTGGCCAATGGTCTGGGTCCTTTGACAATACGCACTTATTAAGTTTCTTGTCATATGTGGTCTCGCAGGAGAAGGCCTAGACTGTGACACAGTTAGGTCCTTCGAGATTGACCATTGAGGAAGCGAATGGCGATTAGGGGCTCTGAGCTTAACACCAGCCTGCCTACCAAACCCTGTTGGTCTTTCTGGGGCAGAGATAAACTAGTACGCGTCAAGAAGGGTTTCTTTATGACGATACGTGGTTTATAAGTGTGTTAATTGTTAGCTCTTTTAAAGTCAATTAAGAAATTTAGGTGCTTCCGTGACCCAGCAACCGATGGAGACTGCTGGTTTTGAACTTGCACTCCAAAGTGTAAATTGTTTCAAGCGTGAACTATCCTGTCTTAGAGTTGTAGCTGTGTATTGGCTAGTGAGTGTATCTGTGACTTCCTTGTCGCAGGATGGTAGCCATTTAGATTAGAGGATGTCCATATCGCAAGTGTTATATCTGTCTACGGGTTGGGGAACCCTGGTAGAGTTGTTGCATGGATTAAAGGGGAATGTTTTGGGCTAGAAAGCATATCTCTTACCCGAGCAATTCTAGAGAAAACTGGTCCGGGTGGGGACCTGTTTCTCCAAGCCAAATACAGTAGTCATGGTGTCCATCTGGTATGACATTGACCTGGAGGTCAATGATATTGCGTGAACTTTGGGAAAATAGAGGGGCTGTTAGTTCTTGGGCATGGTGTGACACTGACTTAAGGTTGTCCATTTTCTTTGATTGATGAACTTCAGAACGACTGATAGTGCCAACCTATCAGATTCGAAGCGTCTGTGTCCACTCCCAAAAGCGGGAGGTGGATCTGGCCAATGTGTCACTGATTACCTTTACTTGAGATTTTCCCCCGCAACACCAGGGGATGTCGAATTCTCTTTGGGATGAATAGAAGGGAATTGGGAGGTGTTAGGTGGAACGGGTTTGTTGTCTGGTCAGATTAGTTCTTTTAACCTGAGGAAGCTTAGGAGCCTTGTAATTTTTAACCCAATTTTTTAAAGAGCCTATTGGAGATTATCCCAGTTCCTGTTTACAGACTTGGTATGTAATACTGTGAATGGTTATATTTGAAGACTTTTGGCATTGGATGGGTTTTGTTTTATAGTCTGGAGTTGTGTATCCCAGATTAATCCTACTCCTCCTGCTGATTGTGTAGGAGTGAGAATTTTGATTTCTCTAAATTTATTCTGAAACCTCCTTTTGTCACATGTCACGTGACTATCAGGGTTTGTTTTTTTGGCTATGGAGTGGAGAAGACCACAGTATTCTACAATCTTGAAGGCTAAACAGTATTTTTACGCTGACTTTTGAGTAGAGGGGGAAGAGTTTGTTTCACTCCCTTGGTGAAAACTGGGAGCTATGTCCACGCTGGAAGGAATTCTGGTGACCATTCTTGCTCTGATTCTGAATGGGATAGCTAGGACCTTTTTTGGTACCTCTTGTATTGGGATGTGCCAGAGGACTCTTCTATATCTGGAGCAATTATCCAGACCTTTGATTGTAGAATTAGTTCTACTTGGTAACTAGTTAATATCCTAGCTTCTTTAATGGTACCCGCCTTATACATCTTTTTCTTACGACTATACTCTTATATTTAGACACATGTCACAGTTTTCGTTTTGGTCTTCCTAATAGATTCTCGCGGTTTAGCTTGATGAGCATATGAAGGTCCCTCCACCGGTCGTGATATTCTAGGCTCTTACGTCATTGATGTAAGGAGCGTCATTGACGTAAGGAGCCACCAATAAATTACGGTTTTGACAACCCGAAGGGAAGGAAGGAAAAACTAATATTTATTGGTGGCTCCTGAAGTCAATGACGAAAAGTGCCCTCCCACCATCCCTTTCCCATACACATGCTCAACTTGATATTACATTAGAGATAGTCCCTGAGGGGGACAGGTGGCTAGCTGTGCATGGGAAACAGGAAGATCAGAGCGCGCGTAGGCGCGGTGTTCAAACTGTGCTAATTCTTTTCTTTTTATTTCCTACTTTTCAGTGGCTCCGTCCCAATGACGTACCGTAGGAATGATTAAGGGGTACCCCCTATGATGATCTTGGTTCTCGACCGCCGTGATCTAGGTTAACCCGGGCTCAGAGGAGCCCGGAACGAGGCCATATGTTGTTGTTGTTGTTATTGTTGCTATTCCCCAAGCTGCCTGACCGAACAGCCCCAAGGCCCCGAGCAAGGCCAAGGCCATAACCGAGCGCCCCCACAGAACCCCCCTGCCGACCACAATAAAGCCTGGGTGACCGAAGCCACTCCATGGCAGGGAGCTAAGGAGGATGCGGAAATGCCCGGGAAACCAAAGCCCCACCCAGGGCCCCTGTGCCCCTCAGTAATTATGAAGAGAAAGTTGAGGGGCAAAGGAAAAATGTGATGCTTTGGCTTCCAATTTGGTAGATTGGGAGGTCAATCCATGGAAGAGACACCGTCACTTGAGATCTAGAAAATATATAAGTAAAAGGAAAAGTCAGAGTAAGCTATGGGTATGGCAGAGATCGCTCAGTTCTCACTCTGATAGACCAGCCCATCACCATAGGCCATATGTTGTTGTTGTTGTTGTATCCTAAGCTGCCTGGCCGAACAGCCCCGAGTCCTTAAGGAAGGCTATGGCCACGGTCGGGCTCTCCCACAGAGCTCTCAAATAGTGTAAATTGTGTTGTTGGTGTAAGTGGTTGTGTGAAATGCAGTCTTCTATGATGTGTTTTATGGTATGGAGTGCTGTGTTACAACCCGGACAGGTGTCGACGACGGAGTCATCCAGTCTCTTCTGATAGCTCAGAAGAGCTGGATGGTGTCCGCATCTCAGCCTGGCCAGGTGGACTCTGTCCTCGCGAGGAAGGGAGGATTCAGAAGGATGGATTTCGGGAGGTCGTGCTTGCAGCTGCGTGTTGTCTATGAGTGAGTGGATGGAACGGCGAGTGATATGAGTATGGATGTGCTTCCGGAAGTTGGTTTGGTGTGGGCAGGGAGGGAGAGAAGACAGTATTTGTGTGTGATAGCGTGTGCTGGGTGTTGTTTTGATATTTCTTGGTGTCTGTGGGTGTGTTGCCATGTAGTGTAGTGGGTGGTGTTGATTCGTGGAGGCTGCTGCCAGGAATTGTGTGCCTCTCATGTCTAGATGATCTTTGACTTGTAGGACTTTGGTTTCTTGATGTAGGTGATCTGTGGGTGTAGTAGCTGTGCATCCTGTGATGATTTTAAGGGCTTTATTTTGAATAGTCTGTAAGGTCTTATGATGTGTTTCAGCTAGGTTAGAAGCCCAGGCCGGGCTTGTGTATTCCATAACTGATCTTATGTATTGTTTGTAGACTGTGGTGGTGGTTTCTTTGTTGTGTCCAAATTTTGTGTGGGCAAGTGATCTGAGGGCGTTAAGTCTGGGTGTTAGTTTCTTTTTCGTGTTTGTGGTGTGCTGTTTGAATGTCATTTGGGTGTCGTATGTTACTCCTAGGATTTTGGGTGTGTGTGTGTGTGTGTGTTAGGGGTGTGTTGTTTATGTTGAGTCCTGGGACGTAATCGTGCTCTCCTGTCCAGCTTGTGAGGAGGGTTGCAGTGGATTTAGCTGGGGCTAAATTGAGTCTGTTTGTAGTGCACCATTCATGTAATGTGTCGAGATAGTCTTGAAGGAGTCTTGTTGCTGTGTCTGGGTTTTGGTGCGTGCTTGTGAGTGTTATGTTGTCTGCGTAGGAGGCTATGGTTATTTGGGGTGAATTTGGTGTATTTATATCATGCATGTACAGATTGAAGAGTGCGGGCGACAGGACGGATCCTTGCGGGACTCCGTTTGGGAAATTTCTAATGCTAGATGACTGACCGGCAAAAGATACGTGTGCACATCTGCCTGCTAAGAAGTTGGCCAGCCATCTTTTTGTGTTGTTGTGCATGTTTGTGTTGTAGATTTTGTTTGTTAGGTTGTGGCGGGGGATTGCATCAAAGGCTTTACTAATGTCAAGTGTGGCAAGTATTGATCTGTGTGGTGGTCTAGCTGAGTTGATGCCGTCAAAAGCTCTTTGTGTAAGGTCTGTAAGAAGAGTGTTTGTGGAGTGCAATGGCCTGAAGCCGTGTTGTGTTGGAGAAAGGGGTAAGTCAGGTGTCATCAGTTGTAGTACAAGGCGCTCTATGACTTTGGAGGGGGTGTAAAGGAGTGTGATAGGGCGGTGTGAGGAGGGTAGCGTGGGGTCTTTGTTAGGTTTGGGGAATGTGATGATGATACCATGCTTCCAAATGTCTGGTATTGTGTTGTGTGAGTAGCTGTAGTTTGATATGTTAGTGAGTGCTTGTATGCCTTGTGGTCCCAGGTGTCTGAGGTGAATGTTGCTTATGTTGTCTAGGCCACAGGCGGGTGAGAGCTTGAGATTGTTGATGATATGCTTTGTCTGGTTGTTGGTGAAGGGTGTATAGTCAGGGTCTGTGGGGAATTTTCTTTTGCGTCGGATGACACGTCGATCGTCTATGTGGGGCTTTAGGTGACTGACATGAGAGAAGTGATTGATGAGAGTGTTTGCTTGTTGTTTACGTGAAGGAGTAGAGTCTGTTGTTGTGATTGCAGCATGTGATTGTGTTGTGTTGCTGTTGGAAAGTGTGATGCTGTTTAGTGTTTTGTAGAGTTTTTTGGGGTTTGTTTTGTGATCGAGTGTTTGTAGGAAGTTATTCCAATTTAGTGTTTGTTGTTCTTGTATTTTGTTGTTAATCTGGATGTTGAGTGCTTGAATTTGTTGATTGATGTCTTGTGTGTGGGGTGCTGGGGAGTGTTTCAGTGTGTCGCGTTGTATGATGAGGTTTTGAATTTCTGGTGAGAAGTTGGGGTTGTGTTTTTTATGTTACCTCTTGGTATGTGTTTCTTGTCGGCGTTTTGGATAGTCGTGTTGAATGTGTGTACAGCATTGTTGATGTTAGTGATGGGTGTACTGTTTAAGGTTTCAAAGTGTTGTTCTGTCTCATTTGTGAAAGCTTCCCAGTTAGCTCTTTTATAGTTAGTGTAAGTGTGTCTGTGGCTAGCTGGGGTGAGTCTTGTTTTGGTGGTGATAATGATCGGGAGGTGGTCTGAGCCTAAGGTTCTGACCACCCTCCAGGATGTTGTGGGGGCGAGTTCGGGGGAGCAAAAGGTGATATCAGGAGATGATGGGGTGTAGAGGGATTGGTGGGGAGTATGGGTATGCTGATGAATGTTATTAAGGATATATAGGTTGTCTGTTTGGTGTTGTAAGACCAGCCCTCTGTCTGTGTCGGGGTTGTCGACAAACCAGGCCGACATCTTTGCATTGAAATCACCACCCAGCATGATGTGTGGGGTGTTTGTGATGTGTTGTATTTGTGGTCTGTAATCGTTTGGTACTGTAGGGATGTTTGGGGAGGGATGTATGTGTTTATAATGGTAATGTTGGAGCTATTGCCAGTGCGTATTTTAATTGATTGAATTTCTGTTGTGTTATAGTTTGGGGGGAGGAGGGATATTGTATGTGCACTGGTGTCTATATATGTTATATCTTTGTGTACCAGGGTGATGAGTCCACCGCCAATGCCGACGGCCCGGTCTTGTCGTATGGTGGTGAAATTGTGAAATGTAGGTGTTTTTTGTGTTGTACGGAGTTTTGTTTCTTGTAAGATGGCAATGTGTATGTTGTGTTGTTTGATGAAGTGTGTGAGTTTGTGTTTATTTGTGTTGATGCCATCTATGTTTAGTTGAAGGATGTTAATGTTGTGTGTGCGGTGTATGTTGGGTGCTGCTCCACAAGGATGGGGTGGAGGTGGGGGAGGGGGTGATGGTGGGGGTGGGGGTGGGGATTGGGGTGCAGGAGATGAGGGTAGGAATGGATTAGGTTGGGGTGTGGATGGGCTGGGTGGGTTGGGGAGGAGAGGTGGATGGGTTTTAGGAGTGGGAGTGGATGTTATGGGCAGGTTATGTGGGTTGGGGAGGAGAGGTGGACGGGTTTTAGGAGAGGGAGAGGGAGTGGATGGTATGGTAAGGTTATGTGGGTTGGAGAGGTGGACGGGCTTTAGGGGAGGGATTTGACTGGGAGAGGGAGGGGCATGAGGAACATGTCCAGGTGTTTGTGTAGTATTTCATGGAGGCAAGTGTTGTGCAGGTGAAATGGGTCCAGCTCCCGCATGAGTTGCAGAGAACTGAACCCTTAGTTTGGCGGTTCGAAGTAATGGGTTTTGAGCAAGTTGGACATGTGTATTTGTAGGTGGGTCCTGGGTTGCTCTCAATGTCTCCGGCTAGAAGGAGTCTTCGAGAAATGACAGCCGGAGAGTCATTTCTCGGTGTAGGAAAAACTGTGTATTGTGTGTGTATGTGTGGTGTGAGAGGTGTGAGAATTGCCTGGCGCGACCGCAGCCGCTCCAAGGACGCGTGCCCCCAGGGAGGGGGCAGGGGATAGTTGTGGCGGTTTGGCTCCCGGAAGCTGCTCCCCACGGTCGGCAGCCTGCTGTCCTCCACTGTCGGTGATCTTGTCCCCGGACAGGAGGGTCGGCCACCATCCATGGTCGGCAGTTCCGGGAGGTGGTCCCACGGTGTAGACGCCGCCACTCCAGGACCACGAGGCCATATTAACATAGGCTCTTACGTCATTGACTTCAGGAGCCACCAATAAATATTAGTTTTTTCTTCCTTCCCTTACGGGTTGTCAAAACCGTATTTTAATATGTAGCAATGCTCAAAACATAAAATATAGTACAGTACCTTATTGTATGTAGTAATGCTGAAGTAATAAGGCCAATGCCACAAAGGCTGAAGTAAAAGTCAGAATGATAAAAAAAAAAACATAACATTCATGGCCACACTTATGCCACAACCTGAAAACAGCCATACTCAAAAGAGCTACACTACACTACATACATAAATGGCTACAATCTGTTCCTTCTGTAGTTTCTCCATGCCAGAAAAGTTAAATGATCTTTGGATATCTGTGACACACCTCTTGCATCCAACACAATACCCTGCGTACAAAACCGCTTGAACCCCAGACAAGGTTGCTTGCAACTTGACGCTGTAATTCCCGAGAAAGGGTGGCCATGAACATTAGGCATTTGTCACAAATTGCTATGTCAAGTTGCCCGGGCTTGACATCTACCAATAATATTTTGACAGAGCAGGTTCAATCCGCCGACCCTTTGATCAGCAGCCGACGCTCTACTGATTATGCCATGGCTCGCAACTTTATTTACTATTATTATTATTATCTGGAGGGATCTTGGTGACCCTGGTCTCTGGGTCTTCTCCTGGATGACCTAGATGACCTAGATGTGTGTGAATTTGTATTTTGTTTTTGTGTGTTCGTTGTTTACTGTTGTATTTTGTGTTGTCCCTGTTGTCTTGCTCTGTCTTGAGTCCCCCCCAAAAAAATAAAAATAAAAATAAAATAAAATAAAATAAAATCAAGTAAAGTAAAAATAGGAAAAGTGGGGATTGGGTCGAGTAAATGGATGGATGGATGGATTATTATTACGTGTACAGTAGTTCAAAGAATAAATACAGTAGAGAGTTTGTGATATGTTGGAAGTCTGGAATAAGAAAACATGTTTATTAAAAGGAAAACAAAGTTGTTGTTGTTGTTTTTCCCCAAGCTGCCTGGCCGAACAGCCCCAAGGCCCCGAGCAAGGCCAAGGCTATAACCGAGCGCCCCCACAGAACCCTCACTGCCGACCACAATAAAGCCTGGGTGACCGAAGCCACTCCATGGCGGGGAGCTGAGGAGGGCGCGGAAACGCCCGGGAAACCAAAGCCCCACCCAGGGCCCTGTGCCCCTCAGCAATTATGAAGAGAAAGTTGAAGGGCAAAGGAAAGATGTGACGCTTTGGCTTCCAATCTTGGTAGATTAGGAGGTCAATCCACGCAAGAGACGCCGTCACTTGAGATCTAGAAAATATATAAGTAAAAGGAACAGTCAGAGTAAGCTATGGGTATGGCAGAGATCGCTCAGTTCTCACTCTGATAGACCAGCCCATCACCACATGACTAGAACCCAATCCTCTCAGCATCAGCTAGGAAAGGCCCTAGAAAGCTGCCTTTGGCGGGGGGATAGCTCCCCTATTTCAACCCTTTTCGGGGTTGGGCACCCGCCCTGGCATGGTTATATGGCTAGGAAGGATAAAAGCACAAATATAAAACAAACATAAGTCAATTTGCAAGTACAGTACTACATGTCGTTGAGACAGGCGATCGGGCTACATAATAGTCCGTCAGGCGCCTGGCCCGGGGAGTCATGAAGGGTCATGCCTGGATGTGAGGTGGGCGGGCATTGTGGTATGGCTCCGCTGTGTGTTTGCCTGCTGAGACCGGAACCTCTCCGGGAGGCCTGGGACCTTGGAATCTTTTGCTGGAGACCCCAAATGGGCTTGGGTCTCTGGGTCTTTTTCTGGGCAACCTAGATATGTGTGAGTTTTGTTTTGTTTTATATATATATATATATTTTTTTTTTTCCCTTGTTCGGGCTCTATCTCGAGTCGGCCACCCCCAGCTATGGGGTATGTGCCTGAGTATACACAAACATGTCAAATATGATATATTGTATGTGTCAACACAAAACATGGGATGAAGAGCAAGTGAACTGGTAAATAATAGGAATGAATTAGAACCGCCACGGACAAGCTTCTTGGGTGACCACCAGATGGAGAATGGTCGCTTTGGGGACTAACCACAATATTTTTTAGGTCAAAAAGAAATATACCAAGCTCAAGCATTATATACTATTAGCAGCCATTAGTATGATTTTTGAAGCAGTTTTCATTTGTTTAATTTGTAGCATATTCGCTCTTTGTAAATATAAAACTAGATTTCTCTGAATGTCTCAAACCTTTGTACAAAATATATTATCGTTTCAGTTCCTCTATTCAGAGGTTTATTTAGTAAATAATTCATCCAATGTAAGTTTCTTAGAAGTGTTTGACATTATACAGTACAGTATAGAGTTTAAACCTCACGTAGAGTAGAATATTATAATAGTACATAAAACAAGACGGGCTTTACCAATTATTGGTCTGAACTGAAACTGATGGTCTGGGGCGAGTCGGGCTTGTCAATTTTGCTGCCTCTACGGTACGAAAACCTCTATCCGTAAACAGGTCTTCTCGCCGTTCTAGGATTTCGCCATTCCTTTACTCTTTATTACTATATCACGAAAAACATGATTATATTTTCATATAGGCATAAGACTAGTATGCTCTATTAATTGATGCTATGTATTATCATAATATGACAAGTTTTTACAAGAAATCAACAGAAGTTCTGGAAAATTTAGTAAGCTGTCGATATAGTTTTTGGAAACTAAAATGACAGTGGGTTGCTCGCGCGTGTGAGTTTGAGGGGTGAGGGAGAGTGTGTATCCTACGTCGGCAGTGATGACTTACGAGGTCCTGCCATATCCTCATATAAATGGGCGTCCATATGTTTAGTGAGTTTTAACAATAGTTAAACTTACTGACAGTAGCTTATTCCACTGTAAATAAATCTACTATAACATGTGTTTATTATATATACTATTTCTATAAGGATTTGGTACTTAGCAAGTTAACATTCATACTTTGCAAGCAATTTGTGGATTCTCATACATTTATTTTGTTCGCCATGTGTAATGATTATAGGGTTATAGTTGATACATATATTAATTGTGTGTGCACAAATAGATATGTTACTACCCAAAAAATACGGGTTTGACAACCCGAAGGGAAGGAAGGAAAACTAACTATTTAGTAATGGTTCCGTAGTCAATGACGTGAGAGCCTTATATATATAAGGGCTCCCCGGAGACCCCCGTGAGGGTCCCGGAGAAAGCATAACGCGACCCAAATATATAAAAAGTACATCCTAGGGTGAAACCATTTACTTAGTTCCTAGGGAACGTCATTAAAAAAGGTAACCAATAGAAAAAGAAAGAAAAATGTTATGAGTAAAAGATTAGAAACTATGAATGTTGTATTACTAAATCAACTAGCGCGCCGTTATACAGTCCTTCCCTTGCACACATCCCCCAGCTGGTCACGCTGGGTTTATACGTCCTTCATAGTACTAAGTTGCTCATGTGCATGGGAAGAGGGAGGAGGGAGGGCCACTTTACGTCATTGACTACGGAACCATTACTAAATAGTTAGTTTTCCTTCCTTCCCTTCGGGTTGTCAAACCCGTAATTTAGTAATGGTTCTCTCCGTCAATGACGCGAGAGCCTAAGAATACCAAGATCGGTGGTTGGGACATCTCATGCTCAACGTCAAACACTGAAGAAAACCAAAACTAATGGCTCGCGCTGTTGTAATTAAATAACTAGAATTAAGAAAAAGTGTAAAGTATAAAGGCTGGGTTTCTAAGTAAGCCTTAGGAAGCGATAGAAAGGTAGATAATGATAAGGATGCAGTAAAACTTAATAAAAAAGCAACTATATATTGTAAAACATAAGAATTGTATATACTATAGTACTAGAACGATTTGTAAAAAAGAAAATCTATTTATACTTATTAAACTCACAAAAAAGAATTTTGTGTATTTATTAATCTAAAATCCTGTATTAGAAATTAACCCTTAGAGATTATCAATCTTACTAATATTAACATTAAACAACCTTTGTGAGAGGTTCTCCAGTTCGGAACACACTCCCCCCCCCCCCCTCTTTTATGTTCAAAACTCATAAATGTAAGTCAGTACTTGGTGAACCTCATGCGTACTTGTAACATAATACATGGCATTATTGCAATAAACAGACATCAGTTAGGCTTATGACTAAGTCTCATGGCTACGCATGGCACAGTGGGTCTCTTCAAATGAACTGAAAGATATTTGGATAAAAATGTGTGGTGAGATGACCAAACTTTTGTTTGCTTGATGTCTTGGATAGAGTAATTGTCAAGAAATCTTACTGTCGTGGCCCACTTTCTCACATCATGGGCCCTTGCTACTGCTGACGGTTCGGCTGTTTTGATAACGTCCACTAGAATTGAAGCAAGCTGTCGTTTAGATAACCTTGATTGGCCATGTGAAGAGATCCATAAATGAGAAGGGTGTAAGGGTGTAGTTGGTTGTACATACTTATACAAAGCCAACCCCGGGCATAGTGCCTGATGTTTATTCTTTTGTTTGAGGGCCATTATATCAAAAGGTGAGAACATATGATCCCTTGCCCCTCAACTTTCTCTTCATAATTGCTGAGGGGCACAGGGCCCTGGGTGGGGCTTTGGTTTCCCGGGCGTTTCCGCACCCTCCTCAGCTCCCCGCCATGGAGTGGCTTCGGTCACCCAGGCTTTATTGTGGTCGGCGGGGAGGGTTCTGTGGGGGCACTCGGTTATGGCCTTGGAATTGCTCGGGGCCTTGGGGCTGTTCGGCCAGGCAGCTTGGGGAACAACAACAACATATGATCTTCTCTTTCATTCTTGGCTATGAAATCAGGAGCTGGTGTGAGGGTAACAGCACTCAGATCTTTAAATTGTAAGCAGTTCGCAGCTCTAGCCATGGCCGCAAGTTCGGACACTCTATGTGCTGTTGCTAATGAAATTAAGAAAACACATTTAGATAATAACTTGTCATAAGAGGGGTTGACCGTGTAAGGTTTAGTATTTAATAGATTTAACACCTTGCCCAGAGACCACTGAGGTAGAATCTGTCTCGCTGGAGCTCGTAATTTAAAACAAGCCGTAATAAAACTTCCTTCATACTTAGGTGGAAGTCTAAGGCCAGTAAGGTCATAGAATGGTTCTTTAATGGCTGAGAGGTGATTGCGAAGTGTGTTAACTGATAGGTGTTTGTCTTCGAAAAGGTAATTTAAGTACTTTAAAATTAAACTTACTGAGGCACTTTGTTGGTTGGATTCTACAATCCACGTTGTAAATTGTTTCCAATGTGACTCATACTGTCTAATTGTGGAAGGTGTAAATTGTTTGGTTAATTTGTCGTGAACGGCTTGATCATAAGAATTTAGCCATTTGGTTTTGAAAATATCTCGTAACTAAAACAAGTTGTAAGAAAAACTCCTTTCAACTTTTTGAGGGGTAAGTCGAAAGCCAGTGGGATCAAAGAACGATTCTTTAATGGCTGAGAATTGATTGTATAGTGTGTTAATTGACAGTTGTTTGTCTTCAAAAGCGTAATTGAAGTACTTTAAAAATAAACTGACTGAAGCTATGTGTTGGACAGACTCTACAATCTACGTGGTAAATTGTTTCCGATGTAATTCCTACTGTCTAATAGTGGAAGGCGTAAACTGTTTGGTTAATTTGTCGTGAACAGCTTAATCATAAGAGCTCCGCCATTTGACTTTGAAAATATCCATAAAGCTAAATGTAGACAAGTCTGTAGCCTAGGTTGCTAATCTGCTCTAAGTGGAAACAAGACGTTGGAAATGGTATTGGAATGGGACATTCGAGAGACAGACGAATGAACTACACATATGTTGACCAGACTGGTATTATAAGGCACCCTTGACCCTGAATTAAGTGGATATGTTGCAAAACTTTGAATATTCGTGTGTGTCTGGAGGAGGAAAGAGGTATATCGATAACCACTTGTTCCAAACCTCTGAGAACGCATCTGTTCCGCTCGCTTGGATCTCGTGCCAGAAGGTCAGAAGCAGGAGGAATGTTGTCGATTGGTGTGAATTAACGAGATTTACCTGTGGATGGAACGGCTTTATCAAGTTGTTGAATACCGTCTGAGTGATTGTCTATTCGCCTAGGGTACCCTTCTCTCGAGATAAGGTGCCCCACCTACAGATTCGCCTTGCTTGGTAGGTAAACTGCTTGAATTGTGATATGGTAATGAAGAGTAAGGAAAAATATTGACTCCGACAATCTCAGGGGCATGTGAGATTTCGTTGGGCCCTGCCTGTTGATACAGGACACGGCTGATGTGTTGTCCATGTGAAAGGTTATTACTGTACTCTGTGTTGGAGTGAAAGGGCATGATTTTTTAGTTATAATCGAGGGACAACTAGTTCCTTTGTATTTAAGTGATAGAGATTGAGAGAGGTCTAGCGACTTTGTGTCTGGCGACCGTCGGACGATTGGTAACTCCAGCTCGGGGCTCCCGCTTTGTCCAAGACGACCCCCACTGATGGTGGCGGTTCTGACTAGAGGGCTGTCGAGGAAGGGGTCTCAGGTCTTATCCAGAAGCCTAGAAGTCTGATGAAATGCTGAGGGAATGTAATTAGGGTATGAGGTTGATTGACTCGGAAAAGCTCTGTTGTCCAGCCTGATGTAAGGATTCAGGCGAAGTTTGTCCAACGGAACAGGTAGCTGAACCCAAAATGTTGACCCTATTAACCCTCTCACATCCTGACGCGATTTTTGAGCCTATTAGGGATACTTTAAATCCTTTGTTACCGTCAGGGGTATCTATAAACCTTTAGCTTGTTTACTTCAACCTCTGCAGTTATCTTTGAGTTAGCTGTGGGCAGAAAACTAATTTTGGAGAGGTAATTATAACAGTGAGAGTAATCTATTTCTTATTGCTAATCTGGCAACCTCTGCGTCCTATGGTCGTGAGAGGGTTAACGACTCCCACAGCCATTTGGAATTGTTTTTTGTATGTACTGTCTTGCATACTTGTAGTAGTCAAGTATTTGATGTTGTATGTTGTTGTTGTTGTTGTTGTTGTTCCCTAAGCTTCCTGGCCGAACAGCCCCGAGTCCCTGAGAAAGGCCACGGCCATGATCGGGCTTTCCCACAGAGCTCTCATTGAGTGTAGATTGTGTTGTTGGCATAAGTGGTTGTGTGAAATGCAGTCTTCTATGATGTGTTTAATGGTATGGGGTGCTGTGTTACATCCCGGGCAGGCGTTGACAACGGAGTCATCCAGTCTCTTCTGATAGCTCAGGAGAGCTGGATGGTGTCCGCATCTCAGCCTGGCCAGGTGGACTCTGTCCTCGCGAGGAAGGGAGGATTCGGAAGGATGGATTTCGGGAGGTCGTGCATGCAGCTGCGTGTTGTCTGTGAGTGAGTGGATGGATCGGTGAGAGATATGAGTATGGATGTGCTTCTGGAAGTTGGTTCGGGGTGGGCAGGGAGGGAGAGAGGACAATAATTGTGTGTGATACCGTGTGCTGGGTGTTGTTTTGATATTTCTTGGTGTCTGTGGGTGTGTTGCCATGTAGTTTAGTGGGTGGTCTTGGTTCGTGGAGGCTGCTGCCAGGAATTGAGTGCCTCTCATGTCCAGATGGTCTTTGACTTTGAGGATTTTGGTTTCTTGATGTAGGTGATCTGTGGGTGCAGTAGCTGTGCAGCCTGTAATGATCTTCAGGGCTTTGTTTTGAATAGTCTGTAAGGTCTTATGATGTGTTTCAGCTAGGTTAGAAGCCCAGGCTGGGCTTGCGTATTCCATCACTGATCTTATGTATTGTTTATATACTGTGGTGGTAGTTTCTTTGTTGTGTCCAAATTTTGTGTGAGCAAGTGACCTGAGGGCGTTAAGTCTGGGTGTCAGTTTCTTTTTAATGTTTGTGGTGTGCTGTTTGAATGTCATATGAGTATCATATGTTACTCCTAGGATTTTGGGTGTGTGTGTATGTGTTAGGGGTGTGTTGCTTATGGTGAGTTGAGGGATGTATTCGTGTTCTCCTGTCCAACTTGTGAGCAGGGTTGCGGTGGATTTGGCTGGGGCTGAATTAAGTCTGTTTGTAGTGCACCAGCCATGTAGTGTGTTGAGATAGGGTTGAAGGAGATCTGTTGCTCTTTTTGGGTCATGATGTGTGCATGTGAGTGTTATGTCATCTGCATAGGAGGCTAAGTTTATTTGGGGCGTATTGGGTGTAGTTATATCGTGCATGTACAGATTGAAGAGTGCGGGCGATAGGACGGATCCTTGTGGGACTCTGTTTGGAAAGTTTCTGATTTTAGATGACTGACCGGCAAAAGATAAGTGTGCACATCTGCCTGCTAGGATGTTGTATGTTGTGTGATAGGGTTTCCCAACGGAGGTAAACCCAGGGTTCCCACTTTACTATTCATACGTTGGGCTTTGATATTTGTTGTATTGTTATAATCTCGAAAAAGTGGTTTACAATAAACTTGTTGAGGATTGATAATTCTATGACTGGTCTGAACTGTAGGCTATATCGTTTTGGTACTAGAACTAAGTGAGACAGAAAACTTTTGATGTGGGAGGAATGTTCACTCGAATTCCTCACTGAAGCATCGCTTTTATGAGTGTTGGCACCTTTACTGGTATGAGACGTTGTATACGTACTTACGAAGGAACGGTCGTCTCTCCCAGTCCCAAAACAGACTATGCTTTATTAAATGTCTGGACCAAGGTCCTTTCGGTCATACTGTGTAACTGGCCTGGAAAGAACCGGTTGTGCCTTGAGATATAATGTGATACAAGGCTAAGATGAGTCTGTCTAATTTGTTGTCTGGGGATGAATTAACCAGTCTGCCCCGACTACTGTGGCCTGTTGAGTGTCGTTGAGATCTGAATCTAATGAAGTTAACACGAGAGAACCTTAGAGACGGTTATAAAAAGTAGTGCTGATACTTCAGACCAAGCATTTGTGGTTGTTAATCTGTTAGAATAGATGGAGAGATCAAGATTCTAGTCTTGATGTCTTTGGGCAGAGTTTTTTTAGATAGAAAGATACGGAGGTCTTGACGTGCTTTGGACGTCATGAAAAGGGCTGTTCTGACATCTCCTACTGTCAGAAGAGTTTTGCAAAGATAGACTTGTCTTATGTGTGATAATGTTGCCCTAGAGTATGTATCATGAATAGAATCTGCTACTCCTCATTAGTGTGAGTGAGTTGTTTGTAAAACTGTCTTCGTGGTGCAATGCATAAGTGTGTTGATTTTCAGTGTGAGCAGCCTAGGTTCGAATCCCCGGACTGCCACATGTGTTTGTTAATTTCATTAATCGAGTTTAGGAGTAAAGTTGGTTGGTGGAGAGAACATAATAAAACAAAAGGTTGGATAATCGCCTATGGGCTGTTTATCTGAGAGTGTAAAGTCCTTCCCCAACCTTTTGTATATCCTCGTCAATTATGGGGACACGGAGTCAAGGATCTGACTCGGCCAAATTGCCAGAATAACCCTGTGTGATTAACCCTTTCTCTGTGGGGTGTTTTGGCTATTTAGGGCATATTCAGGCACTCCTGAATGATAACTCAAGCATCTGCATTAAATGAACTGTATTCTGCCGAAAACTAGGCGAAAATAGCTTCAAAATGAGACCAGAACGGGCCCCGTACGTGGTCTGGTTCACCCGCAGCAGTGCCAGTGAAACGCGGGAAACCCGCTATTTGGTAGCACTCGCTCGCTTGGCTACACTGTTGTGAGACACAGAGATAGACCCGCGCGAGACACAGTCTACCTCAGTGAGCCGCTCGCTGCTCTGAAGGTCGGAGGTGGGCCCCTCACATTCCCGCCCACTGACACTCGATTTTTACGGTTTTTACAGGCTTTTAAAGCCTGGAAATTGCTGTAACTTGCCAGGATGTTCCAGAACGTCACCCGCAGCGAAAGGGTTAAGAGGTGTATGGGGAAATGGTTGATTGAGCCCCGTGAAAGTTATTCTGTAATAAAGCATAGATAAAATTATCTACCTGGAGAATTCTGGTATGTGAATGTGGAACTCCGGCGAAGTAGGCAATGAATAGTTATCTAAGAGACCCCCTTCCTCAGCCTACTTCCTCTGCAACCCGGACTCATGGAGAACGCGGGGAACTCCTACTGACCGGAGGTGTCATTATTAGAGCTCCGGACTAAGTGCTAGCCGACCCAAAGTGAGACCGGAACAACCAGTTGTGTAAAGGTAAGATAGCAATTGAATGTATCGGTTCTCTCAGTTTTTTTTAAAACAGACCCTATTCGAACAATTTATTAAAAGGAATGGCTGGTGCTAGGGATACCCAGAACTCTAGCATGTTGTGCTGAGGCGTAAGGAAAACCAGCTAATGAATCATTACTATACTGGTTAACCCACTGAGTACCAGCGACGACAACGTGTCGTCGGTAATGTTTGTTCCCCACAGACCACGACGCACAAGTGTCGTCGGGGTTTAATTACTCCGGTCCTATGGCACCTAGAGGGCTCAGATTTGTATGGGAACTGTGTAAGTATCCCACGCAACCATGCCGATGGTTAACAACTCTCAAAGTCCAACCGCGTGCGTGTGAGCGCGCAAAAACATGGTTTTTGGGTGTTTTTGCCTTCAATTTTTTATTCTTGTAAAATCGACTTTCGGGGGCTCCGTAGGACCCCTTTTTGACCTTTTTGATCGTTTTTTTGGGGCGGTTCTTCATTCCTAACCCATTTGCTATTGTTTCTGGAAAAAAAAAAAAAATCAAAACCTGCTGGTCCCTGGTGGTACATTTATTTATAACTAGCTGGGGCTCAGTGGGTTAAGTAGACCCTAAAGAAGTGTCCTCTGTTATAGTGGGGACTTGGGGAAAATATTACTTGGAAATTGCCAGACGGAAAATGAATTCCCAGTGTTGTCCTTCTGTGTAGTAGGAGGACTCGGGGTAAAGAAATTACTCGGTAATGACTGACGGAATAACTTTGTGTTGTTTAATAGATTTCTTAGTTTCTTACAGTAGATCCTCTGGAAAAAGGCAAACTATGCCTGTGTATCCAGCTCAGTACTTGCACTGCTGCGGTCGTTCACGGTGTTGGTGGCGGCGGTAGCAGACGCAACATTTTTACTATTCTGTATTTTTGTTTTATAATCAAACTTCAAATCTTGTCTTCCCCATGCTTTATCAAGATTACTTTCAAACTCCCTTATTGATTCGGAATAGACTACATACTGGGGCAGTGCGTTCCACTCATTTACCACTCTATCACAAAATGAGTTCTTTGCCTTCTCAAGCCTATTTCTTTCTTTGTAAATTTTCTTAGTGTCCTCTCGTTCTTGTTCCCTCCCGCATCAAGAAGATACCTTCACACACATCCTCATCGTACTTTCCTGACACTATCTTAAAAGTCTCTATCAGATCCCCTCTCTTTCTCCTATATGCCAGTGTTGGAATCCCCAGTGTCCTCAACCTCTGCTCATAGCCCGCGTTCTTCAACGTTGGTACCAGCTTGCTAGCTCTCCTCTGCACTTTCTCCACTGCTTCTATATCCTTTACCATATATGGAGCCCACACCTGGTTCGCATATTCCAGGTGCGGCCTAACCAGCGCTGTATAAATTCCTGAAGATTTCTTCGTCAAGTGACACAAATGTCCTCCTTATCAGCCCTACAATTCTATTGGCTTTGTTTATCTTTTCCGCTAAATGTTCTGAGAAATTTAACTTATTGTCTATCACTACTCCTATATCCTTTTCTGCATTCACTTCCTCCATCGCTTCATACATACTGTATCCTACCTTGTCTATCTTGCTGGTCCCAATCCGCATGTACTTGCATTTTTTTGGATGAAAAGGCATTAACCAATGCTCAGACCATCCCTTCATGCCCTCCACATCTCCTTGAAGCAAACCCATATCTTCCTTACTCCTCACTCTTCTATACAGCTTAGTGTCATCCGCATACAGGTATACCTCACTTCCATTAGTTATAACTTCAGGCAAGTCATTGATAAATATAACAAACAGCAGTGGTCCCAACACAGATCCCTGAGGTACCCCACTTGTAATTTCCCTCCACCCCGAGCCTATTCCATTCACCAGTACCCTCTGTCTCCGATCTTTCAGGAAGGCTTCTATCCATTTCACACATTTCTCCCCTATATTATAGCTTCTAACTTTCTCTATTAACCTTTTATGTGGGACCTTATCGAAGGCCTTCATAAAATCGCAATATACCACGTCTATTACATCACCATCTTCTAGAATTTGCATCCAATCATCTACCACCTTAATTAGCTGTAGTACCGTCGACCTCCCCGGCAAGAATCCGAACTGTCTCCCACTGAAAAGTTGGTTTGACTTCATATGATCCATTATTCCTTCTCTAATTACCGTTTCCATTAGTTTACACACAACACTTGTCAAACTGACTGGTCTATAATTCCCTGGGTCATTTCTCTTTCCCTTCTTAGATGCGGGGGTAAAATTTACTAAATACCTAATAGTCTTCTCGGACTGGTATGGAGGACTCAAGATTCGAACGGAAATAGAGTGAACAAAACCTATTCCATAATAAATGATAGAGAAAAATATCTAATTGGAGAACTCTAGTATGAGACTTGTGGAACTCCGGCAGAGAAGGCAATGTTATAAATATCTAAGAGGGCCCCTCTCTCAGCCTACTCTGCTAAAACCCTGACTCAGAGAGAATGTGGTGGTCTTCCAGTGATCGGAGATATGTAAAAGAGCCCCAGACCCAGACACTCGCCGACCCAAAGTGGGACCGGAGGGAGGTTCAATGAATCATTGACCAACTCGAGAGTTGGTCCGGAGCCTAAAATATGAAATGTTTATTGTCGAGTTGAGTAGTCAAGCGTTAGCCTTGAATGATACTGATTATGCCATAGTATCCTTATTGGAGGAGTGGCAACCTGGGAATCTTTGTGAATCAAAATTATTGATTTACTACTAGTAGTTATACGTGAATGACAATATCATAGTATCCTTACTGAAGGAGTGATAATGTGGGATTCTTTGTAAATCAAAATTTGTTGATCTACTAATAGTAGGTAAAACAGTAAAATCTGTGTAAAACGAATGGATGCGAACCAACCGGTTAATCGTGTCCATGTATATACTTGGTCTAAGGAAGGATAGATAATATCTCTTGATTTTGTACCGCCTTTGTTTGGGAATAAAAGTTAATAATAATAATAACAATAATAATCGTCAGGTTACTTATATAGCGCCCGTTCTCCTCCTTCGAGGACTCACCAGCGCTTGGCTTTCTTTAGTCTACCATTGACTATTACCAGGGGTGTAAAGGTAATGAAGTATATTTACTCAAGTACAGTACTTAAGTATCTACTTTTTAAAAAGTAGATTTTTTGTCCAGTACTTTTACTCTAACTTGAGTAGTATTTAGAAGAATTACTTGTACTTTTACTCCACTACATTTCATTTACTTCTTTTAATTTTGTAGAGTACAACTTCAGCAAATTTCCTAAATATTCTTCCCAATAGATTTGAAATTCCAGATAGCATTTCCCATGGACATTCCCCTGAATGTAGGTGTAACATTCCTTAGCTAGTTCAAAGGTGACCACTATATGTATATGGTGCTGAGAGCCCTACCCACATATCCTAATGACCTCCCTTTGTACCACCTGATCCCAAAGGTTTAACATCTTACACTTTTCACCCGTGACTCAGCATGATCATTTTACTAGACCCTCATCTATATTTATTTGAACGGAATACATTTTTGAATTTCATGTAACGAAGCTAACCAGAATTGTTAAACTAGCATTAGCAATTTAGGATAATCCTTCAAAGAATAAATGTATTGTCCGTTGTTGAAGATTATATAAATATATGATAATATAAATTATGCTATTCCGTAAAAAAGAAATGATTGCAAACTATGGCTTTGAAATAACCACTCCTCACGATCTGAAGACATAGAGAATTGAAATTATATAACGAACACATGAGCAAACCATCAAGCGTAAAACTAAATTTAGGGAAATCCTCAAGTATAAATATATGCCTGTACAAAGTCCCTCGTACAGAGCTACCTGCATAGTGTCACACTGTAATATTATTTATTAGGTTATTTACTAACTACAATATATTCTAGCCTGATATAATCTAACTTGCCATATTTTCATTTCCCAAACCTTATACCTAATCTCACTTGTTTAATCCAGCATAATCATAATTAACACTGTTTAATATCTATTCTGTTATGGTCTTGAACTAATTGAACCTAAACTTAGTTGCAGCTTTTACCGAGCTGTATATATTCTAAGGAGATATTATCCCGAATCAAAGCACTTTCTCAATGTCATATAATCTTAATCTCTTCAATTAGATATGCATAATGAATATGTTTTTTTTTTTCTGTGCTTGGTTCTATTTTTTCTTCAGAATGTTATAAATAGCACTGGTTATAAATAGCACTGATTATATAGACTCGTCTGTATATCTTGCAAGTTTTACATTATAAGAAGTGTGTGATTGTAAGATAACAAGAGGGGGAACACAAAGTCAAGGTTCCTGTAAAAGTTAACTATTAGTTTTCGTTCATGTTGACACACACACACAGATATATATTTATTAGTGGCCCCTCCATCATTGACGAACATGCCTATTACATAAGGCACCCTCTTCAAACACTCATCCGCCGTAGTTTGAATCTACCGCGCAGAGCATAACAAATTTGAGGAGCCTTCATCATGAGCGCACGCAACCTCACTCATGGCTTCAGTCATTATGAATTGGGTTCTCACTACGAAAAAACTTCGTAAAAAATAAAAAGAAAAAGAAAATAAGAATAACTATTCAATAAGCTTTCCATAATATCGTGGATGTACTTGTGTGGATCTTTGCCCAGACGCTGACTCAGGCGTCATTCTTCCTTCTCTGCTCTGCGCTCAGCCTGCCCGGACGTGTCTCCCCACGCTCCGCTGGTTCCGCATTTGTTGCGTCCCTAGTGAGTTTTTTCTCATTTGTTTACTCCGGGATGTATCGAGTAAGGTTAGGATATGCGTAGCAGGAGTGTCCTGGGCTAGTTGCCCGCAGTGCAGTGTATTTTGGGTCGTGTGTTTGGGGCATCTATTTCGGGTGTACCCTCGTGGTCCTGTTGTGGACATGTGAACTTTTTCACAGTTAGCTAGCTTTGTGATGCAGGCGGCTTTAATTAAGCGTTATTATGTTGTTGTTGTTGTTGTTGTTCCCTAAGCTGCCTGGCCGAACAGCCCCGAGTCCCTGAGAAAGGCCATGGCCACGATCGGGCCTTCCCACAGAGCTCTCATTGAGTGTAGATTGTGTTGTTGGCGTAAGTGGTTGTGTGAAATGCAGTCTTCTATGATGTGTTTAATGGTATGGGGTGCTGTGTTACATCCCGGGCAGGCGTCGACAACGGAGTCATCCAGTCTCTTCTGATAGCTCAGGAGAGCTGGATGGTGTCCGCATCTCAGCCTGGCCAGGTGGACTCTGTCCTCGCGAGGAAGGGAGGATTCGGAAGGATGGATTTCGGGAGGTCGTGCATGCAGCTGCGTGTTGTCTGTGAGTGAGTGGATGGATCGGTGAGAGATATGAGTATGGATGTGCTTCTGGAAGTTGGTTCGGGGTGGGCAGGGAGGGAGAGAGGACAATAATTGTGTGTGATACCGTGTGCTGGGTGTTGTTTTGATATTTCTTGGTGTCTGTGGGTGTGTTGCCATGTAGTTTAGTGGGTGGTCTTGGTTCGTGGAGGCTGCTGCCAGGAATTGAGTGCCTCTCATGTCCAGATGGTCTTTGACTTTGAGGATTTTGGTTTCTTGATGTAGGTGATCTGTGGGTGCAGTAGCTGTGCAGCCTGTAATGATCTTCAGGGCTTTGTTTTGAATAGTCTGTAAGGTCTTATGATGTGTTTCAGCTAGGTTAGAAGCCCAGGCTGGGCTTGCGTATTCCATCACTGATCTTATGTATTGTTTATATACTGTGGTGGTAGTTTCTTTGTTGTGTCCAAATTTTGTGTGAGCAAGTGACCTGAGGGCGTTAAGTCTGGGTGTCAGTTTCTTTTTAATGTTTGTGGTGTGCTGTTTGAATGTCATATGAGTATCATATGTTACTCCTAGGATTTTGGGTGTGTGTGTATGTGTTAGGGGTGTGTTGTTTATGGTGAGTTGAGGGATGTATTCGTGTTCTCCTGTCCAACTTGTGAGCAGGGTTGCGGTGGATTTGGCTGGTGCAAGATTAAGCCTGTTTGTAGTGCACCAGCCATGTAGTGTGTTGAGATAGGGTTGAAGGAGATCTGTTGCTCTTTTTGGGTCATGGTGTGTGCATGTGAGTGTTATGTCATCTGCTTAGGAGGCTAAGTTTATTTGGGGCGTATTGGGTGTAGTTATATCGTGCATGTACAGATTGAAGAGTGCGGGCGATAGGACGGATCCTTGTGGGACTCCGTTTGGAAAGTTTCTGATTTTAGATGACTGACCGGCAAAAGATACGTATGCACATCTGCCTGCTAGGAAGTTGGCCAGCCACCTTTTTGTGTTGTTGTGCATGTTTGTGTTGTAGATTTTGTTTGTTAGGTTGTGGCGGGGGATGGCATCGAAGGCTTTACTAATGTCGAGTGTGGCTAATAGTGATCTGTGTGGTGGTCTAGCTGAGTTGATGCCGTCGAAAGCTCTTTGCGTAAGGTCTGTGAGAAGAGTGTTTGTGGAGTGCAGTGGCCTAAAGCCATGTTGTGTTGGAGCTAGGGGTAGGTCAGGTGTAATTAGTTGTAATACTAGGCGTTCCATGACTTTGGAGGGGGAGCAAAGGAGTGTGATGGGGCGGTGCGAGGAGGGTAGCGTGGGGTCTTTGTTGGGTTTGGGGAATGTGATGATGATACCATGCTTCCAAATGTCTGGTATTGTGTTGTGTGAATAGCTGTAGTTTGATATGTTAGTGAGTGCTTGTATGCCTTGTGGTCCCAGGTGTCTGAGGTGTATGTTGCTTATGTTGTCTAGGCCACAGGCGGGTGAGTGCTTGAGATTGTTGATGATATGCTTTGTCTGGTGATTGGTGAAGGGTGTATAGTCAGGGTCTGTGGGGAATTGTCTCTTACGTCGGATGACACGTCGGTCGTCTTTGTGAGGTTTTAGGTGGCTGACATGTGAGAAGTGATTGATGAGAGTGTTTGCTTGTTGTTTACATGAAGGAGTAGAGTCTGTTGTTGTGATTGCAGCATGTGATTGTGTTGTGTTGCTGTTGGAAAGTGTGATGCTGTTTAGTGTTTTGTAGAGTTTTTTGGGGTTTGTTTTGTGATCAAGTGTTTGTAGGAAGTTATTCCAATTTAGTTTTTGTTGTTCTTGTATTTTGTTGTTAGTTTGGGTGTTGAGTGCTTGAATTTGTTGTGTGATGTCTTGTGTGTGGGGTGCTGGGGAGTGTTTCAGTATGTCGCGTTGTCTGATGAGGTTTTGAATTTCTGGTGTGAAGTTGGGGTTGTGTCTTTTTCTGTTACCTCTTGGAATGTGTTTCTTGTCAGCGTTTTGGATAGTTTTATTGAGTATGTGTACAGCATTGTTGATGTTAGTGATGGGTGTACTGTTTAGAGTTGTGAAGTGTTGTTGTTGTTGTTCCCCAGGCTGTCTGGCCGAACAGCCCCAAGGTCTCGAGCAAGGCCAAGGCCATAAACGAGCGCCCCCACAAAATCCTCCCTGCTTACTACTAACAAAGCCCGGGTGACCGAAGCCACTCCATGGAAGGGAGCTGAGGAAGGTGCGGGAACGCCCGGGAAACCAAAGCCCCACCCAAAGCCCTGTGCCCCTCAGCAATTATGAAGGGAAAGTTGAGGGGTAAGGGAAAAATGTGACGCTTTGGCTCCCAATCTGCCAACTTCTAGGTTGGCAGTAGGGAGGTCAATCCACGGAAAAGACGCCGCCACTTGAGATCTAGAAGATATATAAGTAAAAGGAACAGTCAGAGTAAGCTATGGGTATGGCAGAGATCGCTCAGTTCTCACTCGGATAGACCAGCCCATCACCACATGACTAGAGTTGTTCTGTCTCATTTGTGAATGCTTCCCAGTTAGCTCTTTTATAATTGGTGTATGTGTGTTTGTGGCTAGCTGGGGTGAGTCTGGTTTTGACTTTTGGTGGTGATAATGATCGGGAGGTGGTCAGAGCCTAAGGTTCTGACCACCCTCCAGGATGTTGTGGGGGCGAGTTCTGGGGAGCAAAAGGTGATGTCTGGAGATGATGGGTTATAGAGGGCTTGGTGAGGAATATGGGTATGTTGATGGATGTCGTTAAGGATGATGAGGTTATCGGTTTGGTTTTGTAGTACCAGCCCTCTGTCTGTGTCGGGGTTGTCGACAAACCAGGCAGACGTCTTGGCGTTGAAGTCACCACCCAGGATGATGTGTGGGGTGTGTGGGGTGTTTGTGATGTGTTGTAAGTGTGGTCTGTATTCATTTGGTACTGTAGGGGATGTTTGGGGAGGGATGTATGTGTTTATGATGGTTATGTTGGAGTTGTTGCCAGTGCGTATTTTAATTGACTGTATTTCTGTTGTGTTATCATTTGGGGGGAGGAGGGATTTGGTTTGTACACTGATTACTATGTATGATATTTCTTTGTGTACCAGGGTGATGAGTTCACCGCCCCCGCCGACAGCCCGGTCTTGTCTGATGGTGGTGAAATTATGAAATGTGGGTGTTTTTTGTGTTGTGCAGAGTTTTGTTTCTTGTAAGATGGCAATGTGTATGTTGTGTTGTTTGATGAAGTGTGAGAGTTCGTGTTTCTTTGTGTTGATGCCATCTATGTTCAGTTGAATGTTAATGTTATGTGCACGATGTATGTTGGGTGCTGCTGCACGAGGATGGGGTGGGGGGGGGGGGGGGTGAGGGAGGGGCTGGGGGTTGGGATGGGTGAGGGAGGGGCTGGGGGTTGGGGAGCAGGAGATGGGGGTTGGAATGGATTAGGATGGGGTGTGGTGTGTTGAGTTGAGGATGTAGATGGTATGGGAAGGTTAGGTGGGTTAGGGAGGAGAGGTGGACGGGTTTTAGGGGGGGGGGGGGGGGAGTGGATGATATGGGAAGGTTAGGTGGGTTGGGGAGGAGAGGTGGACGGGTTTTAGATGAGGGATTTGACTGGGAGAGGGAGGGGCATGAGGAACAGGTCCAGGTGTTTGTGTAGTGTTTCTTGGAGGCAAGTGTTGTGCAGGTGAAGTGGGTCCAGTTCCCGCATGAATTGCAGAGAACTGAACCCTTGGTATGGCGACTCGAAGTGATGGGTTTTGAGCAAGTTGGACATATGTATGTGTACGTGGGTCCTGGGTTGCTCTCAATGTCTCCGGCTAGAAGAAGTCTTCGAGAAATAACAGCCGGAGAGTCATTTCTCGGTGTAGGTTGTTGTTGATGATGCTTTTATTTTATACTAGCCCACTGGGCCTAGGCCCTCTCAAGGCTAGTGGTGGAGGAGGTGGTACAGAGTTTAAAGTCACGTATATGTCAGTAGTTATATGTCATTATATAAAATTATTGCTCTCAGGAAGTGACGAATAGGGGTGAAATTGAAAGAGTCTGAGTCAGAGAGGATGCCATGGAATGAGGTGTTCAGCAAGAATCTCCGTCTTTCAGATGCATAGACGGGACAAATACAAAGAAAGTGAAAAACAGTCAATGATGTATGGCAATGTTGGCATTCAGGTGGTGGACCACGAGGGGTGGACATCAGGTAACCATGTGTGAGGCGTGTGCGGCCTAAACGTAATCTAGTTAATAGGGTTTGGTCTGCACGTGAACCATTAATTGAAGAGGGCCACAAGTGTATGTTATCCTTAATGGAGCGAAGGTGGCCAGTTAATGGTTGCGCTCTCCACTCAACTCGCCAAGCGTCATAAACATGGCGACGGAGGACAGGGAGCATATCCTCCGAACGCAGCAAAGTAGGAGAGGGTGTACCATGACACGCTTGCTTAGCGAGGAAGTCTGCACGCTCATTCCCGGGAATTCCTACATGTGCGGGGATCCAGCACAGTGTGATGGAACGATTAGCGCACTGTAATTTGTGGATTGTGTGGATGATAGTCTTGACCAATGGGTCCTTGGGGGCAAATACACATAAGGCTTGCAGTGCACTCTTTGAATCACTACAGATAACGACCCGTGGAGAGTTCCTCGACAATGAAGAGATGGTGCTTAAAGCACCTTGAATAGCCCATAATTCAGCAGTGAAAACCGTGGAGTGATGGTGTAAGGTACTTTGATACAAGCCATGGTCTGAGACTGCAGCGCAACCCACGGCATCCGCAGTTTTCGAGCCATCGGTGTAAATGAAAACAGCCGGGATGTGATCATCAAGATGTTGTAAAGCGAGATGTCGACATTGAGATGGGGCTTGGGCATCAAGTTGATCCGCTAAGTGAAAGCAAACTGTAGGGTGTTTTAGGGTCCACGGAGTGATGTGACTAGGAGGGGGAGTTATGGGAGGAACGGTGATACTGTAAGTGGAGAGCAATTGGCAAGACAATATTGGGAATGGCACTGGAATGGTTGAACGATAGTTATCTGTGGAATGGAATAGTTCTAGTAGAGTTGGGTCATGACGGAGGCGAACAGCCGTACGCATGAGGACTAATCGACGGTGGTAGGCTAGAGGTAAGGTGTTGTTGATGATGCTTTTATTTTATACTAGCCCACTGGGCCTAGGCCCTCTCAAGGCTAGTGGTGGAGGAGGTGGTACAGAGTTTAAAGTCACGTATATGTCAGCAGTTATGTCATTGTATAAATTTATCGCTCTCAGGAAGTGACGAATAGGGGTGAAATTGAAAGAGTCTGAGTCAGAGAGGATGCCATGTAATGAGGTGTTCAGCAAGAATCTCCGTCTTTCAGATGCATAGACGGGACAAATACAAAGAAAGTGAAAAACAGTCAATGATGTATGGCAATGTTGGCATTCAGGTGGTGGACCACGAGGGGTGGACATCAGGTAACCATGTGTGAGGCGCGTGTGGCCTAAACGTAATCTAGTTAATAGGGTTTGGTCTGCACGTGAACCATTAATTGAAGAGGGCCACAAGTGTATGTCATCCTTAATGGAGCGAAGGTGTCCAGTTAATGGTTGCGCTCTCCACTCAACTCGCCAAGCGTCATAAACATGGCGACGGAGGACAGGGAGCATATCCTCCGAACGCAGCAAAGTAGTAGAGGGTGTACCATGACACGCTTATTTAGCGAGGAAGTCTGCACGCTCATTCCCGGGAATTCCTACATGCGCGGGGATCCAGCACAGTGTGATGGAACGATTAGCGCAGTGTAATTTGTGTATTGTGTGGATGATAGTCTTGACCAATGGGTCCTTGGGGGCAAATACACATAAGGCTTGCAGTGCACTCTTTGAGTCACTACAGATAACGACCCGTGGAGAGTTCCTCGACAATGAAGAGATGGTGCTTAAAGCACCTTGAATAGCCCATAATTCAGCAGTGAAAACCGTGGAGTGATGGTGTAAGGTACTTTGAGACAAGCCATGGTCTGAGACTGCAGCGCAACCCACGGCATCCGCAGTTTTCGAGCCATCGGTGTAAATGAAAACAGCCGGGATGTGATCATCAAGATGTTGTAAAGCGAGATGTCGACGTTGAGATGGGGCTTGGGCATCAAGTTGATCTGCTAAGTGAAAGCAAACTGTAGGGTGTTTTAGGGTCCACGGAGTGATGTGACTAGGAGGGGGAGTTATGGGAAGCAGAGGCCGTGCCATAGACAGGGCTACCATAATCTAGGGCTGAGAGGATGGTAGCTCTGTAGAACAGTAAAAGCGTAGCGCGATCTGCGCCCCAATGGACTCGTGCGACTGTTTTCAGAACATTCATTCTCTGGAGGCAACGTGCCTTTAAGCAGGCAATGTGACTCTTCCAATTGAGGTGAGTATCAAAGATTAAACCAAGGAACCTGGTATGTGGAAGGATCTGAATATTAGAATGTCCCATGGTGAGAGTAATGGACTGGTTACGTAAATGTCGAACATTTCTATAGAATACAACGGCGTTAGTCTTTTCAGCAGAAAATTGAAAACCCAATTTGGATGCCCAAGAGTGGATGGATTTTAGAGCAATGTTGAGACGCCGTTGTATGTGAGTCAGACTGGGAGAAGTATAATATATTGCGAAGTCGTCCACATACAAGCTATACGATATTTCAGGTGGGAGGCTGCGTATGACACTATTGATCGCCATAATAAAGAGTAAGCTGCTAAGGGCACATCCTTGTGGTATTCCATTAATTTGTGACATAATGTCCGATAGGAGACCATTATTTTTTACCTGGAATGTACGGTTAGAGAGAAAATTTTGTAAAAAGCAGGGAAGAGGACCCCGCATGCCAGAATCGTGTAAAATTTTAAAATCCTGTGTCTCCATGTTGTGTCATAAGCCTTAGCAATGTCAAAAAATATTGCCACTGTGGGTTGGTTCTTGGAGAACCCATCACATATTTGGTGTTCAAGGCGAATAAGTGAGTGCAGTGTAGAACGGCCAGGGCGGGAACCATTCTGATATGGGGATAGGAGGGCATGTGACTCAGCGTAATGTAAAAGTCGAGGATTGATAATTTTTTCCATTAACTTGCAGAGGCATGAGGTAAGAACAATCGGTCTGTAATTTGTGGGAAGACTATGATCTTTTCCAGGCTTCGGTACGGGTATAGTGTAAGCATGCCGCCAAGACGGTGGGAAGTAGTTACTTATCCAAAACTGATTGTACAGTTGTAAAAGATGTTGTAGCGCACGTGGATGGAGGTGACGGATGAGAGCGTACGAGAATCCATCCGGGCCAGGAGTAGTGTCTGTACACAGGTCGAGCGCGTGTCGCAATTCCGGAATTGAAAAAGGGGTGTTATATTCATGTGTTTTCCCGCTATGAAAAGATAGCGGGCGAGATTCCTCCATACATTTATAACGAAGAAATTGACGAGGCAATGACTGGTCTGAGCTGACGTGACAGAAATGTTTGGCATGTATGGCAGCGATGTCAAGGGGGTCATGTGTAAGCGAGTCCGAGGCAGGGTCTTTGAGTGGAGAGAGTGGAGGCCGTACAGTGCGTCCGTTGATACTGCGAAACTTTTTCCATAAAGTAGAGAGAGGGGTGCGGGAATTGAAGGACGAGATATATGATCGCCATGAAAGTATCTTGTTGTCAAGGATACTGCGTTTGACAACTGCACAGATCTTGTTATAGAACGTTTTAAGGGCAATTTTTTCAATAGTGATGGTTATAAGGTCAAAGTAACGATTAGTGGAAAAAAGCCGGGGGGAAACAGTCTTTAAACGCCGCTGCCTAACACTCAGACGCTTAAGAAGGCGTTCCACACGATGCTTGAATTTTATCATTTGGGCTAGAGTGGGCGTCCACCAAGGGACCTGGCGAGGGTGCGTCAGCGAGGAGGTAAGCGGGATATGAGTGCGTGCAATGGAGTTCAGGAAGGACGAAAAATAATCAAAATTGTGGGCAGGGGAAGAGGTAGGGGAGAAGTCCGAAACGTCTGCAGAGGAGTGCGTATAAGACGTCGAATCGGCTTTAGAGAGATTATAACTCGATATTTGAGGGGAGGATGCAGGGCACAAATACTTAAGGAGTATAGGGTAGTGGTCGCTGGAGAAGCGATCCTGTAAAACAGACCAGTCAAATAGGGGAGCTGCGTCATCCGAGGCAAAGGAAAGATCAACAGCGGAAAATGTACAGTGGGTAGCAGATCTGTAGGTGGGGGTGTCAAAGTTGAGACAACAAAGAGTAGAATGAAGGAGATATTTTTCAATTTTATCGCCTGGGATGTCTGTGTTTGGGTTGCCCCAAAGGGGAGAGTGTGCGTTAAAGTCGCCCAGAATAAGGTACGGTGGGGTCAGTTGTTGTACTAGTTGATGAAGGTCTGAAGTATTGTAATGACAGGAGGGTTGATTGTAGGAGGAGCAAACAGTCAAGGAAGGAAGGTTTGGTAATGAAATGGAGACGGCAGTTGTTTGAAAAGGGTTGGGGTCAAGGGTGACAGGAACAAATACGCACTTATAGTGCACAAGGATGGCCGTTCGGAGATGTGAAGGGGTTATAGGGGAGCTAGCAGCAACAGTATAATGCCTGGGGGGGATAACAAAATTGCCTACATGTTGGAGGCAAATGCATAATGGTGAATATAATTTAAGTAATCGTTGTAATTCTCCCATATGGAGGCGAGTTTGGTATCCGTTTATATTCCATTGCAAAATGTTATATGCCATCAAGAATAGGATTGTCAGAGTCATCGACAATAGAGGTCTCTTGAAGAGAGTCTGGTAAAGGTTGTGAGTGTGGAGAGGGTTGTGTGGATGGAGGTGAAGGGGTAGATGTAAGGTCTGTAAATTTTTCAGAAATAGCTGTGAATTGTGTGACTAGTTTAGGAACAAGGGTGGGGCAGTGGAGGAGTTTTTGGCGCAGAGTGTTCATAAATAGATAAGCGGAGGTAACATCTTCATCAGGGTTAGGGGGAAGTGTACGTGTGGTGACAAATTCCTGCGTCCGAGCAAGGAGGCAGGGATCCGTGGCACAGATATGGGGTGTGATGTAATTACGGAAACAAATTGGACATCCACATTTGTCAGGTGGGATATTGGTGTGACATATCAATACAGGAGATTGTGAGGGGCTCGGGGTATGATGAGTCTTTATCGAAGGTTCGTCAGATGATGGTGTCGTAGGGTTAGCAGGAGTTTGTGGGGGAATGTCTCTAGGTTTGGGAGCATCGGGATCTGGGCAGTGGGGAGCGGCTAACGGAACATGTCGCTCAAGGTTACAGGGAGGATCAGGCGTGGTGAGGGTGGTACGCACATTGACAGGAGGTTGGTGAACATCAAATCGGGATTGTGATAGCTCTATATTAGTCAAGTCAGAATCCAACAGGTTATTGTCCTTCAGGAATCTCTGCATCAAGTCCTTGGGCATAGGATCAGATTCACAAATATGGGTGACACAATAACAAGGAGTCGGGTGAATTTGAGCATCTTCCGCTGGAGCTCGCTTGGAAAGAAATTTGTGAAGATGTTCGGTGAGTACTGTACGGGTAGAAGTCTTGTGCTGAAGTAGAAAGAATCGGCCGCAGTTATGGCAGCCACAGTCCGGATCGTGGGTAGGCATAACCCACTTCTGTGTGGTGGAACCGAGTTTCGAGGTCCGGGATAATGACCGGATAGGACTTGCAACCTTACGCTTTTTCCGAGGCTGCGACTGGGTGGAGCGAGATTGGGGAGAAGTCTCTATATCTGGTACTGTGTTACATTCCATGAGGTTCTCTTCGGCAGTCATGTTCCAAAACTCAGTATCATCGGTCAAGTTAGTAAATCCCTCGAACCTGTTAGAGGTGGATAGGTCCGGGGAGTTAAGGTGAACTAAACGGAAGGTATCATTGGTGGGGTAATGTTGTGGGCTAATAGGTGGTGCCGGAGGCTGCTCTGGACGCTGGTGGTCAGAGGAGTCAGCGGGTGTAGTTGATTCAAACCGTCGATATGGAGGAGATTTACCTTCCTGCCTTAATTGTGCTGCAGCAGACCGGAAGGGGAGTCCTTTTGTGGCCTGTAAATGTAATACGTCACGATGAAACGCAAAGTGCGGGCATGTTCTGTCATTGGCTTTGTGGGACCCGTCACAATTTGCACAACGGGGCGCGCTGGCTTGACAATTGTTGAGAGCATGTTGTTCAGAGCCGCAATTTAAGCAACGAGCATTGAGAGCCCGACACCGTGGGGTTGAATGCCCAAGCTTCCAGCAATTTGTGCATTGTCTCGGCTTGTTAACATACCTTCGTACCTGCAGTTGGCGACCTGCAAGACGGACATGCATAGGGAGGTCATGGCGCTTAAAATAGATTTTGACAATGCGTAGTGGGGGCCGATTTCCACGCTGAGGAGCAGTATAAGTGTCAACTTTAACAACAGTGGGGTCAGTTCTTTGCAATAATTTTAAGATACGATTGGTTGAGTCTGTAAAGCTCTGATCTGCAAATTCGAAGTCGGAAGGGAGCACAACCGTGCCAGTACACTGATTCAGGTATTCATCTGGTTTACCTGTGTATCTGTCATTGGGGGTGTCGAGGTAGGCTTGTAAGGCTTCTGATTGCTCCTGTGTTTTCACCTCAATCATGCGCTTGGCCGATCCAACAGCATGCATGGTGAAGTCACCAATATCTTGTGCGAGAGTATCGTATAGACTGAAATCATCCATAGGTTCACCAGAGACCGTGAAAAACCGTGACCAATCAGGGGGACTGAACATAGCGTTATAAGTGTCCTTCGAAGCAGGGGTATACGTGTTACGTTTACGCCTTTGTCGGTTATGCGAAGGTACGAACGGTTGAAGCGTGTGAATGGTAGAGGAAATACCGGCAAGGTCTTTTCCTGTACCTGCATTAATGGCCCGTTGAGATCGTGGAGGTACAGAAGCAGGTTTAATTGAGGTAGGAGATCCTGCATCCGGAGGGAAGATGGTAACAGATGGAGTCACAGACGGGTCAGGGATGCAAGAAGCATCTGTAGGGGTGTCAGCTGAGGGCATGCGAGGTTCTTCATTAAGGTTGTCAACGGAATGAAGAGGTAGGCTAAGGCTAGAATCATAATCTGGTAATTTAGAAGTTAAAGTCGAGACTGTGGGGTTGTCATCACTATTATTGATCACAGAGGCAGTACTGTGCATAGGAATTGATGCTGGGGAGATCACCTGATGGATCTCACTACCCGACGATGGAGAATTCGTCACAGTATCCTTAGGAGGTTTGCCAAGGTCTGTGGGTGCCATGCCTGAGTGGGGAACTCCGGCACTGTTGGCAGCAGGGGAAGGGTCCTTGAGGCAGTCCAATTTCTCGCAGGGGTCGGCGTCGGAGGGGGCAATTTTAGATTCCATAGGACGAATATTTCTAAATTCATCTGAGTCAGATTCCAAACCCACCATGGAGCCACAATTAGAGGACGGGACGACTGCCCTAGGAATTCTTGCAGATATACACCCCGACTAATGCACCTTAAGGGCCGTCGATCCGTCGATCGCCGACCCAGCACAAGGGTTAGGGTTTGGCATAAAAGTTTCCCCTCGCTCGAACACGTCGGGTACCACAGTTCGACGGGTGTAGGGATTGCCGACCCACAACACCCTCCAACGAAACCAAAGAGTGAGTACGGTCGTTTACCTCATGACAGTCACGGTGCTCCCAAAGGAGGGGACAGCGGGACGAAGGGAAAAACGGAAAACAGAAAGGATGAGAAATGATAGGGCCCACTACAATTAGTTGGGGGCGGCAGGAAGGGTGGGCATGCGGGCATGCACTCCCCTCCTGCCGCCTCCGTCAGCCCCCGCACGTGTTCAAAAGTGAAACCAACGAAGCAGGCAGAGCGGGGGTCTCGGTGTAGGAAAAACTGTGTGATGTGTGTGTGTGTGGTGTGAGAGGTGTGGAAATTCCCGGCGCGACCGAAGCCGCTCCAAGGACCCGTGCCCCCAGGAGGGGGCATTATTGCTTCCTTTTATCTTTCTGATGAGGTAGCGTGTTTGCTGACGTTCTCAGCGTATTTTTCTTCACTTAGTGAAGTTTTTTCTGGGTCCCGAGTCAGTCTTCCCTTTGCCGGAAGTGTGTGCTACAGTGGTGTGTTGGCGGTGGTTCCTGTTGTGATATAATTCAGTGCTTTTTGTTTATATTCCGACATGTTTACTTTTATCCGTCTGCCTAGGCCTAGCCAGCCTCTTGTAGCTTTGCCACATGTACAAGTGTTATTGATTTATATTATAAATATGTACTACTGTGTCATGTGTGTCCTGGTTTAGTTGTGTATTGGCTAATTCCACGGACTATTTATGTGTCCTGGGTTAGTTGTGTATTGGCTAATTCCATGGACTATTTGTGGGCCCGGGGTTAGTTGTGTTTTGGCTAACTCCTCGGTCCTGTGAGGCGTTCAGATGGTATCTGGACGGGGTGGGTTGCTTTTCCGGCGGGTTTTTCTTGGTTACACCGTGAAAAATCCGGCTGGTTGCCGAGTTTTGGCCACACGTGGTTTAAAACAGGCTTGTTTCCCCGGCGAGTGGGTGTCTGAGGCTCTCCAGGACTGCGTCTCTGTGGTGGTGCCTGCGTCAGGCTCCCTATGATTCCCGGCGGGATGGCTGTACCCATCTAACAGTGTTCATGCGGACACGTGTTGTGTGTAGTTTTTTCCCGGTTTTGCAAAGCCAGAAAAAACTAAACTGTTGTTGTTTGGTTTTCCTCCCCGGCGATCTTTTACAAAGAAGTGGGGATAGGAACAATTGGGGTTAAGTTTTTAAAACGTAAAATCACATCCGGCGGGTGCACCTTGGAAGGGTGGGATGAACGAATTTGCAAAATTCAGTTTAGTTGACCAGACAATTGAGGGATGCATTGTGTATCGCCGCCTTCAACATACGGCGATTTAGGGCACAATTGGGGTTAACTTTTTTAACTTAAATTCACACCCGGCGGGTGCTCCTTGGAAGGGTGGGAATAACGAATTTACAATTCAGTTTAGTTAACCAGACAATTGAGGGATACGTTTTGTATCGCCGCCTTCAACATACGGCGATCTAAAAAGACACTTCGGTAGAAGTCAGATCTCGTATTTTTGTCAGGCTTCCCAGTTTTTGATCTGCGAGATAATTCAGGGGCCGGCGTCTTTTTAGTTTTTTTTTCTCCAAAATTGAATCTTGAAACAAACACCACCGAAAAGACTAAATCAGTTATAAACGCCATGCTGGTCTTTATATTATGTCAGAGGGTATTCATAAATCTTTTGGACAAGTTAAGATATTCTGAAATCTTTACTTAGGAACCCCACCGCGTAGCGAGCTGTAGTCGTTGAGTATTGCGTCTCGTTACCCGGCGGGTTATTTAACACTTGTGTGCGAACATGTTGGGTTAACCTTATGAGCATTAATTCCTGGAAATTTTCTTTTTTTCCAGAGCTGGGTCCCGGCGGGTCTATATAGAACCTGGAGTAAGTTTCCCACCAGTCTCTGTCATGGCTACCTTTGCCCCTGTTTTTGCTCTATGCATTACGCCCTCCTGTTCAGGTATCCCTATTTTTGTGCACACCCTTTGCATTAAATGTGTTAAATGTCTCGACCGCTCAAGGGGCCTCTGGGTGATGCGGAACTGTACCTTTTGCTCTCAATTAAGCCATAAAGTTTTACAAGACAATGATAAGACCGCAGCGGTCGCTTTACGGGAGGTCAGGCAGCAGATGACCACTTATACTACTACAGTGGCTCATAAGTCACTTCAATGCGATAACGTACCTCTTTGGGATAAGTTACTAATTGAGCACCCCCCCCATTAAACGTCCCTCTAGAGTAACTGTACGAAAGCCGGCAGAGACTGGACAGGGTCTTACACTTTCTCCAGCCCCAGGAACATCTAAGAGACAGCGAGAACCTACGCCCCCGGTGGCAGCCTCCTCGTCACGGGCGCGATCCAGGTCCAGGTCCCCTCTTAGACAGCAGCCGCCTAGTCTCTCTTCTTCGCCGGCGAGTAAGAAGAACAAGACAGAGGGGTCCACCAGTGGTTATAGCGAGAAATCTTCAAAGTCCAAAGGCAGTTCGAGGTCGCACCGTAGCCACAAATCTTCTCGAAAAGACTCACATGATCGAAAGGCCTCCCGGCGTTCACCGGAGTCTAGTGCCTCTCGTCATACCTCTACCCCCGACAGAGCTAGTGTTCAATCTAATGGGGCTAGTGTAGTGTCAGCACCAAAAGACAGTTTGCCACTTAGTATTCTAACCTTAGAATTGGAGAGTTCAGTGGACAGTGATCGTCCTATAGCAGAGTCAAGTGGGAGCTCCATAATTGAGGGAATATCGGACTCCCAAGGGAGTGCAGGCCAAGGCCTGGGTGTATGGCGGTATTCTCGACCAGGGACTGAAAGCCCACGTCTGGCTCAAAATACACAAACAGTGGCTGATGTCCACCGGGACGCGGCGATCCCATCATCCATTCCAGACTTTTTTTTTTTTTTTTAAAAGACCTCCGTCTACGTATTGTGAAAAACCTGTTATCCTCCGGCAAATTGTGGGGTTGAGTGAGTGAAGGGGGGGGACAGTGAATGAAGGAGGATGCATGTTTTTCATAATACGTGTTGCTAGCCCCAAACGCGCGAGCAACTGTGGCTTTCAACCATCCGACACATCCCCTTTTATTAATGTGCATCACACATGTTACATACAAATAAGGTTTATGTTTTGTTTTACCCTACTGTGGAAAGACTACGGATACACCACTCCTGCCGGGGCCTCACGCAGTGGCATGACCCAGTCCTGTCGAACTGAGCTCATGACGCTGGTGGCATTGCCCCGGAGGATAGCCATCCCTAGTCTTTGCTTGAGCCAGAGGGTTTCCCGGGGTTCTCCTGAAACTTCTCTGAATTTACGGCCTATTTCATTCACCATCTTAAGAGTGGTAGGGCCGAAGACTCCTGAAGTTTCGAATGCCAGGGGCTCGAACTGATGAATTCTGGCGATGGCTTGATATTTTTCTCGCTTTTTATTTTCTGCTATCCGGGCGGCTTCACCTGCTTCGTCGGCGTTTCTGGCGGCGTTGGTTGTGGAGAAAGTGTCAACACATGTGGCATCCCACACGAGGCACCGGCCATTCTTGTAAGAGAAAGTGGTCATCCCATCTGGCCGTTTGCCGTCTTCTCTGTGAAGTCCATGTGGTTCGAGGATTGATGCACAGTTAGCACTCTGCAGGGCCCGTTTTATGACATCATTTAGTGCAGAGTGTCTTGGCAGGCGGCCTGCGTTGTAATTACATGACAAGGCATGGTGACCTTGAGCATCCATCCTCCCATCACACTTGCAAGTGTGTGGGTGACAAACTGCCGCACCCACTCTGAGCGCGATGGCGACCCGGAGCGCTTCAGCATCCAAGTGAGTACCAAGAGGTGGGATGGGGATGGCGTGTAACCACAAGCCACTCTCCGAACGGGCGGCTGCCTGGAGGCGTGCTTTTGCAACCTGGTCTGCATTGGTTAGGAGATTTTCTTGAGTTTTCTTCGCCGAGATGGTATCCCACGCTTTCTGCTTGCTCCTGGAGGTACCCTGAGGCTCCTCCTCTACTCCTGTACTTCCCTTCCAGGTGTTAATCGCTGCTGTTACGTCCCCATTAAGTGTCATTCCGGGTTTAGAATAAAGGATGGACAATACGAGGTCGTTGGTCGCGATGAGGGAAGAGATAAAGGCTGGGGAGGCAATATCCGAGGCTCTCCGTATGCCCAAGCCCCCGAGGCAGACAGGAAGGGTGGCTTGTGTCCAGGCCCGTTCTTTAAATTCCACGTTGGTGATGCTGGTCACTGCTTCTCGGATTATGCTGTCTAATTCTTGGAGGCCGCCATTGTTCGTGTAAGTCATCGATGTGCGCAGGAGGTATTGGAGTTTTGGGATGGAGAAACAGTTCTTGAGCAGGGCCAGAGCTGAGTGGGCATCGATGTGTATCAGGCGACTCATGAGACGTTGAAGCTCCTCCTTTTTAACTTGAAGTGCTGGTGGGATTGCTGCCAGAGTTAGTGGGGAACCTAATAGGGTTTGCTGGTGCTCCTGAAGGATCTTTACATCTGGCAATATGTTTCGGAACAGGGCCTGAGTCTCTTCTCCTTGTTCACGTGTGTGGTTGAGGAGAACAAGTTCACATTTGGTGTCATTTATCACTAGCCCGGCCTGGCCGAGGTCAGTTATGATGTTATTTAGGTCGGTTAGAACGTTCTCTACTGACCCACCCAAGGTTGCATCGTCCAGGTACCATACATTCAGCTCTGACCTTACTTTGTTAGCTGCTGCATCCACCCCTATTGAGAAAAGAGCAGGACCACCTGGATCTCCCTGCTGTAACCCGGTCTCTGATGGGATTACCGTCTCGCCAAAAATCAGGATTGAAGGTTTGGAATAAGCCTGCCAAAGTAGGGGGTACAGAGTGGGGATGTGTTCTTGAGCTGCACGGAGGAAGACATCCCTGCGAATGCTGTTGAATGCGTTCCGCATGTCAATCTTTAGAAGCACTCGTTTTTCTTGGGCTTGGCTGAGGTAGGTGCGGGTTGCGTGTACAGCAGCTTCACACCCCCATGGAGTTCCGAAACCTAGTTGAACTGGTCTTAAGTGTTGACCTAGGCCATTCGAGAGTGGTTTCAAACCCACCTTTGTGGCAAGGCGGCGGAAGGTGTTCCCTACTGCTATTGGGCGCACACCGCCATCTTTTATTGCCAGTGCACAGAGTGATGCCCCAAAAAATAGGGGTGTGGCACAGTCGGGTACTTCCCCTCTTAAAACCATGTTGATGAATTTGGTGAGGGTTTCCAAGAGTGCCTCCCCAGCAGCTCCTGATCCCTGACCCAAGAGGCCTTTGAGGTGGGCGGGTCGGACACCATCTGGGCCCGCGGCTGAGCCTGCTGGGAATGAAGTCACTGCGGCGACCACCTGCTCCTTCGTGACAACTAAAGGTTGGCGCATCTGGTCATTTGGGGCAGGGGGGAGGTTTAGGTCCCTAGGTGTAGGTGGGTGCTTTTCTTGTAGGGCTTCAACAACTTCGGTGCCTTGACCAGCAAAACCTTCTGAAGAGGACAACAGTCTGATGGCCCCTTTGATGTCACTATCCGCCAGCTTCGCAGCGACCCTCTTACGTAGCTGTTCAGCCTCTTCCTCTTCCTTCTCCTGGTGCTTCTGGGCCCTGTTTGGTTGCTGTTCGGGGGGTTCCACCAGTTTGCTTCCATCCATATACTGTGCTACTTGACGTTTCACTCTGGTGGCTAGTGAAACCTGAAGATGGTCTTGTATGTTGGTTCTGGGTGGTTTTCGGAGGGCCCCATAGGAGAAACCCAGGAGCCGTGCCCATGCGAGGGGTGTCTTGAGCTGTAGGGCCTGCTTTATGATGGTTGTAAGGGCCTCCGCCACTTGGATTCTGGCTCCTTTAGGTACCCGGGCAAGGACCTGGATCCGCGCTTTCCATTTGGTCACCAGTTGGGTCAAGTCGGCGACCGGTGTTGCCGGTGTTGCCCCGGTTGGCTCTGCAGTGGGCCCTGGGCATGCGAGACATTTCCAGTTTGGTTGTTCTCCTGATGTTTTCTTTGTCAGCTTAGCACAAGATAAATGAATAGATCTAAGACAGCCGGAACATTTTCGCGAATTCTTTCTTGCATTGGTTGTTCCGCACTTAAGACACTTAGTATCTGCTAGGCCATAGTCTTCCAAGATTATCCGTTCCTCTGCCTCTACCAAGCCGTCCTCCTGATCTTCCCGTGGTGCTTCCATCTCTACCATGTCTCCCTTGTTTCAGAAACCCCGGGAAATCTCTCCTGGCACATATCTAGATTATTGCTGTTGTTATTAATGTATAATTGGCTGGATGCATAACAATTCACTTATCATAGTCGACCTTTCTGATGGGATATGTAAAAAACAAAAAGAAACAAAAAACATCACATATCATAGTCAACCTTTCTGATGGGCAATTGGCCTGCTTCTCCTAAAGCTAAGTGGTTAAATGTATAAATCCTCGGCATTGGGCACTGGTACAACTAAAAGATCTAACTGATTGAAAGGAAGCACGCCAATTATATCCTATGATTACTTACACTGGCGACGCCACCCTGATGTTGAGTATTAATGAATGCTTGGGATATTAATAATGCTGTCAACATCAAGATAGGGAGAGAGCCAGAGAGTGAGCGAGAGCCAGGATCTGAGTGGGTAACCGGATCTAGGGCAGCAGTTATGGAAAAATTATTAAATTGTACAAAATGTTAAGAGAGAGAGAGAGAGAGCAGGGGCGGGGGCGAGGGAGAAAGAAAGCGAGCTGGAGAGGGGGCTGGCCTGGTTGGGTATGAAAGATGTTAGAGCAAAACAAATAACTAAAATGATAAAAAGCGATCTGAAGTTATAGATAACCAAAAAAATAATGGCAATGAGGCGGTTAAGTGCGGTGATTGAAAGTGGATGGAAAGATGTTAAGGATAAAAAGGAGAGAGAGAGAGAGAGAGAGAGAGAGAGAGAGAGAGAGAGAGAGAGAGAGAGAGAGAGAGAGAGAGAGAGAGAGAGAGAGAGAGAGAGAGAGAGAGAGAAATGAAAATGGACCTTGTAGCAAGTATTTCCTAAATGGTTAGAGAGAGGGAAATTAAAATGGACCTTATAGCAAATACTTCATAAAGGTTAGAATTGTTTGAGAAGTTGAAGGACCGAGGGTCAGGTCCTTGGGGTAGATGGAAGATGAGGCCTATGGTGGGGAACCATAAGGGTGAAACTGCCTGCCCTATAAACGGTCACCTCACTCACCTTGTGGTCACTGCTGGAGGTTTATGGTGCCTGGGCAGGGCTGGGCTAGTGCCTGACGGCTCCTTGTCCCCTCACTGATACTGGTAATAACACTCAAGATTAAACTAAATATGCTTTGTGGGCGATGTTTAAACAAGAAACCAGTTCTGTTTACTATGTGCCGAAACACCGTATCATCGCCGATCTTCTGATACGTATATGGGTCACTCAGCCCCACGATACCCCTCCGAAAATCCCCTCTTTTGAGGAGCTCAACCGACCTGTGTGCTCTCACTGTGCTCTCACTCACTCAGCCAGAGGTTCCAGACTTGTCTTGGTAACACGACGGGACTCCGGCGGCGGAATCCTCTCACGGGGAGCCAGATGACAAAGACGAGGTATCTATTATCTCGGACATGGAGGTGCAAGAGTCGGGTTCAGTTTTAGATGACGCACAGGATCGGAATGATTCACCTTTGAGTTCATCATCGAATAAATTTGTCACGGCAGAGGAAATAGATGGGTTACTGGTTAATGCTCTAACTAAATTTTTTGGCCAACAGCCGGAGACTCCTACAGTAGACCTGGGAGCTTCCATGACAAGTTCTAATGTTCGGCCTCTGATGACTTCTATTGCTTTGACTAAAATTCCTCACCCTCCCTCTATATCACCATCTGTGGTCACTAGGCCTGCTTCGGCGGCACTGACTACTTCTAGTGTAAGGGTTATAACGGATGTGAATCCGCCCCCTTTAGATAAAGCACCAATAAGAAAGGTAGCAATGCCCCTTTTATACGGTCCAGACGAGTCATGGGTACAATTGATCCCCACTAAACCAGAGGTCGCTCAACCTACCTTGTCAGGGGAACTTCCAGTGCCACGAGAGTGGGTAATCCAAGGCAATAAATCTAAAAAATTACGAGCCTTGGATACTTTGGGGAATGTACTAGATGTTAATGTTAAGGCCATTCCTAACTATTATCACCAGGACTATTTTGTATATACTGCTACACCTGCCCTGCCCCCTGCCTCAGCTTCTAAACTCTTTTCTGACTGGTCCAAGCATGATGGTTTTAATGACATAAAGACACTGTCAGCTCTCACTCCAGAATTAGATTTGCAAACTGTCACAGACACAGCCGCTAATCCAGTTTTGAAGGTGGGGCAGTTGGGCCCGGGACCTTGGGTGGAATGGGAGACGGAGGCTCAGAACTTTGCGACCACCTTCACCTCAAAATCTTCCCACCAAATTCCTCAGGATAGTCATTCTTGGTTCTCTATGCCAGTGTGTTCTGCCGGCGGAGTCCCATCGGCTTTGTTTGCTTTCTTAGCTGCCCCCAAAATCAATCTATGTGAACTCAAGGACCCTTTCACTACTCCTTCCCCAACTCACCTAGACCGGGAATTTAGGCTACGGGGGAAAGCGTATAGGCTTTTCTCCCAGTACATTGTGATGCACCAGGTGGCGAAATCGATGCTCCGATCCACTCAGGCAATCGCAGATGCGGATGCCAGAAGATCGGTTGAACTGTCTCGGCGATTGCTCCTTCAGACGTCAATTCAGTCATTGGGTGATATCCGCACAGCCTTGCTTGAGGCGGTACGAGCGAGACAAGATCTCAGGATGTCCTTGGTACGAAAACTTCCTGATCGAATTGCGAATCAGGTGGTCATGTCACCAGTGCTAACTCCCTCTTTAATGTCCCCTGATGTGTGGAGAACGGTTTTTAATATGGCTCAGGCCTTTAAACATAGTCCCACCCCTTCTAAGAAACCTGCCTTTAACTTTCCCAAACCCAAGCCAGTCGCAAAAGCACAACCGGGGGGATCTAAGCCCTTTCACCTACCTAAGTCCTCCTCCCCCCAAGGTCAGTACAGGTATAGACAGGGTAAGTTTACAGGTCAGAAAGGACGAGGCTATAACAAACCAGGTCAGGGCCCGTCTTCTGCCAACGCCGGCCAGCCGGCTAAGCGTCCACCACCACCACCATAAAAAAACTAAAGTCTCTCTCACTCCCGGGGCCGGTCTCAAGGCGGGTGGATTCGAGGGTAGTACAGCCGGCGAACCCTTGTCTGCTAACTGGGTCGTTCCGAACGTGTCACCAAGCATGGCTGTTAAATACTTGGGCAAGGATGGTGGTACGCAAAGTCATCACTTGGCAGTGGCTCCGGCGACCTCGTTTACGTCAGCCGACAACGGCGAATCTAGTTTCATTAGAGGTGGAGTCACTGATCAAGGAAATGATAGCCAAGAATGTCATCATCCCGGTCCCTCAAAATTACCCAGTCTTCACATCCAAGCTATTTTTGGTACCCAAAAGGGACAGTGTTCAGATGAGACCCGTTGTAGACCTGTCTTATCTGAACCTTCACATTCACAACGAGTCATTCAGGATGTTAACAGTGCACCTAATCAGGCTAACACTTCCGCAGGGAGGTTGGATGTGTTCCTTAGACCTGACAGACGCTTATTGGCACGTCTCGGTAAACAAAAGATTTCAAAGATTTCTGGCCTTACGGATCAGGCATCAAAATTATGTTTTTCAGAGGATGCCATTTGGATTGAACCTGGCACCTCGCTTATTCACAAAATTAATCCGGCAAGCCCTGATGCCATTGTTAAAACAAGGGATCAGGATTTTGTGGTACCTAGACGACTGGCTAGTGGTGGCAGAGACGGAGCAAGATAAATCATGTCAACATAACATTAAAACATGTCAAAACTCTAGGGTTCAAGGTAAATCTGGTAAAGTCAAACCTTGTTCCCTCACGAGTAGTTCAGTGGATAGGGCTGGTTTGGGACACAGCTGCTCTCACTCTGAGTCAGAGTGTGGACAATCGAAACAGATTTTGCAGGAAACTGTTCCTGTTCCTTCACAGTCTGACTATGACACGGAGAATCTGGGAGTCTCTGGTCGGCTCTCTTAACTGGATTCAACTAACTGTAATGTTGGGCCGGTTGAAAGTAAAACGTTTAATATTGGAGGGCAACAAATATTTTCCACTATTGCCGGCGGAAAAATTATGGCCCATACCAAAATTAATCCACAACTTACTAGCGGTCTGGGCGAAGAGGGAAATGTTGCACTCAGTAATGTCATGGACCTCTCCTCCGCCGACAGTATGGGTAGACACGGATGCGTCAGGAACGATAGGTTGGGGCTTTCAGTCAAACCAAGGGCACCAGGGTCAAGGGCTTTGGTCCCATTTAGAAATCTCCCACATCAATGTCAAAGAATTACTAGTCCCCTTATATTTCCTTCAGGCTCACGGCTCTACTTTACGGGGCAAGTCGGTGGCCTTCAGAATGGACGATCTGAATGCAGTTCACTGTATTCAGAAACAAGGGTCAACGAGATCTCGGAAGTTGCTAAACGTGTCAGAAGAGATTTTTATTCTAGCCAACAGGCTGGACATTCATCTTCACGCATCTTATCTCCCAGGTGTAGCAAACATCTGGGCAGACGCTCTGTCTCGGAGACAGAGCACAACAGTAGAATGGGAGCTCAAGCAACCCATTTTCAACCAAATGATTGCAGAACTTTACCATCCACAAGTGGATCTGTTTGCGTCCGAGGAGACTCACAAACTACCAATGTACCTCACCCGCCGGACGATAACGCCGGCAGGGGGGCCAGACGCCCTGGTGACAGACTGGAACAGGTGGAGTTCCATCTATCTGTTTCCGCCGCCAGACGCATCTCTAATGTGCTACGTAGTAAACAAACTACGAGATTATCGGGGCTTAGTCTCGCTAATCGCGCCCCTGTGGCCGGTGCAGTTGTGGTACCAGCAATTGAAAACGTGGTGCCCGCACCCGGTGTCGCTCCCGGTCGGGTTTTTCCACTTAGACACGATTGGCAACCTAGCGACCTCGCTGACTTTTGCATTATGGACATTCAGGAGGCCAAGTGGCTAGCACCGTATGGTAGAGACGTGACCAATAAATTAATGAATCAATATACTCAGTCTACAAAACGAAAGTATCAATCACATTGGCAAGCCTTTACTTCTTGGATCCTTAGGACAGAACAAACTGTGCCCTCGGTGGCTTTAGTTTTTAATTATTTAAATTATCTGTTCGAGCAGAAACGTTTATCTGTGGTAACGTTAAAAAATCACTTAACAGCGATTAGGATGCCATTTTGGGACCTTACCGGTCTCACTATACCAGTCGTGGAGGAAACAGGTTTTATGAGGGCATGTTTTAAACTCCGTCCACCTCCCCGTCAGCTCATGCCTACTTGGTCTCTGGACAAAGCATTGTCATTACTTCATTCCCGTCTGTACCAAAATACTGCAGATTTTACATTACTCTTAAAAAAGACAGTATTCCTTTTGGCTTTGGCCACCGGGAACAGAGTGTCTGAGCTGGCGGCGATGATCAACACACCTATTTGCCTCAGGTTTGGTAGGCTTAATGAATGTATTCACATTGCACCTTCCCCAGGGTTCATAGCCAAGAATGAGCACAGTGAACACGTGTTTTCTGAGTTCACTGTGCCGGCGTTGAAAAGGGGAAAGGTGCACCATAATTTATGTCCAGTGCAGGCTCTAACCAAATATTTGAGAGTAGCTCCTCTAAACCCCCAGGGTGCTTTATGGGTAGCAAGTACGGGTAAGCGCTTGCTGAAATGTAGATTGGCTTCTCTTTTGGTCGAGGTCATTAAAGAGAGTAATCCCGGCATTGTGGGTAGGGCCCACGATTTACGCAAATGGGCAGCCTCTTTGCGTTTCCTTAAGAATTTTTCTGTGGAAGATATTACGTCCACACATTTGTGGGCCTCTAATCATACGTTTTTTTGACTCGATACCTGTCAGTAGCTCTAGACAAACCTTCCTTGCCATGTATAGCTTTAAGGCAGAGGGTCTAGGTGGCCCTTAAGTAACTTTTGTTTACTTTCAAGGAAAAGGAGGGGGGGGGGGGGGTGCAGTCAGTGTAACATAGGACACCCTAGACCCCGCCGGAGTATAAGAGCTGTGATACGAGTTATGGGTAATGTGATATGAAAATTTATCTGCAGGAAATTGTGCTAGTACAATGGTAGTACAAACAACAGTGTTGTTATAGTAGTTTTAGCTGTGAAAGCAATTTAATTTTAAGCATTGGATATATTTTGCAGATATATCCACTAGTATTATGGGGTTATATGTGCACATGTAAACTTATAAGTTTTTATTTTTCACTACTTATGTTGAGTGGGGTGCCTTTTTAACTTACAGATCTGTTCGCAGAGTCCCGAGAGTTAACCATTTTTATCAAGCAGGCTTCTTTGGAGCACGCTCCTGCTTGAACCTCTTTTTGTATATACTGTATGTGCTGCGCCAATAAATATATATTTTTTCGAAGTAAGAATACTATGTGGTTGTTTGATTATCTGCTTTTACTAGAGTTATGATATGATTACGAATGTCCTCCTCCAGTCTTAGATATCAGGCATGTTCGTCAATGATGGAGGGGCCACTAATAAATTATAGGTTTGACTCCTGTAAGGAGATAAAGAAAACCTAATATTTAGTAGTGGCCCCGTAATCATTGACGACTGGGGCCCTCCCGACCATCCCCTTCCCATTCGTTGATGTATTAAGGATTTTGGTTTACTTGATATGTCAGTGAAGGAAGAATGACGCCTGAGTCAGCGTCTGGTCAAAGATCCACACAAGTACATCCACGATATTATGGAAAGCTTATTGAATAGTTATTCTTATTTTCTTTTTCTTTTTATTTTTTACGAAGTTTTTTCGTAGTGAGAACCCAATTCATAATGACTGAAGCCATGAGTGAGGTTGCGTGCGCTCATGATGAAGGCTCCTCAAATTTGTTATGCTCTGCGCGGTAGATTCAAACTACGGCAGATGAGTGTTTCAAGAGGGTGCCTTATGTAATAGGCATGTTCGTCAATGATTACGGGGCCACTACTAAATATTAGGTTTTCTTTATCTCCTTACAGGAGTCAAACCTATAATATATATATATATATATATATATATATATATATATATATTATATATTGAGTATATATCACAAATACACGTGAGCCACTAAATGTTTCTAATCTCTCAGTGGGGTTCGAACCTCCGACCGTCAGGACGATAGCCGACGCTTTAATCAACTACACGGCAGTCTTAGATTAGAAACACACACATATATATATATATATATATATATATACAGTAGGCTATATATATATATATATAGTAATAGATTGGGATATTACTCTTTACTTTTGGTACTTAAGTAATTCATTCGGTAAGTACATTTCTAGTTGGAAACTTTTACTTTTACTTCAGTAACTTTTTCAGTAAATACTTTTACTTGGACTTAAGTACAATCATTAAGTACTTTTTACACCCCTGACTATTACCCATCCCCCTTGCTCGTGGGGAGATGGTAACCGCCGGCTACATCCCTGAAAACTTTTCAATCTGAAAGGGGATTGAAACGCGAGACCTGCAAGATGGGTATCAGGCACGCTATCAACTAAGCCATAATTTATGGCTATGCATGAATGAACAGGGTAATCATGGTATTGAAATACTGTTCTTAATAAAAGGTAGGAATAATCCTACAACCTTGTACCATAATTTAGGATTGGAAAGTGTAGTGCACAATTTGTCCCACTCTGAATGAGTATAAACATTACCAGTAATACTGAGTGAATGAAGTTTTACTCGGGACTTTGTTAAAATTGAATTATCTCTAGTACTATGCTAAGCATATACAAGTGTTGTAAAAAGTTCTTGAAGGTGATTCTATTAATTACCAATTTGAATTTCGTCATCTAGGACTGCCAACTTGAATAATAATTGAATAGGCCTACCTGGAGTGTGCTAGTAGAACTCGGTAGGCCTATTGGTATAACTCGGTGTCTGGAACCGGAAATAAGTTAATATTGTTTGAATACCCGGAGTTGGTTGACAGAACTCGGTGTCTGGGAACCGGAGTTAATTGACAATATTAGACTACTCAGAGTTTTCTGGGACTCGGAGTGAAGTCACTATTGTTGTATACCCGGAGTTAGAAGTTATATAGGAACCGGAGATATGTTCTCGCTAGGGATACTCGGAGTTATGTTGGTAGAACTCGGTGTTTGGGAACTGGAGTTAAGACGCTTTTGTTGAATACCCCGAGTTAGAGTGGTATATAACTCGGTACATGGAAACCGGAGTATGTATTCTCTTTAACCTAAGACGTGCGCATGGGGGGTATGAGACACCACACTCCTGTGGGCACATATTTGAGCAGTTCCCATCACTAACATTGTTATTTTACCGTAAATAGCATTAATACTTATTCATATGCGCCTATTTTACGTTGATTACAAAGGTATTAACCTGTTACAGCAATAAAACAAGTGGAAACAGCGTTTGGATCGATTATAGGTTTGACTCCTGTAAGGAGATAAAGAAAACCTAATATTTAGTAGTGGCCCCGTAATCATTGACGATTATGCCTATTACATAAGGCACCCTCTTCAAACACTCATCCGCCGTAGTTTGAATCTACCGCGCAGAGCATAAAAAATTGAGGAGCCTTCATCATGAGCGCACGCAACCTCACTCATGGTTCAGTCATTATGAAATTGGGTTCTCACTACGAAAAAACTACGAAAAAACTTCGTAACAAATAAAAAACAAAAACAAAATAAGAATAACTATTCATAAGCTTTCCATATAATCGTGGATGTACTTGTGTGGATCTTTGACCAGATGCTGACTCAGGTGTCATTCTTCCTTCACTGACATATCAAGTAAACCAAAATCCTTAATACATCAACGAATGGGAAGGGGAAGGTCGGGAGGGCCCCAGTCGTCAATGATTACGGGGCCACTACTAAATATTAGGTTTTCTTTATCTCCTTACAGGAGTCAAACCTATAATTTATTAGTGGACCCTCCACCATTGACGATTATGCCTGATATCTAAGACTGGAGGGGGATATTCGTAATCATATCATAACTCTAGCAAAAGCAGATAATCAAACAACCCATAGTATTCTTACTTCGAAAAGATATATATTTTGGCGCAGCACATATATACAAAAAGGGGTACAAGCAGGAGCGTGCTACAAAGAAGCCTGCTTGATAAAAAGGGTTAACTCTGTGATTCTGAGCACAGATCCGCCAGTTAATAAGGCACCCCACTTAAAATAAGTGGTGAAAAAATAAAAACTTATAAGTTTACATGTGCACATATAAACCCCATAAAACTAGTGGATATATCTTGCAAAATATATCCAATGCTTAAAATTAGATTGCTTCACAGCCAAAAACTACTTACAAACAACACTGTTGTTTGTACTACAATTGTACTTGCACAATTTCCTGTAATGAATATTACAGAGAAATTTTCATATCACAACACCCATAAACAGTATCACAGCTCACATACTCCGGCGGGGTCTAGGGTGTCCTATGTTACACTGACTGCATCCCCCCCCCCCCCCTTTTCTTGAAATTAAACAATAAGTGACTTAGGGGCCACCTAGACCCTCTGCCTTAAAGCTATACATGGCAAGGAAGGTTTGTCTAGAGCTACTGAAAGGTATCGAGTCAAAAACGTATGAATAGAGGCTCACAACTGTGTGGACGTAATATCTTCAAGAGAAATTTTATTAAGGAAATGTAAAGAGGCTGCCCACTTGCGTAAATCGTGGGCCCTACCCACAACGCCGGGATTACTCTCTTAAATGACCTCGACCAAGAGAGAAGCCAGTTTACGTTTCATCAAGTGTTTACCCGTACTTGCTACCCATAAAGCCCCCTGGTGATTTAGAGGTGCCACTCTCAAATATTTGGTTAGAGCTTGCACTGGACATAAATTATGGTGCACCTTACCCCTTTTCAACGCCGGCACCGAGAACTCTGAAAACACGTGTTCACTGTGCTCATTCTTGGCTATGAACCCTGAGGAAGGTGCAATGTGAATACACTCATTAAGCCTACCAAACCTGAGGCAATTAGGTGTATTGCTCATCGCCGCCAGCTCAGATACTCTGTTCCCGGTAGCCAAAGCCATAAGGAATACTGCCTTCTTTAAAAGTAATGTAAAATCTGCAGTATGTTGGTACAGACGGGAATGAAGTAACGACAATGCTTTGTCCAGAGACCAGGTAGGCATGAGCTGACGGGGAGGTGGGCGGAGTTTAAAACATGCCCTCATAAAACCTGTTTCCTCCGCGACTGGTATGGTGAGACCGGTAAGGTCCAAAAATGGCATCCTAATCGCTGTTAAGTGATTTTTTAACGTTACTACAGATAAACGTTTCTGCTCGAACAGATAATTTAAATAATTAAAAACCAAAGCCACCGAGGGCACAGTTTGTTCTGTTCTAAGAATCCAAGAAGTAAAGGCTTGCCAATGCGATTGATACTGTCGCTTTGTAGACTGGGTATATTGATTCATGAATTTATTGGTCACGTCTCTACCATATGGTGCTAGCCACTTGGCCTCCTGAATGTCCATAATGCAAAAGTCAGCGAGGTCTCTAGGTTGCCAATTGTGGCTAAGTGGAAAAACCCGACCGGGAGTGACACCGGGTGCGGGCACCACGTTTTCAATTGCTGGTACCACAACTGCGCCGGCCACAGGGGCGCGATTAGCGAGACTACGCCCCGATAATCCTGTAGTTTGTTTACTACGTGGCACATTAGAGACGCGTCTGGCGGCGGAAACAGATAAATGGAACTCCACCTGTTCCAGTCTGTCACCAGTGCGTCTGGCCCGCCCGCCGGCGTTATCGTCCGGCGGGTGAGGTACAGTGGGAGTTTGTGAGTCTCCTCTGACGCAAACAAATCCACTTGTGGATGGTAAGGCTCCGCAATCATTTGGTCGAAAATGGTTTGCTTGAGCGCCCATTCTACTGTTGTGCTCTGTCTCCGAGACAGAGCGTCTGCCCAGACGTTTGCTACGCCTGGGAGATAAGATGCGTGAAGATGAATGTCCAGCCTGTTGGCTAGAATACAAATCTTTTCTGACACGTTTAGCAACTTCCGAGATCTCGTCGACCCTTGTTTCTGAATACAGTGAACTGCATTCAGATTGTCCATTCTGAAGGCCACCGACTTGCCCCGTAAAGTAGAGCCGTGAGCCTGAAGGAAATATAAGGGGACTAGTAATTCTTTGACATTGATGTGGGAGATTTCTAAATGGGACCAAAGCCCTTGGTTTGACTGAAAGCCCCAACCTATCGTTCCTGATGCATCCGTGTCTACCCATACCGTCGGCGGAGGAGAGGTCCATGACATTACTGAGTGCAACGATTCCCTCTTCGCCCAGACCGCTAGTAAGTTGTGGATTAATTTTGGTATGGGCCATAATTTTTCCGCCGGCAATAGTGGAAAACATTTGTTGTCCTCCAATATTAAACGTTTGACTTTCAACCGGCCCAACTTTACAGTTAGTTGAATCCAGTTGAGAGAGCCGACCAGAGACTCCCAGATTCTCCGTGTCGTAGTCAGACTGTGAAGGAACAGAAACAATTTCCTGCGAAATCTGTTTCGATTGTCCACACTCTGACTCAGAGTGAGAGTAGCTGTGTCCCAAACCAGCCCTATCCACTGAACTACTCGTGAGGGAACAAGGTTTGACTTTACCAGGTTTACCTTGAATCCTAGAGATTTGACATGATTTAATGTTATGTTGACCTGATTGATGCATAATTGTTCCGTCTCTGCCACCACTAGCCAGTCGTCTAGATACCACAAAATCCTGATCCCTTGCTCTAACAAGGGCATCAGGGCTTGCCGGACTAATTTCGTGAATAAGCGAGGTGCTAGGTTCAATCCAAACGGCATCCTCTGAAAGACATAAGTCTGATGCATTATTCGTAAGGCCAGAAACCGTTGAAATCTTTTGTTTACCGAGACGTGCCAATACGCGTCTGTCAGGTCTAAAGAACACATCCATCCTCCCGGCGGAAGTGTTAGCCTGATTTGATTCACTGTCAGCATCCTGAAGGACACGTTGTGAATATGGAGGTTCAGATAAGACAGGTCTACGACTGGTCTCATCTGAACACTGTCCCTTTTGGGCACTAGAAATAGTTTGGATGTAAAGACTGGGTAATTTTGAGGAACCGGGATGATGACATTCTTGGCGATCATTTCTCGGATCAGTGACTCCACCTCTAATGAAACTAAATTTGCCTTTGTCGGCTGACGTAAACGAGGTCGCCGGAGCCACTGCCAGGTGATGCCTTTGCGTGCCACCATCCTCGCCCAAGTATTTAATGGCCATGCGTGGTGACACGTCCGGACAGTTAGCAGACAAGGGTTCGCCGGCTGTACTACCCTCTGATCCCCCCGCCGTGAGACCGGCCCTGGGAGTGAGAGAGATTTTAGTTTTTTGATGGTGGTGGTGGTGGTGGTGGTGGTGGTGGATGCTTAGCCGACTGGCCGGCGTTGGCAGAAGACGGGCCCTGGCCCGGTCTGTTATACTTTCGTCCTTTATGACCTGCAAACTTTCCTTGTTTATATCTGTACTGACCTTGGGGGGAAGAGGACTTAGGTAGAAGAAAGGGCTTAGACCCACCCGGCTGAGCTTTTGCGACTGGCTTGGGTTTGGGAAAGTTAAAAGCAGGTTTCTTAGAAGGGGCGGGACTGTGCTTAAAGGCCTGAGCCATGTTAAATACAGTTCTCCACACATCAGGGGACATTAAAGAAGGAGTTAGCACCGGCGACATGACCACCTGGTTCGCAATTCTATCAGGAAGTTTCCTCACCAGGGACATCCTAAGATCCTGTCTCGCCCGCACCGCCTGGAGCAAGGCTGTACGGATATCCCCCAACGACTGAATAGAAGTCTGAAGGAGTAAACGTCGAGATAGTTCAATTGATCTTCTGACATCCGCGTCCGCGATTGCCTGAGTAGATCTTAGCATAGACTTCGCCACCTGGTGCATAACAATGTATTGGGGAAAAAAGTCTATACGCCTTCCCCCGTAGCCTAAACTCCCGGTCTAGGTGAGCTGGGGAAGGTGTAGTGAAAGGATCTTTAAGTTCGCATAGATTGATTTTGGGGGCAGCTAAAAATGCAAACAAAGCCGATGGAACTCCGCCGGCAGAAAAGATTGGCAGAGAGAACCAAGAATGGCTGTCCTGAGGAATTTGGTGCGAAGATTTTGAGGTGTAGGTGGTCGCAAAGTTCTGAGCCTCTACCTCCCATTCCACCCAAGGTCCTGGACCCAACTGCCCCACCTTCGAAACTGGATTAGCGGCTGTGTCTGTGACCGTTTGTAAATCTAATTCTGGAGTGAGAGCTGACAGTGCTTTTATATAATTAAAACCGTCATGCTTGGTCCAGTCAGAAAACAGTTTTGAAGCTGATGCAGGTGTAGCTGTATACACAAAATAGTCATGGTGATAATAGTTAGGAATGGCCTTAATATTAACATCAAGTACATTACCCAAAATATCTAAAGCTCGTAACTTTCTAGATTTATTTCCTTGGATTACCCACTCTCGTGGCACTGGAAGTTCCCCTGACAAAGTGGGCTGTGCTACCTCTGGCTTAGTTGGGACCATTTGTACCCATGAATCATCTGGACCGTATAAAAGGGGCATAGCTACCTTTCTTAACAGTGCTTTATCTAAAGGGGGAGGATTCACATCCGCTACTACCCTTACACTAGAAGTAGTCAGTGCCGCCGAAGCAGGCCTAGTGACCATAGTAGGTGATACAGAAGGAGGGTGCAGAATCTGAGTTAAAGCAATGGAAGTAGTCAGAGGCCGAACACTTGAAATTGTCATGGGAGCTCCCAGGTCCACTGTAGGAGTCTCCGGCTGCTGGCCAATTTTTTTTGTTAGAGCAGTAGCTAATAACCCATCTATTTCCTCCGCTGTGACAAATTTAGCAGATGAAGAACTAAGAGATGAATCATTCCTATCCTGTGAGTCGCCTAAAACTGAAGCCGACTCCTGCACCTCCATGTCAGAGATAATAGACACCTCATCCTTGTCATCTGGCCCGTCACGAGAGGATTCCGCCGAAGCCGGGATCTCTTCGTGTTGCCATGTTAAGTCTGGAATGGATGATGGGATCGCAGCGTCCCTGTGGACGTCCGCCATTACCTGTGTCTCCTGAACCAGATGTGGGCCTTCATTCCATGGTTGGGAATACCTCCACACAGCCAGGCCTTGGCCTGAACTCCCTTGGGAGTCAGTTACCCCATCAACCACTGAGCCCCCACTAGACCCTTCTAGAGGGCGATCACTGCCCACAGAACTCTCTAATTCTAAGTTTATAATATCCGTTGGCAACCTGTCCGCTGGTAACACCCCCACCACAGTCTCTGACTCCACTCCCGCCCCATCAGATTGAACATTAGATACGTCGGGAGTAGAGGCAGAAAGTGAGGCATGAGGCTCCGGCGAACGCCGGGAGGCCTTTCGTTCATGAGAATCTTTCCTGGAAGATTTGTGGCTTCGGTGTGACTTAGATCTATCACTAGAACTGCTCTTGGACTTCTCAGACCTATCACTAGAACTGCTCTTGGACTTCTCCTCTTTGCTCTTCTTTCTCGCCGGTGAAGAAGAGTGACTAAGCGGCTGTTGTCTGAGGGGCGACCTGGACCTGGACCGCGCCCGTGACGTGGAGGCTGTCACCGGGGGCGTAGGTTCACGAGGTCTCTTCGATGTGCCGGGGGCTGGAGTAAGTACTGTACCCTGCCCAGTCTCTGCCGACTTTCGTACAATTACTCTAGATTTAGAAGGGGTACGTTTAATAGGGGGGGTGCTCAATAAGTAATTTATCCCAAAGAATTACGTTATCACATTGAAGGGCTTTATGAGCCACTGTGGTAGCATAAGTGGACAACAGCTGCCTGACCTCCCGCAAAGCGACCGCCGCGGGTCTATCATTGTCTCGCAATACTTTATTACTCAATTGAGTACAGAAGGTACAGTTCTGCGTCACCCACAAACCCCTTGAGCGATCTAAACATTTAACACATCTAATGCAAAGTGTGTGTGCAAAGATAGGGATACCTGAACAGGAGGGTGTAACACACAAAGCAAAAACAGGGTCTAGGGTAGCCATGACAGAGACTGGTGGAAAAACTAACCCACCCCCGGGTTTACTCCAGGTTCTCTATAGACCCGCTGGAACTCCGCCCTGGAAAAAAAAAATTCCAGGAATTAATGCTCATAAGGTTACACCAATATGTTCGAACACAAGTGTTAAATAACCCGCCGGGTAACGAGACGCAATACACAACCATTACAGCTCGCTACGCGGGAGGTTCATAAGTAAAGATTTCAGAATATCTTAACCTGTCCAAAAGATTTACGAATATCCTCTGACATGATATAAAGACCAGCATGGCTTTTTATAAATGACGCAGTCTTCCCAGTGGTGTTTGTTAAGTTTTACTGGAAAACCCATAAAAAGACGCCGGCCCCCGTATTATCTCGCAGATCAAAAACTGGGAAGCCTGTCTTAAATGCTAGATCTGACTTCTCCCGAAGCGTCCTAGATCGCCGTATGTCGAAGGCGGCGATACTTTAACGTATCCCTCAATTGTCGGTCAACTATACTGAATTGCAAATCCGTTAAACCCACCCACCTAAAGTGCAACCGCCGGGTGTGAATTTTAAGTTTATAACATTAACCCCAATTGTTCCTATCCCCACTTCTTTGCAAAAGATCGCCGGGGAGGAAAGACCAATCGACAAACAGCCTAGTTGTACTGGCTTTTCAAAACCGGGAAAAACTAAACTCAACAAGTGTCCGCATGAACACTTAGTTAACCCGTTGAGCCCTGGCTAGTTATAATAGTTTGTTCACCCCAGTCCCAAGCCATTTTCACTTCTTATTTTTGTTTGCTAAAATGGAAGACAAGGATGAGAAATGAAGAAAAAAAACAAAACAAAAATCACCTCGGATATTTGGGGGGGGGGGGCCTAAAAAAAAATTGTTGAGCCAAAATGGAAGAGAATGGTGAGAAATGAAGAAAGTTTGTCTCCCCCGCATGACCACCCGCCCGGGAGCACTAGGGTGAAAACTGAGTATGGCATTGTACGGCATACATCCTAAGGAGTGTCTCACATAAATCTCAAGCCTCTAGCTCCCATACGACCGGAGTAATGAAGGTTCAAAGTGGCGGTGAACTAAGGGTGTAAAGTATCCCCACTAAGCCCATCACCACCAGCCGCGCGGCTGTCTTGGCCCGCTCACACCTACCGGCCCGGCTCCCACACACACTACGGTACCTCCCCCTCCTATTCTCCCGCCATTTCCTACCTTACGAGCCACGTAACTGATTTTAATATGTCGGACGCACGTGATGCGTCGCTGGGAGTTGGTGATCAAACACTGCCGACGCATCACGTGCGACGCTGGGTCTCACTGGGTTAAATGGGTAAAGCCATCCCGCCGGGAAACACAGTAAGCCTGAACACAGGCTCCACCACAGAGACGCAGTCCTGGAGAGCCTCAAGCCACCACTCGCCGGGGAAAACAAGCCTTTTTTAACCACGCGTGATTAAAACTCGACAACCAGCCGGGTTTTCACGGTGTAACCGAGAAAACCCGCCGGAAAAGGCAACCCACCCCGCCCAGATTCAATCTGAACGCACCAAATAGACCGTGGAATTAGCCAAAGCACAACTAACCCAGGACACATAATTAGACCGTGGAATTAGCCAATACACAACTAATCCAGGACACACAAATAGTCCGTGGAATTAGCCAATACACAACTAAACCAGGACACACATGACACAGTAGTACATATTTATAACATAAATCAATAACACTTGTACATGTGGCAAAGCTACGAGAGGCTGGCTAGGCCTAAGCAGACGGAAATATATGTAATCATGTCGTAATATAAACAAAAAGCACTGAATCATATCACAACAGGAACCACCGTCAACACACCAATGTAGCACAAAATTCCCGGCAAAGGGAAGAACTGACTCGGGACCCAGAAAAAACTTCACTAAGTGAAGAAAAATACGCTGGGAACGTCAGAGAAAAGAAAAAGCTACTTCATCAGAAAGATAAGAAGCCTAATAACGCGTAGAGAAAGCCGCCTACATCACAAAGCTAGCTAACCGCGCAAACGTTTCACGCGTCCACCACGGGACCACGAGGGTACACTCGAAATAGATGTCCCAAACACACGACCCAAAATACACTGCACTGCGGGCAACCCGCCCAGGACACTCCTGCTACGCATATCCTAACCTTACTCGATACATCCCGGAGTAAACAAATGAGAAAAAACTCACTAGGGACGCAGCAAATGCGGAACCAGCGGAGTGTGGGGAGGCACGTCCGGGTAGGTTGAGCGCAGAGCAGAGAAGGAAGAATGACACCTGAGTCAGCGTCTGGTCAAAGATCCACACAAGTACATCCACGATTATATGGAAAGCTTATGAATAGTTATTCTTATTTTCTTTTTCTTTTTTATTTGTTACAAAGTTTTTTCGTAGTGAGAACCCAATTTCATAATGACTGAACCATGAGTGAGGTTGCGTGCGCTCATGATAAAGGCTCCTCAATTTTTTATGCTCTGCGCGGTAGATTCAAACTACGGCGGATGAGTGTTTGAAGAGGGTGCCTTATGTAATAGGCATAATCGTCAATGATGGAGGGGCCACTAATAAATACTCTCTCTCTCTCTCTCTCTCTCTTGCACGCGCTTGGTAACAGTGATGACAATGCCCTGCTTGCAACTCGCTAATGTTAGCACGAAAATAGACCACAGAATCAGGGAATAACAGGGAAAATAGGTGATAATTGAAGGAAGGGGGGGAGGTGGTGAAGGAGGAGATGTGGAGGAGTGATATTTGGCATGGCCCAGGGGCAAAAAAAAAAAAAAAAAAAAAATCGTTTTTTGGGGGTGTTTAACCCTCCAGCCCCGGCTATGTATTATATATATATTCCTCGAAACCCGGGTGTTTTGGCCGAAAAACTTCTAGGCTAGGCTACCGTATATTCGTTAATCAGACTGCTTCCCGCATTCCCGCGCATCCCCAAGCGTAGCTGTGTTATTTACCTGTAGAATGGCATTAAGTAGAGCTCTCTAAGTCAACTGGTTGAGCTGTGATGATGATTTCATTGGAGATAACTTTATGGCCAAAACAGCCACTTTACACCACTTTTCGATACTTAACAACAACATACAGGCACACACGAACAAGCGACGCTCTCCTTCTTGTGGCCGGAGATGCGGGGCGTCGGTCCAGCCGGCTGTTGTTTACATGCGTCGGACCGACGCCTCGCACACGAAGCTCACAGGCTTTCAACCACTGGGCGTTCAAGAGGCCTTCCGGGAACCTGTTATATGTTTTTTTATGGGTGTTCAAGAGGCTTTCCGTGGTGAGAGGGTTAAATGGATTTTTTTAGGCCCAGGATCTTAAGAGTCTTCCCGCAGTCGCCCGGGGAAACTCTTAAGAGTCTTCCAGCACTTGCTGGGTTAAGGGTTAGAGTACTCGGAGATACTGTCTGTAGTGAACCGGAGTAAAATATGAATTTTGACATAATTGCACTCGGAGCTATAGTAGCACTCGGTGTTTGTGGCCCGGAGTTAATAAAAACTGGTGAGGGAACAGGTTCTTAATTCTGGAGCCCCGGAGATACGGCTATGACAGTGTACCACCGGAAAAACTCTGAGTGAATGATAGGGGTGAGGTGTATGACAAAAGCACCTTATAGTAAAATTAAAATGGTAGGTAGCATCCCCCGGAGCATTGTAGATATAAACTAAAGAACTCCGGCAGAGTAGGCACAAATAAAAGATATACAAACGAGGCCCCCAACCTCCGCCTATACTCTGCTACCCCCCCGGACTTCAAATAGTACACAGGAATCTCCTAGTGGCCGGAGATATAATTAAGCCCAGTCTAACACTAGTCGACCTAAAAAGGACCGGAGTGAGACTCTAAAAAGGGGCCCAACTGAAGGTTGGTTCGTAGCTTAAAATCATATTTTTGAAAAGGGAGGCTACGGTGACATGTATCAAAAATAATTACAGGCAAAAGTATCATAAAAGAATATAATTTCTCCACTCTGCAACAAGACAGAAAACCTGGAAGGTACAGAGACTATGAAGACGTATGAAATAAAATTCTAATAAATTGTTTATATACAGTGCAAAAGGAAAATTGTTATGCCCTGTTTTTCTACAGGTTTAACTTGGGTAATGTGAGTTCTGAATGACTGGGTATAGAAGGCTGCATGCACAATACAAGGTATGAGGAATAGAGAACACAAAATAAACACACGGTAACACGACACAAGTTCACGTTTATTGAAATAAAGAAATAAAGAGCATAGAAAGATAGTTATATTCGCACAAAACAAATGATAGAAGGGAACTGCTAGCATTTGCGGATTTGGATGGAGCCTAGTCTCCCACTTCCAACGTTCAGGTATATTCTTCTGATCACGGGTTTAATTAGCAAGTTTATATTTTACTGGAAGACCTCAATATATTCGTATAATTCAATGTCACTGATTTTACCTCTTGCTGGCTGGTCGCGTGCCCACGTAGCAACTCACAGTTAGGATTAGACGCGTATATTATAGAACACGGAAATCTCTAGCAACCTCATGGGGGTACTGAACTAAGTTTGATATTCTTAAGGCAGAAATATGTAGAACACGAATCAGTGGGCGAACGTTAGATATCACTAGAGTTTTAATATCTGAATAAGGTAATTACGAGAGTCAAGGTCGCCTGTTAATAAAAAACACTGATCGCTTAGTACGTCCCAAATGGAATGGTTAAATATGAATTACACTGGGCAAGGTCTTAGCCACTTTATAGAAAGTTAATAGGTGAGTATCAAGCTAGTACTATAACACTTAGTACTAGTAACATTAATCTTGAATAGTATGGGTAGATCTGGTCCTGGTTATCTTGCTTCCGGTGATGTTGGGGGCTAACGACTGGTTCCTCGGCCGTCCAGATGGTCCAAAATGTAGGAAGTTCTCAAGTCGGATCTCTTGATGATCGTTGCTGGCTACACACTTATATACCCACGAATTTGTGTGAAGGTTATAAGGTGCACGTTAGGACTTGTACATGGACAGATGCTTCTATCAGTCTTCTCTGCCACGGAGTCTGCCGGATCTGGAATCTCTCAACTCCGGAACAACACAAGGGCAGAGCTAAAGGTAAACTGCAGGGTAGTGACCACTGGTTGGTGTCTAGCTTTCAACTGATTTGACTGGGGGCGGGAGTTAGATTTATAGGCTCGGTTCTGGACCCTGTAGACAGTAGGGATCTCGAGTCTTATGGACTTAATTGAGCTCTCAATAGATATGGGGACTAGGTAAGATGGTATTTACTGTTGTGGCACAGGGCGATAGGAAGCCTTTATATTTTCATATAACTGAGCCTTAGTAAGAGGTACTATTTTGGCTATACTGGACGTATTTAGGGGAGAGAGACTGGATCTACTTTGCGAGGAGGATGGGGACAGCTGTGATAGGAGCGTCTCTCTAGATTGTTCAATCTTCATTCTATGGTATAGCTGAGGTGCTAATTTAGTGATCAGAGCATGCAAGAAAGGTAAATGGTTTATTGTGAGGTAATAGAGGTTAGTAAAGGTGTTAATCATTCATGGTTAGTTCATTGATAGGAAGAATTCCTGTGCTACCTGGCAATGACTCGAAAGTCAAAACAGGGGCCAGGTATACCTCCGCGGGGGTGGGGGTCTCCCTCCTCGGGTGGGCAAAAAGGGGGAGCTGGGCGCCCTCTCTCTGATATAGTCGTCCGGCGGCTGTGGCTAGGGGCTTGCCATATCACCAGTGTTTTAATAACCCTCTGTGTATGAGACAGATGTGAGTGTCTTTAATACCAAAACCGAAGGTGCCTTAGCTAGCTGGTTTTACTCGGCTGGTTGTTAATTGTAGGGTTTGCTGGATATGGTGGAGACTGGGTTGCTAACTCTGCCACATTTATCTGGAAGTATGACAATAGAAGTTAGTTACTGGCGGGGCGGCTAGCCTCGCACCGACGACCATTGGGTGCAGGGTTGTGAATGTGTTGTAAGAGAATAGATGGCATGCAAGGGGCTAGTAAAGTTCTAATGTTGTTCTGGCCTACTAAGTGAAGGTAGGCTGGATAGGAGTATATATATAAAAGGTTGGAGAGCGTTAGTAACGGACAATTCAAGGATCTTCAAGAGGTATGAGAGAGAGGCTAGGTCGGACAAGAGTCGAGAAGCGCGGGTGTCTTAATGAGAGGGGGGGGGGGGGGGAGAGTTCAAGGGCTACAGGGAAATTTTGCCCCTAAGGTCCCTGGGCGTGGGGGTGGCATTAGGCTACAATTGATATGGAAGTTTGAAAAGGCAGTAGAATACGTTAGCCAAATGCTACCGGGGAATGCAACTATGGGGTGGTATATGAGTCTGGAAAAGATAGAGTTATGTGATCAGTCCGAGGGTTATGAATACTATTAGTTGGCCCTGGGAACTGCGTTTTCTATTAAATATAAATACCAACCACAGCGGCAGTTCGTAGGGGTACTTAGTTATTGTTTCGGGGTACTTATGACAGATACTGATAACCAGGTTATCTTATATAATCTCTGGTTGGGGTAAGAGGTGTAAGACACGAAGTAAATTGGCGTAGTGTGGACTGTGGATACGAAGGAGGCAAGGGGAAGACGTATGACAATTGTGGAAAGTAAATGGAAAAAGGTGAACACAATGGCGGATAAAATACTTAACCTAAAGGATTGCATACATCGATGAACGATGACATTATAGTCGTCGTCCTAATAAGGTGATGAAACCTGGTTGATCTGTACTGGGCATAATACGACACAAGGACACTGCTGCTATGTCGCATCAATGCTGGTGGCAGTTAATATTATAGACTTAGTTACTAGAGGAACAATGCAAGGGGTGACTGAGCACGGGTTACACATATCTATACTCGTCATGAAAAATGATATAAGAGGTCTAGGGACAAGCGTGGGTGTTTGAACTTCTAAGATATATAACATCTACTTCTCGGATGCAAGAACATACATAGATATAATTATGGCTGTCTGATGTGTTGGCATTGGCTCAACGTCGGGACAGGCATGGGTGTTTTTAATATGAATGTATATTCCTGTTCATCATCTTTGTAGTTAATAAGTGTAGGACACGAGGGGGTTAGTGTACGTGAGGTGTGGAAAATGGTCGGTTTAGAAAAGGTAAATGGGTGTGTCCTGGAGCTGTTTAGCCCTGCGGGCTTGGGCCTGTCTGGAATGGCGGGCTCGGTCAGCTGGTCCTTTCGTTCTGTGGACCTTTCTTCCGGGTGTTTCTGTGTGGTGTTCGCTCGTGGCTTCTGTGGTGGGCTTCTTGTTCTGGGGCATTTTACTTCCCTCTCCTTCATTATAGGCTCGTCCTCGAGCCTCAAGGGTGAAGTTAAAAGAATCATAGTAATGGTGGGTCATTTTCAGGGTATTTAGAAAGTTCCACCAAACACGAGAGCGACGGTCAGGTTTCTTTTGCAGGTCAATGTATACCTGTAAGAATGTGTCCTCTGTGTTGTGGCGGGCGGCTGCCCGGGCTTGGTGTGGGTGTGGTACACGGGCCAAGTGTCCAGTGGGGGTCTTTACTTTAACCTTTCGTATGAATGGTTTGTAGCTTTCCCCCGTGGGGGTCGGAGTGAGGTGTGTGGGGTTGACAGGAAGTCTGTTTAGTGTGGTGAATGGGTTACTAACCGAAAGGGGATTCGCGCGTGACAACAGGGCTGGGGATGAAGGGGGAATGTGAGTCTGGGTTGTATTTGGTTTTCTTAGGCGGTGTTGTAGGTTGGGAATATATAGTGAGGCAATGCGCAAAATCGGTGTAGGTAAGGTGGGTGAAGGAGGTGTGTGGGAAGGAGGGGGTGTGTGTGTTGTGTGGCTTGGGTCCTTAGTGTCAGAACGGGGTGTTATTTTTGTATCGCTGTCTTTAAATCTGATGGGTCTGTTGATTATTCTACCTCTGGCGGTCCTGGTGGGAAGGTAGATGTTTGTCGTGGGACTTGAGTCGCTCGACGATGTTTTATAGTGAGGGGAAGCATGTTTTATAGGTAAATGACATGTGGGAGTTTTCTCGGGGGTGACTTTGGGGGGGGTTTCTTAGGGGGGGGTTGGTTGGGGGTTCGGTGAGATGAGGAGGTTGGTCGGTGTGGGTGGGGTGGTGGGGATCGTGGAGGGGAAAGGGGCGGATGCGGGGGGGGCTAGACGGGTGAGTAAGGAGTGTAGATTTAAGTTGGAGGGTTGGGGGTAGGGGCGTGTGTTGTTTGATGAGGTTGGTGATTTGCTGGTGATTATTCGTCTTCTTTCCCTTTGTGGGGGAGAATTCGACGAAGAAGAAGAAGAGGAGGAGGAGGAGGAGGAGGGTAGTGGTCTGGCAGCCCTACGGAACTTGGTTAGTAGGGTGTGTTTTCTGGAGGTTTTAAACGATGTTTGTCGTGGGCGTAAGTTGTAGCGTGAGGTTACTGAGGTAGATTGTGTGGTGCGGTTGGGTGTGTACTTGGTTTGGGGTGGCGGTGGTGGTTTTCTCACTGTGGTGCCTGGTGGAGGTATGTCAGGGCTAGACGGGAGGGTTTCTGTTGTGGTCGGGGTTGTGGGTGGAGGTTTTTGTACTTGGATAAGTTGGGGAGGAACTTGACTATCAGAAGTGAAAGAAGGTGTCATGGTGGAAGAGGGTGTGATATTGGGGGCTTGGGGTTTGTGGAGGTTAGTTGGGGGGGTATGGTGAGAAAAGATTTGTCGGTTCGGTGCTGGAGGGCTTAGGTCCTTAGGGGTTTGTATGGGAATATTCGTAGCCTGAGTGAGGGGGTGAGTAGGGGTAGGGTCGGACGTGTGGGGTGGGGTAATGTCTTGTGGCTTTAGAGGTTTAAACGCTCGGACGAATCTAGTTCGGAGCGTGCGAGTTACGCCGTGATAGTCGATGGTGACTTGAAAGGCATTTGGGACTTGTATTACGGTGTAGGGTCCGACATAGCGAGGGCCTAACTTGTTGGTGATAGGGAGGTTGGCTACCATTACGGTGTCATGGATGGCGAAAGGGTTTTTTTCATCGATGTTGTCAGTTTTGGTGTCTTGACAGATCTGGGCGGTATGGAGGGTGTTTTGCAGATGTTGCAATGGGTCAATTGTGGAGGTGGTGGAGGGAAGGTGAGCGTGGTGGTGGAATGGCAGTAACAGGGGGGGTACACCGTAAACACGTTCATGAGGGGAAATACCGTCTTCCCGAGGACAGGTGTTCATACCCCACTGTATCATTTTTAGTTGTGATGGCCAGTCTGAGGTATTAAGAGCAATCATTCTTGTACGTAACTGGTTGTTGATGGTGCGATGGCTGCGTTCGCATATAGCATTTCCTTGAGGCCAGTACGGGGATGAGTGTTTAATCTTGATACCGCATTGTTGGGTGAATTGTTGCCAAACGTGTCCACTAAACTCGGGGGCATTGTCCGATAGAAGAGCAAGGGGAAGGCCGAATATAGGGAACACTTCGGTGGCAAGCAGTGTGGCGACTGTGGTGGCTGTGTGGTCTTTAACTGGGCAGGCTATTAGAAATTTTGAATATACGTCTACAAATGTGACGATATAGCGGTTGCCAGCGTAAGAAGGGAACGGGCCCATGATGTCGAGGGATAGGACTTGGAACGGTTTGTTGGCAGAAATGGTACCAGCTGGGCCTGGGGTGCGTGATCTATCCTTTCCCAATAAACACGGTTTGCAGGATTCTGTCACTCGTTGTGCAATTTTGGAGGGGTTGGGGGTCCAGTATTGGTCTGTGAAGATCTTTAACATTTTCTTTTGTCCAAGGTGTATGCCGTTTCCCTCGTGGATGGCAATCATGTAGTCGTGGGCTATGGTGGGGTCCAAGATTATGTGACCAGTGTCTGTGGCAAGTTGATCTCCCCAGCGAGTCAGTCTCCTGAAGACGTTTAACGGTATCCAGGGGGGTCTGATTCGTGCTTCCCAAGATTGAATTAGGGAGGGGGCTGGGGGGGCATTCTGTCGGGAGGTGGGGGTAGATACCAATTGAGTGTTTTGTAAGGCGGCTAGGTTGGTGGGGGGGTCTTTTGGTACTGGCAAACGTGACAGGGCGTCTGCATTAGTATGGAGTTTGCCGGGACGATATTGTATTGTAAAGTCGTAGTCCTCTAGTGTCTCTCTCCAACGTACCAAAATGGCTGAGTTGGTTTCGCACCTACGCAGCCATTGTAAAGATTGATGGTCGGTAATTATTTCGAGTTTTGCGCCTAACACAAATGACCGGAAGTGGCTGAGTGCCCAAATGATCCCTAAGCACTCTCTCTTGGTGGCTGCGTAATTCTGTTGGGGTGGGGTGAGTGTGTAGCTGGCATACGCTATCACATGTTCCTTTCCATCTCTGAATTGAGCTAATACTGCACCTATGGCGTACAGAGATACGTCGGTATAAAGACGGAAAGGTTTCTGGTAGTCAGGGAAAACGACAATAGGGGCTTGGATTAGCTTTTGCTTCAAAGTGTTAAACGCGAGGTCTCTTTCAGGTGTCCAGGCGAACGGGGTGTCTTTGTGGGTAAGTTGGTGGAGGGGTCTGGCTATGGTGGCAAAGTGGGGGACGAAACGTCTGTAGTACGTGGCTAAACCTAGAAACGAACGTATTCCTTTAACCGTGGTGGGTGGGGTTTGGTTTTGTATGGCTTGAAGTTTCTTTGGGTCTGGCGCAATACCATGTTCAGATATCACGTGTCCGAGAAAATCTACCTTATTCCGGGCAATCACGCACTTTGAGGGTTTTAATTTCAACCCGGCGGCTCGGATTCTTTGCAGGACTTGTCTCAACCTGAGGAGGTGTTCTTCCCAGGTTGGAGAGTACACAATAATATCGTCCAGATAGGCTAGGCAGGTTTCCCAGGTTAGGCCATGCAATACCGTTTCCATCAAACGGGAGAAAGTGGCGGGTCCGTTACAGAGGCCAAAAGGTAGGACGTTAAATTCATAGTGATGGCCACCACTAGTGGAAAATGCTGTTTTCTTTTGGTCCTCGGCCTTGATAGGCACTTGCCAATACCCTGCTTGCAAGTCGAGGGTAGTGAACCATTTGGATCCGTATAGGGAGTCAAGGGAATCGTCTATTCGGGGTAAGGGCGTAGCGTCTTTAATGGTTATGTCATTTAACCTCCTGTAATCGACGCAAAAACGGGTTGTCCCATCTTTCTTTTTGACTAAGACAACAGGGGAAGACCAGGGGCTAATGGACGGGGTGGCAATCCCGGCCTCTAACATTTCCTGGACTTGGCGTTCCTCTTCCTGACGTTGTATGGGGTTCTTTCTACGGGATGGTTGTCGTATGGGGGGGCCTGTGGTGTTAATGATGTGTTGTTCTACATCCGTCTGTCCGATTTCGGTGGGTTGTTGGGCAAAGACGTCACTGAATTCCATCAGTAGGTCGTACATGCCGTTCTTTTGGTGGTCAGATAGTGTCTCAGGAAGAGGGGGCAATTGGAGGCTGGTAGGGGTGTCGTTACAATGTATGGGGAGGTCATCGAAAGTTTCGAGATCTCCTATAATGAGACCTTTCGGTAATGTCAGGGGTTCCTCTGAGATATTAGCCACGAGAATGTGGTTGATACGAGCGGGAATGATGGCGGGTTGTAAGAGGCAGCGATGGGGGTTGGGGGATGTGTTAGTGGGGGAAAATACCATGTGAGTTTGGGGTATGGGCCGCAGGTTCACCCATTTTTGATGGTGGGGGGGAATTTGGCATTTATCCTGAACTACCGCTGGGCTAATGATGGTGGGGGATTGACTGGCGAGCAGGTGCTTGGTACTTATAAGGGGGGCAAGGTCACTTTGGTGGGGGTCACGCGTGAGGGGGGGATTAACGGCGCGTGTGAGAGGATCAGTGGGGCGCGGTGTGAGGGGGTTAGAAAACGGGATTTGTTGGAGGGACTGCGGAGGGTTGGTGGGGGAAGCGTTGTCGGTGGCAGTAACGGTTTGTTTAGAGGTTATCTGGGGTTGGTGGGTTTGTTTGTCATGAGGGGGTGAGTCAAGTGTGGGGTTTTGAAGTTTATTAGGGGTGTGAATTGTGGGGGGGTGGAAGGGAGCTACTGACGAAAAACTGTCACGAGGGGGATTGGGGGGGTGGTGGAATAGCTGGGCATTTCTGGGGGCATGGTGGGAACATGGTTGTGTCCCTCGGTCGGCACGCGTGAGGGGGGGATTAACGGCGCGTGCGGGCGGTTCAGAAGGGTGCGAGGTGAGCGAGTTAGAAAACGGGATTTGCTGGGGGGACTGCGGAGGGTTGGTGGGGAAAAAGTTAGGTGTAGAACATGGGTTATTGGTGTAGGACTGGTGTATTGATTTGGGGTTGTTAACATTTCTGGGGGCATGGGGGAAACATTGTTGGGTACATTGGTCGGCATTTTCTCTGGAAACATGTGTACATAAACATTGGATAGAATTAGGGTTACATATATCAGAGTCTGTCCTGAAAACATGGGAGGATTTATTCTGGGCAGAGTTACAAGAATTGAGGGGATTACCGAGGGGGAGTTGCTTGGACTTGTCTTCTTTCGTTTGTTGAGGCATTTTTTTACTGAATTGAGTGAGGTTTTGAGAGATCTCGGGGCAAGGGGAGGTTTTAGGAGTAACCTTAGTGCTAGCTGCAACTTGGTAACCCTGAATCAGGTTTTGTTGAGGGGGAGGTTGTTTTTTCTTTTTGGGAATGGGTTTCTGCGTGATTGGTTTGTCAGAGGCTTTGGGCTGGAATTTGTTTTTGAATGAGATCAGCCTTTGGCCGCAGTCAATCTGGGCCTCTAGTTTTTGAAGGAGGTCAAGTCCAAGGAAACCATCATAATGTTTACAGTTGGAGGAAAATACTGTAAATGTGTGATAACAACGAGCATGGGGGCCAGGAGTGGTTACTGATAGGGGTAAAGTGTCTCCTAGGAGATTTAAGTAAGTATCAGCAGCTGAGATGAGTTCTGTTTTGGTGTTTAACAAAGGGCCAAATCGTCGGGGATGTTTTTCATAGTAAGATTTGAACAAACATGACTTGGCAGCTCCCGTGTCGATTAGCAAGCGGACAGGAATGTCCTTGATTTTGGCCATGTAATAAATGGGGGCAGTGCGACTAGTTATGGCGTCCCCCGCCGAGCCCATCGTGGGCGGGGTATACTTTAAAAATCCTGGGGGTCGGTATCTACCTCTTCCAGGGTTTCCTCGGTATCGTCTGAGGTCATGGTATGGGGGGCAATTTCTTCCTCTTGTCCCCACTCCTCTTCATTTACAGAAATGCGAGGAGTAGAGGGGCGAGGTTTGGCAGAGTCACGAATTTGGTGGAGGGCACACTGAGCATTACAGGCAGGGAATTCATAGGGGTAGATAATGACTAAGGTAGGATTTTTACTTTGGTAGGTGTTGTAGTTGCTGTTCCGGTTGAAGATTCTGCGTGGCTGGGACGGTTGGAACCGGGGTCTACTGGGTTGGGGCTTGCCGGAAGGGTAGGTGGGTCTGTTGTTGAAAGATGAGGCTGGGTAGGCATTCTTGGGGTTTTGGTGGTTGGTTTGCTGCGGGTGCGTGGGAAACCTCTTGATTGCAGCGATTTGGGTGGGTGCTTCTGTGCGCACGGCCAAAATACGTCGGATCGTGATGAGGTCTTTTTTGTATTCGACGAAATCGTGCACCCGGAAATGGTCTTTTACTGCTGAGGGCAATATCGACACAAGGTTGACCAGAATTTGCTGTTCTTGTTGGATTTTGGTCAACGTCGGGAAAGAATTTTTTATGTGTTGGGCAAGCTTACTGACTGTGGCATCTAGATCGCCTTCGAATTTCGTGTCTAGGATACGGGTGTGGGCCACGAAAACGCCCAACGAAGGTTTAATGGCTTCTATTACTATTGTGCGAAATTCGTTCCAGGTGAGATCAGGGCGCACTTGATAGGCCACCAGGGAAACGGCTTTTCCCAGGTGTGGTAATGTTACGGCTATTTTATGTGCGTCCGTGGTATAAGTAATGTCAACTAAGGGTTTCACTATGTCCATGAATACTTCGATCCCATAATTTGTTTCCTCATAATTTGGGATGAAAACGTGGTTAGGTTGCGCCATGATGTTCTCGTGTTCTAGCTGTTCCAAACTTGCAATGTAATGCAACCTTTTATCCGAATCAAGAACCACCGCTGCCGCCAATGTTATGCCCTGTTTTTCTACAGGTTTAACTTGGGTAATGTGAGTTCTGAATGACTGGGTATAGAAGGCTGCATGCACAATACAAGGTATGAGGAATAGAGAACACAAAATAAACACACGGTAACACGACACAAGTTCACGTTTATTGAAATAAAGAAATAAAGAGCATAGAAAGATAGTTATATTCGCACAAAACAAATGATAGAAGGGAACTGCTAGCATTTGCGGATTTGGATGGAGCCTAGTCTCCCACTTCCAACGTTCAGGTATATTCTTCTGATCACGGGTTTAATTAGCAAGTTTATATTTTACTGGAAGACCTCAATATATTCGTATAATTCAATGTCACTGATTTTACCTCTTGCTGGCTGGTCGCGTGCCCACGTAGCAACTCACAGTTAGGATTAGACGCGTATATTATAGAACACGGAAATCTCTAGCAACCTCATGGGGGTACTGAACTAAGTTTGATATTCTTAAGGCAGAAATATGTAGAACACGAATCAGTGGGCGAACGTTAGATATCACTAGAGTTTTAATATCTGAATAAGGTAATTACGAGAGTCAAGGTCGCCTGTTAATAAAAAACACTGATCGCTTAGTACGTCCCAAATGGAATGGTTAAATATGAATTACACTGGGCAAGGTCTTAGCCACTTTATAGAAAGTTAATAGGTGAGTATCAAGCTAGTACTATAACACTTAGTACTAGTAACATGAATCTTGAATAGTATGGGTAGATCTGGTCCTGGTTATCTTGCTTCCGGTGATGTTGGGGGCTAACGACTGGTTCCTCGGCCGTCCAGATGGTCCAAAATGTAGGAAGTTCTCAAGTCGGATCTCTTGATGATCGTTGCTGGCTACACACTTATATACCCACGAATTTGTGTGAAGGTTATAAGGTGCACGTTAGGACTTGTACATGGACAGATGCTTCTATCAGTCTTCTCTGCCACGGAGTCTGCCGGATCTGGAATCTCTCAACTCCGGAACAACACAAGGGCAGAGCTAGAGGTAAACTGCAGGGTAGTGACCACTGGTTGGTGTCTAGCTTTCAACTGATTTGACTGGGGGCGGGAGTTAGATTTATAGGCTCGGTTCTGGACCCTGTAGACAGTAGGGATCTCGAGTCTTATGGACTTAATTGAGCTCTCAATAGATATGGGGACTAGGTAAGATGGTATTTACTGTTGTGGCACAGGGCGATAGGAAGCCTTTATATTTTCATATAACTGAGCCTTAGTAAGAGGTACTATTTTGGCTATACTGGACGTATTTAGGGGAGAGAGACTGGATCTACTTTGCGAGGAGGATGGGGACAGCTGTGATAGGAGCGTCTCTCTAGATTGTTCAATCTTCATTCTATGGTATAGCTGAGGTGCTAATTTAGTGATCAGAGCATGCAAGAAAGGTAAATGGTTTATTGTGAGGTAATAGAGGTTAGTAAAGGTGTTAATCATTCATGGTTAGTTCATTGATAGGAAGAATTCCTGTGCTACCTGGCAATGACTCGAAAGTCAAAACAGGGGCCAGGTATACCTCCGCGGGGTGGGGGTCTCCCTCCTCGGGTGGGCAAAAAGGGGGAGCTGGGCGCCCTCTCTTGATATAGTCGTCCGGCGGCTGTGGCTAGGGGCTTGCCATATCACCAGTGTTTTAATAACCCTCTGTGTATGAGACAGATGTGAGTGTCTTTAATACCAAAACCGAAGGTGCCTTAGCTAGCTGGTTTTACTCGGCTGGTTGTTAATTGTAGGGTTTGCTGGATATGGTGGAGACTGGGTTGCTAACTCTGCCACATTTATCTGGAAGTATGACAATAGAAGTTAGTTACTGGCGGGGCGGCTAGCCTCGCACCGACGACCATTGGGTGCAGGGTTGTGAATGTGTTGTAAGAGAATAGATGGCATGCAAGGGGCTAGTAAAGTTCTAATGTTGTTCTGGCCTACTAAGTGAAGGTAGGCTGGATAGGAGTATATATATAAAAGGTTGGAGAGCGTTAGTAACGGACAATTCAAGGATCTTCAAGAGGTATGAGAGAGAGGCTAGGTCGGACAAGAGTCGAGAAGCGCGGGTGTCTTAATGAGAGGGGGGGGGGGGGAGAGTTCAAGGGCTACAGGGAAATTTTGCCCCTAAGGTCCCTGGGCGTGGGGGTGGCATTAGGCTACAATTGATATGGAAGTTTGAAAAGGCAGTAGAATACGTTAGCCAAATGCTACTGGGGAATGCAACTATGGGGTGGTATATGAGTCTGGAAAAGATAGAGTTATGTGATCAGTCAGAGGGTTATGGATACTATTAGTTGGCCCTGGGAACTGCGTTTTCTATTAAATATAAAATACCAACCACAGCGGCAGTTCGTAGGGGTACTTAGTTATTGTTTCGGGGTACTTATGACAGATACTGATAACCAGGTTATCTTATATAATCTCTGGTTGGGGTAAGAGGTGTAAGACACGAAGTAAATTGGCGTAGTGTGGACTGTGGATACGAAGGAGGCAAGGGGAAGACGTATGACAATTGTGGAAAGTAAATGGAAAAAGGTGAACACAATGGCGGATAAAATACTTAACCTAAAGGATTGCATACATCGATGAACGATGACATTATAGTCGTCGTCCTAATAAGGTGATGAAACCTGGTTGATCTGTACTGGGCATAATACGACACAAGGACACTGCCGCTATGTCGCATCAATGCTGGTGGCAGTTAATATTATAGACTTAGTTACTAGAGGAACAATGCAAGGGGTGACTGAGCACGGGTTACACATATCTATACTCGTCATGAAAAATGATATAAGAGGTCTAGGGACAAGCGTGGGTGTTTGAACTTCTAAGATATATAACATCTACTTCTCGGATGCAAGAACATACATAGATATAATTATGGCTGTCTGATGTGTTGGCATTGGCTCAACGTCGGGACAGGCATGGGTGTTTTTAATATGAATGTATATTCCTGTTCATCATCTTTGTAGTTAATAAGTGTAGGACACGAGGGGGTTAGTGTACGTGAGGTGTGGAAAATGGTCGGTTTAGAAAAGGTAAATGGGTGTGTCCTGGAGCTGTTTAGCCCTGCGAGCTTGGGCCTGTCTGGAATGGCGGGCTCGGTCAGCTGGTCCTTTCGTTCTGTGGACCTTTCTTCCGGGTGTTTCTGTGTGGTGTTCGCTCGTGGCTTCTGTGGTGGGCTTCTTGTTCTGGGGCATTTTAAAAATAATTCGTAAAAACTTTATTAAAATGTAAAGAGAAAAGCTCAATGTCACGAAAACATCAAAAGGATGAAATTCGAAGCATCTGGAATATTCGATAAGAAATAAAGAAAATATGATAGCCTCTAGACCGCCATTAAAATTTGTTATCGAAGCGCGACGTTCAGAGAAAAAGTTAGGCTATCAGCAAGAAAAGTTGAGATGAATAGAATCAACGATTAATTGAAAAAATGATAAGAATGGATAGTTAGAATTAAGAATATTGAATTTCGGAGCTTGTAAAAGCATTGATGGAACATAGGCAAAGGCCTAGCCTATCCCTAAAACTGGCGTCCGCTAGCCAAAACTAACGAAGCCTAAAAACTGAAATAGCCTATCCCTAAAACTGGCGTCCGCTAGCCAAAACTAACGAAGCCTAAAAAACTGAAAAAGAGGCATTCTAACTAACCTGGCTTACAAAACATAATGTAATAATATAAAGAGGAAAAAGATAGAAATACTGTACAGAAAATAAAAATAATATTCATATAATATTCATATAATAATAATGGTCGTAGCATGTGGCGCGTCCCGTGGAAGTCGTCAGCTCTCTGGAAATGCTCAATACACATACATATCTATGACGCCTCCTTACTATAAAGTAACATATACTTCCCAGAAGAGGCAGCAGGAAACGTCCAAAGATGAAAAGTAGCACTTTTCGAGAGCACAAAATTAGTCCAACCTGTCGCACGGGACGCGACCACACGAAGGACGTATAAACCCAGCGTGACCAGCTGGGGGACGCGTGCAAGGGAAGGACTGTATAACGGCATGCTAGTTGATTTAGTAATACAACATTCATAGTTTCTAATCTTTTACTCATAAAAAATTTCTTTCTTTTTCTAATGGTTACCTTTTTTAATGACGTTCCCTAGGAACTAAGTAAAGGGTTTCACCCTAGGATGTACTTTTTATATATTTGAGTCGCGTTATGCTTTCTCCGGGACCCTCAAGGGGATCTCCGGGGAGCCCTTATATATATAAGGCTCTCACGTCATTGACGGAGAGAACCATTACTAAATTACCATTTGTGAATGGAGTGTCTTTTAAACGAAGCTTAATACAGTTGGTCCTTCAGTAACGCGTGTTTTGGAAACGCGGTTTTGGTGGCACGCGGTACACCCCAAATATCAAAAATTTTGCTAGCACGGTCAATACTTACACTGGCGCGGGGTCCAGCTGGGCAGTTTTCTCTCTCCTGGGCCGGGTGAGGCTGTTCCGTCTCCCTCCCTGGTCCAGTGATGTCACTTGCAGCTCGTCCGGGTATGTCATTCCCTCCCCAGCGTCCTTCTCCAGTTCCACCATTGTTCGTCTCACGTACCGACCCCCCCCCCACCGCGTGTATTGTAACACAGACCGTGGTTCTCAAAGTGCCTTTTTTTCTGTGACTTAACCTCGCCGCCATGCCGCCCAAGAAGCGACGTATCTTTACGTACACACAGAAATATGACATCGTGAAGGAGTTAGAGAAGGGATAGAGACAAGCTGATTTGGCAAGATGACACGATGTTAACGAGAGTACAATTCGCACCATTTGGAAGGACAGGGAGAAGATTGCCAACATTATGAAGGGAAACCCCACAGAGGGTACTCAGGCGTCGGTTAAAGTTGGAAATGTCATCCTAAAGAAGACAGAGAAGCTAATGGTGCATTATTTGGGGAGGCAAAATAAGAATCCATGTGCCGACAGACGGACGGATGATCAGAGAAAAAGCCAAGAGGAATGTTCTAGAGGGGTTACCTGGGCACAAGCTGGATTTACCTGATGAGCCAGTCAGGCTTGAAGCAGTGGTGGAGAGAGCAGTCGAGGTTGCCAGACGTGTGCCCGGGATGGATGAAGTGGGGCCAGAAGATATTCAAGGTTTGATTCAGCCACCACAGGAGCCTGATGCCGAGGACCTACTGCAGGATTTGGAAGAGGAGGAGCAGGCAGAGGAAGAACACTGAGAAGAAAATGAACCCCAGGAAGAGCCGAACACTCCTGGTCTACGGGATTTTGTAGAATTGTCACAACGCCTCAGCCATCACATGAACAACTTTGATCCCAAACATGACCGTTCAGCACAGATAATAGCAAGCCTTACTGCTGCCATCCAGCCCTACTTTGATATGTTTCACGACAGGATAAATGCACGCCAGCAGACACGAATAACAGATTTCTTTCGCCAACGAGCACAGCAACAGGAAAAAGTGGCGTCGAGTGACTCCGACTCCGACTCCGACCCTCAGCCACCAGACGATTTACTGTCGGTTGTATCAGATGCCGACTACAGTGGCTTCGAGGACTCTGATGCTGAAGCTGGGGAGGGACCACGCCTTATCAACGAATGGCTGACGGCGAGAGCTACCAGACCATCAACTTCATCGCAGTGACGGCGTTGGATCCGGGGGGGGAGGGGACGGGGGGGATGCAACACTTCATTTATTCAGAGGTAAGAGTTGTAATGGGCAAATCAACCCAATGCACATGTAAAATAACCTTTATAATTGAATTTATTATTATAACATAGGCTTCTATGGAGAAAAAGTGAACTTTGTGGAAATCCCCAGAACACCAAGGTACCTTTAACATGTAAACATATGGGTTCGGTAACGCGGATTTTGCTAACACGGGAGGTAACCAGAACACATTAGCCGCGTTACCGAAGGACCAACTGTATATTGTTGAGTTGCCAAGTAAATTACCACTTGTCCTAGGGTCCTGCGACAATGCGAAAATTTTCCGAATGGTGGTCACCCCAAGAAGCTTGTCCGTGGCTGTTCTAATTGAGAAAGAATGTAAAGGAAAGCACATAAGGCTTTGTTTTATTTTTATTTTTTTTTACCGCCGTATTGCCCGAGAAGGGGTAGCCATGAAAATTAGGCATGGTCACAAATCGCTAGGTCAAGTTGCCCTGGCTTGACATCTACCAATAACATTTTGACAGTGCGTGCTCGATCCGCTGACCTTTTGATCAGCAGCCGACGCTCTACTGACTATGCCACGACTCGCGACTTTATACCCTTTACCGTTCTGAGATAATGGATCTTCCTCTCAGAACTGGTTATGAATTAACTTAATGAATACCAGTATTTTATATTGTACGGTGAAGAATATTTGGGGAAATAATATTTGAAAGTTCCATGCTTTAATGGATGTCTTTTTGGAGTCTCTTGCCTCTTTTTTCCCATTCTCCTTTCTTGATAGCTGATTCCTTTATACCTCCTCAGGAACTTCAGGAATAACAGCGGATTACCTGACCAACCCTTGGCTTTTTATAATTTTAGCTTCATTTGAAAGGATTATATGTTATAACATTATGTATACTGGTGCCCTATGCTAAAGATCATATACTTTTTATTTATACAACAGCCTCCTCCTGCCTGAGCGAGGTGGACCACATAAGCACACAACAGCGTTTGTAGAATTTCTCCACTACCGGCTGTTGCTTTTCTGTGTTAGCAGATTATCTACTGAAGGCAGGGAAATCAAACCCCACTCTCCAGAAAATACGAAAATAAAATTTACCTAAGTTAACATAGGGTGCATAGAGTATCTAACTTTCTGTAAAAAGGCAAGATAAAATGGCTTTGCGTATCAGAGGAACAGAAAGAAAAAGTTAGCTAATGAGGCCAGATGGCAAATAATATATCAGGAACATATATTATATGGCAATGTATAAAGCTTTTCTTAAATCAACAATACATGATAAAACTTGAATCCCAACATCAAGTCAGTTAATTTGCCAATGGCACTAATCTCCTTGTATAAATGTTATGATAATTACAATCTCCTTATATGCTTATTAATTAGTAGTCTTTTATTTAAATTACATTAATAAATAAAAGTATATATACTGTACAGTAATAATAAGAGCACTTACAGTGAAAATCTCAGTACTGTACTATAAAATATACTGATGACAATTAAAATGAACATAGAGACTAACAAATATTGTTTCTTATACATGTATTTTAAATTATGTCAATATTACTAATAATTTCAGTTCAAGCTTTGAATTAATCTGGTTATCACTGGCATCATGCTTCCCCGAATGTAATCATCCAATACCTTTAGGATACTTTGTCACACCTTACTCTCTCAATTATAACTTCACACCTTTTCACAGCATATGTACTCCACCCAATACCACCATGCACTTAACTGTATGCATTATGCTTACATACGTTTTTTATTGTTCTCAATGTATCCACATTTCTTGTTCATTATCCAAGTGTACCACAACATTTTCTTGGTAGGGGTCATGTGTTCATGCTATGCTCACAAGTACATACCCTATCGTTTGTGAGTGCTGTATGCATTTTGTACTATTGTTAATAGCTTGTCAAATTGCAAATTTGTTTGAATATTTTTGTATATTTGTTTGTATATTTTACCTTTATCTTGTATCGTCCCAGTTTTGGTTTGTTTAGTTTGCAAGTTTAACATTTTAATTAATTAATATTGTTCAATATGCAGTATTATCATCTTATAATATAACTACTTTGAATAGAATATTTTTACTTAAATTGTAGTTTCTTTATAAATACAGAATTTATCCGAATGTTCTGAACTTCCCAAATTGACTAATTCCTTCAATATGACGAGAGTACATTAATATATGCGTGACTAATTTGCTTGGGAAACAAATTCACTTACTCATATATGTAAGGCACTCAATTCCTGGCAGCAGCCTCCACGAACCAAGACCACCCACTAAACTACATGGCAACACACCCACAGACACCAAGAAATATCAAAACAACACCCAGCACACGGTATCACACACAATTATTGTCCTCTCTCCCTCCCTGCCCACCCCGAACCAACTTCCAGAAGCACATCCACACTCATATCTCTCACCGATCCATCCACTCACTCACAGACAACACGCAGCTGCATGCACGACCTCCCGAAATCCATCCTTCCGAATCCTCCCTTCCTCGCGAGGACAGAGTCCACCTGGCCAGGCTGAGATGCGGACACCATCCAGCTCTCCTGAGCTATCAGAAGAGACTGGATGACTCCGTTGTCGACGCCTGCCCGGGATGTAATACAGCACCCCATACCATTAAACACATCATAGAAGACTGCATTTCATACAACCACTTACGCCAACAACACAATCTACACTCAATGAGAGCTCTGTGGGAAAGCCCGATCGTGGCCATGGCCTTTCTCAGGGACTCGGGGCTGTTCGGCCAGGCAGCTTAGGGAACAACAACAACAACAACAACTCATATATGTGGTGGTTTTGTGTTTTTTTTATTTCAAAATATAAATGTGCCAAATCGTTATTTCCACATAGTGATTACAATAAGTTCTTTTGTCTTTATATTGTGCCGTTCCTGTTTTGGTTTGTTTGTTTTGCATGTTTTACATTTTAACCACCATATTCAGTCTCTAATCTTTCTTGCTAAACACAATTAAAAATTACTTCATCATTCCCTGAACTGTATGCTCTATCAACTCACTTCCATACTTACACATCACACTTCTTGATAGTTTACTTCTCATCCCAAGAAATTAATTCTACAAATTGTTTAGTTAGTATTAAAAAAACATCAGATATAATTACGGAATATAAATACACACACTCTTTATCAACCATACCAAATACAAATGGTAACTTTTGAAGATTGACAAAAAAATGGCAAATAATTATACACAATCACACAAAACACACTCTCTCCGATACCAACTATTCTAGATAAAAATGCTTCGTTCTTGGAGTGAGACTATTTATAATCCTCTCCCCTCCTCCCAGGCCCCAGAATCCAGCACTGAAAGAGCCATATGTGAGAGGAGTTTGGTGTGCAGGCATCCAGTAGCTCCATAGAAAGTTGATTGTGGAGTGTTGTGGTGAGCCAGGAACCATGATGTCTGTCTTTCACCGCCACACCCTGTCAAAAGGATTCTTGATGAAGGTGAACTATATAAAACAATATAATTTCAAATGTCTTTCTACTTGAAAATTCATTATGCATGTATTTACTCAGGCCCATTCCCCACTTTTCCCTTTTTTGGGGGGTCGGTCGACTCAAGACAGAGCCCGAATAGGGACAACACAACAGAAAACAATGAACACACAAAAACAAAAAACAAATTCACACACATCTAGGTCACCCAGGAGAAGACCCAGAGACCAGGGTCACCAAGGTCCCTCCAGCACTTCCCCGGCCCCCGACCACCCGGAGAGGTTCTGGTCTCAGCAGGCAGCAATGCAGCGAAGCCGAAACCACAAGCCCGCCCACCACACTTCCAGGCGCCTGATGGACTATTATCTAGTCCAACTTGCGCCCGACCCCCTCTCCCAAATGACCACGTGTTCACTCATCTATTCACAAGCATTCTCCATTCATTCCTGTTTATTATACTGTATAATAATATATTTCAAGTTAATATAAAATTTTGTATGAATGATCAAGTACAATTTCTAAGAAAACTATGATAAAATGCTATTATAGGTAGAATATATACAGTATTCTACATTTGTTATACAGTATATCAATAAACATTTCAACATTAAAAGGCATTATACTGTATACAGAAAAAGTACAATTTTCAACATTCTTAGTAAGTATATTACAGTTATAATAAGTTCCTGCACATTAAAAATAGGGCTAAGCAGTGAATAATTATATATTTGACACCCAAAGGTGGGACTGAAGCTGGTTCTGTTGCTAGAGTTGGATACGATTGGGGAAAGTTCAAAGAACTGCTATCACCTCTAACCATGAGAGGACTTTCACTTTGCTTGAAGGGAAAGGTGTATGTTTCGTGTATCAAAATGGCAATGATTTAATTTTCAGAAATGTGGCTTGATTAAAGTGGATGATATTAACAGAAAAAACAATGAAATGAGAATGGTGAGATGGATATGTTAGTTACACTGTTAGATTAGGAAACCAATGTGAGTTGAGCAGACAATTAGCATTTAGCACTATTATAGGTTTGACTCCTGTAAGGAGATTAGGAAAACCTAATATTTAGTAGTGGCCCCGTAATCATTGACGAACATGCCTATTACATAAGGCCTCCTCTTCAAACACTAATCCGCCGTAGTTTGAATCTACCGCGCAGAGCATTTAAAAACTGAGGAGCCTTCATCATGAGCGCACGCGACCTCACTCATGGCTTCAGTCATTATGAATTGGGTTCTCACTACGAAAAAACTTCGTAAAAAATAAAAACAAAAAGAAAATAAGAATAACTATCCAATAAGCTTTCCATCATATCGTGGATGTACTTGTGTGGATTTCTGACCAGACGCTGATCCAGGCGTCATTCCTCCTTCACTGACATATCAAGTAAACCAAAATCCTTAATACATCAACGAATGGGAAGGGGACGGTCGGGAGGGCCCCAGTCGTCAATGATTACGGGGCCACTACTAAATATTAGGTTTTCCTAATCTCCTTACAGGAGTCAAACCTATAATTTATTAGTGGCCCCTCCATCATTGACGAACATGCCTGATATCTAAGACTGGAGGGGGACATTCGTAATCATATCATAACTCTAGAAAAGCAGATAATAAAAACAACCACATAGTATTCTTACTTTTGAAAAATGTATTTAATACGGCGTACGCCGGAAATATACAAGAAAAAGGGGTTCAGGCAGGTGCGTGCTTCAAAGAAGCCTGCCTGACAAAAATAGGTAACCCTGAAGATTCTGAACACAGATCTGTAGTTACAAAAGGCACCCCACTCAACGAGTGGTGACAAATAATAAGTTATAAGTTTATATGTGCACATCATAAACCCCAAAATACATGTGGAGATCAATTGCTAATGAACTCCATTGAACTAATGTTACATTGCTTTCGCAGCTAAAACTACTATAACAACACTGTTGTTTTGTACTAAACTTTGTACTAGCACAAATTCTCTCAGAGAAATTTTCATATCACATTTCCACCTTAAATTGTATCACAGTTCTCATACTCCGGCGGGGTCTAGGGTGTCCTATGTCAACTGACTGCACCCCCCCCCCCCCCCCTTTCCTTGAAAATAAACATAAGTGACTACAGGGCCACCTAGACCCTCTGCCTTAAAGCTATACATGGTAAGGAAGGTTTGTCTAGAGCAACTGACAAGTATCTAGAGAGAAACGTATGATTAGACGCCCACAACTGTGTGGACGCAATATCTTCAACTGAAAAGTTTTTCAGGAAACGTAAAGAGGCCGCCCACTTGCGTAAATCGTGGGCCCTACCCACAACGCCGGGATTACTCTCTTTAATGACTTCTACCAGAAGAGAGGCTAATCGCCGTTTAAGTAAGCGTTTACCCGTACTCGCTACCCATAAAGCACCTTGGGGGTTATGAGGAGCTATTCTTAAATATTTGGTTAGAGCTTGCACTGGACATAAATTATGATGCACCTTTCCCCTTTTTAACGCCGGCACCGTGAATTCAGAAAACACGTGTGCACTATGCTCATTCTTGGCTACAAACGCCGGGGAGGGTGCAATGGAAATGGAATCATTAAGTCTACCAAACCTAAGACAATTAGGTGTGTTGCTCATCGCCGCCAGCTCAGACACTCTGTTTCCGGTGGCCAAAGCCAAAAGGAAAACTGCTTTCTTTAAGATTAAAGCAAAGTCTGCAGTATTTTGATACAGACGAGAATGAAGTAAAGACAAAGCTTTGTCCAGAGACCAAGTAGGCATGAGCTGACGGGGAGGTGGGCGGAGTTTAAAACACGCTCTCATAAATCCTGTTTCCTCCGCCACCGGTATGGATAGACCTGTAAGGTCGAAAAAGGGCACTCTAATCGCAGTTAAGTGATTCTTCAGAGTAACCACAGATAAACGTTTCTGCTCAAACAGATAGTTCAAGTAATTAAAAACCAATGCCACTGAGGGTACAGTTTGTTCCGTTCTAACAATCCAAGAAGTAAAAGCTTTCCAATGAGATTGATATTGTCGCTTAGTAGACTGAGTATATTGATTGAGCAATTTATTGGTCACATCCCTACCGTATGGTGCTAGCCACTTGGCCTCCTGAATGTCCATAATGCAAAAGTCAGCGAGGTCTCTAGGTTGCCAATCGTGTCTAAGTGGAAGTACCTGACCGGGAGCGATACCGGGTCCGGGCACCACATTATTAACTGCTGGCACCACACCTGCGCCGGCCACAGGGGCGCGATTAGCGAGACTAAGCCTCGATAAACTCGTAGTTTGTTCACTACGTGGCACATTAGTGACGCATCTGGCGGTGGAAACAGATAGATGGAGCTCCATCTGTTCCAGTCTGTCACTAGGGCGTCTGGCCCCCCTGCCGGCGTTATCGTCCGGCGGGTGAGGTATAGAGGGAGCTTGTGAGTCTCCTCGGACGCAAAAAGATCCACTTGTGGATGGGAGAGCTCCGCAATCATTAGGTCGAAAATGGGTTGCTTGAGCTCCCATTCTACTGTCGTGCTCTGTCTCCGGGACAGAGCGTCTGCCCAGACGTTCGCTACGCCTGGGAGATAAGATGCGTGAAGATAAATATCTAGACTGGTGGCTAGGACAAAAATCTCTTCCGACACGAGTAGCAACTTCCTTGACCTCGTTGACCCTTGTTTCTGAATACAGTGAACTGCATTCAGATTGTCCATTCTGAAGGCCACTGACTTGCCCCGTAACGCCGAGCCGTGAGCCTGAAGGAAATACAATGGGACTAGTAACTCTTTGACATTTATGTGAGCGATTTCTAAGTGGGACCAAAGTCCCTGACCCTGGTGCCCCTGATTTGACTGAAATCCCCACCCTATGGTGCCTGACGCATCCGTGTCTACCCATACCGTTGGAGGAGGAGAGGTCCATGACATGATTGAGTGCAATGTTTCCCTCTTCGCCCAGACCGCTAGTAAGGTGTGGATTAATTTTGGTATGGGCCATAATTTTCCCGCCGGTAAGAGTGGGAAATATTTGTTGCCCTCCAATATTAATCGTTTTACTTTCAACCGGCCCAACTTGACAGTTAGCTGAATCCAGTTGAGAGAGCCGACCAGAGACTCCCAGACTCTTCGTGTCGTAGTCAGACTGTGAAGAAACCTGAACAGTTTCCTGCGAAACCTGTTGCGATTGTCCACACTCTGACTCAGAGTGAGAGCGGCGGTGTCCCAGACCAGCCCTATCCACTGAATTACTCTTGAGGGAACAAGGTTTGACTTTACCAGATTTACCTTGAAGCCTAGAGTTTTGACATGATTTAAAATGATATTGACATGTTTTATGCATAATTGTTGTGTCTCTGCCACCACCAGCCAGTCGTCTAGATACCACAACACTCTGATTCCCTGTTTTAACAATGGCATCAGGGCTTGCCTGACTAATTTGTGAATAATCGAGGTGCTAGGTTCAAACCGAACGGCATCCTTTGAAAAACAAAATTTTGGTGCCTGATCCTCAAGGCCAGAAACCTTTGAAATCTTTTGTTGACCGACACGTGCCAATAGGCGTCTGTCAGGTCTAGGGAACACATCCAGCCACCCGGCGGAAGTGTTAGCCTGATTTGATGAACTGTTAACATTCTGAAAGACTCGTTGTAAATGTGAAGATTCAGATACGACAGGTCTACGACCGGCCTCATCTGAACACTGTCCCGTGGAACCAAAAACAGTTTGACGTGAATACAGGGTAATCTGGGGGTACCGGGATGATGACATTCTTGGCAATCATCTCCTGGACCAGCAGCTCCACCTCTAATGAAACACAATTTGCCGTTGTCGGCTGACGTAAGCGAGGTCGCCGGAGCCACTGCCAAGTGATGCCTTTGCGTGCCACCATCCGAGCCCATGTTTTTAACGGCCATGCTTGGTGACACGTTCGGAACGACCCAGTTAGCAGACAAGGGTTCGCCGGCTGTACTTCCCTCGGTTCCTGGCTCTAAGGTAGGCACTGGGAGTGAGAAAGACTTTAGTTTTTTGATGGTGGTTTTGGTGGTGTTGGCCGCTTCGCCGGCTGCCGCGTCCCCTCTGTCCTGAAAACCCTCTCTGTCTATGCCTGAACTGACCCAGGGGATCCAAAACCTTACCCAAGGCATCCAATGCCCTTAATTTCCATAGCTACCTTTCTAAGAGGCGCTTTGTCTAGAGGGGGGACATTTGACGTAGTGAATGCCGCCGTAGCTGGCTTAGAGCTCCCTGCTTAGGAATCTTAGATAAAGGTGGCTGCCGGGGGAGTAGGCTCTCCGTTTAAACGTCTCCACAGACGATACAGAATCCGCCGGCCCTTGAAATATTTTAGTAGAATAGCCCAGGGCAGGAAAATACGAGATCTGATTTTTTAACGAATTGTCCCAAACGATCGTCGTAAAAATAGAAGGCGGCGATACTGAAAGTATCACCCAATTAAGGTTAATCGAAATTGAATTTGTTTATAAATTCCTTAGTTCCTAAACACCCGCCGGGTGTGGAAATCGATTTGGTTAAACCTCACTGATCCTTCAAATGCCGTAAGAGTAAAGGCGGCGATACAGAGTATCACTCACATGGATTGGTTAACTATAAGAGACCTAAGTCGTTTTATCCCACCCTGCTAAGGTGCCCGCCGGTGAGAAGTCTAAAAGTTAACCCCACAAGTTCCTGACCCCACTACTTTGTAAAAGATCGCCGGGGAGGAACGCCTAAACAACAGCTAGGTTTTCCCCGTGGTTTGTTAAACCAGGTAGAAACAAGTGTTCTCACGAACATCGTTTCTTTATATATAACTAAATATATATGTAAGGATGGGTACAGCCATCCCGCCGGGAAATAAAGGAGGCCTGAAAACCAGGCACCCAAATAAATACAGTACTCTGGCTAGCTTATAGAGACTCTTCACTACCTATGGATTGACAACACTGGTCTCCCCTGCCTCAAGAGTTGTTCAGGTGTAATTTGATACCACAGGAGATAGACCAGTGACCTCTCTCTCTCTCTCTGTGTCTCTGTCTGCCTCTCTGTTTGTCTGATCGTATGAGATGTTGTAAGTGCAGGAGGAACTTAATGTATTCTCTTTCTTTAATCTTTAGAGTTCATGATGAGACAGAGAGAGTTCGGACCAAACAGCATTGTGGTTAAGTTTCTATTCCTACATACATACATACATAAAATTTTAAAGGGCATAGCTCATGCAATATCATTACTCGGGTATCCCCAGAATCGTTATTGTCAATGTACAACATACTCCTACAGTATGTAAAATATTAGGTGGCTGGGTTCTATATACTGTATATATAAATACAGTATATGCAATTTTTGGTTTTTGAGGGGTGAATTTTGTGACATCACCGGGGGGGAAATAGAGTAGCCTACCTATATTTTCATAATAACAGCGGATTACCTGACCAACCCTTGGCTTTTTATAATTTTAGCTTCATTTGAAAGGATTATATGTTATAATATTATGTATACTGGTGCCCTATGCTAAAGATCATATACTTTTTATTTATACAACAGCCTCCTCCTGCCTGAGCGAGGTGGACCACATAAGCACACAACAGCGTTTGTAGAATTTCTCCACTACCGGCTGTTGCTTTTCTGTGTTAGCAGATTATCTACTGAAGGCAGGGAAATCAAACCCCACTCTCCAGAAAATACGAAAATAAAATTTACCTAAGTTAACATAGGGTGCATAGAGTATCTAACTTTCTGTAAAAAGGCAAGATAAAATGGCTTTGCGTATCAGAGGAACAGAAAGAAAAAGTTAGCTAATGAGGCCAGATGGCAAATAATATATCAGGAACATATATTATATGGCAATGTATAAAGCTTTTCTTAAATCAACAATATATATTTTCATAATAACACCCTCGTCAAACTAATTTCCTTTATCTAGTTGTGGAGGTGCCAGTTTCTCTAATATGTTTCCCAATAATAGCCCCATGAAAAATGAAGGATGTCTTACCTATCACATAATGATTCATATATTAGTAAATTAAAGTAGAGAACATTGGAAATAACCTAAATTATCCATATAGCCAGAAAAAATAAAATTTAATTGGGGTTTTGTTTCCTCGCTGGTCTCTAGTTAAAATAGTCCTATGTATGGTAACACTCACAGATCGAGTTGCCAACTGCCACCAGACTTTTGCCGTGTTAATAATGCAGTTAGACAGATAAACTGTGGTATAATATCAGTGGAAGTTAATTATACAGTAGGGTCCCGCATAAAACGTGTTCAGATAAAACGAGTCTCGATTAAAACGAGCGACCTAAAATATTAATATTTAATATTCGATAAGAACGAATGTGATCACATAAAACGAGTCCGCCGCCAAAGTGGGGCAAATCCGAGGAGTTTTCATGTAGAGCGCCGAAATATCGTACAAAACGTACGAAATATCGTACGCTTTCATATAGAGCGCCGAAATATCGTACAAAACGTACAAAATATCGTACGCTCCTGACGGAAATTTACGCTTCCAGTGAACATTGACGATATTGGGCCACCAAAATGCCGTGTTCACATAAAACGGAATCGCATAGAACGCCCTCATCTATCGACCAATTTCTCGTTTTATGTGAGACCTTACTGTATATCTATCGTGGATTCACGATAGTCAGTGGTATAACCTACATTTTCTATGTATCATACCCTAGATACAGTTTGTATAGTATGTAAGCTTAACAAGTTAGATAAGCCCTATTATACAAAAGTATAGTATTTAAGTGTCTTTAGGAATGCATATATGATTTATCATATAAACCATGCTGTAATATTATGTAAGCGGTGCGATATTTACCGCTAGATATCCGCTACTAACTTAGCAGTAGCTGCTAGATTCGTAGCGTAAGACGATGACGTCTTGGATTGTGGCGCACCGCGTCAGAGCACTTTTATACTTCATCCAAGCAACACCTCCACTCTTTAGTTCGCCGCGATCCTGGTTCCGGTTTCATCTAGCTCTCATCATAAACTTAAACTCAACTACATCCTACAGACAGACCGACTGACAGCTAAGCCTTATTATCATGATTTAACTTTCTTCAACCTTAGTTATTCATTCTTTATTAGTTCAGGTATATCCATGCGGTCACCTTAATGTAAACATCCAATGGTGTTTGAATAACAGCCATTTGCCTACCATCTATCAGCACCTCCATCAGCATTTCCACCTTGCCTAGCTGTATTTTATGGTGATTTAATAAGTGAGTTACACTCCCGGCATTATTTACATTATATGAGCAGACCTTTTCAGTCTTAGGTAGCCTAGAGTAAACTTATCTTCCTTAAATCCGCCATATTGGTGCCCAGACCCGGGACTTTGACCCACAATTAAATTTCCTGAGTTAGGCATGAGCAAGGGCAATGTTAAGGGAGGTTGTAGATCAAAGGATCCGGGGGGTGTAGGTCTGGGGTATAAACCGGTGCACGTAGTGGCCGAGGTAGATCGCATAGCGATCTTCGGCCACTCATACGCAACCCGACTGAGGGCAGCAGACCAGGGCCCTGTTGACTACAGGGGAGCGACCGGGGATCGGAAATTTCAATTCCGCTACTTTGGGGTGCCGGGGGCTAATATCACAAGTCTTAAGTCCTCCGATGAGTGGGGTAAGCTGGTATTATACCGGCCCCTCTACACCTATTTACTCATCGGGGGGCAACGACATAACCCCCGACACCGAACCCCGTGATCTGGCTGCGGCATTAGGGGACCTGGCTCTGGCTGTCGAGAGGGACACGGGAGGGAAATGCATCCTGATTTCCCTAGAATACCGCTCTAGAGTATGGGGAATGCCAGCAGAACAGTATAATAGAATCAGGAATTCGGTTAACCGGTCATTGCGCTCTAGGTTAGACGTAACGCGCCATCGCTTTTTGTCGGTTTCGTCTAAACCGCAGGATCTTGAAATCGACGGTGTCCATCTAGACCTCGACACTAACAAGATCCTGCATGACAAGATCACGGTCATGACTAAACGGTGGCTAGAGCGTCAAGCCGGAGTAATAAGCCTGCGACTCCCTAAGTTCTGTATCCCGCCCATCACCTTCCCCCAGTAACGTTTTGTTTAATTTCAAGAAAAGGGGGGGGGAGGGTGCAGTCAGTGTGACATAGGACACCCTAGACCCCTCCGGAGTATGTGTTCGGAACATACGAGCTGTGATACTGGTTGTAGGCATTGTATTATAAAATTTCTCTGTAGTATTCATTGCAGGAAATTGTGCTAAAGGCCAATAGTAGTGTTACAACAATTCTTGTTGTAAGTAGCTTTGGCTGTGAAGCAATAGATTTTTGAGAAATCTTGGTAGTTGCAACTACGACTTTTACTTTTGAAGTAATTACTTCTGCATAAGTACACGAGTTCAGTACTTCTACGAATGTACAAGAATTCATTTATGTTTGGTTATATTTTTAGGAATATATCCACTAGTTAATGGGGTTTATATGTGCACATGTAAACTTATAAGTTTTTAGTTTTCACCACTTACTTTAAGTGGGGTGCCTTCTTAACCAGCAGATCTGTGCACAGAGTCTCAGAGTTAACCCTTTTTCAAGCAGGCTTCTTTGAAGCACGCTCCTGCTTGTACCCCTTTTTGAAGATTTAGGCTGTATAAAGTTTATGCACCCGAATATCTCTTTTTTACAAAAGTAAGAATACTATGTGGTTGTTTGATTATCTGCTTTTCTAGAGTTATGATATGATTACGAATGTCCCCCTCCAGTCTTAGTAATCAGGCATGTTCATCAATGATGGAGGGGCCACTAATAAATTATAGGTTTGACTCCTGTAAAGAGATAAAGAAAACCTAATATTTAGTAGTGGCCCCGTAATCATTGACGACTGGGGCCCTCCCGACCATCCCCTTCCCATTCGTTGATGTATTAAGGATTTTGGTTTACTTGATATGTCAGTGAAGGAAGAATGACGCCTGAATCAGCATCTGGTCAAAGATCCACACAAGTACATCCACGATATGATGGAAAGCTTATTGGATAGTTATTCTTATTTTCTTTTTGTTTTTTATTTTTTACGAAGTTTTTTCGTAGTGAGAACCCAATTCATAATGACTGAAGCCATGAGTGAGGTCGCGTGCGCTCATGATGAAGGCTCCTCAGATTTTAAATGCTCTGCGCGGTAGATTCAAACTACGGCGGATTAGTGTTTGAAGAGGATGCCTTATGTAATAGGCATGTTCGTCAATGATTACGGGGCCACTACTAAATATTAGGTTTTCTTTATCTCCTTACAGGAGTCAAACCTATAATGGCAGGACACAAGTCTGTCGGCTACTCCTAGACCAGGGCTCACAACGATCCTTTATAAAGAGATCGGTGCTGGACGGTCTAAAATACTGTGTAGTAGGTAGTGAGACCCTTAGGTTGCAAGGTTTTACAGGAGTGACCGACAGTAAAGAATACGAAGTTGTTGAAGTTGCTTACATCTACCGTAAGAAGAAACACTTCTTCCAGTGTGTAGTGGTAGATGAACTCCCAGACTATCAATCTGTAGGAATTAACAAGTAGAGCATGCACTTCGTAGGAAAGGTATTTACCTGTCTGATCCCGTAGGTGACTTGAAGGAGGTGCACATACTGTTAGGAGCAGATTATTATTATGATGTAGTACACCCGGGTTTTAAAAGAGAGAGTGGAGTGATCTTGATCCCCACTAAGTTTGGCTACTGCATGAGCGGTAGTCCAAACTATCCAGTCAAATGTTCTGGTTGACACGGTATCCGTGTTGAGGATGAGCACGACCGCGGCAGAAGAGTTCACCTAAGATGATACTCACATTGAGGACCCAAAGTTAGCTGCCGAGTTCAATCTAGAAAGACTGTGGAAACTAGACCACATAGGAATTCAACCTGTGGAGAACGACCAGGAATCAAATTTCGCGATCGAGAAGTTCTCGGAATCTGTGCGTTACTTGACCACGGAAAAGCAATACGAAGTTTGTCTACCCTGGAAACATGATAATATCAGTTTACCCACTAATTATGGTTTAGCGTTGGGTAGGTTACGCACCTTGCAGTGTAAACTAACCCAAGAACCTAGCACCTACAAGACTTATGACGAGGTTTTTAAAAATTATCTCGACCGAGGGTTTATCGAGGCCGTCGATGTAAATGAACCAGGGAGTGCCGGGAAGGTCCATTACCTCGCACATCATGGGGTAAAGAAGGATAGTGTTACCACTCCCATCCGTGTGGTATATGACTGCTCAGCCCACCTAGGCCATAGTCCCAGTCTAAATGACTGTTTGTTGACCGGCCCTTCAATGGTGTCGGATCTATCTCAGCAATTGCTGCGATTTAGACTGGGCCGATACGCATTCACCAGCGATATTGAAAAGGCCTTCTTGATGGTGAAACTACAGAAGGGAGATAGAGACGTCACCCGGTTCCTCTGGTTCAAGGACATTGACGACTCCGAGAGTCCCATACTAACTTATCGGTTTAGGGTAGTCTTGTTTGGCGCAACAAGTTCACAGTTTCTATTAAACGCGACCATTAAGAAACATCTGGAGGATTCTGAAGAAGACACGACTGAACTCACTCGCGGATTATATATAGACAATTTACAGGGGTCTAGCGATAGTGAAAAGGAACTAGTAGCAAGCTATAGGCAGGCTAGTAGGTTGTTCACTGAGGCTCATCTGTTTCTCCGCGAGTGGGTTTCGAATTCTGTGTTGCTTCGGGATGGTCTCATAATAGATGGGGTAGCTTCTGATAACCAAGAATATGCCAGAATCTTGGGGATGATATGGCAACCAGGGAAAGACATACTGATGTACCGGAACAAAGATTATACTGAACAGGCAGGGACGCACACAAAACGTAGTCTGTTGAGTAAGGTCGCACAATTTTTTGATCCATTAGGTTTAGCATTACCTGTTACCATCAGAGTCCCACAAGGATCCGTCCTATCGCCCGCACTCTTCAATCTGTACATGCACGATATAACTACACCCAATACGCCCCAAATAAACTTAGCCTCCTATGTAGATGACATAACACTCACATGCACACACCATGACCCAAAAAGAGCAACAGATCTCCTTCAACCCTATCTCAACACACTACATGGTTGGTGCACTACAAACAGACTTAATCTAGCCCCAGCCAAATCCACCGCAACCCTGCTCACAAGTTGGACAGGAGAACACGAATACATCCCTCAACTCACCATAAACAACACACCCCTAACACATACACACACACCCAAAATCCTAGGAGTAACATATGATACTCATATGACATTCAAACAGCACACCACAAACATTAAAAAGAAACTGACACCCAGACTTAACGCCCTCAGGTCACTTGCTCACACAAAATTTGGACACAACAAAGAAACTACCACCACAGTATATAAACAATACATAAGATCAGTGATGGAATACGCAAGCCCAGCCTGGGCTTCTAACCTAGCTGAAACACATCATAAGACCTTACAGACTATTCAAAACAAAGCCCTGAAGATCATTACAGGCTGCACAGCTACTTCACCCACAGATCACCTACATCAAGAAACCAAAATTCTCAAAGTCAAAGACCATCTGGACATGAGAGGCACTCAATTCCTGGCAGCAGCCTCCACGAACCAAGACCACCCACTAAACTACATGGCAACACACCCACAGACACCAAGAAATATCAAAACAACACCCAGCACACGGTATCACACACAATTATTGTCCTCTCTCCCTCCCTGCCCACCCCGAACCAACTTCCAGAAGCACATCCATACTCATATCTCTCACCGATCCATCCACTCACTCACAGACAACACGCAGCTGCATGCACGACCTCCCGAAATCCATCCTTCCGAATCCTCCCTTCCTCGCGAGGACAGAGTCCACCTGGCCAGGCTGAGATGCGGACACCATCCAGCTCTCCTGAGCTATCAGAAGAGACTGGATGACTCCGTTGTCGACGCCTGCCCAGGATGTAACACAGCACCCCATACCATTAAACACATCATAGAAGACTGCATTTCACACAACCACTTACGCCAACAACACAATCTACACTCAATGAGAGCTCTGTGGGAAAGCCCGATCGTGGCCATGGCCTTTCTCAGGGACTCGGGGCTGTTCGGCCAGGCAGCTTAGGGAACAACAACAACAACCATCAGAGCTAGGATTCTAATACAAGAAATATGGAGACGCAACGTAGGGTGGGACGAAAATTTACCCGATGATCTTAGTGAGCAGGGTAGGTCCTTATTAGAAAATTATAACACCCTATGTACATTAGAGTTACCGCGCCAAGTGGCCGCATTTGGACCCATGCCTTTACATGCATTCTGTGATGCGAGTGCTACAGCGTATGGAGTAGCTATTTATTGTGTTACCTCGTTTGGGATTAATTTACTCACCGCCCGGGCTAAGGTTGCACCGGTAAAGGGGGTCACGATTCCCAAATTGGAACTAACTGCCATGCTGGTATTGGGACGTTTGGTTAATCATGTACGCATTTCATACGATAAGGAACTGCAATTAAGGGCGGTACACGTATGGTGCGATAGCCAAATTGCACTAAGCTGGGTGCATAGTCAAAGGACATTGCCCGTCTATGTGCGCAATAGGGTGGATGAAATACGATCCCTACTACCAAACGCCTTCTATCATTATGTACCAACCAAAGACAACCCCAGTGACCTAATAAGTAGGGGAGTAACGGCGTCCAAACTGATTAAGTCCGACCTGTGGTGGCAAGGCCCAAAATGTCTGCTCCACGAAGGGGATTGGGCTATATGGAATGCCGAGGTTGAGTTGGCTTTGCCATTAGAAACGGTGACAGCTGTCATTCAACCGACATCAACACCGAATCCTATGTTAGTGTGGGTAAGGATCGGTGGGTACAATAAATCGTAGCTTGGGTGTTGCGTTATATCACCAACATAAAGGCCAGGCTACAAGGACGACTCTGCAATCTGGGTCAAAGCTTAAATGCAGTAGAAATAAAAGCAGCTGAGGTAACACTAATTAGATGGATTCAAAGGGAATCCTTCAGTCAGGAATTAGAATCCATAAGTTCTGGTAAGAATAAAATGCCTAACATTGTGCGTCAACTAAGGCTACACCTGAAGAATGACTTAATTAGATGTGAGGGACGTCTAAAGTGGTCAGGTGTAGACGACTGTGCCAACAATCCTATCCTGATGCCTGCAACACACCATGTCACCGATCTACTGGTACAACGCACACACGAGGAAGTAATGCACTACGGGGTCCACCACGTTATTTCTAAATTGCGTCACAACTGGTGGATACCCAGAGTTCGGCAGGTAGTTCGACGAGTAGTCAAAAGATGTGTGGTGTGCCATAGACTAAAAGGAAGACCATTTACGACTGGACCTGCTCCACCCTTGCCAGAGTGTCGCGTTAATCATCTAGAACCCTTCAGAGTTACAGGACTAGACTATACCGGCACACTGAGAACTAGGGAACTGGACAAGGTTTATGTGTTGCTATTTACTTGTGCCACTTCACGTGCAATACATTTAGAACTCTGTGACAATGTGTCTTGTGAAGAGTTTATGCTGGCATTCAGGAGATTTTGTGCACGTCGTTCCTTCCCTCATTTGATTCTTAGCGACAATGCTCCCACTTTTCTTCAAGCTTCCAGGTACTTGATAGATATGAGCGACGATCCAACGGTTGTTGCTTACTTGGGAGAGCGAAGGTGCGAATGGAAGTTTATACCAGTCAAAGCACCGTGGTTTGGTGGAATGTGGGAACGGTGTGTAGGCGGTTGTTAACGATCGTCCTCTCACTTACGTATATACCGACCTGCATGAACCACTGCCACTAACACCAGCGCATTTGCTCTACGGAAAGCCAATGACTGCCTTTCCCACTGATCTGCAGTCACAGGCAGAGTTAGAGGACCCTTCGATGTTCACCGAGGCTGCGGTGTCACGACGTTACCAGTATATTTCTAGGGTTATAGGTGCTGAAAGCAGTGAAGAGCATGTATGAGGGTGCAAAGGCGGCAGTACGTGTGGAGAGTGAGCAGAGCGAGTTCTTTGACCTGAATGTTGGTTTGAAACAGGGGTGTGTGATGTCCCCGTGGTTGTTTACTGTATATATGGATGGAGTTATGAAAGAAATACTATCAAGAGCAGTGGATGTTGGTGTATCGCTGAAAAGGGAGGGAATTGAGTGGAAGCTACCTATACTGCTGTTTGCGGATGATACAGTTCTGATGAGTGATAATGAATGGGAGTTGCAGGGTCTGGTAATGAGTTGGAACAGTGTGCGAAAAACGGAATTTGAAGGTAAATACGGGGAAGAGCAAGGTTATGGTCTCGAAAGGGGTGAAGTCACAGAGTGTGAGGTGAAGCTGAACGGTCAGGCTATGGAGATCGTCAACTCTTTTAAGTATCTGGGCAGTGTGTTGAGTAAAGATGGGACTATGGATGAAGAGGTGCGGGAGAGGGTACAACAGGGAAGAGGTTGTAGGAACGCTAAAAGCAGTAACAAGAAATAGGGTGGTCAGTATGGAAGTGAAGAAGTCCTTGCATGACAGTGTGGTAATCCCGACACTGACTTACGGAAGCGAAGCATGGACGTTGGTTGAGAGACTCAGACCAAGAGTGAGAGCAGTGGAAATGAATTACTTAAGGAGTGCGTGCGGAGTTACATGGAGGGATAGACAGACTAATGAGGAAGTAAGAAGGAGGTGTGGTGTGGAGGTAGATGTGCTGGAAAGTGTGAAAAGGAACAACTTGAGATGGTTCGGCCATATGGAACGTATGGAAAGCGAGAGAATGACTAAGAGGGTGTACGAGAGCGAGGTGGAGGGACAGAGGGGGAGAGGTAGACCGAATATGAGGTGGAAGGATGGAGTGAGGAACTACATGAACGAAGGCGGTGCTGGTTGGGGGGAGGGGCGTCGACTGACTGGGGACAGAGGTGCATGGGGGCGGTTCGTTCGTGGCCACCCCTTCGGGGATCACGGCGTCAGGCAATAGATAGATAGAGATAGGTGATTTTAAAAAGAGATGGATGAATGACTACTTACTGTATTGGCACTACATGAGAGGGCGACTAAGACTACTGGTCAACCATCAGCACCCTCTGTAGGTGAGATAGTGTTCATCCATGATGATAGTCCTAGATTGTACTGGAAGTTGGGCCGCGTAGTGAAGGTGTACGAGGGCGAAGGCTCGGTAGGGCGAGTAGCGCTGCTCAAGACAGCTACTGGGACTACTGTTCGTCCGGTCGCACGACTGTACGCTATGGAGCTTGGCTCTTCTACACAAGAAGAAGCTCCACCTGATGATGCTGGATCCGAGGAGGCTGCCTTAGCCGATCCACCACAACCCGTTGGGGATCCGCCTCGGATCGGGACTAGACCCAGACGCGCAGCTCGTGGCGCCGTTGATATGTGGCGACACAAGATTGCTTCTGGGCAACTCTAGATATAAGGTGGGGTTCAGGTATTGTGTTTGGGGGGGGGGAGTGTATCGTGGATTCACGATAGTCAGTGGTATAACCTACATTTTCTATGTATCATACCCTAGATACAGTTTGTACAGTATGTAAGCTTAATAAGTTAGATAAGGCCTATTATACGAAAGTATAGTATTTAAGTGTCTTTAGGAATGCATATATGATTTATCATATAAACCATGCTGTAATATTATGTAAGCGGTGCGATATTTACCGCAAGATATCCGCTACTAACTTAGCAGTAGCCGCTAGATTCGTAGCGTAAGACGATGACGTCTTGGATTGTGGCGCACCGCGTCAGAGCACTTTTATACTTCATCCAAGCAACCCCTCCACTCTTTAGTTCGCCGCGATCCTGGTTCCGGTTTCATGTAGCTCTCATCATAAACTTAAATTCAACTACATCCTACAGACAGACCGACTGACAGCTAAGCCTTATTATCATGATTTAACTTTCTTCAACTTTAGTTATTCATTCTTTATTAGTTCAGGTGCATCCATGCAGTCACCTTAATGTAAACAACCAATGGTGTTTGAATAACAGCCATTTGCCTACCATCTATCAGCACCTCCATCAGCATTTCCACCTTGCCTAGCTGTATTTTATGGTGATTTAATAAGTGAGTTACACTCCCGGCATTATTATTTATTTACATTATATGAGCGGACCTTATCAGTCTTAGGTAGCCTAGAGTAAACTTATCTTCTTTAAATCCGCCATTATCTAAGCTATAATCCAAACAAATCAATCAAGTCAAATTACTCTAGTCTAAATTGAATTTAATCTGAATTTAAGCTAAATTATATCCAAAGGTCACTCACATATGTTTATATTGAAATAGGGTTCAAAGGGTTAATAATACTCCAGGATTCAACTCACCAATATCTCCAAGTGGCAATGAGGCAAAGGAAAAATGCCGACCCAATGTGGCGGACGGCGGGGAAAGACGAGCCGGCCCAATAGCACAGCTCAAGGAAAGAACAAATGATTATGATATGGTAATGGACATGAGTAGGAATGCTTAGCTGTCAGTCATTGCGTCGATGAGAGCGTCGTCGTAGTGTAGATGTGTGTATTGCTGGCAGTGTACTGTGAATAGAGGCACAATAGCCCAATCAAATGAGACGGAAATTATATGTTGACAGGGTGCTGTCTGTGGAAGCTCTGAGGTTCCCCGGACCTCAGTCTTGCTGCCTTGGCAAAACGCCAGGCGGGAAACTATCGTACCGCGTCTAGGTTGCCTAATACGATAAATTATTATATACGATAATTTCATATAAACTACATAAGACCGTATCAATATTGCTTAATAGCATATTATAGTCATCCTCCTATGAAATGAGCTACAAGGTGGAGTCCCTCGCCCTGTGCGGTGTTGTCAAATATTCAAAGCTTTAACAACAAATGCTAGTTTTTCAGGCTATTAACAAATTAATTTTAGCTTTTATGACTATATATATTATATTATAATTTTTAAAGGTTACGTGGTGTTAAGAAACATATCATTTTAAGGATATACAGAAGGAATTTATACAACATATGGCACGCTATTTAGAACATGCTGCCATTTTTCTGGGGACAGCTATAAATAGATTTAAGGAGTGGTAGGATATGCGACGATGCCAAGTAATGTCAATGCGGTTCTGTTGGCTACGCACGCACTCACACACACCCCTACAGATACACACACATACATACACAATCTCCAAAATGCAATATAGCACAATGTAATCCCATCAAAAGAGAGGGAGAGAGAGAGCTGGATACGAGTAATGGCAACGCTTTCAATGGCCTCAAACTACGACAACATCATCCAGGTCAGACGGTCACTAACCCTCATTCATAGCGCGACCACCATGGAAGGAAAAACTCGGAAAAGTTACTCTCATCTTCATAGCCAGGCAAGGGAGATGCTGTACAATGTAAATAGGTATATACAAATATAGCCTACCTATTATTTCGTTTCTGTAACTTTTATACAAGAATACCAATAACCCTTCCAGACATAAAAACGTCTTTTACATTTATTTCAAGTCTCCCTTCTAAATGTGGTGTTCCTTGGTTTCCCGTTTTCTAAAAGGTTTGTTTTGGTAGAAAAGTGGCAACACCGCACAGGGCGACCTTGACCTCCTTGGAGCTCATTTCAGTTGAGTTTGACTATAGGCCTTTTATAATCTTTACTTACAACTTGCAATCTTACTATTCATGATGTAATCTTCCTACGCCGTACCGCGGGAATGACCGTTAGACTATCGTATCTACCTAGGCACATCACAGAGATGTACATTAGCACATAAATTGCCTAACTCTATCGTATTACACGATACACTCCCTCCACAAGAAAACTTGAACCCCACCTTAAATTAAAGTTGCCCAGAGGTTATCTTCTGACGGCGCCAGCAGCAGCGCGTCTGGGACGCTTTCCGGTCCGAGGGGGATCACTATCAGTAAGAAGTGAATCGTCACGTTGAGAATCCTCGGACCCAGCAATATCGGGTGGAGCCTCAAGATTGTAAAGCGGAATCGAGCTCCAAAGCGTACAAACGTGCGATAGGACGAACAGTAGTTCCAGTGGCTGTCTTCAATAGCGCCACCCGCTCTACAGTCTTCCCCCTTGTACACCTCCAACACGCGGCCGAATTTCCAGTATAAACGAGGACTATCTTCTCTTATTAAAACCACTTCACCAACAGTAGGTGCCGATGGTCTACCAGAGGGTTTGATACTCCTTTCCCTCAAGGCTAGCAGATATTCGTTAATCCACCTTTCTCTAAAGTCCTCAATTACCTTCGATATATACTGGTATCGGTTAGACACCGGTGCTTCAGAGTACAACGAAGGATCCTCTAGTTCTACAATTGACTGGAAATCGGACGGAAATGCAGTCAATGGTTTACCGTAGAGTAAGTGAGCTGGCGTTAATGGTAGTGGTTCTTGCAGGTCGGTGTACACATACGTGAGCGGACAATCATTCACGACTGCTTCTATTTCAGTGAGGACTGTCATCAACTCACTCTTCTTCAATAGAGCACGTCCTACTACCGTTCTTAGTCCTGATTTAACTATGCCGACACACCGTTCCCACATTCCACCAAACCAAGGTGCCCTAACTGGGATGAACCTCCATTCGCACTTCTTTTCTCCCATAAAAGCGATGATTGTAGGATCACGGCTCATATCCTTGAGGTATCTAGATGCCTGGATAAAAGTAGGAGCATTGTCGCTAAGTACTAGTTGAAGGAATGAACGATGTGCACAAAATTGTCTAAATGACAGCATAAATTCCTCAATAGACATATTGTCACATAATTCTAAGTGTACCGCTCGAGACGTTGTACAGGTAAACAATAATATATAGACATTATCTTGATCTCTCATCTTCAATGCACCTGTGTAATCTAACCCTACAGCTTGGAAAGGCTCGATATGTTTTACACGGCATTCAGGTAAAGGCGGAGCTGGTCCAGTTACATGTTGGTCGGCGGCAATGGCGGGAGGCGGACGCAAGTTTTTGAGGCTCCGGCATATTTTCATGGGAAAGGATAAATAACACGGAATTTCGAGTGCATACGGAGCTAGCAAGGAGAGGAAGGACTCGTGAAGTGTTTGGAAGATAAATTGGTGTGGTGGAGGGGTGATATATAGTGTAATAAGAGTAGAGTAACGGGACAGTGGTAGTGTTGTGAGTTGTTGAGATTGTAAACAAACATGGCGGAAGGAATTTCGGGATTGACGGAGGCGGAAGAAAGGCTACAACGTTTTCGTGGGTTTAAGAGCACAGATAAGAAGTTAGAAGAGGTTATTAATGTTGTGAAGGATTTGGAAAAGTGGAAGAGTGATACGGAGAAATGGAAGGGGGATATTGGTGAGAAAGTTAAGGTACTGTGTGTACTATGTGGTGTGTCAGGTGGGGAAGGGAATAGGACTAGCGAAGGAAGCGAATGTAGGCCTATTTCGGAAGTTAATCATAGCCTAGAGATTGAAAAGGGTAGATGAACTGGGAGCAGAGAATATGGCATTGAAGGAGCAGCTGAAGGAATACGAAGGACGATTCAAGGAAGTAAAGGAGTCAACTGCATGGACGGTGGTAGGTGAACAGAAAGTTAAGGATTTGGAGAATATTGTGAAAGAACAAAAGGAAGAAATGAATATGACCAAAAAAAGTTTTGAGAGTGCAGTCGTAGGTGTCATGAAGAACAAGGAGAGTGTCGTGAGGGAGGCCATGGACAGGGATAGGGGTGTAATCATGCATGGAGATATAGAGGTTGGATGATGGGAGTAGAGCGGAGACTGATAAGGAGAAAGCAGAGGTGCTGGGGAAATACTTTGGGGGGGGTACTAACAGTGGAGTCGGATGATGCAGTGCCTACTACAGTATTCCCATCAAACAGGCACCGGCACTAAAACTAATAGAGTTTTCCCATGCTAGAATAAGAAGGGCTATAGAAAAAATTAACAGAAGTAAGTCCCCGGGACCGGATGGGATACACCCAAGAATCATAAAGGAAGGAGGTGAGATGTTAGTAGAGCCATTGAAAATGTTATTTGAGGTATCGTTTAATACAGGACAAATCCCGATGGACTGGAGAGAGGCGAACATAACAGCTATATTTAAGAAGGGAAAGAGAAATGACCCAGGAAATTATAGACCAGTCAGTTTGACAAGTGTTGTGTGTAAACTAATGGAAACGGTAATTAGAGAAGGAATAATGGAGCATATGAAGTCAAACCAACTTTTCAGTGGGAGACAGTTCGGATTCTTGCCGGGGAGGTCGACGGTACTACAGCTAATTAAGGTGGTAGATGATTGGATGCAAATTCTAGAAGATGGTGATGTAATAGACATGGTATATTGCGATTTTATGAAGGCCTTCGATAAGGTCCCACATAAAAGGTTAATAGAGAAAGTTAGAAGCTATAATATAGGGGAGAAATGTGTGAAATGGATAGAAGCCTTCCTGAAAGATCGGAGACAGAGGGTACTGGTGAATGGAATAGGCTCGGGGTGGAAGGAAATTACAAGTGGGGTACCTCGGGATCTGTGTTGGGACCACTGCTGTTCGTTATATTTATCAACGACTTACCTGAAGTTATAACTAATGGAAGTGAGGTATACCTGTATGCGGATGACACTAAGCTGTATAGAAGAGTGAGGAGTAAGGAAGATGTGGGTTTGCTTCAAGGAGATGTGGAGGGCATGAAGGGATGGTCTGAGCATTGGTTAATGCCTTTTCATCCAAAAAAATGCAAGTACATGCGGATTGGGACAAGCAAGATAGACAAGGTAGGATACAGTATGTATGAAGCGATGGAGGAAGTGAATGTAGAAAAGGATATAGGAATAGTGATAGACAATAAGTTAAATTTCTCAGAACATTTAGCGGAAAAGATAAACAAAGCCAATAGAATTGTAGGGCTGATAAGGAGGACATTTGTGTCACTTGACGAAGAAATCTTCAGGAATCTCTATACAGCGCTGGTTAGGCCGCACCTGGAATATGCGAACCAGGTGTGGGCTCCATATATGGTAAAGGATATAGAAGCAGTGGAGAAAGTGTAGAGGAGAGCTAGCAAGCTAGTACCAACGTTGAAGAACGCGGGCTATGAGCAGAGGTTGAGGACACTGGGGCTTCCGACACTGGCATATAGGAGAAAGAGAGGGGATGATAGAGACTTTTAAGATAGTGTCAGGAAAGTATGATGAGGATGTGTATGAAGGTATCTTCTTGATGCGGGAGGGAACAAGAATGAGAGGACACTCTAAGAAAATTTACAAAGAAAGAAATAGGCTTGAGAAGGCAAAGAACTCATTTTGTGATAGAGTGGTAAATGAGTGGAACGCACTGCCCCAGTATGTAGTCGATTCCGAATCAATAAGGGAGTTTGAAAGTAATCTTGATAAAGCATGGGGAAGACAAGATTTGAAGTTTGATTATAAAACAAAAATACAGAATAGTAAAAATGTTGCGTCTGCTACCGCCGCCGCCAACACCGTGAATGACCGCAGCAGTGCAAGTACTGGCACTGAGCTGGATACACAGGCCTAGTTTGCCTTTTTCCAGAGGATCTACTGTAAGAAACTGTAAGATAAGGTTTACCCTTTAGTCTCTGGCATATGATGCCGCATATCACACACTTCCTTACTACGCATCGAGCTACTTGTCGAACTCTGGGTATCCACCATGCGAGACGCAAATTCGATATGGGATAGACCCCGTAGTGTTTTACTTCCTTATGTGCACGTATGACCAATAGGTCAGTAACGTGAGGTCTTGCTGGCATAAGTATAGGACGATTTGTGTCGTCCGTTACACCCTCCCACTTCAGGCGACCCTCCCACCTGATGAGGTCATTATCTAGGTGCAACCTCAGTTGATGCACTAAGTTAGGCATTATTAACTTATTAGAGCTTTGCAAAGATTCTAATTCATTGGAAAAGGTTTCTGCTTGAACCCATTTAATCAAAGTTACTTCAGCTGCTTTATATTCACAAGCATTAATGATGTGACCCTTATTGCAGAGTTGGCCCGTTACTTTAACCTTGATATTGGATACAAATCTCAACACCCAAGCTACAACTCTGACTAATTTATTATAGTCACCGAATCTTGCCCACTCTATTACTAGATCCGGTGGCTCATTTGGTTGGGCTGTTACTGTCACTGTTTCCAGTGGCAGAAGTCCCTCACCAACAGCTTGCCATATCGTCCATTCATTCTCATGGAGCAGCCAATTTGGACCATGCCACCACAATTCGGAATTCATTAACTGGTTAGCCGTTATACCCCTAGTTATGAGATCACTAAGGTTGTCTTTTGTATTGACATAGTGATATGCAACATCTGGCAATAGGGCCCTAATCTCATCTACCCTATTTTGCACATAAACTGGCAGAGACTCCTTGCTATGTACCCAGTTGAGTGCACCTTGACTATCGCACCATACGTGAACGACTTCAATATTTAACTCGCTCTCGTATGCTGCGCATACATGTTGCACCAGACGTGCTAATAGCAGCATGGCAGTCAATTCTATTTTAGGGATAGTTACTTTCTTGACCGGTGCTACCTTGGCCCGGGCTGTAACTAAATGCGCCCCAAATGAAGTAACGACATAAATGGCTATAGGGTAGCTGATAAGGAACCATTTTTGGCCAAATTGTGCACTTTGTGACTAAAGCATTATACTTAGTACACTGATACTAGGACCTCGATATAAATTTGCTAGGATGGTCTGAATACAGGATTTGGAGGAGGGACAGAAAATTTCGACATGGAGGTGGAGTGTGCATCCTTACTAGGAAAGATTTGATTGTGTCTGAGATAAAACTAGTAACTTCAACAGCAGAAGTTTTAGCAATAGAGATTGGTGGAAACGAAAAAATAGTGGTGATAGTAGCGTATGTACCTCCCAAGACGAAGACATGGGGTAAGGAGGAGCATAGCCTAATGCGTAAGGAAACAATTAGTGTGCTAGGAAATATCTTGGCTTCAAAGTATGAAATAGTCATGTGTGGGGACTTTAACTGCAAGGAAGTGAATTGGGAAGATCTTGAAGCCGGAGCAGGGGAGGAAAGTTGGAGCTATGAATTTTTAAGTATGGCCATGGAAAATTCTATATACCAACATGTAAAAGAGTCAACAAGAGTAAGGGGAAGTGATCAACCAGCTAGATTGGACCTTCTATTCACAAGAAGGGAGGAGGAGGTTCAAAGTATTCAGTACCTATGCCCACTAGGAAAAAGCGACCATGCAGTTCTAGACATAGACTTACTATTGAAGTATAATCTACCCAAGGGAAGGGAAAAGCACAAGGAAAATCACTGGATGTATTCCAGAACCGATTTCGTAGGACTACGGGATTTTTTCAAGTCACAAAATTGGGATCATGTGTTATCTGAAAGTGAGGTAGACAAAAAACTCAAGGCATTCATGGAGATCTATGATACTGGTATAAAAACTTTTGTCCCTAAGTACATTAATAAAAGGAAAAAAGTAATCGCAAAGTATGGTTTAACCGCGAATGTAGGCAAGCACAGGAAGCAAAAAACAAAGCCTGGAAAAAGATGAGAAACTGGGATTCGGAGATAACAGGCAAAAGTATAAAGAGGAGAGAAACAAATACACAGAAATGAGGAGGAGGTCAGAGGCAAACCATGAGAAAGGGATAGTGGAGAACTATGAAAAGAATCCAAAAATGTTTTTCAAGTTTGTAAACGGCAAAAGGAAGATAAAAGCCACGATCGTTAAGATTAAAAGTGGAAACAGAATCATAGAAGAGGATACAGAGATTGCGGAAGAACTAAATAGAAATTTTGCATCAGTATTTACAAAAGAAGGAGAATTCATTGCACCAGAAACCAATGAGATAGGTACAGAGGAAATGCCGGAAGTAACATTTAACAGACCAGAGCTCATAGACAAAATGAGTAAGGTGGATCCAAACAAAGCCGCTGGACCGGACGGAGTATCAGGCTGGATTATTAATGAAAATGCTATGGAACTGAGTATACCGTTATATGACATAATGACCAAATCATTGGACACAGGGATAGTACCTACAGAATGGAAAAGAGCAAACATTATTCCTATATTTAAGGGAGGAAGCAGAGATAAACCACTGAACTATAGACCTGTATCACTATTGAGCATCCTCATGAAGATTCTGGAAGGATTAATAAGGGACAAATGGGTGAACTACCTGGAATCCAAAAGATTAATTACTGACCGACAATTTGGATTCAGAGGTGGCAGATCATGTGTAAGCAACTTGTTGAGTTTTTACTCTAGAGTAATAGACACAGTGGACAAGAGGGAAGGATGGGTAGACTGTGCCTACCTAGACTTTAAAAAGGCATTTGACAAAGTTCCACACAAGAGATTGCTGTGGAAATTAAAACATGAGGGAAAAGTAGGAGACAAACTGCTGAAATGGATGGAGAGCTACCTTAGCGGAAGACAGATGAGAACAACAGTAAGGGGGAAATCGTCAAACTGGACTCAAATTACGAGTGGGGTACCACAAGGATCTGTTCTAGCCCCAATCATGTTTCTAATATTTGTAAATGACTTACCTGAGGGACTAACAAGCTACATGAGCATGTTTGCGGACGATGCTAAGCTGCTTAAAACGATCAGAACCCAGGAGGATTGCCTTGAGCTCCAAGCAGATTTGCAAAAGATCCATGAATGGAGCATCAAATGGAATATGGAGTTCAATGCAGGGAAATGTAAGACTCTAGAAATGGGTAAAAGCAAGTACAGACCTAGAAAAGATTATAAACTAGGAAACGAAGTGATTCCCAAAGCAGAAAAAGAAAAAGACTTGGGGATAGAATTTAAGGATAACATGTCTCCAGAAAGCCACGTAAATAAGATAGTGAGAGAATCACTAGCACTATTGGCAAATATCAGGATGTCTTTCAATTATCTTAATGAAAACACCATGAAACAAATAATAACGGCAATAATAAGACCCAGGATGGAATATGCATCTGTAGTGTGGTCCCCTCACTTGAAGAAACATGTCCACAAAATTGAGAGGGTACAGAGAGCAGCTACGAGGATGATCCCAGGTTTGGAAAATTTGGAGTACCAAGAGAGGCTCAAGAGATTGAATCTACCTACACTGGAACAGAGAAGGAAACGAGGACAGCAAATTCAGATATATAAATGTGTTAGAGGAATTGACAAAATCGACCAAGAAAACTTCATAGAGAGGGATGGAGGTGAGAGGACAAGAGGTCACAGCTACAAACTAAAAGTGCTAAATAGTACATCTGATCTGAAAAGTAAAAGACTTCCTACCAACTCGATTAGTGGGTGGAACAAATTGCCAGCCGAAGTAGTGTCTGCACCATCAGTGCATAGTTTCAAAGCACGGTATGACAAACATATCTTAGGAGGCGGGAATTAACGAGCATGCTCACTCCCGCAAATACAACTAGTGTAAGTACAATGGGAACATTTTAAAATGTGGAGGGAATCTGTATCTTCATGCTGGTGCATGTGGCAGCCCCTTTTCAATTAATTTCCATTAGAGTTCTGAAACACTGATTTTTGCCCCAAACTGTATACCGTGATAGAGATGTCTCAAATGACTCGTCTGGACAAGGGAAACAAATTATATTCAGACAATGTATGGCTAATGTTAACCGTTTGACTTGTACTGGATCCTGTAGTTTAATAAAGTAGGTGTAATTGGCAACAATTTTTACCGAATTGTAGCATGATGATAAACTACAAGAGACTTTACAAGTCAAACGGTCAACATTAGCCAAACATTGTCTGAACATAACTTGTTTCCCTTGTCCAGACGAGTCATTTGAGACTAGTTTGACATCTCTATCACGGTATAGCCTACAGTTTGGGGCAAAAATCAGTGTTTCAGAACTCTAATGGAAATTAATTGAAAAGGGGCTGCCACAGGCACCAGCATGAAGATACAGATTCCCTCCACCTTTTAAAATGTTGCCATTGGGTCCTAGTATGAATGTAGAAAGTATGATGCTTTAGTCAAAAAGTGCACAATTTTCTCCTTATCCGCTGTACTACTACCCCGTATGCCGTGGTGCTAGCATCGCAAAACGTATGTAATGTAACGTCACCAAATGCCGCCACCTTACGAGGTAGCTGTTTAGTACATAGGATGTCATACTCTTTCAACAATAATGTCCCTTGATCATTCAAGTCCTCGGGCAAACTGTCATCCCATCCTACGTTTCGTCTCCAAACTTCCTGCATCAGAATCCTAGCTCTTATGGGAACAGGTAATGCTAGACCCAAAGGATAAAAAAAAATGCAAAACTTTGCTCAACAGACTTCTCCTCGAGTGCGTTCCTGTCTGCTGAACAAAAGACTTTGTTTGAAAGGTTAGAATGTCTTGTTTTGGTTGCCAGATCATTACCAAATTTCTGGTCTTTTCCTGGTTATGAGATGCCGTACCGTCCATCTGAATTAAACTCTGAAGATTTTCAGTTAGTAACCCACTCACGGAGAAATAAATGAGCTTCTGTAAACAATCTACGTGCTTGCCAGTAGGTATGTAACAATTCATCCTGACTATCGCTAGAACCCTGCAAATTGTCTATATACAACCCGCGAGATAGTTTATTAGTGTCCTCATGAGTATCTGACAGATGTTTCTTAATTGTGGCATTTAACAAAACCTGCGAGCATGTAGCACCAAAGAGTACGACCTGAAAACGGTAGATCACGACCGGACTTCCAGAGTCGCTAATGTCTTTGAACCAAAGAAAGCGAGTGACATCTCTATCTTCCTCCTTCAATTTGACCATCAAGAAGGCTTTCTCAATATCACTGGTAAAGGCATATTGCCCCAGTCTAAATTGCAATAGTGGTCCAAGAGCTAACTGAGATTTATTTGACATGGAAGCTATAAGTATAAAAGCTTTGACTGTTGGGTGATGTAGGCTACAGGTAGCCTACCTGACCACAAAAACCTTTGTTTTAAGGTACGCCAGTGGTGGGTGAGGCTGGGGGGCCCTTTAAAAAATCCCCCCAAATCACTTATATTTGACATAGACCTATAAGACTAGTTATTGTGCTCAACAAATGGGAACACAGAATGAATAATGAATCTGCATCGTAAGACAAAATTATGTGGTGAAAAGGTCATGGTGGTAATTAGTGTTTTATTTGACATAGATGCTACAAACTTGTAACTACATAACATTTTAGAATAAAGTCAATATATCAAGAATCACCAGCTTAACCCTCCAGCCCCGGGTACGCATTACATAAATATTCCCCGAAACCCGGGTGTTTTGGCCGAAAAACGTCTAGGCTAGGCTACCGTATATTTGTTATTCTGACTCCTTCCCACATTCCCACGCATCCCCAAGCGTAGCTGTGTTATTTACCTGTAGAATGGCGTTAAGTAGAGCTCTCTAAGTCAACTGGTTGAGTTGTGATAATGATTTCATTGGAGATAACTTTATGGCAAAAACAGCCACTTTACACTACTTTTCGATACTTAACAACATACAGGCACACACGAACAAGCGACGCTCTCCTTCTTGTGGCCGGAGATGCGGGGCGTCGGTCCAGCCGGCTGTTGTTTACATGCGTCGGACTGACGCCTCGCACACCAAGCTTACAGGCTTTGAGCTCATGGGTGTTTAAGAGCCCTTCCGGGCAGCTCGTGTATGCTTTTTTATGGGCGTTCAAGAGCCCTTCCGGGAACCGAGGGTTAAGACAGAATTATATGGTGGAAAGGTCACTTAAGATAAGGTCAATATTTAATGGTTTTCCTGACTTGAAAACTGTTAACTTAAGCATATACACTCGACCCTCGATTCTGCGGACCTCCATTCAACGGATTTCGGATACAACGGACTCAGTCAGTAGGCGGACAAACCATCCGGACCGGACCAAATGTCTGGTGCTGTATAGATTTGTCCGCTAAGTGGCAGGGCGAGTTACTCTTAGGCCTAGGCCTAGGCTATAGTTACTCACAAAACCTCAACTGAGCTGCTTTGATAGCGAGAATATCCCAGGTATATTAAATAAACTTATATTAACGGAGTAATCTTGACCAAACCGATTCATATCTCGTGTATTGCTTTGTTTACTGGTCTGACGAACGATCCGCGACACACACACACACAGTGACCACGGGTCCAAAACTACTTATATTATTTTGCTCAATCGAGGTTAGACCATTTCTTGGTCTGGCTAGCTAATAATAAAAGTAGCCTGAAGGAACACCTGAACCGGACAGCTGCGAGAAGGGGGCACCAAGCTTATGTCTACTACTAAATGCGACATAAGAGATAGACAAACCAAACTGAAATGATTACTGATTACGGATTACTGATATTTACTATAGGATGTAAGGTATCTTAAAATAACCCCCTAGAAATACTTTCTCTAAAGTATCTATTTCTTTATCCTCCCCATTTTCCCCAGCTAACCTAATCCCACAAGGACCCCAATGGAAATACACCTAACGGCCTTATTGGGCTATCCTTAGTTGGAATTATGCAAGGCTGGTACATGTCATATTTGTAACATACTATGTGGTACCAACTCTGTAAATTGCTAACTGAATAAATATTATTATTATTATTATTATTATTATTATGACCCGGGGTCACTGTGTGTACTCACCTAATTGTAGTATACAGGATTTGAGCCTAAGCTCGTGTTGTCCTGTCTCTCCCTCTACATTTATCCAATTTTGCTTTAAAAGTTTGGATATTTCTTGCTCCCACCACCTCCCCATCCAACTTATTCCAACACTCAATGCTTCTATACGGGAAGCTGAACTTTCTTACATCAGACTTACATATAACTTTCCTCAACTTACAATCATGACCCCTGGTTCTTCCCTCGTCCCTCACCACAAAATCTCCCCTGTCGATCTTCTCAAAACCTTTCACACACTTAAACATCATGATCATGTCACCTCTCTCTCTCCTCTCCCTCAGCGTTGGCAGCTTTAGCCTCTCCAATCTCTCCTCATAAGGCAGGTCTCTAAGGCCAGCTATCATCTTAGTGGCAACTCTCTGAACTCTTTCCAGTTTTTTATTATGTTTTATAAGGTGTGGAGACCACACCACTGCTGCATACTCCAGTCTTGGTCGTATTATTGTCCCTATTATTTTTGTTAACATCTCTTCATCTAAATAATTCAGAGCTATTCTCATGTTAGTCAACACTGCATAGGTTTCACCAGTTATTTTATTTATATGCTGTTCAGGTGACAAGCTGTCTGCCACAACTACCCCTAGGTCTTTTGCTTTCACAGCTTTACTAATTATTTCATCTCCTATTTTATATCCCCAAGAAGGTCTATATTTACTTTTTCCCATCTCAAGAACCTGACACTTACTCGTGTTGAATTCCATTTTCCAAGTTTGACTCCACTCATATAACTTATATAGGTCTCTCTGTAATTCTTCACAACTACTCCTACAGTACTTGTAATATGCTTCATTAATTTTGCATCATCAGCAAACATAGATATATATGAGCCTATTCCCATTTGAAGGTCGTTGATGAAAACCAAAAACATGATTGGGGCCAACACCGATCCTTGAGGCACTCCGCTTTTTACCCTTTTCCACGAGGAGAACTTTCCTTTTATTACTGTTCGCATTTCCCTCCCAATTAAATAGTTTTCCATCCACTTTAATAATACTCCCTCAACCCGCCCCACAGTCCTGAGCTTCCACAACAATCTCTTATGAGGCACCTTATCAAATGCCTTCTTGAAATCTAAGTAAATACAATCTACCCACCCCTCCCTCCCTTGTACAATGTCAATTACCCTATCATAGTAACTCAACAAATTTGTGGTACACGAATGACCTTTTCTGAACCCGAACTGCTTGCTTGAAATTATTTCCCTCTCCTCCAACATACCCACCCATCTTTTTCTAATAATCTTTTCACAAAGCTTGCATATAACACTCGTTAAGGATACCGGTTGATAATTTAGCGGGTCTTCTTTATTTCCACTTTTATATATTGGAGTTATATTTGCTTGTTTCCATTCTAAGGGAAGTTCCCCCTTGTTTAATGAGTGTTGAACAATATTAAAAATAGGTCTCACTAGTTGTTCAGAACATTCTCTTAATACCCATCCAGCAATGTTATCTGGGCCCATAGATTTTCTCACGTCCAATTCTTCCAACAATGATTTTAGTTCATCCTTGTTGACTTCTATCGACTCTAGTCCCTGTATCTCGTTCAATTCCACCACAGGTTCTACATAGTCATCCTCCTCCACAAACACGGATGTTAATGTATCATTCATAATTTCACACATACCCACTGTGTCTTCATATAATTGACCCTCTACCCTAAGCTTTGTTATTTTGTCCTTTATTTTTGTTTTGCCGTTGATATAACTATAGAACAGTTTGGGTTCTTTATTACATTTGTTTACTATATCTTTTTCAAAGTTCTTTTTCTCCTCTCTTATAGTCTTGACATAGTTGTTTCTAGCATTCTTATACTCATTCCATTTTTCCTCAGTGTGTCTCCTTCTCACTTTATTCCATGCAGAGTCCTTTTTGTTCTGGGCAATGTGACATCGCATGTTAAACCACGCTTTCTCCTTAGCCAGCTTTCTATCCTTAAATGTTGGTACATATTTATCTACCCCCTCCCTGTAAATGTCTAGTAACATGGTGTATTTTACCTGAATATTCTGTTCTTGCTCAATAAATGACCAATCTATATTTGCAAAGTATCCTCGTAATGATTCATAATCCGCCTTACTATAATTTAGTCTATATTCCCTATGTTCCTCCTCTCTGCCTTCCAGAAATTCCACTGTCAATTCAAATTCAATCACAGCATGATCGCTTTTTCCCATGGGACTCAAATATGTTAGGTTCTTTATTTCTTGGGGGTCTTTGGTGAATAATAAGTCAAGTCTTGATGGTTCATCACCTCCTCTAAATCTTGTATTTTCCATAACGTGTTGTGTTAATAGATACCCCATTGTTAGTTCAAGAAATTTGCTACCCCAAGTATTTTCATTTGAACCCGCATCCAAACATTCCCAATCCACCTCCCCGCAATTAAAGTCCCCTGCAAGAATAAGCCTATTTTTCCTTTTACAAATAATTTCTAACATACGCAAGGTTTCCAAAATTAATTCATTATATTCATCGTTGCTCCAAGATTTAGTCTTAGGAGGTAAATAAATTGATACAATGTCCAATTTTGACCTATCATTATCCTCAATTTCAACTGCTACCACTTCAGCAATGCTATCACCAAGTTTTAATTCTTTAGCAGTAATTTTATTATCTACCATGATCAACACTCCTCCTCCTAGCTTTCCTAACCTGTCTCTTCTCCATGTACTGTATCCTGCACAACTAATTATATTAGTGTCTACCTCCTGGTTAAGCTTAGTTTCAGTCAAACATACTACCCCGGGCCTCTCTCTCTTTACATATTCGTCAAACTCAATCTTTTTGGAAATTAACCCAACAATATTTGTATACATGAACTTAGCGTTTCCAGTATTTTCCCTATTTTTCTCGTCCCTGCCCATTCCTTTCTTTTTTGTACGTACCCCTCCCAATTTATTTCCTAGCTTGTCTCCTCTTCTCTTGTCTCCACCTGGACTGTTTCTCGCTCCGTTTCCACCTCCCCTCCCTCTGCCTCCACTTGGACTGTTTCTCTCTCTATCTCCACCTCCCCTCTCTCTGCCTTCTCCCCCGTCACCCTCACCATCTCCCTTTCCCTCCCTACTTCATCCCTTCGCTTTATATACCATTTCTTGAGTTTTCCCTCCCACACTCTCCAGAAAAACTTATTTTCGTCTTCTTTCGTCCTTTCTCCATTCTTTACATTTGCCTCGGTTTGCAATTCCTTTCTTATGTTTCGATCCTCAATACTCATGTCTTTTCTAATTGTAATTTTCTTAAACTTGCTGATCAAGTTAAGTCTCCATGTTACGTTCATTATTGCATCCACTGTTACCCTAGACCTAAACTGCACTCTCATTGGCCTTGTGTTTCCCTTACTATATTTACCCATTCTCCTAACTTCTTCAATATCATCTCTCCAGTTGTTTCCTTCTTCATCGACATGCTTGATCAATGTTTTTACCTTATTAATTTCTTCCTTATCCCTAGCTTTCCTCTCAATAATGTTCTCCTCTATATCCCCAAATACAATAATACACTTATTTCTATCTATTGTTTCACGCAGGACCTGTTCATTTCTCCTCATAGCTTTTACTATCACTGATTCTAAATCTTTATTTTCCCTTTCTGATTGTTTCTTTTGTTCCTCCATGATTTCCTTCATTGCCACTTCCTTCACTTTTCCTCCTTCGTCATTAACCCATTTATTGTGTTTCTCCTTAATCTCCTCCACATGTGTTTTCATTTCCTTGGTTTGCCCTTTGTATTCTTCAAGTTGCAATCTTAAAGCTTCATTTTCGTCCCGGAGTTGCCCCATATGAGTTTGCATTTCTTTTAGGCTAGCCCGACTCAAATCTTGTCCAGGCTCGATGTCCCCAGCCTGAGCACCACATATTGAACATATAGCCTCAATCTGTGAACTAACACTCACCTTCCACTCCTGCATATCCGCCTTCCACCTTTTAATGTCATTCAGCTCACGTATAATTTTCCCTAGAATGCCCTCGGTCTCACCGACTTCAAATCCATCAAAGTCAGCCATATTTGTTTACATCCACTCGCATTCACAATCGCTTGAATTATTTTTATCACTCGAAATATCCTCACTTGATTTTAATCTCAAATTATTTTAATACTGCATTATAATACAGGACAACACAAAATATCCGTATACTCAAGTTTAGGTGAGTTTATTTGAAGAGCGCTTATCTTATTTATCTAGCTTGCTAGATTAGCTGATTTTCGGGAGCGTGGGTGCGGAGGTGTTGTCTCGTCGTGTGTGTGTGTGTGTGTGTGTGTGTGTGTGTGTGTGTGTGTGTGTGTGTGTGTGTGTGTGATAATAATAATAATAATAATAAACGGTTTATTAAAGAATGGCAGCCTCATGAGCTGAAAATACACATTTTACAATTTAGTGGATGAACATGAGATGTACAGATATGAGGATGGTAAGCTTAGTTTACAAACAAAATAAATAAATACAATAATGATGCATGTGCAGAATACAAATTATCATAAAATAACCATGAGAGTAAGTGATATACAGTACATATACACATTTATTTACTTACTCATATACAGAACATACGTATATACACGTACGTGCGCACATACATATAGGAACATAAGAACATGCAGTAAGTGTGCACATGTCCGTATACACAAACGCTCACGTATGCACACAAACATACATACATACAGAAACTGTTTTGGTAAGGTCAGGTAAAGAGGGTGCAGGTACTACAATGGGAGGTTAATCCTCGGTAGAGAGAGAGAGAGTGTGTGTGTGTGTGTGTGTGTGTGTACTTACACTAGTTGTACTTACACTAGTTGTATTTGCGGGAGTGAGCATGCTCGTTAATTCCCGCCTCCTAAGATATGTTTGTCTTACCGTGCTTTGAAACTATGCACTGATGGTGCAGACACTACTTCGGCTGGCAATTTGTTCCACCCACTAATCGAGTTGGTAGGAAATCTTTTACTTTTCAGATCAGATTTACTATTTAGCACTTTTAGTTTGTAGCTGTGACCTCTTGTCCTCTCACCTCCATCCCTCTCTATGAAGTTTTCTTGGTCGATTTTGTCAATACCTCTAACACATTTATATATCTGAATTTGCTGTCCTCGTTTCCTTCTCTGTTCCAGTGTAGGTAGATTCAATCTCTCGAGCCTCTCTTGGTACTCCAAATTTTCCAAACCTGGGATCATCCTCGTAGCTGCTCTCTGTACCCTCTCAATTTTGTGGATATGTTTCTTCCAGTGAGGGGACCACACTACAGATGCATATTCCATCCTGGGTCTTATTATTGCCGTTATTATTTGTTTCATGGTGTTTTCATTAAGATAATTGAAAGACATCCTAATATTTGCCAATAATGCTAGTGATTCTCTCACTATCTTATTTACGTGGCTTTCTGGAGACATGTTATCCCTAAATTCTATCCCCAAGTCTTTTTATTTTTCTGCTTTGGGAATCACTTCGTTTCCTAGTTTATAATCTTTTCTAGGTCTGTACTTGCTTTTACCCATTTCTAGAGTCTTACATTTCCCTGCATTGAACTCCATATTCCATTTGATGCTCCATTCATGGATCTTTTGCAAATCTGCTTGGAGCTCAAGGCAATCCTCCTGGGTTCTGATCGTTTTAAGCAGCTTAGCATCGTCCGCAAACATACTCATGTAGCTTGTTAGTCCCTCAGGCAAGTCATTTACAAATATTAGAAACATGATTGGGGCTAGAACAGATCCTTGTGGTACCCCACTCGTAATTTGAGTCCAGTTTGACGATTTCCCCCTTACTGTTGTTCTCATCTGTCTTCCGCTAAGGTAGCTCTCCATCCATTTCAGCAGTTTGTCTCCTACTTTTCCCTCATGTTTTAATTTCCACAGCAATCTCTTGTGTGGAACTTTGTCAAATGCCTTTTTAAAGTCTAGGTAGGCACAGTCTACCCATCCTTCCCTCTTGTCCACTGTGTCTATTACTCTAGAGTAAAAACTCAACAAGTTGCTTACACATGATCTGCCACCTCTGAATCCAAATTGTCGGTCAGTAATTAATCTTTTGGATTCCAGGTAGTTCACCCATTTGTCCCTTATTAATCCTTCCAGAATCTTCATGAGGATGCTCAATAGTGATACAGGTCTATAGTTCAGTGGTTTATCTCTGCTTCCTCCCTTAAATATAGGAATAATGTTTGCTCTTTTCCATTCTGTAGGTACTATCCCTGTGTCCAATGATTTGGTCATTATGTCATATAACGGTATACTCAGTTCCATAGCATTTTCATTAATAATCCAGCCTGATACTCCGTCCGGTCCAGCGGCTTTGTTTGGATCCACCTTACTCATTTTGTCTATGAGCTCTGGTCTGTTAAATGTTACTTCCGGCATTTCCTCTGTACCTATCTCATTGGTTTCTGGTGCAATGAATTCTCCTTCTTTTGTAAATACTGATGCAAAATTTCTATTTAGTTCTTCCGCAATCTCTGTATCCTCTTCTATGATTCTGTTTCCACTTTTAATCTTAACGATCGTGGCTTTTATCTTCCTTTTGCCGTTTACAAACTTGAAAAACATTTTTGGATTCTTTTCATAGTTCTCCACTATCCCTTTCTCATGGTTTGCCTCTGACCTCCTCCTCATTTCTGTGTATTTGTTTCTCTCCTCTTTATACTTTTGCCTGTTATCTTCCGAATCCCAGTTTCTCATCTTTTTCCAGGCTTTATTTTTGGCTTCCTGTGCTTGTCTACATTCGCGGTTAAACCATACTTTGCGATTACTTTTTTTCCTTTTATTAATGTACTTAGGGACAAAAGTTTTTATACCAGTATCATAGATCTCCATGAATGCCTTAAGTTTTTTGTCTACCTCACTTTCAGATAACACCTGATCCCAATTTTGTGACTTGAAAAAATCCCGTAGTCCTACGAAATCGGTTCTGGAATACATCCAGTGATTTTCCTTGTGCTTTTCCCTTCCCTTGGGTAGATTATACTTCAATAGTAAGTCTATGTCTAGAACTGCATGGTCGCTTTTTCCTAGTGGGCATAGGTACTGAATACTTTGAACCTCCTCCTCCCTTCTTGTGAATAGAAGGTCCAATCTAGCTGGTTGATCACTTCCCCTTACTCTTGTTGACTCTTTTACATGTTGGTATATAGAATTTTCCATGGCCATACTTAAAAATTCATAGCTCCAACTTTCCTCCCCTGCTCCGGCTTCAAGATCTTCCCAATTCACTTCCTTGCAGTTAAATTCCCCACACATGACTACTTCATTCTTTGAAGCCAAGATATTTCCTAGCACACTAATTGTTTCCTTACGCATTAGGCTATGCTCCTCCTTACCCCATGTCTTCGTCTTGGGAGGTACATACGCTACTATCACCACTATTTTTTCATTTCCACCAATCTCTATTGCTAAAACTTCTGCTGTTGAAGTTACCAGTTTTATCTCAGACACAATCAAATCTTTCCTAGTAAGGATGCACACTCCACCTCCATGTCGAAATTTTCTGTCCCTCCTCCAAATCCTGTATTCAGACCATCCTAGCAAATTTATATCGAGGTCTTCTCTTAGTTTTGTCTCAGTGAGACATACTATTTCTGGTTTCTTAGTATTGAGTAAGTCTGTTAGTTCTAGTTTCTTAGAGATTAGCCCATCGACATTGCTATATAGAATCCTTATACTTTCTAGTCCCCCATTACCTGCTCCAAGCCTGGAGGTCTGTTCCCTACCCTCTTTTACTTTTAGTTTCTTTTTACCGAAAGTTTCATAATCTTCCCCTTTCTTACTCCGTAAAAAAACTTATTCTTTTCTTGTTCTGTCCTCTTGCTATTTTTCTCCTTGGCGGTTTTCCTTAGTTCAGCCTCCTTCTTTCTCTCTTCTTCTGGTAAGTCTCGCCTGATGTAGATTTTGTCCTTACCCTCTAACCCTTTTAGCCTAGCCGCTACTGCCATGATTTCATCACATGTCCTTCTTGACTTAAATTCGATTTTTACCAGTCTATTGTATTCCTTTGTATATTTTCCCAGCCTAAACATGTCTGATATTTCCTCCTTCCAGGTGTCCTCCTCATCTTTAATAGATTCCAGAATCTTGTTGATGCGACCTTCATCCTGTTCTTTTCGTTTTGTCCAGTCTAGTTCCTCCTTTTCTTCCACCCCTGATATTATGAGGCAGTTAGCCCTACGACTTTCTTCCTGGATGGCCTGAGAGTTTTCGTGGATGCCTTGCTTAACCATACTTTTTACCTGGTCCTTTATCCTAACATCTTGCTGTTTCTGTTCATCCAATATCTTCCTGAATTCGTCACTGTGTGCCTTCCTTACACTGTCTAAATCTTTTACCACTTGGTCTCTAGTCATGCCCCAAGCATTTTTACCTTCAGAGATACTGGCGTCTAGCCTAGTCATTATCACTGCCTTTTCTCTCTCCACTGACTCCAACCTGTTCTTCAACTCACCATTCTCTGTAACAATTTCCTTCTTAACCCGGCAAGCGCGATAGGCCTCACGGAAGGCTTCCTATAGGGAACGCGATAGGCCTCACGGAAGCAAGACCATAAAAAAAGCCTTCCAAAAAAAAAAAGGGCCTATCAAAACAAAGGATTTTGTCTCTAGGTGAGATAATTCCCCTCTAGTACTCATCCATGTGTTTCTCACCCCTCCCCCTCCCCTCCTTCCCCACCTTATTTCCCCCTCCCCCCCCTCCTCAATTATCACCTATTTATCCTCTTATTATCATCATTTATCGGTTATTTTTCTCTCCCGCGATAATGTAGCACAATTGGGTTGCATAAAAGATCGTTATGCAACACCCAGACACCGGCACACACCGCCCCGCTCGTCTCAGTTGACTCCCAGACAGCGAGATGGGAGGGCTGCCTGTGGCTCTCTCTCGCCTGAGATTATGACCGGGTGGCCAATATCTTCGTTTTTCACCACCCAAATGCTTTTCCCACTTATTTTAGCACTCTTGAAGGTTCATATATACATCATATATGTAAAATAAAAGCATACCGAAAACAAATAATGCTTTATATTGTAAATATAACTAATTCTGTCAGAATCCAGGGCTAGAAATGCACAAATAACTACCCTAGCACCTAGGTCTATATCGCGCTTGTCAGGTTAACTATCTCCAAGCCGGTCACTCTGTCTTCCAAGTTCTTGATTTTGTTCAACAGCATGAAGCAAAATTTACCTGTGTCCTCAGTCGTACATGTTGTCATGAAACCGGGAAAATCCGGCTCTCCCTCCGATTCGTCACTCCCGCCTTTATCACCCCTCCCCCCCCCTCAGCCCCCTCGTCACCTTCATTCACCATCTTCCCCACCTATTTCCTCTTGAAGTTGGAACCAAATATCTTGCCTCTTGTGCTGGGTAATACTTACATAGGCCATATACTTTTACCCACCATACTGAGCCGAGAACTTCCCGCGCCGAAAACAACAATATTGTGCGGTCTCTTCGGATTGTTCACTCACACCCTATAGTATTAGTCACTAATTTCTCACTTGCCAGCCGAAGTTTACTTGTTTTATATGATCATCCTAATCCCTGGAGTCCCCTTTACACATGAATAAGATATATAATATAGCTCACTCCCGCCTGCAACCATGTAAGTAAAATCAGCTGGAGCCTGTGGACCGCTTCCTCTCGAGTCAGCTGTTGTCTCGTGTGTGTGTGTGTGTGTGTGTATTTACCCAATTGTATTTACCCAATTGTAGTTTACAGGAGTTGAGCTAAGCTCGTGTTGTCCCGTCTCTCAGTCTACTTTTTATCCAATTTTGTCTTGAAAATATGGATGTTCCTTGCCCCTACCACCTCCTCCTCCAGCCCATTCCATTTGTCAATACATCTATAGGGGAAGCTAAACTTCCTGATATCGTTCTTGCAGGTAGGTCTTTTTACTTTGTAGCTGTGGCCTCTAGTTATTCCTGTATCCATAATTAATATATCCTCCCTATCCAGCCTCTCCAGCCCCCGGGTACATTTGTACATCATTATCATGTCCTACCTCTCTCTCCTCTCTTTTAGACTCGGTAGATTTAATTTGTCTAGCCTCCCTTCATATGGCAGTTCTCTGAGACTTGGAACCAATCTAGTGCTCTCTGGATTCTTTCTAACTTGTGAATATGCTTCTTTAGATGCAGGGACCACACCACTGCTGCATACTCCAATCTTGGTCTAATCATACTCTTCATAATTTTCGCTACCATGGTCTCATCCAAATAGTTCAGAGCAACTTTCATATTCCCGGCCATTGCATACATTCCGCTAAAGAGCTTGTTAATATGTTTCTCTGGCGACAAATTATCTTGTATAATCAACCCTAAATCTTTTTCTTTTTCGGCCTTGCTAATTTTATTATCTCCCATCCTGTACTCCCAATTTGGTCTATTCACACTTCTTCCCATATTTAACACATGACATTTACTTATATTAAATTTCATTTTCCACTTGGTGCTCCATTCGTATATTTTATCTAAATCCCCTTGCAGCTCCTCACAACTACTTTTATTTGTTATTTGTCTCATAATTTTTACGTCATCTGCAAACATTGACATGTAAGAGTTTATGCCTATCGGCAGGTCATTCACGTACATAAGGAACATGAGAGGTGCCAACACAGATCCCTGCGGCACACCACTCTCAACTTTCCGCCACGATGAGTAAGTTCCTCTAATGTTGGTCCTCATTTCCCTATCTGTTAAATAGCTCTCCATCCATTTCAGCAAACTCCCCCTGACACATCCTAGCGTCTCAAGCTTAGATAACAATCTCTTATGTGGTACCTTATCGAATGCTTTGGAAAGGTCTAAGTAGACGCAGTCCACCCGTGTGTGTGTGTGTGTGTGTGTGTGTGTGTGTGTGTGTGTGCGTGTGCGTGTGCGTGTGTGCGTGTGCGTGTGCGTGTGTGTGCGTGTGCGTGTGCGTGCGCCAAACAACTACCCGCTCGGTCAACCATACCACCACCAGCCCCTAAACCACACAATGCATGGGAAAGTGGACCCCCACACCAGACTGAAAAACAACAAAATGCTACTACACAGTCTTTTTTATTGCAGCAAATGCAACAAATGCAACAAGTACAGCAACATATACTGCAAGTGCTGAAAGCAGTGCCGTGGCAGTGGGGCCCAACGCACCCGCTACAAGGATACCAGCAACAACAGGTGGCAGCAATGCCGACAGCCTTTATAAAATAATCACTCTAAATATTGCTGGCCTCTTACCATACAAATTTAGAGGCCAAATAAAATTACTCTCAGAAGTGGCACAAACTGAAAATGCTTTTATAATCTCCCTAACAGAAACACACCTAACAGAGGAAATCAGAGAAGCTGAAATAAAAATACCAAACTTTGTATCATATAGAACGGACAGACCAAAACAAAAGAAAAAAGGCGGTGTCATCACCTACGTGGATGGCCACTTTGCAGCTAGGACACAAGTTCTCCACTCAGAATCAAACTTGTACACAGAATCCCTGGTACTATACATTAAAGACCTTGATTGGGTATATATAAATATATACAGGCCACCAGCGTGCCCAACAAATAAATTTAATGACCAACTAACAAAGATTAGAGAAGTAATTAACTCACTACCACCACCCATGCCTACCATTATGCTCACTGGTGATCTAAACTTCCCGCTCATAGACTGGGAGTTGGAGAGTGTATATGGAGGAGCAGGGGACATGCGGACTCAGGCAGAAGCTGTCCTGAACTTTGCGGAGGATTTCTGTTTACATCAAGCCATCAACACTCCCACAAGAGGTGACAACATACTGGACATTGTGATGACAAACAATGATGACCTTTTACATAATATTACTGTAAACAAAACTAATCTCTCAGATCATAACATCATAACCCTGACGACCAGCTTACCTACAAATATGCAAACTAGAATTCCCAGTGCAGCACAACAAGCACCAAATTTCAGCCGAATGAACTTTCACAGCGAGTCAGTCTGCTGGGAAAGTTTAAAGAGAGACCTCGGTGAAGTAAACTGGGATTCACTCATGAAAGACTGCGATCCTGAGGCCCAATACGACATACTGACGACTAAATGCTTGGAAATATCAGAGAAATATGTACCGTTGAGGAGATCGTCTAATAAGACCTCTCCTTATAAGGGTAACATACCAAGGGACCGAAAAGTTCTGATGCGAAAGAGAACAAAACTAAGAAAAAAACTCAAGAACACCAACAACATTGAAATACGGACGCAAACCGAAAACAAAATTACCATCATAGAAGAAAAACTTAAAAGGTCAGTTGAATTAGAAGATGACCGGAAAGAAATACAAGCCGTGGCATGCATTAAAACCAATCCTAAATACTTTTACAAGTATGCCTCAAACAAGTCAGTAGTGAGAGCGAGTATTGGCCCACTGACTGACTCAGACGGCCGAACCATAAACGAACCTCAAGAGATTGTTGAAGAACTACTGCTCCAGTACAAAAGTGTCTTCAGCAACCCTGTGAAAGACAAAATAATCAACTCACCTATGGACTTTTTTCGTCACGGTGCTGACTGCACATCAAAACTGACGGACATAACTTTAAGCAGAGACATCATAGAAGGAGCAATTAAAGAGATGGCTACTAACTCGGCAGCTGGTCCCGACCACTTCCCTGCGGTGCTCCTTAAACGTTGTGCTAAAGAGCTGAGCGTTCCTTTGCTCTTTCTTTATAGAACTTCATTAGAATCTGGTATAATACCAAAGAAATTAAAAAGTGCCAACATCACACCAATCCACAAGGGAGGGTCGAAGACAGAGGCAAAAAATTATCGACCAGTTGCCTTAACCTCCCACATTATTAAAGTCTTGGAGAGAATAATGGTTAAGAACATGGCTCAATATCTCGAACAAAACAACAAAATGAACCAAGACCAACATGGTTTTCGCACTGGGCGTTCATGCCTCTCCCAACTGCTTGCCCACTATGAAACAATTTTAGAAAAGCTGGAATATAACAAAAATGTTGATGTGGTCTATCTAGATTTCGCAAAAGCCTTTGACAAGGTAGACCACGGTATTTTGTTACACAAGATAAGACAAATGGGCATTACTGGAAAGCTCGGGATGTGGCTGCACTCGTTTCTTACTGACAGGGAGCAGTGTGTAGCGGCTAGCGGTGCAGTGTCTCGGCCGTCGGTGGTCAACAGTGGGGTGCCACAGGGATCAGTCCTTGGACCTCTGCTATTTCTGATCCACATATCCGACATAAACAGACACGTCTTACACTCGTCTGTAGCTTCTTTTGCCGATGACACCAGGGTACTGAAGGAAGTTTCTTCAGTATCGGATGCCGAAAAATTACAAACTGATCTGGCATCACTTTACTCGTGGGCAGAGCATAATAACATGTGGGTGGGTGGGTGGGTGGGTGGGTGGGTGGGTTGGTGCGTGCGTGCGTGCGTGCGTGCGTGCGTGCGTGCGTGCGTGCGTGCGTGTGTGTGTGTGTGTGTGTGTGTGTCGCGAATCGTTCGTCAGACCAGTAAACAAAGCAATACACAAGAGATATGAATTGGTTTGGTCAAGATTACTCGGTTAATATACGTTTATTAAATATACCTGGGATATTCTCGCTATCAAAGCAGCTCAGTTGAGGTTTTGTGAGTATCTATAGCCTAGGCCTAGTCCTATACCCAGCAACGGACTTTTTCATGCAACGGACAAGTGACGGTCCCATATAGTCAGTTGAACCGAGGGTCGAGTGTACTATGCTTAACCCTCTCACCACGGAAGGGCTCTTGAACGCCCATAAAAAAGCATATAACAGCTGCCCGGAAGGGCTCTTGAACGCCCAGTGGTTGAAAGCCTGTGAGCTTCGTGTGCGAGGCGTCGGTCCGACGCATGTAAACAACAGCCGGCTGGACCGACGCCCCGCATCTCCGGCCACAAGAAGGAGAGTGTCGCTTGTTCGTGTGTGCCTGTATGTTGTTGTTAAGTATCGAAAAGTAGTGTAAAGTGGCTGTTTTGGCCATAAAGTTATCTCCAATGAAATCATCATCACAACTCAACCAGTTGACTTAGAGAGCTCTACTTAATGCCATTCTACAGGTAAATAACACAGCTACGCTTGGGGATGCGCGGGAATGTGGGAAGCAGTCAGATTAACACATATACGGTAGCCTAGCCTAGACGTTTTTCGGCCAAAACACCCGGGTTTCGAGGAATATATATATAATACATAGCCGGGGCTGGAGGGTTAAAGCTATAAACCTATAAAACTGAAACTAAATCTCAATTATAGAGTTTGGTTCCCACAATAATATTCAACATCTTAAGACATGATTATATGGTGGAAAGGTCACTTAAGATATGGTCTAAGGTCACTGAGTGATGGTTTTCCTGGCTAAAAAAAAATCTAAACTTAAGCATATACTATGCCTAAAACTATAAACCTAAAAATCTAACACTAATTGCAAATTATAATTATAGAATTTGGGCCTTCCAACAATATTCAACATCGTAAGACAAGAGTATATGGTTGAAAGGTCACTTAAGATAAAGTAAAATTTCACTGTGTAATTTTTTTTTTTTTTTGAGCTGAATTTTTTTACAATTATCCATATAATATAAACATTCATGATATACCAATTAAACCAGTACGAAATAGAAGCCATTTGTGAATTTGTTCATAACCAAGGCCCACTCAGTCTACATAAAATAAGCAAAAAGTACACCTAAGAAGCTACTCAACATCAGCACTGGGAAAGCTGCAGCAGAACCAATCCAGACATTTTTGCTTGGTGTGTGGGAGAGAGGGCAGAAGAAGCACAAAGAGTTCATTACTGCCTGCAAAAATGACCCAACTCAAATTGAACTTCCCATTAAAAAGGAGAAGTGTGAAACCTTCAAAGAAAATGGCAAAGTTAACAAAGGTGCCTCAGACAAACGTATTGCATAACTGGTTTGCACTCGTGATCTTATGGGGCGGTTGGTTATTATGGCCAGTCAGAGGAAAGTAGATTTGGAACATGTCTTCTCATATCCACTTACACCGGTCCACTGTCTATGTGTAGCACTGATGGTCTCGTGGTGAAGACCGTGAAGAGCAGCCTTCTGGGTCTTCCTGAGAGCAAAGTTCAATCTGCTGTGCCAAGCTTCATTGATGCATTTGTCATAGATGGGATTTTTCTGTTTCATGTTCTTCCACCACACATTGCAGGGACTTATGGTGCCTTAGCTGAATGCATTTTAAGGCAGGTCACAAGCCTTTCCCATTTGAGAGTTCACCTTGTGTTCGATTCATACTCTGTTCCATCCATCAAAGACAGCGAAAGGGCACTGAGAGGTATTGACCATATGGAAGAGAGTATACACCATAACTGGGCCAGAACAACACAGACCAAGAAACATGAATGAGTGTCTCCAATTAAGATCATTTAAAGAACAACTGCCTAAATTCCTTGCAGCAGAGTGGGAAGCACATCAGTATGCTCATACCATTCAGGGATGTCAGGTGTACCTCTCTTACCTTGGGGAATGCTTCCACTTTTATATGGCAGATGGGAGGGTCATCAAAGAAGAAGTGGAGGCACTAAAGACCAACCATGAGGAAGCAGACACCCTAATTTGTGCACATGCCAGTCATATTGATAAGGGCAAAATGGGAAACATAGCAGTAAGGGCATCAGATACGGATATTGCCATTATCCTACTGAATCACTGTCACAGACTCAACGCTCACATTTGGATGGATGTAGGGACATCAGCCAAGAATGGCAGACGATTCATAGATTCATTAGAAAGGCACTGGGAACACCAATGTGTCTAGCACTTCCTGGCTTCCATGCCTTTACAGGTTCCGACTACACACCTGCATTCTACAAGAAAGGAAAGAAGCGTCCATTAAAAAATATAGAGGGAGACAAATGCGTCCAAAAGGCATTTGGAGAAATGGTTCAGGGAAGCTTAGGAACAGACTCAGTAAAAACCATCATGTCCTTCACAACAACGTATGGTGCAAAAGCAAGTGAGACGCATTCGCTCAACACGCACCGTTTCAAGGTCTTCGAGAAAACACATGCACCAAAAACTACAGCAAAGAATCCCTTTGTGAAATTGAAAGGTATTGATGCATCAATGATTCCACCTTGTGAGGCTGAGGTCATCCAGCAAATCCAACGTGCTACATTAATTGGCAAAATGTGGGCAGACTCCCATTTAAAAATGATACAGCAGAAGCCCAGCAAAGATGATGGATGGGAACTGAAAGAAAATGGCTATGAAATCCATTGGTTTGATGGACCCCAAATGCCAGAAGCACTTGTCAGACTAGTGCAGAGATTGATGACGGCTTGTTATTGGAGTTAGAACCCAGCTCTACAGATGAGGAAAGTACACCACCATCTGACGAAGATTAGGAACCATTTCAATACGATACATACCTGGATGCAACAGTAGAGCTTCCAGCTCTCAATGAAAACAAGTTGACAGGTTCTACTGGTATATCATGATAATCATATCGTAATTATATTATCATGATAATCATATCGTAATCATATATCATATTAAACACAAAACACTAGGGCTTGGTACCTTTGTTTTCAATACGTTAAGATCTAATGTCTGTTAGGTCACAAAGAGTAGTGATTACTTTTCCTCCACATAGTCATATGTTAAAATGTTTAATAATGTTTGGGTACCAAACTGTATATTTTGCAAGAGATCTCAGTTATATAGGTTTAGGTTTAGGTATATAATATGAATAAGTTAACAGTATTCTGGTCAGGAAAATCATAAATATTGATCTTATCTTAAGTGACCTTTCAACCATATACTTTAGTCTTACGATGTTGAATATTGTTGGAAGGCCCAAATTCTATAATTATAATTTGCAATTAGTGTTAGTTTTTTAGGTTTATAGTTTTAGGCATAGTATATGCTTAAGTTTAGAGTTTTTTTTAGCCAGGAAAACCATCACTCAGTGACCTTAGTCCATATCTTAACCCTCTCCGACATAGGACGCAATTTTGAGCCTATTAGGGATACTTTAAAGCCTTTGTTACCATCAGGGGTATTTAGAAACCTTTAGTTTAGTTACTTCAACCTCTGCAGTTGTCTTTGAGTTAGCTGTGGGCAGAAAACTAATTTTGGAGAGGTAATTATAAGAGTGAGAGAACTCTATTTCTTATTGCTAATCTGGCAACCTCTGTGTCATATGAGTCTGAAGGGGTTAAGTGACCTTTCCACCATATAATCATGTCTTAAGATGTTGAATATTATTGTGGGAACCAAACTCTATAATTGAGATTTAGTTTCAGTTTTATAGGTTTATAGCTTTAAGCATAGTTATGCTAAGTTAACAGTTTTCAAGTCAGGAAAATCATTAAATATTGACCTTATCTTAAGTGACCTTTCCAGCATATAATTCTGTCTTAAGCTGGTGATTCTTGATAGATTTACTTTATTCTAAAATGTTATGTAGTTACAAGTGTGTAGCATCAATGTCAAATAAAACACTAATTACCACCAATTAGTATGTCTTAAATTACCTTTTCACCACATAATTTTGTCTTACGATGCAGATTCATTATTCATTCTGTTTTTCCAATTGTTTAGCACAAGAACTAGTCTTATAGGTCCTATGTCAAATAAAAGTGATTTGGGGGGATTTCTTAAAGGGCCCCCCAGCCCCACCCACCACTGGCGTACCTTAAGACAAAGGTGTTTGTGGTCAGGTAGGCTACCTGTACATCACCCAACAGTCAAAGCTTTTATAGCTTCCATGTCAAATAAATCTCAGCTAGCTCTTGGACTATAGGTGTTGAGACAAATCCGACACCATGGACGGACCGGTCCAGTCAGTAAGCAATCATTTAGACTGGGCTGTTGACCTTGGTGGGCCGAGCAGTCATATATCACCCGTATTGGTGTGGTGGCACTGTCTTTTTTTCACCCCATGATGGGCTAGGTAGTGAACCCTACCCTTCCTAATTGGTTCTTTCACATCGACTCGTTCTAAGAAGCCTCTCGGTCTAAGTAGTTTTGAAATACATCATCATACGCCTGGCGCGTGCTCGGTTAAAGTGTTAATTTACGCTGTAATGCGCGCTGTCGACCCAATGCCAATCCATAATTTGTTGGCAAGCTCATCTCACTATCTTTCCAGGGTAGACTAACCTCGTATTGTATTGTTTTTCTGCGGCACAATAGCTCACAGACTCCTCAAACTTCTTTATCGCAATTTCCGATTCATAATCAGTCTCCACAGGATTAATGCCTATGTGATCTAATTTCCACAGTCTTTCCAGGTCAAACTCGGCAGTCATTTTAGGGTCACTAGGTTGGGAATCTTCCCTTCCCAACTCCTCTGCCGCGGTTACATTCACCCTTAGTACTGTATAGAGACCGTGTCGACCAGGATGTTTGACTGTGTGGTATGTACCTTTCTGCTCATGCACCACACATTCTTTTAAATCCAGGGTATACTACATCATAATAGTGATCCACACCAAGTAGAATAATGCACCTCACTTTGATCTCCCATGGGATCTGACAAGTTAACCCCTTTGCTATGTAATGCATGTTCCACCTTCTTCACTCCTACAGATACATATTCTGGTAGGGTGTCTACTACGATACATGTCATACAGTACCTTTGTTTACAGTAAAAATAGGAAATCTCCGCTATTTCGTAGTCTTGTTTGTCAGTAACCCCCGTAAAGCCCTGCAGTCGAAGAGTCTCAGCCCCTACGATTCGGTGCTTAAGTCCCATTAATATGGACCTTTTTATAAAGGACCGTTGAGACCCCTGATCGAGAAGCACCCGACAAACTTTTTACTGTCATTACCTTCCATGGGCATCTTTATAGTGGGCAATATAGTGGTGTCTTTCGTACTACCTAATGTCAAAGTTGTAGTACCCTCTGGTTTGTCATCTTTGCCTTTGTCAACTGTAGGACACAACTTGTCGAAGTGATGTCCTTTACAGTGACGACAGGGCCTTAAGTACGTAGCAGTACATTGCCCTTGCTTACCATGTTCTCTACTCAGACAACCTGCACATAGCTTCAACCTTTTCGCTTGTGCTAATTTTAACTCATTTGTTGGGTATTTTACACAGAAACTCCATTTATGCTTATTATTATTACAAAGTTTACATGAAGTCTGTGCGGGTTTCTTGTATGTACCCTCTTTCTTTCCCTTGGTCCCCACCGTCATACTTACAGTCCCCCTCATTTCAACATTCCCACCCCCTCCCGACACATTCATTCTCCCATTGTTCAACTGTAAATTACGGATTTCTTTACTGAACTGAGTTTTAAACTCACCCAGATCAAATGATCTGACCTTGTCGAGTATTGCCATAGGAAGCTTCTGTTTTAGTAAATAACTATAATTTCCTGTGAGGTCAGCCCTAGGGTGTCTCGTGATCGAGTATGGCATTCCATGTTTGCTCTAAATTTTGCTAATTCATCAACCTTGTATTTTGGTTCTGTCAGATTTAACAAGGCGACGACATGGGCCATTTTCAATTGTTCCCGATCCTCATATGTTGACTGTAATAATTGTACTGCCTCAGACTAACTATCACCTACTACTGCGAAACCCTCTATTAGATGTAAGGCCTTTCCTTCCATTTGTCCTTTCAGGTAATTAAATTTCCGGACATCATCCAAAGTGGATTCATGCACGGTAGATCTAAATACGTCCCAAAAGGCTAACCACTCTGTCAAATTACAGTACCCCCAAATGTAGGTAGATTGAGCTTTGGGAGGTGCACAATATGTTTAGGATCATCCCTTCTTTGGGCATCGTTATCGCCTCCCTTCTTGTTCACGACAGCGCGCTGTAACAAGTGCTTCGCTTTGAAGACGGTTTCATCATATAGGGCGCGATTTTCACACTCTGCTACTATCTCATCATCCTCCGTCATGCTTGCCACAATCACCTCACTTAGAGCAACAATACGACTATGTGTAACCTGGACATTATCTAGTCTAGCCTCCAATTCCTCGAAGTCAGCAGTAGTGATAAAAGTATTGACGTCGACTATTAATCTATTTAACACTCCCCTGAGTCCTGCCCTCTGATTTTTCGGAGCTTTACTTTGCACCCCTCCAGACGGTATCTCCTCTGATTTACTCATCTTTTATGTAAACCTGTAGGCTATCTACACCTTACAATGCTACAATGTTATATCACCACGGTAAATTAGTAGCCTAGTCAAGAGATGCCGAATGGCAGACTTCTTTGTTATGGAGAAAAAATAGTACAGTACAATAAATTGGCAATACCTACACTAAAAGGCCATAATGAACAAAGAAAATGTTATGTCAGGTCAGGTGTCATAGGAAGTCTGAAAAATGAAAAAGAAGAATTATTGGGGGAAGATGATGGGTGGGATGAAATATTTTGGGAGGCGCAACGACACTACCCCGCATTCCGGCTCTAACCATCGCTTGGCTAGTCATACCGGTTTATCATAGAGTTGTTCCTGCATTCTGTTGTATGTCCCCTTGCTCATTGCCTTAAAAAATCCCTTGGTAGTAGCTAAATTCCGGGTCTGGGCACCAATGTGGTATAATATCAGTGGAAGTTAATTGTATATATAAGCTATAATCCAAACAAATCAATCTAAGTCAAATTACTCTTTATCAGTGGAAGTTAATTATACTGTATATCTAAGCTATAATCCAAACAAATCAATCTAAGTCAAATTACTCTGACTAAATTGAATTTAATCTGAATTTAAGCTAAATTACATCCAAAGGTCACTCACATATGTTTATATTGAAATAGGGTTCAAAGGGTTAATTATACTCCAGGATTCAACTCCCCAATATCTCCACGTGGCAATGAGGCAAAGGAAAAATGCCGACCCAATATGGCGGACGGCGGGGAAAGACGAGCCGGCCCAATAGCACAGCTCAAGGAAAGAACAAATGATTATGATATGGTAATGGACATGAGTAGGAATGCTTAGCTGTCAGTCATTGCGTCGATGAGAGCGTCATCGTAGTGTAGATGTGTGTATTGCTGGCAGTGTACTGTGAATAGAGGCACGATAGCACAATCAAATGAGACGGAAATTATATGTTGACAGGGTGATGTCTGTGGAAGCTCTGAGGTTCCCCGGACCTCAGTCTTGCTGCCTTGGCAAAACGCCAGGCGGGAAACTATCGTACCGCGTCTAGGTTGCCTAATACGATAAATTAATACCTGTATATACGATAAATTTATATATACAGTCAACCCTCGAATGTGCGGATTTACCCTTAAAGAGCGGCGCTCGACTTAAGTCGTGCACCAATGTGCAGCAAGTGTTCCTCAGAGCTATCCCAGTGCATACCACCTCCTTTACGTAGGGCACGTGGTACCCGTCTTGCAACTCAATCCCACCCCTACTCTGTGCAACTCTCCAACCCAAGAGTGAAACGTTACTCTCAAACTTTCTTCTACTCAACAGCTGAGCTCTGGAACTCTCTCCCAGAATCAGTCTTTCCCTCTTCCTATGACTTAAATTGCTTCAAACTCCGTGTGTCCAGGTATTTTGGCTCGAACGTCCCTTGATTTTGGCCCTGTCACTCTTTCAACTATGGGGGAGGCACTCGCTATAGGCAGTTATGCCTTTTGCCTCCCTCAATCACATAGAAAAAAAAAAAAAAAAAAAAAAAAAGTTAAGAGCATTATTAAGGCTTTTAACCCTTAATTAGCGGCGAGCAACATAAGTCGAGTTAAAAAAAGCTGGACTATGTGGCGGCGCTCGACATAACTCGAGTGGCAATTTCAGCACGTAATGTGGCTGAGAGAGAGAGACAAGTGGTGGGAGGAGACTAGCGAGCGTATGACTGCTCCAGACCACCGCGGCGAACCTACTGACACAAATCTCAGCTCCCTCCTCCCTCTCTCACTCGCTACATACTCAATTATGTACTGAAAGTACCGAATTACCTGCTTTTTGCACTCGCGTTGCACGGTTATTGCAAGAAAACTATCCATCATACAAGGATCGTTATGGTGTCATTCGAAAGCTCTGTTTATGCCCTTTCAGGGATAGGTACTTGTTTTACGTTCTGGGTCTTATTTAGGCATGAAAATGATCACGTAAACAGCCCTATTTTGGCTAAAAACACCCCGCTGTGCGGTACACATAAATAAACCGCATAGGCCGCTCGTAAGGTGTTAAAGGGTTAAAATCGAGTGCAAATGGCCGGGAGCGCAGCGGGCCAGACAGCCGACTCCCAGGGCTTACCGCCGCCCATTAACTCATGTTCCCTGTGTTCTCAAGAGGCCGGCAGTGTAGCCAGTAGTGAGCATAGCTGGGAAAAATATGCCGAAATACGCTAAACTCCCATGTTACTGGTATCACTGTATGAGAACCACGAGTGCTACGTAGCTCGTTCTGGTCTCATTTTGAAGCTTTTAGCGCCCATTTTTTGGCTAAATAAATTTTTGTTCATGCAGATACTTGATTGATCATTCAGGAGGGCCTGAATATGCCCAAAATACCCCAAAATACCCTGCTAGACAAGGGTTAATAGGGGGGGACCCTTGTCCGCACATTGAAAAAGTCCGGACATTGGAAATAGAGTAAAAATACGATGATTTTAACCTGTACTAACCTAAACTGTATACTGTAATTATATAATTATAATAACATTTTGTTGCATACAGAAATAACTCGGGTTTAGACTCCCTATTGATACGGCCGACATAGCCACACAAGAAGAAGAACACACACAAACTGACATAACAATAACACACACGTGTTTCGGTAATGGTACTGGTACACCGATGTTTCATTTGAACTTATAATTTGTTTTATATAAGTTTATTATGAAATATTATAGAGAATTAAAGTAAGTACAGTATATAAGAGATATATAGTACAGTACTGTACTTATGATTACATTATCGTATTTCGACGATTCCGGCGGGAAATTGCCTGCCCGTGTCACCGCCTGACCCGCCAAAAACCGGACAACTTTTAAATTAACGGTCTTTTGTCCGATTTGTCCGGACTTTTGGGGACTTGTCCGCATCGGCTGTTGGGTCCGCACAAACCGAAGTCCGGTCAACTGGGGTCCGCCCATGCGAGGGTCGACTGTACTACATAAGACCGTATCAATATTGCTTAATAGCATATTAGGCCTTTTATAATCTTAACTTACTTACAACTTGCAATCTTACTATTCACGATCTAATTTTCCTACGCCGTACCGCGGGAATGACCGTTAGACTATCGTATCTACCTAGGCAGATGACATAACACCTATGCAGATGACATAACACTCACATGCACACACTATGACCCAAGCACAGCAACAGATCTCCTTCAACCCTATCTCAACACACTACATGGCTGGTGCACTACAAACAGACTTAATCTAGCCCCAGCCAAATCCACCGCAACCCTGCTCACAAGCTGCACAGAACACGAATACATCCCTCGACTCACCATAAACAACACACCCCTAACACATACACACTCACCCAAAATCCTAGGAGTAACATATGATACTCATATGACATTCAAACAGCACATCACAAACATGAAAGAAACTGACACCCAGACTTAACGCCCTCAGGTCACTTGCTCACACAAAATTTGGACACAACAAAGAAACCACCACCACAGTTTATAAACAATACATAAGATCAGTGATGGAATACGCAAGCCCAGCCTGGGCTTCTAACCTAGCTGAAACACATCACAAGACCTTACAGACTATTCAAAACAAAGCCCTAAAAATCATTACAGGGTGCACAGCTACTACACCCACAGATCACCTACATCAAGAAACCAAAATCCTCAAAGTCAAAGACCATCTGGACATGAGAGGCACTCAATTTCTGGCAGCAGCCTCTACGAACCAAAACCACCCACTACACTACATGGCAACACACCCACAGACACCAAGAAATATCAAAACAACAGCCAGCACACGGTATCACACACAAATACTGTCCTCTCTCCCTCCCTGCCCACCCAAAACCAACTTCCAGAAGCACATCCATACTCATATCTCTCGCCGATCAATCCACTCACTCATAGACAACACGCAGCTGCAAGGACGACCTCCCGAAATCCATCCTTCCGAATCCTCCCTTCCTCGCGAGGACAGTGTCTACCTGGCCAGGCTGAGATGCGGACACCATCCAGCTCTTCTGAGCTATCACAAGAGACTGGATGACTCAGTCGCCGACACCTGCCCAGGATGTAACACAGCACCCCATACCATCAAACACATCATAGAAGACTGCATTTCACACAACCACTTACGCCAACAACACAATCTACACTCAATGAGAGAGAATGGGAAAGCCCGATCGCGGCCATGGCCTTCCTCAGGGACTCGGGGCTGTTCGGCCAGGCAGCTTAGGGAACAACAACAACCTAGGCACGTCACAGAGACGTACATTAGCACATAAATTGCCTATCTCTATCGTATTACACGATATAGACGGTGATATAAAAAGATAGTCTAATTGTATTAGTGGTATAACCTTAGTAAGGAACTGTATAAACAACGTATTATATAAAATACGAATGCCGTTCTACTGTGGAGTCAAGATGGCGTCTTTGTGGTAACCTGTATCGGGAACTCTACACTATACACTTACCTTTTTTATAGTTTAGAAAGGGCTATTCGTCTGACCAAATAGTAGTGCCAATTTAGCATACAGTAGGGTCCCGCATAGAACGTTTCCCCTATAGAGCGAACGACCGAAAATATTATTCCAAAATTTTCGTTAAGAACGAATGTGTTCTGTTGAAGCTATTCCGCTTCTTAAGTAGGGCAAACCCGGGGAGTTCTCTATTAGAGCGCCCTATTATCATACAGGGCGCCTGACTCGTGACAAATATTTATATAGTAAACCCTCGCTATCTCGGACCTCTAGAAGTCGGAAACCCGGACTACTCGGACTGGCATCGGCCTCTCGGAAAGTTCGCCGTATATCTCGGAAAATTCCGAGATGTAAGGGGAAAACTCCGAGGGCCCACATGGTCTGTCGGACAGGTGTCATATATCTCGGAAAATTCCGAGATCTAAGGGCAAATTCCGAGATCTAAGGCTACAGTGAGGTGGAGAAGGACAGTGAAATGGAGAAGGAAAGTGATATTTATAATATATGTCTGCTGGATACTGTACAGGTACTGTAATTTATCTTGAATCAACGTTGTTAGTGATAGGGAAGTCTCCGTTTTCTCTGGTGGCTCGGACTCCCTCTTCCAATTCGGACATTTTCCTCTCTTAAGTCGGACATAAGTCGGACTTCGGACATCTCGGATTTTCGGTCATCTCGGACTGGGTCTCCCCCCAATTAGTCCGAGATAGCGAGGGTTTACTGTATATACATACTGTACTTATAAATGCATATAAATACCCTGTACTTGTAAATACATATTATGAGGAGATTACTTACCACACACTTTATTTGAAATCATTGTCATTATAGCCTAGCCTAACTAGTCGTCCATTTCCGGCGCTTTCGTCCGACAAGGTAGGCAGCTTGACTGGCCAATGTTCTGTTTTCATGGTCCCAAGAATCCAATTCTTTCATCATTACCACCAGGCCCACCCTCATTAACCCTTGTCTAGCGTTTTTTTTTGGCCTTATTTGGGCATATTCAGGCCCTCCTGAATGATAAATCAAGTATCTGCATGAAAAGAAATGTATTCAACAAAAAACTAGGCGCTGAAAGCTTCAAAATGAGACCAAAACGAGCTACGTAGCACTCGTGGTTCTCATACAGTGGTACCAGTAACATGGGAGTTTAGCTTATAGCGGTATATTTTTTCCAGCTACGCTCACTACTGGCTACACTGCCGGCCTCTCGAGAACACAGGGAGGGTGAGTCAGTGGGCGGCGGTAGGCCCTGGGAGTCGGACGTGTGGCCCGCTGCACTCCCGGCCATTTGCACTCTATTTTAACCCTTTAAAAGCCATAATAATGCTCCTAACTTGCTGCAAATTGGCGCCCGGCTATAGCCGGGCGCCGCCAGTTAAGGGTTAACACTGAATGCACTAAAGCCCTAATAAATGTGAGAGATCCGACATTTGGGCAGAACAAATCTTGTAAACAGGTGGTTTTTCAACACAATGGAGGTTCGGTCTTCTTCTTGCGCAAGTGAAGTCGGATGTCGGATTCACTCGGATTTCGTATCCAAGCAACAAACACCTTGACGTGGCAGATTCATGGAGTTCAGTTTACTTGTTTGTTTGTTTTGTATATGTTTTCTAGTTTGATATCGAGCCTTTCATTATTTTTGCTCTCTTTTTTTTTGGGGGGGGGGTTTGGACTGGAATATTTTGTTGTGAACATGGAATTAGGGAATGTTTGGGGTAGGCTATGGTACGTACGGAAGGATCGATCGACCAATATCGATTTTTCCCATAGGTTATGTATTTACCTATTTGTAGTTTACAGGAATTGAGCAGCGCTCGTGTTGTCCTGTCATAGTTACTTTATAATCAATCCATTTTACTTATATAAGTATCGTAATGGATATTCCCAATTCCCAGTATTTTGGACTAACATATAGCTTATGTTGTCCTATTTCCATATTTACTTTTATCCAACCTAGATTTGAACATGTTAATGTTCTTCGCTCGCACCACCTCCTCCTCCAAGTTGTTCCAAGTCTCTATACTTCTATATGGGAAGCTGAATTTCTTTGTGTCCTTACGACATCTGCCCTTCCTCAGTTTAAACTCGTGTCCTCTTGTCCTTCCATCATCCCTCACGAATAGATCTTCCCTATCTACTCGTTCCAAACTTTTTACTCCCTTGAACATCGTTATTAAGTCGCCTCGTTCCCTTCTCTCTTTCAAGGTAAGCAGTTGTAGTGTCTTAAGTCTTTCCTCATATGTCAACTCCTTCAATCTTGGGATCATCTTCGTTGCTATCCTTTGGGCTTTCTCTAATTTGTTTTATGTGTTTTTTCAAATGTGGTGACCATATCACTGCTGCATATTCTAATCTTGGTCTTATCATAGTCATTATCAGTGTTCTTAATATTTCTTCGTCCAAATAGTTAAATGCCACTCTCATATTGGTTATTATTTCATATGCTCCTCCAATGATCATGTTAATATGCTTCTCCGGCGATAGATCATCTTGTATTATCACTCCAAGGTCCTTCTCATGCCGGGTTTTGCCGATTTTTTCAATTCCTAATTTGTACTCCCAGCTTGGCCTTATCTCACTTGTTCCCACTTCCAAAACATGACACTTTTCTGCATTGAAACTAATTTTCCAGGTTTGGCTCCATCTGTGCAACTTATCTAGGTCCTTTTGAAGATCCTGACAACTTTCTATACAGATGATATTCTTCATGATTTTAGCGTCATCCGCGAACATATTCATATGACTATTCAAATTTTCTGGCATGTCATTTACATAAAGTAGGAACATTATCGGACCCAACACTGATACCTGTGGTACTCTGCTCTCATCACCCTCCTCCACTGTGAATATTCGTCTCGTATTGTGGTCCTCATTTCTCTTCCTATTAAAAAGTTTTCCATCCATTTTAACATCCTACCATGTACACCTCCAACAACCTGCAATTTCCACAATAACCTTTTGTGAGGCACTCTGTCAAAGGCCTTTTTCAGGTCCAGGTAAAAACAGTCAACCCATCCATCTCTCTCCTGTGTAACATCTACCACTCTGCTATAAAAGCTTAATAAATTAGATACACAAGATCTCCCTTCCCTGAATCCAAACTGTTTCTCATTAAGCACCCCCTGTCCCTCTATGAAGTGTGTCCACTTTTTTCTTATAATTTTCTCACAAAGTTAAGCAGATTTTCTCTGTCTCCTCCTTTGTAAATAGGTACTATGTTAGCTCTCTTCCATTCCACTGGCAGGTCTCCTTCATTCAGTGAAGATTTGATGATGTCATAGATTGGTTCCACTAGCACTTCCGCACATTCTTTGAGGATCCATCCAGCCACTCCATCTGGTCCCATTGATTTCCTCACGTCCAAATCCTGCATCAATTTCAGCACTTCACTTTTTGTCACTTTTATTTCAGGCATCTGTGGTGTTCTCATTTCTCTATCAGGTTCTATAAACTCCTCCTCTTTTACAAACACTGACTGAAGCTTTTCATTCATAACTTCACACAAATCTTTATCTTTCTCATAGCTGTTCGTTCCAACTTTTAATCTGACAATACCTTTTTTTGTTTTTATTTTTCCATTTACAAATCTATAAAATAGTTTTGGCTCATTTTTGCACTTCTCTACAATATTCCTTTCGTATTTATATTGTTCCTCGCGTCGTATCTTTACATATTTATTTATTTTCTCCTTGTACTTATTCCAGTTATTTTCACCATGTCTCTTCCGTGCTATATTCCAGGCTCGGTTTCTTCTATCCTGTGCCTTACTACATCTTATATTGAACCATTCTTTTTCCTTCTTTACCCCTGGTGAAAACCTTGGGACATATGTATCCCTTCTTCATATACTTTCAAGAAAAGTCTATATTTGTCTTGAACCATTTCCAGGCTTTCTAGTTCCTTCCAATTTATACTTTGGAAATTATGTTTTAATGATTTAAAATCAGTTTTAGCATAGTTGTATCTATTTATTTTATGTCCTTCATTTCTCTCCTCATTTTTCCCCAAATCCATCACCATTTCTAAAATCTTGTGATCACTTTTTCCCAAGGGACGACGATAATTTATCTTTTTAACGTCATGCGGATCACTGGTGAAGACTAGGTCTAGCCTGGATGGTTCATCCATCCCTCTGATTCGTGTGTTTTCTCTAACATGTTGTGTTTACATGTTTTCTGTTACTAGATTCAGTAATTTACTGCCCCAAGATTCATTATTATTTCCCGCATCTAACCCTTCCCAATTGACTTCCTTACAGTTGAAATCACCTGTTAATATTAATTTATTTCTCCTATTCTATCTATCTATCTATTGCCTGACGCCGTGATCCCCGAAGGGGTGGCGACGAACGAACCGCCCCCATGCACCTCTGTCCCCAGTCAGTCGACGCCCTATTAAAAAGTATTTTTAGTGCATCTAGAGATTCCGTGATAAGTTGATCATATTCTTCCCGCTTCCATGCTCTAGTTTGTGGTGGTATATAAGCCACTGCTATATCAGTTGCTTTGTTTTCCTTGTCTTTTATTGTCACTGCTATAATTTCTGATCTATTATTGCCTAGGTTAATCTCACTTGCTTCTATATTTTTGTCAGTCATTATTAACACACCACCCCCCACTTTTCCTTCTTTATCTTTTCTCCACACATTGTACCCTTCCCATCCCAACACTCCCAATTCAGTATCGCCTCTCAACTTTGTTTCTGCTAAGCACATAATATGTGGTTTATATTTCTCAATATAGTCATTCAATTCTAATTTCTTAGACAGCAAGCCATCCACATTACTATACATCAGCTTCATCTCCCCCCTTCTTACACCTTTTTTTTTTTTCTCTTTCCCTAAATATTCCCAGACTCTACTCCCCTCCCGATTCCACTCCATCTTATCTCCCTTGTTCCTCCGTGTTCTCCTCCTGCCCTGTTTCTCTCACTTGTTCCTGGATTACACCAGTCTCTCCCTCCTGTCCTTCGGTACTGGTACTCGTTTCCTCTGTCTGACCGTTCGTCCCGAAGTTCTCTGTTTGCCCCTCCGTCTTCCTCTGTGGTCCTTTGATGAACCATTTCTTCTTCTTCGTTCCTACCAGTCGCCAATAAAAAAAATCCACTTCTTGGTCTGTTCTTTTGGCATTCAATTCCTTCACCTCTTCCCTCAAACTTTTAATTTTGTTTCTTTCATCTAAGTCCATGTCTTTTTCGATGTAGATATGCTTCATATAATCCCTATCTTTCAACCTCCATTTATTCTTCATGATTTCCTCTACTATTCCTACCGTGCGAAACTGCACTTTCATTGGCCTAGACTCTTGTTTATATGTTCCAATTGTATGCATGTCTTCGATTTCATTCTCCCATTCTCTCACACCCTCGTCCACTACCTGTAGAATCTCCCTCACTCGGTTTCTCTCTATCCTACTTCTCGCCTCTTTCTTTACATTGTGTTTCTCCTTATCTCCTCCTATCACATAGAGCGATTTCACATAGAATGACCTCATTTATCGACCAATTTCTCGTTCTATGGGAGACCCTACTGTACTTATTGCTAGATCTAGATGTATTTATTTTGATATACAGTAGTAGCATTTTCTTGCATCTAGGGACATGAATTGTAGTAATATTTTAGGAATATTAGTGATAATACAGTAATTGACAATAGAGAAATTGTGGTATTATACTAGCGATTGTTGCCATTATTGTATTATCAAGCGTTATTCTAGCAGCATTTGAGAACGAATCTAGCGCTATTTTGTTTTTAGTGTTGGTAACGAACCGGTTATTTTCTTCTCTTCGATATTTATTATCAACTGTCCAAGGCTGTAGGTGGGTACAATTGACAAGGGTAGAGGTAAATCTGGAGCCATACATTGAATATAAGATAATTTAGCAAGGATTGGAGCTGGAATGAGTGTAGCATTAGTAAGTCTGTTAAACAAATCCAGGCTAGCTTGTGAATCACTGTGAACTGGTCTTATTTTCGGCTCTGTTTTCAAGGGTGACCCCTGCTGATGTCATCACCCCCCTTAAAATATAAATATCTATTGTAAATTTGTTTGCTATTATAGGGTAAAAATATAACACAGCAAAGCACATGTGCATTATTTGTCAAATTAACATGGTAAAGAGTGACAAAAACAGGATGAAATTTTTGGCGAGCTATGCCCTTTAACCCTTCCTACCCGGGCATCCTTGTGGAAGGACACCGCTGCAGAAGGGCAGGTACCCGGGCGTCCTTCTGACAGACAGTAAGCTTGCAAGCCTTGCAAGCTTGATCCGAACGCCGTGCGTTGGACGAATGTAAACAAAGTCGGTCGCTTCGTCACCGCACCTCCGAAAACAAGAAGGAGAAGACTCGTTTGTTATTGTACGTCTGTATGTCGTAGTTTCATTAGTGAAAAGATCGTCGTATTGCTAACATCGCCTGAAAATACTCTCCACTAAAATCGTCATCACAACTGAACCAGTTGACTTAAGAGAGCTTACTTAGCAGTAGCTTACATGCCACCAAAGACCAGAGCATGGAGGGAGTTGGAGTTTGAGGAGATGGTAGAGGATATGATTCAGTCGTTGAGAAGATTGCTTTTAAGGAAGAATCGATTGATCTTGGTAGGAGATTTCAACTGTAGTGAGGTTGATTGGGAATCGGGAGATGCAGGGCCAAATCAGAGATCTTGGGGAAGTCGGCTAGTGGAGTTGGTTACGGAAAATGTACTTGCACAACATGTGAAGGAAAATACAAGAATGAGGGGTAATAACGAACCTTCTAAACTCGATCTGATTTTTACAAAAGATCCTCACGAAATTAGTGATATAAACTATCTATGTCCTGTAGGTAAAAGTGATCACCTATTACTAAAATGGAAGTTGACCTCGAGTAATGCCAATAGATTAGACAATAGCTACATAAATGACAGATTAAATTATAGTAAAGCTGATTATGTATCCTTGAAAAGATATTTAGAGGGAGTAGATTGGGATCTTATTTTGAAGGAACGGGACGTACAAGGTAAATATAGTAGATTCCTCAAAATTTATAGAGTAGGAACCAATCTGTTTGTCCCAAGATATAAAACTGGAAATTTTACTAAGCAGAAAGATTGGTTTAATTTGAAATGCAAAAGAGCTTTGGGTAGGCGTGATGCAGCTTAGGGTAGATTAAGAAGAAGGAACACTGAGAGTAATCGGAATAAATATAAACAGGAGAGGAATAGATATGTTAACATAATTAGGCAAGTTAAAATGAACTATGAGAAGAACATAGTAAATAAATGTGAAAGTGACCCTAGATTATTTTATAAATATAAACAGTAAGTTGAAGGTAAAGAAACAAATTACTAAATTAAGAGTTGATGCTAGGACGTATGAAAATGTATCGGACATGTGTGAGGTAATGAATAACAAATTGGGGTCAGTCTTTACTAGAGAGGAAGGTTTTGACGAACCACAGGCGGGAGTACTGGAGAGTGGTCTTAGTAAGATTGAAATAACTAGAGATGAGCTGTTATCTGCGATGAGAGGACTTGAAGTAAGGAAAGCTATGGGACCGGATGAAGTGTCTGCCTGGGTTTTAAAGGAGTGTGCAGAGCAATTAGTGCAGCCAGTGAGGGACATAATTCAAGCTTCCTTAGATAAAGGACAGGTTCCTGTTGAATGGAAAAGAGCTAATATCATTCCGATATACAAGAATGGAAACCCTGAGGACCCTCTAAACTATAGACCAGTTTCACTTACTAGTATTGTATGCAAGATTTGTGAAAAGTTAATTAGGAAGAGATGGATGAAAATGTTGGAGAGAAAGAAGATAATAACCCCAAAGCAATTTGGATTCAGAGAAGGGACATCTTGTGTTACCAGTTTGCTATGTTATTACAGTAGGGTGATAGATGTACTCCAAGAGAGAGGCGGATGGGTGGACTGCGTCTACTTAGACCTTTAAAGCATTCGATAAGGTACCACATAAGAGATTGTTATCTAAGCTTGAGACGCTAGGATGTGTCAGGGGGAGTTTGCTGAAATGGATGGAGAGCTATTTAACAGATAGGGAAATGAGGACCAACATTAGAGGAACTTACTCATCGTGGCGGAAAGTTGAGAGTGGTGTGCCGCAGGGATCTGTGTTGGCACCTCTCATGTTCCTTATGTACGTGAATGACCTGCCGATAGGCATAAACTCTTACATGTCAATGTTTGCAGATGACGTAAAAATTATGAGACAAATAACAAATAAAAGTAGTTGTGAGGAGCTGCAAGGGGATTTAGATAAAATATACGAATGGAGCACCAAGTGGAAAATGAAATTTAATATAAGTAAATGCCATGTGTTAAATATGGGAAGAAGTGTGAATAGACCAAATTGGGAGTACGGGATGGGAGATAATATAATTAGCAAGGCCGAAAAAGAAAAAGATTTAGGGTTGATTATACAAGATAATTTGTCGCCAGAGAAACATATTAACAAGCTCTTTAGCGGAATGTATGCAATGGCCGGGAATATGAAAGTTGCTCTGAACTACTTGGATGAGACCATGGTAGCGAAAATTATGAAGAGTATGATTAAACCAAGATTGGAGTATGCAGCAGTGGTGTGGTCCCCGCATCTAAAGAAGCATGTTCACAAGTTAGAAAGAATCCAGAGAGCAGTCACTAGATTGGTTCCAAGTCTCAGAGAACTGCCATATGAAGGGAGGCTAGACAAATTAAATCTACCGAGTCTAAAAGAGAGGAGAGAGAGGGGAGACATGATAATGATGTACAAATGTACCCGGGGGCTGGAGAGGCTGGATAGGGAGGATATATTAATTATGGATACAGGAATAACTAGAGGCCACAGCTACAAAGTAAAAAGACCTACCTGCAAGAACGATATCAGGAAGTTTAGCTTCCCCTATAGATGTATTGACAAATGGAATGGGCTGGAGGAGGAGGTGGTAGGGGCAAGGAACATCCATATTTTCAAGAAAAAATTGGATAAAAAGTAGACTGAGAGACGGGACAACACGAGCTTAGCTCAACTCCTGTAAACTACAATTAGGTAAATACAATTAGGTAAATACTCAACGCCAGTTTACAGATTGAAAACCGCACTACGTTTAGGGATGTGTGGGAAATTTCTAGCCTTTAACCCGTTGAGCCCCAGCTAGTTATAATATTTTGTTCACCCAAGTCCCAAGACATTTTCACTTTTTTTTTTTTTCTAAAATGGAAGACAAGGATGAGAAATGAAAAAAAAAAAAAAAAAATCACCTCGGACATTTGTTTTGGGGGGGGGGGAGCCTCAACAAAATTTGTTGAGCCAAAATGGAAGAGAATGGTGAGAAATGAAGACAAAAATAAAAAAAAAAATCATTTCGGTCATTTGGGGGGCGGGGGGTTTCAATAGTTCGTCTCCCCCGCATGACCACCTGCCTGGGAGCACTAGGATAAAAACTGAGTATGGCATTGTACGGCATACATCCTAAGGAGTGTCTCACATAAATCTCAAGCCTCTAGCTCCCATACGACCGGAGTAATGAAGGTTCAAAGTGGCGGTGACCTAAGGGTGTAAACTATCCCCACTAAGCCCACCACCACCAGCCGCGCGGCTGTCTCGGCCCGCTCACACCTACTGGCCCGGCTCCCACACACACTACGGTACCTCCCCCTCCTATTCTCCCGCCATTTCCTACCTTACGAGCCACGTAAGTGTTTTTTATATGTCGGACGCACGTGATGCGTCGCTGGGAGTTGGTGATCAAACACTGCCGACGCAACACGTGCGACGCTGGGTCTCACCGGGTTAAAATAACAAAGATACGGTAGCCTAGGCCTAGACGTTTTTCGGCCATTTCGCCCGGGTACGGGCGACCGTCCTTCTAACAGGCAGCCCGGGTCCCGAGGGTTAACCCTTCCAGCCCGGGTGTCCTTTTATAAGGACACCGCGGCAGATGGGCCGGTACCCGGGTGTCCTTATAACAGGCTGTAAGCTTGAAAGCCTATTAAGCTTGGTCTGAACGCCGTGCGTCCGACACATGTAAACAAAGCCGGTCATTGCATCACCGCACCTCCGAAAACAAGAAGGAGACGTCGGATCAATGTTGTTGTTGTATGATATGACTAAATTAGTGTCTGAAAAGCTCCAATATTGTCAACATCGCGGAATAATTCGCTCCACGGATATCGTCATCACAACTGAACCAGTTGACTTAGAGAGCTCTACTCAACGTCAGTCTACAGATTGGAAACCGCACTACGTTTAGGGATGCGTGGGAAATTTCTAGCAGTTAAAATAACAAAGATACGGTAGCTTAGGCCTAGAAGTTTTTCGGCCAGATCGCCCGGATACGACCTCCGTCCTTTTGTAAGGCAGCCCGGGTAGGAAGGGTTAAGACTGAGTGCTCCACACATACGTGCAGTTTCAGTCTCTTGTCCTAATGGCGGCGTTCCAGGCAACCCTGTTAACCCTTCCGACCCGGGCTGCCTTACAAAAGGACAGTGTCAGGTACCCGGGCGATCTGGCCGAAAAACGTCTAGGCCTAGGCTACCGTATCTTTGTTATTTTAACTGCTAGAAATTTCCCACGCATCCCTAAACGTAGTGTCAGATAAATGTCCCAGGCCTGGGGATATGTGTGTAGGGTGCAAGACTTGAAATCCTGATTGCAAGTCAGGGAAGTTCGGGACTTCGAAGGTGGGTCGCTTTTATGTTTGTGGTTTGTTAACTTCCACGGACCCCAATGGGAAGATGTCTAACGGCTTTAATGGACTATCCTTAGTCGGGATTAAGCCCGGTTAAGTCCTACCCCCCTCCCCCTTCCCCTTCTCGAGGTATCCTTGTTATTACACCGTCCTTGTTTTAACCCTTCCTACCCGCGCTGCCTAACAAAAGGACGGAGGTCGTATCCGGGCGATCTGGCCGAAAAACGTCTAGGCCTAAGCTACCGTATCTTTGTTATTTTAACTGCTAGAAATTTCCCACGCATCCCTAAACGTAGTGCGGTTTCCAATCTGTAGACTGGCGTTGAGTAGAGCTCTCTAAGTCAACTGGTTCAGTTGTGATGACGATTTCCGTGGAGCGAATTTTTCCGCGATGTTGACAATATCGGAGCTTTTCAGACACTAATTTAGTCATATCATACAACAACATTGATCCGACGTCTCCTTCTTGTTTTCGGAGGTGCGGTGACGCAATGACCGGCTTTGTTTACATGCATCGGACGCACGGCATTCAGACCAAGCTTAATAGGCTTTCAAGCTTACAGCCTGTTATAAGGACACCCGGGTACCGGCCCATCTGCCGCGGTGTCCTTATAAAAGGACAGCCGGGCTGGAAGGGTTAAGTGCTGCTTCACTTGTCAAGTTTTGGATTTGAGATCGGCACGTATAGTCCGATCCCAGGTCTTCCTCGGTCCACCCCTTGGTGCAGCTCTCTCTACAATCACAGACCTGCATTTTTTCACCCAATTTTGTTCATCCATTTTCTCCACATGTTCATACCATCCCAGTCTACTTGTACGCATCACCTCGCTAATACTCTTTATACCTAAGCGTCTCCTCAGCTCAACATTTGTTATTCTATCCTGTAGCCTGGCCCCACACATCCATCTCACCATTCTCATCTCATTAAGTTCAATTCTTTTGACATCCTCTACTTTAACGGCCCATGTTTCTGAGGCATACGTCATTGCACTTCTAACACATGAGGCATACACCTTTCCCTTCAGGGGGAGAGGCATTCTTTTCATGGTCAGAATTGGCAGCGTTCTCTGAACTTCCCCCAGCCACATCTAATTCTAGCAACAGTGGCAGCCTCGGCCCCACCACTGGCAGAGATGGTATCTCCTAGGTAACAAAATTTGTCCACCAGCTCCAAAGACTCATTTCCAAAATTCACAGCCACAAGATCATCATTTAACACAAGCTCGCCTTTGCACACTACGCACTCAAATTTCTCTATTTCTGACTTATCCTTTGGCAGGGGTCCTTTTATTCTACTACAGCGCTTACTCCCATGGTGCACCCAACATCGACAGATGCTACATCGAATCGAGTTAGCGCTCACACCCTTTCCACACACTGCACATGAGTATGCACCGCTCTTTTCCACATTGCCTCGTCTCAATCTACAATGCATAACTTTGGTTTTGTTAATATTGACTCTTAAACCCTTGCTCGCCATGCCCTCTCTCCATCTTCTGAATTTGGCCTCAGCATCTTGCATATTGTCAGCTATGAGGACTAAATCGTCTGCATAAAACAGTTCCAACGGGAGTCTGCATCTAAAAACTCTAGACAGTGCCTCCAGGACCATAATAAAGAGGAGGGGGCTTAACACTGAACCCTGATGGACTCCAACACGGACTGTGAACTTATCACTCAGTACACCTTTCACCCTCACCACAGTTCGCGAATCCTCATACATCTTCATTATCACACGCACCAGCCACTCTTCCACACCAAGTTTCCTCATAGCCCACTGCACAATATCTCTAGGCACCCTGTCGAAGGCCTTCTGCAGGTCTACAAACACAAAGTAAAGATCCCTGACTTTTAGTAGGTATCTTTCCTGTATCTGCCTGACTATGAAGATAGCATCGGTTGTACCACGTCCTGACTATGAAGATAGCATCGGTTGTACCACGTCCTGGCATAAAACCAAACTGCATATCGTCAATGGAGATGCTTTGCCTGATCAAACCTTCAAAGACTCTCTCACAGACCTTCATGATTTGGTCAAGCATTTTCAGGCCCCTATAATTACCTCTATCTATCTTGGGGGGCTTCGGGGCCGGCGACTGGGGTTTGATGGGGGATGGTTGTGGTAATTTCCCTTCCTTTCTCCCCTCGAGCTTTCGTCGTCGGCTTGACTAATTTTGAGCAGATTTTCCATTTCTCTTTCTGTTTTTCCCCTTCTATTCTTAATCTGTCCCATTCGGTTGTCCTCGGGCAGCCTATATCTCATGTCTCCCTGGCCTGGCTAGGTAGTAGACTCCTGACCTGATTTTTCTCTTCGGTTGCTGATGTAGCCGAGCTGACTTGATTCCATTCATTAATGCATTTTTTGCATCTCGCTGTGATTTTTTTATACCTTAGGTCTGATATTTCATTCTTTGCCATTGATCACTTCTTGGTTGGTGCTGCAGTGTAGCAGTTCTTGCCTCATCCTTCGGCCCTGCCCTGTATGAGCTCTGATGTGGAGCTCATGTGGTCCGGCTGAACTGATGAAATGGCGAGAAATGTCTGCGTGTCTTCACCTTCCTAGATTTGTTCACCTCCTGCCCTTCCCTATCTATCTTGACTTGATTAGTTGTCCATCTTGATCAAATCCTTCGGGCCAGCCCTATGAGAGTTCTTTTGTGGAGCTCAGTGGTCTGGTTAACCCTCCAGACCCGGTTGGGCTCTGAGGCATCCATAACAAACACGGCCCACGCAACCCGGACGGGCTCTGAGGCTCCGAGTGCTTGCGTACGTGCTTTCGAATGGCGCGCGTAAATTTTTGGTGTCGTGGGTGGTAGATGGCGCCACCACACGTGAACTACGCCACGATAACAGTCTCTACCCCGACGCCACTATGGATAGTACGCCAAAAAGTGATTCCGCTGTGTCCGATACCGTGCTCCCTACGACGCCCGCCCAAGCTCGTCGCGTCTTACGCAGACGCCACCGCCTAAATGTGTTATCTCCCGGAGGTATTGAGGAGACATTGAGGATTTATGAGCGTGCTGATGCACAGTATAATGTTGATGATGAAAGCAGTGATAAATCGGCTAATTATCAGTCGAGTGATTATGGCGATGACAGTGACAAAGACGCTCAATTCATGGGATTTGCGAGTGAACATGAGAGTGATGAGAGTGATAAAGGTGAAGTAGCAGCTTTCGCGGAAGCTGTTTTAGCTGAAGACAGTGAAGTGGGGAAAGTGAGTGAGTGGGAGAGTTCAAGGTCACTCTCCAAGTTTCAGTTGAGTGACACGACTCCAAGCCCTTCGCCAGCTAAATCGACTTTCAAGCTACGCTTTTATAAGAAGCAGGTATTTGAAAAGGCGGCCGCGGCAGCCAAGGAAGAAGCCCAAACACTTGGTGAGGATTAGGCTGTGAGTGAGGGTGAGCGTGGTGACTCATCTCGACCGCCATTGTCTCCCTTATCTCCCAAAGCCACCCAAGATGACCCGGGCGCCCCGCATTCTTCCCCACCACCCCCACCACTGCCAAGGGTTGAGGACCCCCACCTTTCGGCCTATTTGCCTCCTAGGTCCCCCGACAGGAGACATACTGCTGCCGAGAAGGGGAAAGGCAGGAAATATGTGAAAAAGGGACAGAAAACTAGGCGGGCTTTGTTCAAGGCTCCCGCAGCGTCTACCCCTGCCGGCCCCAGCCATACGCCCCCGCAACTTTCCCCACGGTCCTCCCCACCTCTCCAGCCGTCAACATATGTTCCAGACGAAGTTTTTGAGCTCGCATCACCACTACCTGGGACTAGTGACAGTAAAACATTGCTTTCTGCCACTCGTCGCAGGCCAAGGAGCCCAGGACCTCGGGGGAAATAGCCTCACCTGCCACTCCTTTCCCACCTCGCCCCCCACGCATCACTCGTTCCCCGCCAGATTATGTGGGGGACACTGACGATGATGGGCACCTCACAGATGACTCTGGCCATGACTATATAGGTCCACCGTCAGGGCAAGATGACCACTCTGACGACGACGACGACGAATATATGGACATGGACGACCCTCAACCCATCCGCTCCGCTCCGCCCGGGGGAGTCGTGCTGTGGCCCGCCCTGGCCGCCCTGGCCGCCCTGGCCGCCCTAGGGCGTGCGCCTCCCGAGTTGGCCGTGGGCGTGCTAGGCCACCACCTGGAGCTCCTCGTCAGCGTTGCCAAGACCCATTCTACGTTTTTCAGTGGCAAGACGTGGCTGACGGGGAAAATTACAACCCTGATGTACCAGCTTTTGATGAGGTACAGGAGGGTTCAGGAATTACCCCCAATTTTCCCGCAGGCCCCAATGCTCCACCACGAGCTTTTTGAGGCCTTTTTTGATGAGGAGGTTACCGGATTTGTCATCAAGGAGACAAACAAGCAGCACCAATTCCAGGTCCACTTTTTTGACAAGGTGACCAAGGGCCACATGAGGCAGTGGACCGACGTGACTCATCACAAGTTCATGGTGTTCCTGGCACTCACCATGCTAATGCCTCATGTAAAGAAGCATAGGTTGCCTGACTATTGGATCACCAATGATCTCATATCCACCCCTGCCTTCGGGAAATATATGTCTCGCGACCGGTACCTGGACATCCTCGCAGCGCTCCATCTTGTCACCAACACCGACGTCCACAAGCCAGACAAGCTGTGGAAGATTAGGACGTTGTACGAGATGATGCGACACCGTTTCTCCTCCTACTTCAAGCCCTTCTGCAAGGTCGTCATTGACGAGTCTCTTGTGCTGTTCCGGGGAAAGCTCAGCTTCCGGCAGTACATCCCATCAAAGAGACATCGCTTTGGCATCAAATTCTTTGTGCTGTGCGACTGCCGAACTGGCTATGTCCTGGACTTCCTGGTCTACAGCGGGAAGGAAGGGGACGTGCTTGTGGACCCCCTCATTGGCTTTGGCGGAGCAGTGGTGCAAGCCATGATGGACCGCTATTTCCACAAGAATCACGTCCTCTACACAACCCCCACTCTCTCAAAGTACCTCCATGAGCGCAAGACGGGGACTGTAGGCACAGTACGAGGGAGAAGGAAGGGCATGCCACCTTTCCCTCCAAAGACCAAAAAAGGCGATGTGTTCAGGAAGAAGTCGGGACCCATTCTGGCTATCCACTGGCACGACCAGCGGAAGGTCAACCTCCTGACCACCGTCCACAAGGGGGAAATAGTGGAGACTGGCAAGGTGGATCGCCGCACCCAGGCCAGGGTGACCAAGCCCGATGCCGTCATGGACTACAACATCAACATGAGGCTGGTGGACAAGTCTGACATGCAGATAGGCTTCATTGACTGTCTGCGTACCTCGTGCAGATGGTACAAAAAGTTCTTTCTGCACATGGTGGCCATGTCCATTCTGAACGCTTACAACATCTACACGCTTTGGAATGAGAACACACCCAGGAAGTTCAATAGCCTGCGGAGGTTCCAAAAGCAGGTGTTGAAGGAGCTCCTGGAGAAGTATGCTATGCCATAGAGGGCAGTGGCACATGCTGGGCCCGCCGCTACTGACCGCTTGCACTGTGCATATTACATGAATATGCACAGGCTCGTTTCCCTGCCTCAGACAGCAGCAGGAAGAAAGCAGCAGAAGCGGTGCCATGTCTGCTACAACACCAGGCTGAGGGCGAGGTCAGATAAAAAGTCCACCCTGGAGTGTGTGGAGTGCAAGGTGGCACTCTGTGCTATAGGGTGCTTTTATTACCACTCCAAGCAGGAGTTCTAATAATCATAGTGAAAGTACCAAAGACAGTGACAATATGTATATACAGTAAAAGTCCTTTAATCCGACGACCGATGATTCGAATCTCCCAATAGTCCGAATTTTTCAATTTGAGGCCAAATCCGAATTCACCCGATGGTCCGAATTTCAAGAAGTCCCAAAGTCCCCTATTTGAGGCATTAGTCCACTCAAATGACACATAATGGAGCACACACATATCATATGTTCATGAATTCACTTTAAAAGTTTACCATTGTCATTGTAGCCTATTACCTACTTCAAAACATTCAGATTAATGGTCAAAGGAAGCTACTGATATAAACGTAAACACCACATCGTCTGCTAGAGAGTTTGTTTTGCTCTTGAACGCATCCTTGGGACGCTCCGATGCGCTACTGGCTTGCACCGCATTTTCTGCAAGCGCATTCAGTCTTGAGCTTGAAAACGCACCTTTGGACGTATTAGTCTTGAGCTTGAAAACGCACCTTTGGACGTTCCGATACGCTACTCTTTATAGTTCAGTGATCGGAGCGTCCCAAGGGTGCTTTCAAGACAACAAGACAAGGGTGCTTTCAATACAATATAATATAACAGAGCACGTCACAAAAGGAAAATCACAAAATGAAAATTACAAGAACCTCTCAGGGAAGTGCCGTTGTTAAGGCATTACTTCCCGAACCACATCTGATCTGATCTTCAAGAGCAAGACACTCTCGCTAGTAGACGATGCGGACATATGGTGTTTAGAAGAAGAAGAAGACGTTTATATCAGCAGATTCCTTTGACCATTAATCTGAATGTTTTGAAGTAGGTAATAGGCTACAATGACAATGGTAAACTTTTGAAGTGATTTCATGAACATATGATATGTGTGTGTGTCATTTGGGTGGCCTAATGCCTCAATGTTTTTGTCAGGCCATTAATACACAGGTTCATAGGGGTAAAGTCCGATAATCCGAAAAATCCACTAATCCGAACGAGGGCCGGTCCGCTGCCCTTCGGATTAACGGAAGTTTACTGTATATAGGCAAAAAGTGGAAGTAAAACAATTTATTGTAATACAAGTCATGTATTATGAGAAAATGGATACAAATACAATTACACCCTAATAATATGTGAAAGTGACACATATGTATATAATAAGTGACATTCATATGATTAGAACCTATAGAAATATATAAATCAGTGAAAAAAAGACACAATAAATTGTATATAAAACGTTTACAAAGCATATAACTAAGTGAAAGTGACACAAGACATAATATTTGATGGCCAAAGTATAATCAGTGCCTAATATAACAATAACCTACCTCAATTACTAATAAAGCGTACGGTATCGAGTGAAAATTAGCATTATCAGTGACAGTGACACTCTCTAAAGCATATTTACCAAAGTGAAAGTGACACAAGACCTAATATTTGATGGCCAAAGTATAATAAACACCTGTGATAACGAATAATCAGTGCCTAATATAACAATAACCTACCTCAATTACTAACAAAGCGTACGGTATCGAGTGAAAAAGAGCCATATTAGTGACAGTGATACCCTAATACACATACAGTAAACCCTCGCTATCTCGGACTAATTGGGGGGAGACCCAGTCCGAGATGACCAAAAATCCGAGATGTCCGGGGTCCGACTTATGTCCGACTTAAGAGAGGATAAAATCCGACCTAACCAATGTCCGTCCGAGACAACAATGAAATCGGAGACTACGGAAAAAATCCGACCTCAAGAGAGACGTCCGCGTCAACCTAGAAAACGAAGACAACCCTATTCGAACCCTATAATCTGTAATAGAAAACACAGTACATGTATTTTAGTTTTACAATATGTATTGTACAGTAGGCTATATTACACTTACCCCTTCATAGCTCTTGTCTGTAGTCTTGATGTCCTCCCTCCCCCCTCCCCAACACTGCATTAGTTACTGCAGCATCCCCTTTTCACCCCCCACCTCCACCTCACTGTCCTTCTCCACCTCACTGTCCTTCTCCACCTCACTGTCCTTCTCCACCCCACTGTCCTTCTCCACCCCACTGTCCTTCTCCACCTCACTGTCCTTCTCCACCTCACTGTCCTTCTTCACCCCACTGTCCTTCTCCACCTCACTGTTCTTCTCCACCTCACTGTCCATGACCACCTCACTCCCCTTCTCACTGTCCTTCTCCACCTCACTGTCCATGACCACCTCACTCCCCTTCTCACTGTCCTTCTTCACCTCACTGTTCTTCTCCACCTCAATGTCCATCGCACTGTTCTTCTCCACCTCCCTGTTCTTCACACCCCCACTCTTAGGACCATATCCCTTGCCTGTCATGGAACCCTTACCTTTACCCTTACCCACACTGTCCTTCTCCACCTCACAAACATGTCAGGTTCAGGTATATCCATGGGCACAGGCGTGCTACTCATTAATTCATCCAAATCCATGTCTAAGTCTGAGAGTGGCACAGTGTCTACAGTGCTCCACGAGGTGCTAGCAACTGAGGAAACACTTGGGAGGGAGGTGGTGCTAGCAAGCGACACACCACTGGTAGCAGACGAAGTACGAGGTCTGGGAGGAGCAGAGGGTACAAAAAAGGAGCTGATTTTCTGTTGTTTTTTCCGATCAAGGTGTGCCCTCTGAATATGGAATCGACGATTACGCAGTGGTTCGTATAGGGACTGCAACTTTGAGTCATCTACTTGAGTCAGATACTGAAGAATGGTGTCAAAGGAGTCCAGGGCATGCGAGACTGATATCTTGGGCCCCCCCTCTGTCTCTTCGTCCGACTCATCCTGGGTCTCTTCATGGGCTACCCCCAACACCTCGGCTGCAATTTGTTCGTCAGTCTTATGCTCGTGTCCAGGTAGGTCTCTGTCCTCTTGCAGCCAGTCGTCAACTTCTTCTTCGGGGAGGTCACCCTGGTTACCCTGGTTCAAGAGGTTCCTGAAGTCAGCTGCCCCAAACCCTTCAAAACCCGGATCTTGCACCTTCGGGATATTTAAGACCTTGGTCCAACCATTCCTCAGTGTGTTGAAAGAAACTTCGTGCCACGCCTCTGCCCAATTGTAGATGCAGTCTTTCAGGGTATACTGCTTCAGTTTTTGTAGAGATTTCTTTCCGCGTGTATCCACATAACCTTCTTCGTCCATCCCATCTTCTATGATGACAAGGCATTGTTCCAGGAACTTCCTCTTGTATCGCCTTTTGCAAGCTTCAATTATTCCTTGGTCCATAGGCTGAATAACACTTGTGGTATTAGGAGGCAGGAACATTGTCTTAATTTTGCCGTTTGCACTCTCCAGTTTCGTGGTACAAGGGTGGGCAGGTGCGTTGTCGAGCAACAAAATGGCAATAGCTTCGCCATAGGGTACACCATACACTCGATTCTGGAACGAGCGAACGTCGGGTACAAATCTCTTGTGAAAGAAATCCTCGGTGATGACCTGGTTAAACCAAGCTTTCTTTGATCCATAATAGTCGACTGGGAGTTGCTTGGTAATGATGAGGTCCTTAATTACTCTCGGCTTCTGAGATTTGCCGACGATTGTAGGGGTCACACGGTGCCTTGCGTCGGCATTAGCGCAGCAAAGCACTGAAATGCGCTCCTTCACAGTTTTGTGGCCAGGTGTGGACGTGATTTCTCGGTGGGCCTGTGTGTTGGAGGGTAGAGAACGCCAATATAAGCCAGTCTCGTCACCGTTATAGAGCTGCCAATGTTGAAGGTGTTCCTCGGTTATAAGGGTGTGGAAGCGATCAGTGAAGGGTTCTATGGCCGAAGTATCGGCGCTTAAGATTTCACCACAAATACTCCTGTTTGAGAGGCCATGGCGGTTTCGGAACCTCCACAACCACCCCTCGCTAGCCTTGAAGTCTTGGTGATGAAGATGCTGGCCGAAACGTTCTGCTGCATGCTGGATCTCAATGCCTCTCACTGGTACGCCCTCAGCACGAAGTTGTTGGTACCACTTCAGCACTGCGTCGTCGTTGTCTTGATAGGCTAGCTTGGCCTTGTGAAAGATCTTGGCGGTGGAAGGACCATGAAGCACAGCTACGCCATGATGCCGGACTTTCTCCTTGTCTCGGATGAAGTCGTAGATTGTTGATCTGCCTAAGCTATACTTCTCCTGAAGCTGCTTGGCTTTCATCCCACTGTCCAGATCCTTTAGCATCTGTAGCTTTGTTTCAAGTGATACAGAAGTCACCTTACGCTTAGGCTTATCCTTGGGAGGCATGGTGAACTAAATAATGGCACGCGTTGATGTGTAACACAACAGAGCTTGGTGCGAACTGACGCTCCCAGCATCCGAGCCGGGCGCTTGGGCCCCGGATGTAAGATGGAGTCGGACCTCCCTTCTGTTTCTCGGATATTCACCCTTATTGTCCGGTTACTGAGGGGTCGTCCGACACGTCATCCTTTGTCGGACACCGCTACGACACATTTCGGAAATATTCGAGATATCAGAGGACGGTTATGACGGACATATTCCGAATACTTATATAAAGTCCGACAACGTCAGAGACGGTCGGAACGATGCCGGAAATGTCCGAAATACGGAAGTGAATGTCCGAGAGGCCGATGCCAGTCCGAGTAGTGCGGGTTTCCGACTTCTAGAGGTCCGAGATAGCGAGGGTTTACTGTACTTTATATAATTGGCCTCAAAATAACTATAAAAATATCAAATAAACATCAAATTCTCAATATCAAACACTAAAATCGTCTAAGGGAGGTAAACACCCTGGCGCGACGAGTGGCTTGGTGCGTGGTAGCCATGGCCGGGGAGACGCATCCGAACGCGGGAAGAATTTGCCGCCGAAAATCACTCTACTTCCCGCGCTCGCCATTATGCAACCACTGGGGCTAGAGATCTCTACTCAACGGCATTCTACAGAGGAAGGTTTTGCAACATTTTAGTTTTTTATTCATAACATTACATGCTCTATTTATTGAGTTACAGGCGAGTTAACATAAACCCAATAATCGTCAAAACACCCGGTACCACAGTACAGTCGCGAGCTAGAGGCCCCGGGTCTGGAGGGTTAACCCTCCCGCCCCGGCTACGCATTACATAAATATTCCCCGAAATCCGGGTGTTTTGGCCGAAAAACGTCTAGGCTAGGCTACCGTATCATTGTTATGCTGACTGCTTCCCGCATTCCCGCGCATCCCCAAGCGTAGTTGTGTTATTTACCTGTAGAATGGCGTTAAGTAGAGCTCTCTAAGTCAAGTGCTTGATTTGTGATGATGATTTCATTGGAGATAACTTTATGGCCAAAACAGCCACTTTACACTACTTTTTGATACTTAACAACAACATACAGGCACACACGAACAAGCGACGCTCTTCTTCTTGTGGCCGGAGATGCGGGGCGTCGGACCAGCTGGCTGTTGTTTACTTGCGTCGGACCGACGCCTCGCACACGAAGCTCACAGGCTTTCAAGCAATGGTACAATGTTGTACCACCCGGGTTCCTGGGGGCAAAACATAATGGTACACACGTGTACCACCCGGGGTTGAAGGGTTAAACTAATAAAAAAAAAAAAAAAAAAAAAAAAAAAAAGCATCCCCTTTTCCTTTGTACAGTGGAGCCCCCATCCTAGCTACACCGGTCTTCGTTGATTCAATTTTCGCACCACACACCAAATATTCCCCATTTCAATTCTCGCGCCAAAAGCCTCATTCCTCGCATCAAAATCCCAGCCGAAACCCGAAAAAATAGCAAAAATAACGAAAAACTCGACATAAAACTAGAAAACAAACAAAAACAATAATTTTGTTTTAACATAACGAAAGAATCTGCCAGTAGCTTGCCGTTTAGAGACGAAATCCGAGATCCGATCGTCAAATGCGCAAGATGCCGCCATCTTTGTATGACGTCATCACTAAGCAGACGCTTGCAGTTTAGCTAGTATCTGTGTTGACAAAACAACCGTTTGCAAGCATTTTTGTGCCTGAACCCCTTATCTCTCGCGTTTATTATAACCTCTAGTACATCTAGTGATAGGGATGGTTGGCCTGGTGGTAGTAGCAATGAAGGAATTTCATGCTCAAAACACAGCAAAGACCAGTCCATGTCGGACGAAAGCGATTGAATTGCCTAGCCTAGACGATGTTAGCCTAGGCTAGGCTAAATATGACAATGATTTATAATAAAATCTGTGTGGTAAGTAATCTTCTCATAATACGTATTTATACGTCTTTTCCTCATAATATGTATTTATCGGATGTATTTGGGGCGAAATGGGTACTTGAGGGGTGGCTGGACGAATTTAGAACCTAGGCCTAGGCTAGGCCTAAATTTTTCGCATGATAGAAACAATGCCCCAATCTACAGTATTTATGGTTAGGACTGTCATTTAGCCATGTCTACATTATTATTTACAATGCATAAGATTTAGGCCTAGGCTACTTGATGTAGCCTAGACAAAAAACATGTTTTCATAGCCTAACACTGGGAAAAAGTGCGGTAATTGTTTAGATATTGGGCCTTTTTTTTCTAGTTATTAAAAACTTATTCTATGGTGTATTATATGATACAGTATAATGCATAAAATTTAATTTGTGTACAATAAAACATGTTTTCGTAGGCAAAAAATAGAAAAAGACGCAAATTTTGGCATGAGCACGGAACCGATTGAATTTTCCCCATAAGAACAGTGCCCCGATCTTGGCTGTTTCAATCCTAGCTCCATTTCTGCGGAACCGATTAGCAGCTAGGATGGGGGCTCCACTGTATATATTTACTATTACACCTTTATGCCAATCCTCGGGGATTTTCACATCTTTAATAATGGTGTTTATCAACTCAGTGACTAAGCTGATATTACATCTAACTATTCAATAATATATTAACCCGGGAACTGCGGGGAGATTCTTAAGAGTTCCCCCGGCGGACTGCGGGGAGACTCTTATGAGTGAGTGAACAAAAAATCAACTTTTG
>CM064562.1:1909391-1934381 GCA_032716605.1 Paralithodes platypus | reverse complement strand
GGGTCTGCAGAGCGCTGATTGGCCCAACCCTGCTGATCCCCCTTCACACCCAACCCTTCTCGTCCATATGCTTATCCAATTTTATCTTAAAGCTCCCTATCGTTTTTAATCCCACTATAGCACTTGGTAGTCCATTCCACCCATCTACAACTCTGTTACCAAACCAATATTTGCCTATATCTTTTCTGAAACGAAATTTATATAATTTGAAACCATTGGTACGAGTTCTTTTGCTATCACTGAGCTTTAGTACATTTGTCATGTCCCCTTTGTTAATCCCACTAACCTACTTGAACACCTCTATCATATCCCCTCTAACTCTGCGTCTCTCTAACGAATGTAAGCCTAATTTCTTCAACCTTTCTTTATACGGAAGATTTCTAATATTATGGATCATTTTTGTCATTCTACGTTGTACTCTCTCCAATGAATCTATGTCCATTCTGTAGTAAGGACACCAAAATTGAACAGCATAATCCATATGGGGTCTCACTAATGACAAGTAAAGTTTTAAGATAACATCAGCAGTTCTGTTACTCACACTCCTTGAGATGAACCCGAGAATCCTGTTTGCCTTGTTTCGAACGCTTATACACTGTTGTCTAGGCTTCAAATCATTGCTAACAAACACACCTAGATCTTTCTCACAATTCGAGTTTTCTAATTCCACATTAGCTAGTTTATATTTAACATTTGTATGCATCTTCCCTATCTTTAATACCTTGCATTTGTCAATGTTAAACTTCATCTGCCAATTTACTGACCATTCGTGTAAGGTATCTAGATCCCTTTGGAGGCACTCTATATCTCTATCTGAATCAATTGTTCTCCCCATTTTGGTATCGTCTGCAAATTTACTTATCCTACTAGTTATACCTAAATCAAGGTCATTTATGTATATAACAAACAACAGAGGACCTAATACAGATCCCTGGGGGACACCACTTTTGACTGCTCCCCATTCTGACTTCGTACCATTTATGCTGACTCTCTGCTTCCTACCAATTAGCCATGACCTAATCCATCCCAACAACGCCCCACCTATTCCATGCGCCTCAACCTTTCTCATCAATCTCTCATGGGGGACTCTGTCGAAAGCTTTACTGAAATCTAAATATATTATATCATATGACTTGTCATTATCTACTGCTTCATATACCTCTGAGAAAAACTAAGCAAATTAGTAAGGCAAGAACGTCCCTGAGTGAATCCATGCTGAGAAGAATTTATTAAATTAAATGTATCTAAGTGGTTTCTAATTTTACTAGCAATAATTGACTCTAGTAGCTTTCCTATGATTGATGTAAGACTAATGGGACGGTAATTGGATGCTATTGATTTGTCACCTTTTTTTAAGATCGGAACTACGTTTGCAAGCTTCCAAGCTTCTGGAACTATACCTGTCTCCAATGACTTGTTAAATAAAAATGTTAATGGGTAACTTAACTCATCCCTACATTCTTTTAATACTCTAGCATATACCTCATCAGGACCAGGTGATTTATGAGGTTTCAGTCTGTCAATTTCCTTAAGCACATCATTTCTACTTATAGTAACCGTACTTAACCTATTTTCTATACTATCGCTATATACCTTACGGACTTCTGGAAACTGTGCCAAATTTTCATAAGTGAAAACGGAAAGAAATTGACTATTTAATGTACTGCACATTTCTAAATCATTTTCTGTCATTTCTCCTATCGAAGTTTTAAGGGGACCAATTACATCTCTAACCTTGGATTTATATAGTTGGTAAAAAGCTTTAGGATTATTTTTTGAGTCATTGGCAACCTTAATTTCATAATTTCTTTTTTCTTTCCTAATATCCTTTTTTACCTGTCTTGATAGATTCTGATAGTAAGCAAGTAGGTGAATTTCGCCTTTTCTAATTTTTCTATATATTCCTCTCTTTTGTCCTAGAAGATCTAATAGTCTATTATTCATCCATTTGGGTTGGTTCTGTGTTGATCTAAATTTTCTTTTGGGGATGTATTTATTTTGTGCATTGAATACTGACTTGATAAAATTATCGTATGTATCTACCAAGGTTGACGTCTCTTCCTGACTTAAGATGACAGGTGCCTGAGACGGGGTACACTCATTTGGACACCTGGATCGACTTAATTTTTTGACCATAGGGTCCGCTAATAGGGCTCTTCTTAACCCACCATAATTGGCTTTTCTAAAGTCAGGTATTAATGTTGTATTCTCTCTGGTATTACCTTTCCATTGTATATTAAAATACACAGAATTGTGGTCACTATTTCCTAGGTGGTCCCCTATCTCTACATTATTTACCATATGTTCATTGTTACTGAAAACTAAATCGAGAATATTATTACCTCTAGTCGGCGTATCTATGAATTGAAATAAAAAACTATCTTGTACTACCTCTATAAACTCCTCAGAATCAGAGTCTCCTATTTGATGCTGCCAATCTATATTCGGAAAATTAAAATCCCCCATAATGCACACATTGCTAAACCTTGATGCCATTTTAATTTCCTCCCATAATGACGTTCCGTCATTTCTACTCATATTTGGCGGTCTATACATAACTCCAATAACTATGGTCTCACTACCTTCGTTAACCTCTACCCAAACACTTTCATTATCGTTATTTAGTCTAATACCTGATTTAATACAGCTTTTTAATGTACTCCTGACAAACACTGCTATACCGCCACCCCTCTTACTTGTTCGGTCATATTTAAACAAACTATATCCTGGTATATCAAATTCTGCTAATAAATGCCTGGTTTCTGTATTAATCCACGTTTCAGTTAGCGCTATTATGTCTATATTTTCTTTGCTAACAAGGGCTCTAAGTTCGTTCATTTTGTTACATAGACTCCTACAGTTTGTGTGATATACTCTCAATTTACTTCTTTTCTTTATACCTAATTTACCTTAACTCTTCATTGGTCTGCTTCATTCTACACTGTTCTGCTTAACTCTTCATTTTTCTGCTTCATTCTACACTGTTCTGCTTAATTGTATACTGTTCTGCTTAATTATATACTGTTCTGCTTAATTCTATAATGTTATGCTTAATTATATACTGTTCTGCTTAATTCTACACTGTTCTGCTTAATTATATACTGTTCTGCTTAATTATACACTGTTCTGTTTAATTATATACTGTTCTGCTTAATTATATACTGTTCTGCTTAATTCTATACTGTTCTGCTTAATTCTATACTGTTCTGTTTAATTCTATACTGTTCTGCTTAATTCTATACTGTTCTGCTTAATTCTATACTGTTCTGCTTAATTCTATACTGTTCTGCTTTATTCCACACTGTTCTGCATAATGCTACACTGTTCTGCTTTATTCTACACTGTTCTGCTTAATTATACACGGTTCTGCTTAATTCTACACTGTTCTGCTTAATGCTAAACTGTTCTGCTTAATTCTACAGTGTTCTGTGTACCTTTACGTCGTTCTGCTTAACTGTACATATTTTTTGATTAACTCTAGGCTTTTCTTCTTAATTGTATTCTGTTCTGTTTACCACTAGGCTGCTCTGCTTAACTGAACCCTCCTCTGCTTAAGGGGTCCCAGCTCGCTTTTGTTTTCTTTCTCTCCCCCTCTCTTTGGCTTGTATCCATTCGGCCCCATTCAGCCTACTGTTTTAAGACGTTTACCCCCATCCAGGTGTCAATATTTTCCTGGTGAGCCAGGATATATATATTTTTGTTTTGAGAGCAAGCTAAATTTGTACCGGCGAAGCCGGATTTCTCCATACAATGTTGGCTCGCTATCGCTCGCCAGGAAAATAATCGACACCTGGATGGGGATAAACGTCTTAAAATAGTTGGCTGAATGGGGCTGAATGGATACAAGCCAGAGAAAGAAAGAAAAGGAAGGAAAGAGAAAAAATACAATTGACCCCCCTTAATAAATTATACCTGTACACTGTTATGCTAAACGCTATACTGCTCTCTTTAACTTTGCTCTGATCTGTTTAATTATACGCTGCTCTGCTAAATTTTGCACTGTTCTGTTTAACTCTAAAATATTATATTAAACTCTACAATAAAATACTTAAAATTACGCGAATCTGTGTACGTTGCTCTATGCTTGTTTCTCACAGCTCCATTTAACTCTACGCTACTAACAGCTTCCTCTCCCTCCAACTTCTTCCCTCTTTACACTCTTCAGAAAACTAGGAAAGTAGAAAGTAGCAACAAGGTGCCGTTGTAATGGCTTATCCCTCAATACCTTCACTGAGCTGACGTGAATACACTTCTCTATATTGCTGTCACTGCTTTTCAACAGCACTCTGTTCAAGTTGTGTCCACACTGCTCTTTAGACCAGACCAGATGGCTGGAGTAAAATAGGAAAGACTAATAATTGGACAGAGGAAGAACAAGCTGAGAAGTGAGAAGTACACTAGAAAACTGAAGTATCTAAGCAGTGTTCTGTTTTATACTCAGCTTTGATGATCGGAAATCCCTCCTTCCCTCTATCTCCTACCGTACATACAAATCCTTCATGGTGATTGGTCAAGGCTTCTGGGCTCTGTTGCTCTCATTGGCTGAGACGTGGGTGTAGCTGGACTATGATTGGACAACTCTAGAGCGGGGGAAGGAGGAGGGATATTTGTTCCGAGTTATTCTTATATATCTACAACCAACTATTTGCGTGTTTTAAGGGGATAGTGCTTGGTTTTTGGTTTATATTGATTTATTAATTATTTGTTTAGTTTCCTCATTAGACCTCCATCAACATTTAAAAATACACTCCCTAGACCCCCTTTCAAGATAAATGTGTAAATTTTTTCGGTAGAAAAATGTCTCGGACGAAGGCCGGTTCTTTCTAAATATCCAGGCTCGCTATCGCTCGCCAGGAAAAAATGGGGCGAAAGGTCTCACAATCGTCAAACTAACGGAACTAACGTCCTAAAATCTCAAAACTAATATGTTAACATGAGGGAGAAGGAAGTCTAGAAAAAGCGAGTAGTTCCCCCTTAAAGCTATACGGAAGTTCATATTGTAGACATGGTTATTTATCTGAAGTAAAAATTAAGATTAGTTTGTACTGTACACTTAGATATAATAACATTAACACATCCATCACAAACGCCTTCCGGGACTAAGTCCATGGAGTGTACCAAAGTTCCCTTGAAGTTCCGTCTCACTTAGAAGTTAATGAGGTCATCTATCTATCTATCTATTGCCCGTCGCCGTGATCCCCGAAGGGGTGGCCACGAACGAACCGCCCCCATGCACCTCTGTCCCCAGTCAGTCGACGCCCCTCCGCCCAACCAGCACCGCCTTCGTTCATGTACTTCCTCACTCCATCCTTCCACCTCTCATTCGGTCTACTCTCCCTCTCTGTCCCTCCACCTCGCTCTCGTACACCCTCTTAGTCATTCTCTCGCTTTCCTACGTTCCATATGGCCGAACCATCTCAAGTTGTTCCTTTTCACACTTTCCAGCACATCTACCTCCACACCACACCTCCTTCTTACTTCCTCATTAGTCTGTCTATCCCTCCATGTAACTCCGCACGCACTCCTTAAGTAATTCATTTCCACTGCTCTCACTCTTGGTCTGAGTCTCTCAACCAACGTCCATGCTTCGCTTCCGTAAGTCAGTGTCGGGATTACCACACTGTCATGCAAGGACTTCTTCACTTCCATACTGACCACCCTATTTCTTGTTACTGCTTTTAGCGTTCCTACAACCCTCTTCCTGTGTTGTACCCTCTCCCGCACTTCTTCATCCATAGTCCCATCTTTACTCAACACACTGCCCAGATACTAAAAAGAGTTGACGATCTCCATAGCCTGACCGTTCAGCTTCACCTCACAGTCTGTGACTTCACCCCTTTCGAAGACCATAACCTTGCTCTTCCCCGCATTTACCTTCAAATTCCGTTTTTCGCATACTGTTCCAAACTCATTTACCAGACCCTGCAACTCCCATTCATTATCACTCATCAGGACTGTATCATCCACAAACAGCAGTATAGGTAGCTTCCACTCAATTCCCTCCCTTTTCAGCGATACACCAACATCCACTGCTCTTGATAGTATTTCTTTCATGACTCCATCCATATATACAGTAAACAACCACGGGGACATCACACACCCCTGTTTCAAACCAACATTCAGGTCAAAGAACTCGCTCTGCTCACTCTCCACACGTACTGCCACCTTTGCACCCTCATACATGCTCTTCACTCCTTTCAGCAACTTGCCCTCTACTCCGTATATTCTAAGTACTTTCCACAAACCTTCTCTATCCACTCTGTCATAGGCCTTCTCCAAGTCCATAAAGGCAACATACACCTTTTGTTTCTTCTCCAGATCACTCTCTACAACACAATTCAGGGTAAAAATCTGATCTACACATCCTCTTCCCTTCCTAAAACCTCCCTGCTCGTCACCTATCCATTTCTCCGTTCTCACTCTCACTCTCTCAATCACTACCCTACTGTATATCTTCCCTACTACGCTTAGAAGACATATTCCTCGGTGGTTACCACACACTCCTCTTTCCCCTTTGCCCTTATATAGGGGGACTATTATGCCAGTCTTCCAGTCATCGGGTGCACTCCCCTTCTCCCATGCTAGTTTGCACATTTTCCATACCCATTCTATCATTATCTCACCACCATACCTCAACATTTCATGCAATGAAATATATATGTGGCTCAACTGTACGCCAGGGTAAATTTTGATTATTTTTTGTTTTATCTTTCATATATTCCTGCCATGTCATGTCAAACGCATTTACAGTAGCTTTATATTTCTGCTAAATAACAAGGTATGGAGCTTGAAGGTCCATAATTTCATATTTGTTTTCACCAACTCGCCAATTAATTTACAAATAAACCCAACTAATGAAATCAATGAAAGTATTGAATACATGTGGTACTTCAAGGACTCGAACCTAGCATACTCACACCTAAATTCCGCACAATAAGCATTAGGCTATCAAGACAGTAGATAGTTGTTATGAAACGTAAAATGCAATGTGGTTACAGACATTGTCTTTTCTCTGGATAACTCCAGTGCCATCCTTTTTAACTTTAGTCTGGCTACTGTTAGACGTGTTTATTCAATTTAAAAAAGACTCAAGCAATCAACAGGCTTCGAACTATCTTATTTACCCCTGTTTACTACCAGAGATCCTTCTTAAAATCTACAAATTAGTCTAAATACAGCTTTAATAATATTTAAAAGGCGATGCCGGTACAGAAGGGGTTAATGTTTTAACCTCTTCTTGATTCTGACCTTATATCGTCCACCCCCCGATCCCCCCCCCCCCCCCCCCCCACACACCTTGCAATACAACTCCCGCTCATTATGCTGCCCGAAGGAAAGCCCAATGCAGGGCCATCATATTATCAAAACAAATAGTAAAGCCACCCTTACATTTATAGTTTTCTTCAAATCCACGTGTAAGAGAAAATTTATATTTTGTAGGGGTAACATTTTAATATATATCGTGTGGCCATATTTTTGAATTTTATCATGTTTTTTTAGTAATAATAAATATGATTTTATGATAATTTGTGTTCTGTTGGATTTAATATAGTTAATACTAAAATAAATTATTATATTAATGAGACTTCACTTGTTGTGTATGTCTACAAATTGCTGAGCAGTTGTTCATCAATTGACTCTTTTAATTCCTGCTAACAAGACGCAGAAGGTTAACACTGCTCTCTTGAGTCGTCTTTTCTAAACTATTTCTATTTTGAATATTATAGTAACGTCCTGTTATCTATAATATTGGTTTGTTAATATACCTGGTGTTTATTAATCGGGATAAAGGTGTGATATAGAGCAATGGAAAGACTAATGTACACCAGCGAGGAGCTGATGCGTCATATTGAGGTCATCCAAGATCTCGGTGAAGGTGAATTTGGCCTTGTATCTTTGGTTACATACAAGGGAGTAAACTGTTGTTTGAAAGTTGGTGCCGAAGGTGAATATGGTTTCTTTATGAAGGAAGCACAGGCAATGTATGATGTAAATGGGGCTGGAGGTGCACCAAAGGTAATGGCTATAAGTCAGGATGGCTCAGCTTTCCTTATGGAGTATGTCGAGGGCATGAATTTGTTTGATTTTGCTTGTCAACATGGTCTTAGCATCGATGAGCTCAACGAGATGTTTACCAATAATATTAAGGACAAAGTCGAGGAACTCCACAATGATGGTTAAATGCGTGGTGACCTGCACTGTGGAAATGTTATGGTGTGTGGCTTCCTGGGTAACTATTACGTAAGATTGATTGATTTTGGTCGTGCTGAGAAACTTGAGGATAATGTTGAAGATGATGATGACCTGGATACCATCGACTCTCAGTTTTGGTTTGCACTTGAGGATTATAGCCAAGCTACGAAGGATCTATAGTTATAAAAAGGGTTATTACTCAAATGGGGTTAAACGGGAGTGAGACCCACTTTTTGGTTACTCACAAATATTTTTCCTCTACTCTTTACAATGTTACCATAGCAACTAAGTTTTGTTAGATGCAGAGATTCGCCTCCCAAAAAATCTTTATGTGAACTTTCACTAGCCAGGAATCATACTCACTTCGCCATGTAGCTCAATTTGTTTTCCGCACCAGTTTATTTTCCTTTTAGGTTCTTGGTTGTTTTACTACCTTTAACAGGGGTCTCTAGGTAAAGCGTATACCTCCGACTACGCTGGTTTTAATACAGAACGTTGATGGATACACACATAAGCTAAGAAGCTGATTAGGCTATGTAGGCTACACATCACCTCCTAAATTGAATCCATTCTTCCTTGGTACATATCTTGTCTGCCCACCAACTTTTGTGATAATCGGTTCATATCTTTGTGATATGTCGTATTTAAGAGGGGTCACCTGCATTTGTTTTTATCTTTCTCTTCTTTTCTCTCTTTCCCTGGCTTGTATCCATTCGGCCCCATTCAGCCAACTGTTTTGAGACGTTTATCCCCATCCAGGTGTCGATGTCTTCCTGGCCACAGTCTACAGATATAAGGTCGGTCCACCAGGCGACCCTTTGACGTCACCGGTCCCATGCGCGCTTTTTCCTTCTCCTTCTATCTTTCTCTCTCGCTTTCAATTAGTTCATTCTCTCCCTCTTTCTCTCCCCCGCGCGCTCTCTCTCTCTCTCCACCAAAACTGATTAATGACCCCTTTGTGTGTGTTATAGATAGTGTGTGTGTGTGTGTGTTTTTATGAATGTGAAGCCTAAGCGCATTTCTGTTTGAATAGAAAGCACAGGTTTGGAAATAGAGTTGTTAACATGTGGAATACACTGCCCAGAACAGTAATTAGCTCAGCAACAGTTGAAAGCTTTAGGCATAAGTTGGATTCCCATATGGGTGATATGGGCTGGGTGTGAATGGGAGCTGCTTCATGTGGGCCGCATGGCCATATGCAGTTTCCCGCGATCTTATGACCTTATGTTGTTATGTAATTGGGGTTGGGTGTGACAGGGATCTGCCTTGTGTGGGCCGATCGGCTTTTTGCAGACTCCCATTTTCTTATGTTCTTAATATTTTATATATTTATGGTTGTTTGCATGTGTGTTTAACTTCTTATTTCCATCACATATTATCTCTAAAAAGTTTCTATCTATTCAACTAATATATAATTATATACCTGTATATATATATATATATATATATATATATATATATATATATTAGTAAAGCCAGGTAATACATTTTCTTTAATACATACGAGGTTGAAAGAAATGGCAATTTCTGCGTTGGAAATTTTATTACATCTCCGCCTATGTTAGGAGAGCCCTCACGCACTGCTCTACCTGGGCCGACACCCACCAGGAACTAGAAAGACTATCCCAAGTTTTAGTAAATAACGGATACTCCAACTCCGACATCTCCAGCACCATCAACCACCATCTTGAAAAATGGTACACCCAAAGCCCTCCCAACAATGACCTCCCAATGAAATTAAGATCTTCTACCGCAATTACATGTCCTCTGAACACAAAAATGACGAGGCCGTCTTAAAAGAAATAATCTCCAAGCATGTCCACCCAACCAACCCGGAAAACAAAATCAAATTAATAATTTATTACAAATCCCCCAAGACCTCCAACCTCGTTCTCCGCAACAAACCAGCCTCCAAGATAAAGAGCCCGATGACCGACGATCACGTCACTTACCAACATACCTGTAATTATGAGGACTGTGGACCTCATTCCTATATTGGTATGACGCAGACTCGTCTTTCACGTCGGTTAACTCTTCACCTTCAGGCTGGAGCCATCAAAGACCACTATCTCACCCCTAACCACCCTCACCTCACATGCAACGAGTTAGAGAAACACACCACCATACTCGATAAAGAAAGTGACCCAAGGAGATTACCTATACTCGAAGCTTTATATATCCAAGCCTTACATCCCAACATCAACAACCAAACTCTGGACCTTCAGATCCTTCCTTCTGCCAAAAGGCAGTTTCCTACAGGACCTAACACCCCCCCTCGCCCCCCGGTGCCCTTGACGCTGCCTCCCGCGCTACCTCCTTCAGCTTCGTCTTCCGCAGGCACCACACAACTTAGGCCACGCCCCTCAACACGCAGCCAATCAGCTTCGACCCCACTATCCGACCACCATCCCGCATCCAGTGCGCATGCGTGAAGCGGTTCTCCCTTTCTCTCTCCTAGAATACCCCTCCACCAATAGCAGACTTTTGCCCCCTGATTTTCGCCTCCTCTGATCCTCCACCCTCTATATATACCCTTCCTGTTTACCTTTTATAAAACTCCATTCCCTGTCAGTTCCGTCTCACTCAGACGAAAATGAGTACCTGGATTCATGGTGGCTAAAATGAATTCAGGGGCCTGATTGGTGGCTTCCTACAACCAATCAACACACGAGACTGAGAACTTGGTTAGCCACCAGGATTGCTCAGTGGCCATTGGGCAGGCCTTCTCTCGTGTTCGCCTCGTCCCACCCATACGTTAAACTGGGTACCTGGAGTGTAAAATCGGCCTTGGCGTAGGTCGTATCACTAGGGTAAATTTGATTACTTGCTTCACCTTTCCTATATACTTCCGTTCCCTATGTGTTGTCCGTCCTGTCCCCTCTCGAAAAGTATCCTCAAACTGTCTCCAACAAAAACCAGCTCACGCAAGTTGGGTCAAGCCCGACGCCTTCATCTCCTACTAAAATCACTTCCTCACCCCCTACTACTTCCTCTGTACCAACTCTAGTATTCGAACATAGAGATCAAAATTATTAATTACTTGCTTCACCTTTCCTATATACTTCCGTTCCGTTTATATCATTCCTCCCTTACTTGATAATGCTGGTTGTCCAGTGAAACGCGTCGTATATCCTGTATCTTCATGTACATTAATGAATCTGTACCACCATGAATTTTGCTCATCTTCTTCATCTACTTCCTGCCACCCAGCGAAAACTCATCAGAGATCTGGAAACTTTGAATAATAAAATTTCCAACGCAGAAATTGCCATTTCTTTCAACCTCGTATGTATTAAAGAAAATATATATATATATATACAGTATATATATATATATATATATATATATATATATATATATATATATATACTGTATTTTTTTCTTTCAATCTTGCACATTGTAGGCAAATGTGCAATTCAATTGTGCATTATTAACCCGTACAGCCCCAGCGACGCGTCTGACGCGTCGGCGATGTATGTAACGCACAGCCCCAGAGACGCGCCTGACGCGTCACCCTAATTGCGCCGACCGTACCTGTAGCCACTCAAGAGGGCTCAGATATGTAAGGGAACTGTGTACGTATCCCACGCAACCGTGCCGATGGTTGAAAACTCTCAAAGTCCACGTGAGTGCGCGCGAGCGCGCAATAACCTGTTTTTTTGGGATAATTGCCTTCAATTTTTTACTCTTGTAAAATCCGTTTTCGGGGGCTCTGTAGGACCATTTTTTAAGCTTTTTGAGCGGTTTTTCGTGGTTTTTCCTTCATTCCTAACCCATTCGCTATTGTTTCTGGAATAAAACCATTTTTTGAAAACCGGCCGGGTTCTGGTGCGCAAACATTACAAAACTAGCCGGGGCTCCACGGGTTAAAGCAGTTAAAAAGGATGAGTAAACAAGGGTAGTAATAAAAGTCTAATAACATTTGGATATAAACAGTATATTATTTAAGTTGACAAGAGAAGTATATGGGGACAATAATAATGTCTCTTACAATAATTCAGAGAGGATTGTGAATTTATACTGTATTAGCAAGGCAATAACTTTTTAACTTAACTACTTTTAGCATTTTGTTACATTGCTTTCGTGCTGAATATATATTTCTATTCAATATAATGATGTATGTGTATGTACAAAAACAAAGGACATGCATCGGTAAATGTGCGTGTGTATACTGTAGACTCGTCTGTGTGCGTGTTTGTATTCTTATGTGCATGTGTGTCTTCTTGTGTGTAAGTATGGTTTGTTAGTATGCTTAAGCATGTATGTAAATGTGCTTAAAAATGTGTAAGTGTATAATAGCCTATCTCTTGTGTATGTGGAAGTGTAAGATTGTGTGTTCTTGTGTGGAAGTAGGACGTGTGCATGCTGATGCATGTGCATATCTACTGTATGTGTGTACATGTTTTAATACGTGCGGTATACATTTGCATAAGTGACTGTGTGAGTTAATGTGAATGTGTAATTGTTCATGTATATGCGTATAGGTATGCGTGCACTTGTGTAAGCATGTGTATGCTTAAGAATGTAAGTTTGTGTGCAATGTAAGTGTGTGTGTGTATAAGTGTGTTGCTGTGTGTGTGTATATATCAGTCTCTGTGTGTAGTATACCCCTACAGCAGGTGAGGAAATGGGGGGAGGGTTGGGTAGTATCCATAGACTATGGTAGTATCATATTACCAAAATAAAATACAGCATACCGGTTTATATAATTATACAGTATATATATATATATATATATATATATATATATATATATATATAATATATATATATATATATATATATATATATATATATATATATATATATATATATATATATATATATATATATATATATATATATATACAGTATATATATATATACAGTATATATATACAGTATATATATATATATATATATATATATATATATACAGTATATCAACAGTAAGGTATTTTACCTGCTACACCTTTCCACACTCTCATTCACTCACTCACTAACACTCATTCACTCTCTCATATACATGCAAACTCACTCGCTCACATTCATTCATTCATTCACTCACATACTTACTATATACGCACTCGTTCACTCATTCACAGATACTCAATCACTCACTTGCTCAAACTCATTCACAGACACTCATACGCACACACGCGCACTCATACACATACATCAACACTTACACACTCATTAACTCACACCCATAAACACACACTCACACACCAGGAAGCACAATCACTCGCCAACACATACACACATTCACACACCATATGCACACTCATCCACAAATTCACATACACAGATTAAAACAAACACAAACACACAAACTTGCACATACACAACATATTTACTAAATAGGAATAATAAGAACTCGTAACACTAAAACACATTCACTTGTTAAAAACAATGCTCACCTCTTGATGTTGGTAATTGAAGAGATGGTTGTACATCACATTTGATCCTTTGCAGTTGCTTTGGTAGAGGTATGCCTAGCAGTTCATATTTTAGATGTCTTTCATATGCACTAGTGTGAAAATGTAAACGGCAAACCTTTGCATAATCAGCATTAATAAAGTTTTTCCTACTGCAAAGGTGAATCCACTTCTTCCTAATACTCTCATTCTTAGGAAACTTGTGAAAAGAAAGATGCTTATCACTCTGTTTATTACTGTTGGAGAAACAATTAAACACTGCACAGTTGCTGGGCATGTCTTCACACTTGAATAAAACCAATCAATAAAGTTGGACACCAGGGTTATGCATATTTAATTAATTTAATTTGGGAGAGAGATGCACGACCTTCACAAGTCAAAGGGAGGGAGAGTACTGACCCTTGGTCAGTGAGGATGAGTGACGTCACTATGGGAAACTGACCATTTTTGGGTCGCCTGGTGGACTGAACTTATATCTGTAGACTGTGTTCCTGGCGATCGATAGCGAGCCAGCATTGTATGAAAAATATACAAATTTAGCTTGCTGTCAAAACAAAAATATATACTGTATAATTATGCTGGCTTGCTACCGCTCGCCAGGAAAATATTGACACTTGGATGGGGGTAAACATCTTAAAACAGTAGGCTGAATGGGGCCGAATAGATACAAGCCAAAGAGAGAGGGAGAGAAAGAGACAGAAAGCGAGGTTGGTCACTTAATAAATATCAATAGCATTTTGCCATTTGAAAAATTACCTCAGCCGACCAAGTTGGAAGGAGGTTATGTTTTTGCCTTTGTTTGCTAGTCTGTTTGTCTGTTAACAAGATCTCACAAAGTTGTGAAGCGAGTTTCAGACAAATTTGGCAGGCAGATAGGATATGCGGTATGGAAAAAATTATTCAATTTGAGGAGGCAATCCGGGGTACTCAAATCCAGAAGAATATTTAGGCTTATGATATTAATCCCAGGTCTTAAATGGGGGTGAGCCCCACAACTCCCACAGTTTCAAGATGGAGAGCCCATACTTGGCATGCATACTAAGGGGGTGCCATAATAGGTTTTAAGTGGTGGTGAGGGGAGCCTCCTTCTTCCTTCTACCCCCCCCCCCCCCCCACCCCTCTCCCATCCGCCAGCCCCAAGATAGACAGCCCATACTTTTTTTTCCCCCTCTGGGAAGCGCAATATATATATATATATATATATATATATATATATATATATATATATATATATATATATATATATATATAAAACGTTTTCGAATTGCTAGGAAAAAGAAAAGAAATTTGACTTATAAGGGGTTACTTTTCAATACAAATTTATCAGTTTAATTTTCCTCTTGATAACACTAGATGCATATTATATTTAACTACTAAAGAAAATTTCAGATTGACAGAGTTCACAAAATTAATACGGTATGCTACTTAAGATGTTGACGCCATGAAGTCGACTATGAATATCAAGAATAATATAAACATAATCATTCTGAATTGAGGGGTTACGTATATTTTGGAATTGACTGGACTTGACAATTTGGCTCAAAACAGAAAACCGGCTATTTTCGAATTGTACTCATCTCCCAGCCTCCCTCGTTTCAAGTCACCAGAATCAAAAATCTTCTGTCCGTGTTTTATGTTTGTGTGTGGGGTGCGTCTGAAGGAGAAATTGAGAGAGAGAAAGAGACAGAGAGAGAGAGAGTATGTGTGTGTTCTGAAAACATATTGCAAACTAAAAATAATAGCGGAGAGTGACTACGACATAAACCATGCGAGGAGTGGTTTTTATACATACATACATACATACTTACATACATACATACAAACATACATAAATACAAATTTAAAGACCGTATGTCCACAGAGAGTGTGGTTACAGTTTCACATCCTAAATCCATCGTACTTTACAGGCGACCCTGTCAAGGGATGCCTCTGTTGTCAATTTATTTATTTAGAGATCGGACCGGAGTACTTGATCCCACGTCTTTCTAGGTCTACCCCTGCACGCAGCTCCCCCCACGTTCACAGTTCAGCATTTCTTCACCCAGCTCTGATCATCCATTCTTTCCATGTGTCCAAACCAACCAAGTCGGCTAGTGCGCATCACTTCACTGATACTCCTAATGCCCAGACGCCTTCTTAGTTCCTCACTCAATACCCCGGCCCTAAAGTTAACCCAACATTTCCATTTCACCATTCTCTTCTCACCCGCACAATTCTATTGATATCCTCCACTTTAATCGGCCACGTCTCCGAGGCATAGGTCATCGCACTCCTAACACACGAGGTATACACCTTCTCTTTAAGGTGAAGTGGGAGTCCTCTCACGGTCAGGAGGGGCATCAGCTCTTTAAACTTCACCCAGCCACTTCTGGCTATTTACAATGGAGCCAGCTTCAGCGCCAACTCCGGCGGAAACCGTATTGTCCAAATAGCAGAGCAGAGTTTATTCACACACTCCAGCGCTACACTGCCAAAATCAATACTAACAGGCGGGTAATTAAACACAAGTTCTCCCTTGTACACTGCACATTCAAAGTCTATGATTCTCGTCAAAGTTCCTCTGTCTCCACTACATCTCTTGTATACCCAGTCACTACAGACGCAACATTGAATTGAATTACTTCCCACATACTGCGCATCGATAGTGTTACGATCCAGGTTCTCAAAGACACAGGGCTCTTCAACATTGGACTAGATAATGGCAAAAATGCAACAACGGTAACACTAGATCCAACCCCTGCCTTAAACACTGGAAAACAAAACACCATTACCGCCCTGAGTCGTGCCTGGACAACGAGGTATCCTATGACTCGGTAACTGGTGCACACACACTAGGCTGACGCTCGATGAAACAGCCTATTCTCAAACAGTAAAAGATTACTCGATTAGGTTACACAAAGAAAAGATAGTTAACGTGATTAATTAACGTTACGGTAGATACTCAAATAACTGGCACTCCTGTATTAAAGAAAGTGCAATGCTAGTCCTGTAACATCAACTGGAAACTTCTGAAATAAGTCTGATGCTGGGAAGATGTTCGTAAAGAATCTTGAACAATTATAATGCAGAATACGGGTCACAATAATTACTAGGACATATAGTAATAATAGGCAGGCGAATAATAAAGACTGCGCAAAGGTAGTAATGCTCGACAACTAAAGAAATGCTTCGTGACACAACGCAACAGCCTACTAGGGTTGTGCAACTCAACAACAACCTCGGCTCAAAAGTGCAGTGAATAATAATGCTGCATACATATAATAATGGGGGCTTATCTCTAACCAGTGTCTGCTCAGTTAATAAAGTCTAGCTGGGGTATCAAGACAGGGCAACAATGGGCGAGCATGCGGCTCGTAGCCTAACGTTGTCCGAAGGTGGTATAATGAAGATTACGTTATATGACGGGGATGCTCTCTTGATAAATCTAGGTCTCTAGTACCTGGTTCTATCCTGGCGATCCCTCAGAAGTCAACACAAAGAGGCAGCACTATGTTGTGAGGGATAGGCTATGTCCTCTCACACCACAGCGCTGTGCTCGCAAAGTAAACCCACCCGAAGACAACTTAGGCTCCCACAGTACCTGTCGATGTCGTGCAGGGCTTAGCTAACACTGCACACATCGGAGACAACGACACAGTAACCCTACCCCTTGTCTAGCTTTAGATAACCAAGCAGAATCACTCAACACCTTGCTAGGGAGACATATACCGGTCTACAACCTTCCCGAGAGAGGACATCTCTCTAACCTCAATAAAGCATAATACCTCCTTAACCTAATACATGGAAATATCTGAGAGCTTCGCGTACAATACGACTGGTCGACGGTGAACGTCTATGCTGAAACCAGAAGGGATGTTGAGTTTAATAAAGATTAGAGAATGAGAAGGGAGAAGTCGAGAGAGAGAAATAGTATGCAAAGTGGCGAGTATGGGGGACAGAATTGCAAAGGATGTAGGCGATACACGTGTCAGGCAAGCTCTGAGCTGGTAAAGAACACGAGGCCGCGATGGGAAGGGACTAGTTGACCACCCGGCCGCCAACGCCGTCAGCGCCCAAGCGAGCCGCGTCATAGCTCACCCCGCTGCCAGGTGTACTCCCTCACCCTCTCTCGCTCGCCTCCCACACAAGCAACATTTATATTATAGCGAATATAAAATATAAGGCTAAAAACACAGGCTATAAAGGCTATAAAACACAGACCAAAACAAAGACCATTTCTAGACTGTCTGTGGCAACACGACACTAATTAAATAAAGCAGATCATTCTAGGACAACTGTAGCCCATCCCCCCATCCTGGCGAGCGCTAGCGAGCTGCAATGCCCCACACAACCATTCTGCTAACGCCGGGAGGCGTCACACCCCCCCCCAAGATATGGGACACTCAACCATGAGCCCATATCTGAACAGGCAGAATGTCGCTAGAATCTGCCACTCCTAACCACTCTGCCACTCATGGAATGCAAGCTCAGTCTCCTCAAAAAAAATACAACAACATTTATATATAAAAAAAATCTTATCACCCTTCCCAAATATAATACATTAATTCATAACATTGTGCTCCCAGAGCGAGCTTTAAGAAGCACAGCCTACTGAGGGAAAATCATCTGCACTCAGTACTCAGCTACAATATTATCTTAAAATTAATTATCAAAAAGAAAGAGTTTTTATTTAATTTTTCATATTTTATTTTAATGTTGTTTTTGGCGGCTACTATAGATGTAGCCTAATTTTCTTCTAATCAAAGCCAACAACTCCTGCCCTGCGACCCTACGCTGATGCTACACACGCGAGCCAACAAGCACCAGCACAAAAATACACCGCGAGCCAAGACAGGAGGCTATACCAACATACTGTGGTAGCCTACCCCGGATCCTCCACCCGCGACAAACAGTCCGCAATCACATTCTCACAACCGGCAAAATGGCGAATGTCTAAGTTGTACTCTTGCAACATGAGCGACCATCTGGTCAGCCTCATATTACGGTTGTGGAATTGATTGAGGAATTTAAGCGGGTGGTGGTCGGTATACACTACCACGACTGGCCCATAGGCAGGAACATAGACCTCAAAGTGTCTGAGCGCTAAAACGATTGCCAGCAGTTCCTTTTCAACAACCGAATAGTTTTTCTGTGCTGAATTAAATTTCTTTGAAAAGTAACTGACTGGATGCTCAAGACCTTCCTCGTCTGTCTGCAAAAGTACGGCACCAGCCCCTACTCCGCTGGCATCAGTCGCCAACTGAAATGGTCGTTCAAAGTCAGGGGCCCTGAGGATAGGGTGAGTGCATAAAGGTGTTTAACTACTCGAAACGCCTGCTCACACTCAGGTGCCCAGCGGAACTTTTTATCTTTGGCTAGTAGATCTGTCAAAGGAGCTAACACAGTAGAATAGCCTCTTATAAAGCGGCGGTAATACCCAATCATGCCCAAAATCTCATGATCTGCCGCTTGGTGGTCGGCCTGGGGAACAAGTCGATAGCCTGTATCTTCTGTTGGGGCGGGCTCACCTACCCTAACCCAACCACAAACCCCAGATACTGCACCGTGGCTTGCACAAAGTCACACTTGCCCAGATTAACCACCAAGCCTGCTTGACTAAGTTGACTAAATAAGGCTTCTATGTGCTCACAGTGACTTTGGAAATCGTTGTCATAAATGATCACGTCATCAAGGTAGACAGTACAGTTTGGGATGTCTGCTACGATGTCGTTCATTAAGCTCTGGAAAGTGGCCGGTGCATTTTTCAGACCATATGGCATCACGTTGCAACGGTAAGTACTGCCATCCACCACAAACCCGCACACCTCTTTAGCCCGCTCAGACAGTGGTACTTGCCAGTAGCCTTTGACGAGGTCTACCTTGGTCAAGTACCTTGCTTTCCCGATCTTATCCACACTGTCATCCACCCGGGGAAGAGGATATGCATTGGTGGGGATCAACCCGTTCAACCGCCTAAAGTCAATGCAGAACCGAACTTTTCCATCAGGTTTGGGCTGCAGAGTGACAGGAGAAGTCCACCGTACTGCCCCCTTCTCGATCAAGCCTCTCGCCAGCATATACTCCAGCTCATCCCTGAGCGCTGGGAGTTTAATGGGTGGCACCCGATAAGGTATCGACTTGAAGGGGGGGTGCTCTCCTACATCGACGTCATGCACCGCTTGAGTAGTGAGGCCTGGGTGCTCGGCAAATACAGTGGGGTATGAATCGAACAGGCGCTGCACTGCCACCTGCTGTTCCTCCGGCAGGTGCGCCAGAGCATCATGCGCACATTGGCTCGAATTCCCCGCCCACTGATCAGCCGAGACATGACAATCCCAGTTATCATCCACCTGATCATTGCTGCCCCCCTCTCCTTCTCCACCATGACCGCAGCAGGTCAACACAGGGACAGCTAGTGACTCAGGTGGGCGCCTCACATACTCCTTCAACAAATTAATGTGGCATAGTTGGTTACGCTTCTTCCGGTCTGGAGTGGCAATGAGGTAATCTAGATCGGAGATCTTTGACACCACCCGATAAGGCCCAGCGTACTTGGCAGCCAGAGGATGACCTGCCAAAGGCAACAGGACCAACACCTCTTGACCTACCTGAAACTCCCGGAGTTTCGCCTTAGTATCGTACCTGTCCTTCATACGGGCCTGCGAACTCACCAAATTACGCCCAGCCAGCTCCAGACTTCAAAGCATTCTCTCTCTGCTCTCGAGGACGTATCTCAACATAGAACATGGCTTAGCGGTACCCTCCCAAATCTCCTTCACCATGTGGAGAGGGCCCCTCACCTGATGCCCGAAAACAAGCTCATTCGGACTGAAACCGAGACTCTCTCCAGGTACTTCTCTTGCCGCGAACAAAACATACGGCAGACCAAGGTCCCAATCCTTTCCGTTCTCTGCGCAATAACATCGAAGCATGCTTTTCAGCGTGGCGTGCCACCTCTCCAACACCCCTTGACTCTCCGGGTGATACGCAGAAGAGACGACAGTGCTGATGCCATGCTGAATCATAGTTTGTTTGAACAGATTAGAGGTAAAATTAGAACCTTGCTCCGATTGCACCTCTTGCGGGTAACCATACCGCGAGCAATACAAGAGCAGGTTCCGGACAACAGTTTTCGCCGTGCCATTTCTCATTGGATATGCATCAGGATAACGAGTGGCCACATCCATGATAGTTAATAGAAATTTATTACCGGCACTAGTAGGGGTAGGGGTCCGACCATATCAATGATGACCTTACTGAAGGGCGGTCCACTGACAGGAATGGGGTGCAACGGGGCTCTCGGAATTGTTTGGTTAGATTTTCCAACCCTCTGGCACGTATGACACCTTGCTATCCAGGTTACCACCTGCCCCTTCAACCCCGGCCACCAAAACAATTTTTCTAAAGCCGCCACCGTTTTTCTCACCCCTAGAGGTCCTGCCAGTGGTATGTCATGCGCCAACCTCAGTAGGCTATCCCTGCACTCCCGTGGCACCACCAACTGGTCCACTACTCCGGACCCCTCTTGCCAACTACGTTTAGGGTCTTGAAAACGCCTATAGAGGATGCCTTCTAAATAAAAAAATCTCCTGGCTGTGCATCGCCGTCCTCGTCGAGCTCTACAGCTCCATTAGCACACGTTTGGAGCTCAGGGTCTTCTAGTTGCAACCGACGTATATCTGAGGGTGCCAAGCAATCTAACTGCTCCCGGAGCAATGCATGACCTTCCCCGATACTGGGCTGCTCGCTCTGTCTCTCTCGATGTACATAACGTTGCTGTCGTCGAGACTCGTCATGCCCAGCCTCGTCACTCTCGATGACAGGCCCAGGGGCTACTCCAGAATTAAGTAATGGTGCTAATACTGAATCACCCAGGAGAGCCGCCGAGTCAAAACTCTTAAAACCAACTCCAGCTTTAGCCTCCTCCTGTTGATCGTTCCTCCGCTGGTCTGAAGACGGAGGACTAGGCTGTGACACTTTAGCTGCCCGAGCTCGGGTGACAACACACGCCATGGGTTGTGTCTGGCACCGCTCGACCCACTCTTGCTCTTCCCTACTCACGTCGGCCGGCCTCTCGGCAACGACTAAGGGTAGAACCTCAGAAGCGGGCATTGCAAAGTCGTTGCCGAGAAGAAGGTCGACGCCCTCCACTGGCAGTTTCTCCACAATCCCGACATCCAATTCACGTGCCACCCCATCCACCTCCAACTCCAACCGCACCAGCGGGTATGACCGAGTTGCATTAATACCCTGCACCACCACCACCCGAGCCGCGTTTATAGGGTAGCCAGTCAAGTTTTTCATCAGAGTCTGGGAAGCACCTGTATCACGCAAGACCTCTACTCCATGATTGCACCCCGCCCACATCACGCAGCCCCGCCCTCTATGGTCGCAAAAAACATCCTGAGCAGGGTTCGAGCCTCCCAGGTGCTTCTGCATTGGCTGTGCCTCAGCCTCTGACGAACTGCCCCGGGCAAACTCAGACGACTTCGGAGACACACCAAAGTTGCAGGCCAAAGACACAGCTGCTGTAGGTGGTTTGCTAGGACAGACTCTTGCAAAGTGCCCCTTTTAATGACAATGATAACACTCCAACTCCCCTTTGGGCTTCCCTTGGTACTGGAAAGGGCCCGGCCCCTTCTTAAACGGGACGGTTCTAGTCTTGTGGTCAGTCTTGGGATCATGGCTCTTGTACTTGTTTGCATAAGGTATACCACTAACTCGGGGGGGTGGGGCGTCACGCCCCTTGTTACCTGCCTCACTACGCTGGGCAGACCCGCACCCACGAATTAGTGATAGCCGGAGGTCAGCCATCTCAGCTGCCTCCTGTAGAGTTTTTGGTTGCTTTTCTTTAAGGTTTAACGTCAGGTCGCCGCCCGTGCATTTGAAAAACTGCTCTAAAAGCACCAACTGTTTAATGTCGTCAAACGTAGTAGCTTTCTCCGACCTCAGCCAATTCCCAAAAGCATCGGACAGCTCCCGGGCATGCTCCAAAAAGGTGCTCTCCCGACCCTTGGTAACACCCCGGAACTTCAACCTGTACGTCTCTGGTTGTAGTTCGTATGCTCTCAGGACAGCCTCCTTGAGTTCCTCATAGATAATACAAGACTCTATAGGCAACGAATCGTAGGCTTTAATACCCTTGCCTATTAATCTAGAGGATACAAGTGCTGCCCATTTATTCTCTGGCCACTGGTGTTCCTGGCACTTCTTCTCAAAGCGTGTGAACAATTCTGTTACACCACTCTCATCAAACACCGGAACCAGTTTCAATAAGTGCGAGAGAGACTGCTCATGAACACGGTTACCAGCCCCAAGTCGCTGTCCCGTTGTCTCTACTCGCGACTTCTCTACGTCCATGTCGGCACAGTACCTAGTCGACTCTAAATCAGCTTGGATATTTGCTAGCTTGGCTCTCTCTTCTATCTTGGCTAATTCTATTTGCTGCTCACCTGCCCTGATAGCCTTTCTCTCTTCGATCTTAGCTAATTCGAGCTGAAGCAATAATTCTGGAGATAACCCTTGAGGAGGTGAAGGTGCTACAATGTTTGAAATTACTGGTGGCCCCCCAGGGGCAACCCACCCTGCCAGTCACCACCCACCTGTGGAAGCGTACCCGGGGTCGACAAACCACTGGGATGGCTGGGAGTCGAGTGTAGGGGAAGCATGGCCGAAGGGCTCTGAGCACTCAACCCATCTCGCTCACCAGTCACCCTGCCCAGTACACACGTTATCAAGTTATCCTTGGTCATGCTGCTAGTAACCGCATGACCGATAGCTGTGGCCAGGCATTGAAGACCGTACCGATCCATACCCTCCAACCGCTCGGCAGTAACAGGCCATTGCAAAAATATCCTAGCATCCTCCTCACAGTTCACCCGATTAACCCTTTCATCATGCTGCTGTTCCTCAGTTTCGACATTACGTACTGTGTCTCCATTCTCCTCTGACCCGGTATAAGACATGATGCTCACAAAAATTTCTCACCACAATATTCAGAAAAGAAGTACCCCAAACTCTTATGTAGCACTATTCACTTGCCAAAAATGTCTGAAGACTCTCAAGTGCTATACTACTTTGCCAAAAAAAAATGAACGTGCCCACTATATTCCTCAATAAAACAAATGACCACAACAATCCTGCAATTATCTCTTAGTTCACAAGATCCTGAGCTAGGTCGCCATTTGTTACGATCCAGGTTCTCAAAGACACAGGGCTCTTCAACATTGGACTAGATAATGGCAAAAATGCAACAACGGTAACACTAGATCCAACCCCTGCCTTAAACACTGGAAAACAAAACACCATTACCGCCCTGAGTTGTGCCTGGACAACGAGGTATCCTATGACTCGGTAACTGGTGCACACACACTAGGCTGACGCTCGATGAAACAGCCTATTCTCAAACAGTAAAAGATTACTCGATTAGGTTACACAAAGAAAAGATAGTTAACGTGATTAATTAACGTTACGGTAGATACTCAAATAACTGGCACTCCTGTATTAAAGAAAGTGCAATGCTAGTCCTGCAACATCAACTGGAAACTTCTGAAATAAGTCTGATGCTGGGAAGATGTTCGTAAAGAATCTTGAACAATTATAATGCAGAATACGGGTCACAATAAATACTAGGACATATAGTAATAATAGGCAGGCGAATAATTAAGACTGCGCAAAGGTAGTAATGCTCGACAACTAAAGAAATGCTTCGTGACACAACGCAACAGCCTACTAGGGTTGTGCAACTCAACAACAACCTCGGCTCAAAAGTGCAGTGAATAATAATGCTGCATACATATAATAATGGGGGCTTATCTCTAACCAGTGTCTGCTCAGTTAATAAAGTCTAGCAGGGTATCAAGGCAGGGCAACAATGGGCGAGCATGCGGCTCGTAGCCTAACGTTGTCCGAAGGTGGTATAATGAAGATTACGTTATATGACGGGGATGCTCTCTTGATAAATCTAGGTCTCTAGTACCTAGTTCTATCCTGGCGATCCCTCAGAAGTCAACACAAAGAGGCAGCACTATGTTGTGAGGGATAGGCTATGGCCCTCTCACACCACAGCGCTGTGCTCGCAAAGTAAACCCACCCGAAGACAACTTAGGCTCCCACAGTACCTGTCGATTTCGTGCAGGGCTTAGCTAACACTGCACACATCGGAGACAACGACACAGTAACCCTACCCCTTGTCTAGCTTTAGATAACCAGGCAGCATCACTCAACACCTTGCCAGGGAGACATATACCGGTCTACAACCTTCCCGAGAGAGGACACATACGGAAAAGTCCGTCTCTCTAACCTCAATAAAGCATAATACCTCCTTAACCTAATACATGGAAATATCTGAGAGCTTCGCGTACAATACGACTGGTCGACGGTGAACGTCTATGCTGAAACC
>CM064562.1:1627573-1909291 GCA_032716605.1 Paralithodes platypus | reverse complement strand
GACAGCCATAAATCTATGTATGTTCTTCCATCCGAGAAGTAATATGTTCACCCCCTTGAAATACCTTGTCTTGCCAGACTAAGTTTCTGAAGACCAACCGCCCCCATAAATCTATGTATGTTCTTCCATCCGAGAAGTAGTATGTTAAAACCCCATGTCCTAATTGATAAGAAACTATGATACCCACGGGTACACCAGTGTATATAGAACCATTGTTCCTGTAAGACCTAGCCAGCAATGACTGAAGATGTTAGCCACCATGCAGTAACTTTAATTCTTACCCCAACCAGAGATTGTATATACAACCCTCTGTTACCATTGTCTCGACGCATTTTCACCACGAAACAATACCGAAGTTAACCCTACGAACTGTCGTTTTCTTTGGTGTATATATCATAGAAAACGCAGTTCCCAGGAACAACTAGATCAGCAAGAAATAGTGTCAGATTAACAGTATCCATAACCATCGTATTGACGAGTAATAATACACCATGTTTTTCCCTACTTTGATCCACAGTCAAGCACACACCTACAGTTAACCCCTCTTCCCCACAGCCCCACAGTCCACATGATTCTATCCTTTCCAGACTCATTTGCCACCCCGTATTGGTCATCCCCCGGTAGCATTTGGCTAACATACTTTCCCTGTCATTAACCCCCAAACTCAAATATCAACTGTAGTCTAATGCCACCCCTACGCCCGGAGACCTTAGGGTCAAACTTCCACGTAGCCCCCTGAACCCTCTCCCTCTCATTAACCCCTCACGCTCCTCCACTCCTTTCCGACCTAGCCTCTCCATCATACCTCCTGAATATCCTTGATTTTTCCGTTGCTAACATTCTCCAACCTTTTATATATATACTCCTATCCAGCCTACCTTCCCTTAGTAGGACGGAACAACATTAGAACTTTACTAACCCTTTGCATGCCATCTATTCCCTCACAACCCATTCACAACCCTGTACCAAATGATCGTCAGTGCGAGGCTAGCCACCTCGCCAGTGACTAACCTCTATTGCCATACTTCCAGATAAATGTGGCAGAGTTAGCAACCCAGTGTCCACCACATCCAACAAACCATGCAATTAACAACCCAACCAATTAAACCAGCTGATCAAGGCACCTTCGGTTTTGGTATTACGAACACCCACATCTGTCTCATAAACAGAGGGTTATTACAAACACTTGTAATATGGCAAGCTCCCAGCCACAGCCGCCCAGACGACCATCACAGAGAGAGGACGCACGCCTACCCCTTTCACCCACCCGAGGAGGGAGACCCCTACCCCTGCGGAGGTACACCTGACCCCTGTTTTGACTTCCGGGTCATTGCCAGGTAGCACAGGAATTCTTCCTATCAATGAACTAGCCATGTATGACTAACACCCTTACTAACCTCTATTAACCCACAATAACCCATTAACCTTTCTTGCATACTCCGATAACCAAATTAGCACCTCAGCTATACCATAGAATGAAGACTGAGCAATCTAAGAGAGACGCTCCTATCAAAGATGTCCCAAACCTCCTCGCAAAGTAGATCCAGTCTCTCTCCCCTAAATACTTCCAGTATAGCCAGAATAGTACCTCTTACTAAGGCTCAGTTATATCACATTATGAAGGCTCCATACAGCCATGTGCCACAACAGTAATCACCACCTTACCTAGTTCCCGTATCAATTGAGAGCTCAAATAAGTCCATCAAAACTCGAGATCCCTATTGCCTACAGGGTCCAAAACCGAACCTATAAACCGAGCTCCAGCCCCCAGTAAAATCAGTTGAAAGATAGACACCAAACAGTGGCTGGTCCCTTGTGTTGACCTCTAGCTCTATCATTGTTTGTTCCTGAGAATTGAGTTCCAGAGCCGGCAGACTCCGTGGCAGATTTAGATAGAAAGATCTGTCCACGTAAAAGAAATCTACGTACACCTTATAACCTTCATACAGACCGGGAAGCTGAGCGATCGACGTGAGATGCGCTTGGCGTTAATTCCGATCCAGATTGACAGGAAGATCCTAATATCTGTGATTCAGGTCTAGAAACCAGAGGGTATATAAGAGTGTAACCAGCAACGATCGCTAAGAGATCCGTCTTGAGAACTTTCTACATATAGACCATCTGGACGGCCGCGGAACCAGTCGTTAGCCCCCAACATCACGGACGCAAGATAACCAGGACCAGACCAATCAAATACTACCCAAGATTCACTCTTATCAGTGCTACAGTGTTACAGTGCTATTTAGAGACTCACTTATTAATATTTCTATGAAGTGGCTATATCTTTGCCCCAGTATAATTCATATATAACCATTCCATTAGGAAGTGCTAAGCGTATCAGTGTTTATTAATTAACAGGCGATATTAACTCTCGTAATTACCCATATATCCAGATATTATTACATAGAAGTGAAACCCTAGTGATATCTGATGTTCGCCCACTGATTTGCGTTCTATGTGTTTCTGATACAAGAATATAAAACTTAGATCAGTACCCCGCTGAGGTTATTAGAATTCCCGTGCTCTAAAATATGTAAAATGCCCCAGAACGAGACGCTCACCACAGAAGCCACGAGCGAACACCACACAGAAACACCCGAAAGAAAGGCCCACAGAACGAAAGGACCAGGTGACCGAGCCAACCAGTTCAGACAGGCCGAAGCCCGCAGGGTTAAGCAGCTCCAAACCACACCTGTCTACCCCTTCTAAACACTGACCTTTTCCACACCTCGCGTATACACTACCCCTCGTGTCCTACACCTCTACCTACATGATGATGAACATAAATACACCTTAAAGTTAATACACCCATGCCCTGTCCCTAAGTTAGGATGTCAATATCAACATACCCTAAAATACCTTGTCTTGCCAGACTAAGTTTCTGAAGACCAATCGCCCCATAAATCTATGTATGTTCCTCCCAGGTTAAAACACCCATGCCCTGTCCCTAGGTTGAGCCAATGCCAACTAGTTCAGACAGCCATAAATCTATGTATTCAATCCTTAGGTTAGTTATCTTTATCCGCCATTGTGTTCATCTCTTCCATTTACTTTTCCACAATTGTTATACGTCTTCCAATCACCTCCTTCGTATCCACAGTCCACACTACTCTATTTTGCTTCGTGTCCTACACCTCTTACCCGCCAGACTCTACCTACAGGATGATGAACATTAATACACATTCATTTACTACACCCATGCCCTGTCCCTAGGTTGAGCCAATGCCAACCAGTTCAGACAGCCATAAATCTATGTATGTTCTTCCATCCGAGAAGTAGTATGTTAAAACCCCATGTCCTAATTGATAAGAAACTATGATACCCACGGGTACACCAGTGTATATAGAACCATTGTTCCTGTAAGACCTAGCCAGCAATGACTGAAGATGTTAGCCACCATGCAGTAACTTTAATTCTTACCCCAACCAGAGATTGTATATACAACCCTCTGTTACCATTGTCTCGACGCATTTTCACCACGAAACAATACCGAAGTTAACCCTACGAACTGTCGTTTTCTTTGGTGTATATATCATAGAAAACGCAGTTCCCAGGAACAACTAGATCAGCAAGAAATAGTGTCAGATTAACAGTATCCATAACCATCGTATTGACGAGTAATAATACACCATGTTTTTCCCTACTTTGATCCACAGTCAAGCACACACCTACAGTTAACCCCCTCTTCCCCACAGCCCCACAGTCCACATGATTCTATCCTTTCCAGACTCATTTGCCACCCCGTATTGGTCATCCCCCGGTAGCATTTGGCTAACATACTTTCCCTGTCATTAACCCCCAAACTCAAATATCAACTGTAGTCTAATGCCACCCCTACGCCCGGAGACCTTAGGGTCAAACTTCCACGTAGCCCCCTGAACCCTCTCCCTCTCATTAACCCCCCACGCTCCTCCACTCCTTTCCGACCTAGCCTCTCCACCATACCTCCTGAATATCCTTGATTTTTCCGTTGCTAACATTCTCCAACCTTTTATATATACTCCTATCCAGCCTACCTTCCCTTAGTAGGACGGAACAACATTAGAACTTTACTAACCCTTTGCATGCCATCTATTCCCTCACAACCCATTCACAACCCTGTACCAAATGATCGTCAGTGCGAGGCTAGCCGCCTTGCCAGTGACTAACTTCTATTGCCATACTTCCAGATAAATGTGGCAGAGTTAGCAACCCAGTCTCCACCACATCCAGCAAACCATGCAATTAACAACCCAACCGATTAAACCAGCTAGTCAAGGCACCTTCGGTTTTGGTAATACGAACACCCACATCTGTCTCATAAACAGAGGGTTATTACAAACACTTGTGATATGGCAAGCCCCTAGCCACAGCCGCCGGACGACCATCACAGAGAGAGGGCGCGCACCTCCCCTTTTTACCCACCCGAGGAGAGAGACCCCCACCCCTGCGGAGGTATACCTGACCCCTGTTTTGACTTCCGGGTCATTGCCAGGTAGCACAGGAATTCTTCCTATCAATGAACTAACCATGCATGACTAACCCCTTTACTAACCTCAATTAACCCACAATAACCCATTCACCTTTCTTGCATACTCGGATAATCAAATTAGCACCTCAGCTATACCATAGAATGAAGACTGAGCAATCTAAGAGAGACGCTCCTATCACAGCTGTCTCAGTCCTCCTCGCAAAGTAGATCCAGTCTCCCTCCCCTCAATACTCCAGTATAACCAAAATAGTACTTCTTACTAAGGCTCAGTTATATCACATTATGAAGGCTCCCTATAGCCATGTGCCACTACAGTAATCACCACCTTACCTAGTCCCCGCATCTATTGAGAGCTCAAATAATTCCATAAGACTCGAGATCCCTATGGCCTACAGGGTCCAAAACCGAGCCTATAAACCCAGCTCCCGCCCCCAGTAAAATCAGTTGAAAGATAGACACCAACCAGTGGCTGGCCCCTTTAAGTTGACCTCTAGCTCTGCCCTTGTGTTGTTCCTGAGATTTGAGTTCCAGAGCCGGCAGACTCCGTGGCAGATTTGAGATAGAAGCATCTGTCCACGTACAAGAAATCTACGTGCACCTTATAACCTTCACACACCAGTGGGTATATAAGCGTGTAGCCAGCAACGATCGCCAAGAGATCCGTCTTGAGAACTTCCTACATATGGACCCCCTGGATGGCCGCGGAACCAGTCGTTAGCCCCCCAACATCACGGACGCAAGATAACCAGGACCAGACCAACCAAATACTACCCAAGATTCACTTTATTAGTACTACCGTGTTACAGTACTAATTAGAGACTCACTTATTAATCTTTCTATGAAGTGGCTATATCTTTGCCCCGGTATAATTCATATACAACCATTCTATTGGGAAGTGCTAAGCGTATCAGTGTTCAGCGGCTCGCTTGGTGTAGTGACTAGCGTCTCGGACTTCCACCCAGAAGGCCCGGGTTCGCGCCCACGCTCGGCGCATTAAAGATTTTTCACAAGCACTGAGTCGTTACCATCCCTCATGAGCAAAGGGATGGGGTAGTAGTACAGGACCCCAATGGAAATACGCCTAATCGGCCTTATTGAGCTATCCTTAGCTAGCTTAGCATGCGCTAGCTTTAAGAACTATTATTATTATTATTATTATTATTAATTAACAGGCGACATTAACTCTCGTAATTAACCCTATTCAGATATTATTACATAGAAGTAAAACCCTAGTGATATCTAACGTTCGCCCACTGATTTGTGTTCTACGTATTTCTGCTATAAGAATATAAAACTTAGATCAGTACCCCCCTGAGGTTACTAGAATTCCCGTGCTCTAAATTCTAGTCTGTGAACTACTACTTGTGCACCAGAACTGCCAGTAATAAATCTAATTAGTGAAATTGAATCTATAAGTAACATTGATGTCTTCCAGTATATAAACTTGCGAACCAAGCCAGTGATCAGAAGAGTATACCTGAACATTGGAAGTGGGAGACTAGGCTCCATCCAGATCCACTAATGCTAGTTGTTCATTTCTATAATTTTTCTTGTACGAGTATTCATACCTTCTTATGCTTCCTATTAACCTCTGAAGTGCGCATGGGGGTAATTGGAAACGTCCCCCTGTGCTGACGTATTTGAGGCGTTTCCGTCACTAAAATATTCATTGTGCCATTAATAGCATTAATACTTATCCATATGCGCCTATTATGGGTCGATTATAAAGGTATTAACCTGAAACAACAATAAAACGAGTGAAAACAGCGTTTGGATGGTCAAAATCGGAGATATAGCCCGCGAGTTGTATAATGTATGGGTGAGGCAACCTGCTTTCCCGCCAATTTCCCCCAAGGCCACTGAGACACAGTCAATCGATACTCTCTCTCTCTCTCTTGCACTCGCTTGCCATCAGTGATGACAACACCCTGCTTGCAACTCGCTAATGTTAGCACGAAAATATACCTCAGAATAAGGGAATAACAGGGAAAATAGGTGATAACTGAAGGAGAGGAGGAAAGTGGGGAAGGAGGGGAGGTAGAGGACTGAGATTTTGCATGGCCCAGGGGCCAAAAAAAAAAAAAAAATAAAAACAAAAAAAAATATGTTTTTTTCGATGTCAAAAGTTGATTTTTTTTTTCACTCACTCATAAGTCTCCCCGCAGTCCGCCGGGGGAACTCTTAAGTCTCCCCGTAGTTCCCGGGTTAATCATCTTCAATAAACGTGATCGTGTGTCTTGTTACCGTGTGTTTATTTTGTGTTCTCTATTCCTCATACCTTGTATTGTGCATGCAGCCTTATATACCCAGTCAGTTAGAACTCACATTACCTAAGTTAATCCTGTAGAAAAACAGGGCATAACAAATAATGATACATTCAAATTTATTTTTGGTGAATGACAGAGTATTGGCTAAGGTTTTTAACAATTTGTTTAACAAATTTGTTTAACAAATTGTTTTTAACAATTAATAACAATGATATGGACCTTTAAAGTTTTGGCAATTACCCGTGTGACTGTGACTCGTATTTTAACCCTCCTAAAGTGTTACCACGAAATACCGCTATAGATCCTTTCTCAAAAGTCGCTAGCATGTTGCTACATAGTCAAACAATGTTAGAATAATGCTGCAATTTCTAAAGAGTTTTGGTTTGTTTGTTTTGCAAATTTTACAATGTAATATGACTAGAATGTCTGAAAGTTTTAAATTGTCCCTAGTAAATCTCTCTAGATATGAAAAAATGGCTGCTAAATTGAAGTAAATAGCTCTACATCTAGCGGTAATATGTAGCGATACAACTGGCAACACTGCCTAGCCCTTCCTTCCTACCTCCCTCCTCTAACTAAGTCAGAGATGCAGAGGTAACTTTCACAATGCATTATAACCCTAGACAGACACCAATATACCACTAAATCAGATAAATATCACTACAAAAAAAATAGGAAAATATTATATTAATGTCCTAGGTATTTGAAATTATGCAAATGAGTAAAATCCATTATGATATAATGATAATGGTATTGATTAGTATCTGGCAACAGTGTTGCAGTATAATTTTCTGAACGTATGCGAACTTCGGAGTATTTATCCCATTAATATACACATCTATCACTATTTAAATTTAATACAACCATACACAGTGCTATTACATATTATTTGAAAATATAGGATGCTCTTTCCTCTAAACCATTTTCTATATCTATTCACGAAAAATATAGGCCTAGCCTAGGCAGCGCTACCGGTAGGTACGAATTTATCAGTTCGAATTTTGATTGAGAGTGGGATTAGGCCTAGGCCTAGCCTAGGGCTTAACATGGGATACTGTTTGGGGGTTGGGAATAGACTCAGGCTGCTTTAGGCCTAATTAGGTAAAAATAGTCAAATCGAGACAATTGCACAGCCAACATAGCCTAGGCCTATTAAGCAAATATTTTACCAATCTACAATAGGCCTAGTCTTCGATAGTATTCGCTGTAAGTAGGCAAGAAATCATGACCTAGGCTATAACCTCTGTAACTAAAAAACATCTAGGCCTAGAGTGATCAAGCTAATATGTCTACCATTTGGGAAGAGCAGTCAAGGAATAGCCTAGATGTGGAAATTTGCAGCCAATTTGCTCTAGCCCTATTTTAGATACAGAGGTTAGAGGTCATTGTTGAGAACCCCCCCCCCCCCTCATGACATTGGGTAATTGTTTAGTGTATGGCCTCCTAAAGAAAATGGATTTTTGAGCACAGACTAAACCAAATGTTCACTACTGTATTTACATAGCTGGTCATTAACCTAACCTAACCTAACCTAAGGTAACCTGGGCATCCTGGGGGCTGCTGCCCCCAGACCCCCGCTGGTCTTGGGTTGAAAAGTGATAAAAAACACATATCTCTTACTCATTATTCAAAGTTTTGTATTTGGTTTAACCCTCCAGCCCCGGCTATGTATTATATATATATTCCTCGAAACCCGGGTGTTTTGGCCGAAAAACGTCTAGGCTAGGCTACCGTATATGTGTTAATCTGACTGATTCCCGCATTCCCGCGGGATGCGTCGCTGGGAGTTGGTGATCAAACACTGCCGACGCATCACGTGCGACGCTGGGTCTCACTGGGTTAAAGTTGATTTTTTGTTTTCTGACTCTTAATCCAGTGAGACCCAGCGTCGCACATGATGCGTCGGCAGTGTTTGATCACCAACTCCCAGCGACGCATCACGTGCGTCCGACATATAAAAACACTTACGTGGCTCGTAAGGTAGGAAATGGCGGGAGAATAGGAGGGGGAGGTACCGTAGTGTGTGTGGGAGCCGGGCCAGTAGGTGTGAGCGGGCCGAGACAGCCGCACGGCTGGTGGTGGTGGGCTTAGTGGGGATACTTTACACCCTTAGTTCACCGCCACTTTGAACCTTCATTACTCCGGTCGTATGGGAGCTAGAGGCTTGAGATTTATGTGAGACACTCCTTAGGATGTATGCCGTACAATGCCATACTCAGTTTTTACCCTAGTGCTCCCGGGCGGGTGGTCATGCGGGGGCGACGAACTATTGAAACCCCCCCCCCCCCGCCCCCCAAATGACCGAAATGATTTTTTTTTTTTTTTTTCATTTCTCACCATTCTCTTCCATTTTGGCTCAACAAATTTTTTTGAGGCTCCCCACACCCCACACCCCACCAGCCCCCCCCCCCCTAAAAAAAATGTCCGAGGTGATTTTTTATTTTATTTTTTTTCATTTCTCATCCTTGTCTTCCATTTTAGCAAACAAAAAAAAGAAGTGAAAATGGCTTGGGACTGGGGTGAACAAAATATTATAACTAGCCGGGGCTCAACGGGTTAAGAGTCTTCCCGCAGTCCGCCGGGGGAACTCTTAACCTGACAAGCGCGATATAGACCTAGGTGCTAGGGTAGTTATTTGTGCATTTCTAGCTCTGGATTCTGACAGAATTCGTTATATTTACAATATAAAGCATTATTTGTTTTCGGTATGCTTTTATTTTACATATATGATGTATATATGAACCTTCAAGAGTGCTAAAATAAGTGGGAAAAGCATTTGGGTGGTGAAAAACGAAGATATTGGCCACCCGGTCATAATCTCAGGCGAGAGAGAGCCACAGGCAGCCCTCCCCTCTCGCTGTCTGGGAGTCAACTGAGACGAGCGGGGCGGTGTGTGCCGGTGTCTGGGTGTTGCATAACGATCTTTTATGCAACCCACTTGTGCTACATTATCGCGGGAGAGAAAAATAACCGATAAATGATGATAATAAGAAGAAAAATAGGTGATAATTGAGGAGGGGGGGAGGGGGGAATAAGGTGGGGAAGGAGGGGAGGGGGAGGGGTGAGAAACACATGGATGAGTACTAGAGGGGAATTATCTCACCTAGAGACAAAATCCTTTGTTTTGATAGGCCCTTTTTTTTTTTGGAAGGCTTTTTTTATGGTCTTGCTTCCGTGAGGCCTATCGCGTTCCCTATAGGAAGCCTTCCGTGAGGCCTATCGCGCTTGTCGGGTTAAGAGTCTCCCTGCAGTTCGCGGGTTAAACAATTACGACATATTGTTATCATCTTATATATTGCCAGCAGGGGGCAAATAACCGAAAAAAATCGCCGTCAAAATAAAGGCGAACTTAACCACGGCGATCGACACATGTAAACATGGCGGTGTCGGACGTTTGCAATAAAGTTCCTGTCTATTTTGAATGCCATTGGATACAATAATATGTTGAGGGGGGCTTTGCCCCCCCTCACCCCCCCCCCCATGACATATTTTCACCATCATATATATTGCCAGCAGGGGGCAAATAACCGAAAAAATTGCCGTCAAAATAGACACCTTTATGAATAGGTTAGCCTTTAGGCTAGGCCTATCGGCAAGAGTTGCGTTGTATAGGCTATCCTAGTGTTTACTAATTTATAGGCTACCCCTTTGAAAGGACATTAGCCGGGTAGGATGTAGTTACCGGGTGTATCGCCAGCCTTGTTTACACTACGCGTACGCGTAGTGGCGTCGGACGCTTGCCATCCTTTTCCTGTCTATTTAGACTGCCTTTGGATACAATAATATGTTGAGGTTGGGCTTTGCCCCCTTCAACCCCCCCCATGACATATTGTCATCATAATATATATTTCCAGCAGGGGGCAAATAACCAAAATAAATCTCCGTCAAAATAGACGCGAACTTAACAACGCCGATCGACAAATGTAAACATGACGGAGGCGGCGGACGTCTGCAATCATGTTCCCGTCTATTTTGAATGCCAATGGATACAATAATATGTTGAGGGGTGGCTTTGCCACCCCAAATGTCATGTCATCGTCATATTGCCAGCAGGGGGCAAAATAGATAAATACACTAAAAATTGGGTGTGGGGGTGGCAGCCCCCACCCATAATAGCCTACTATGATAGGTTAGGTAAGGTTGTTAGGTTAGGCTAGGCTAATGTCCTTTCAAAGGGGTATAGGCCTAGTAAACACTAGGATAGCCTTGTGGGGGCAGCAGCCCCCACCCATAATAGCCTACTATGATAGGTTAGGTAAGGTTGTTAGGTTAGGCTAGGCTAATGTCCTTTCAAAGGGGTATAGGCCTAGTAAACACTAGGATAGCCTATACCCGGTCAAAGGTAAGTCCTGCTGTAGTCTCCTTGAATGCTACCTTAAATTGTAATATTAGACTAGGCCTAGCCTATAGATAAAATAGCTTAGCCTACTCATTTATTGTAGCCTATAAATAGGCCTAGCCGGGCAGAATGTAGAGTTCGGGCGTACCGCCACCAATGTTTACACTACGTAGAGCGGCGACGAAAGCTTGCCATCATGTTCCCGTCCATTTTGAATGCCGTTGGATACAATAATATGTTGAGGGGGGCAAACACCCCCATGACATATTGTCATCATCATATTATTTGCCAGCAGGGGGCAAATAGGCCTAACCAAACTGCGGCGATCAACCATGTAAACATGACGGCGGCGGCGGCGGTGGACGCTTGCGATCATGTTCCGTCTATTTTGACTGCCATTGGATACAATATGATGTTGAGGGAAGGGCTTTGCGGCAAATTTTTTGGTTGTTTGCCCCCTACTGGCAATATAATATATGATGATGATAACATGTCATGGGGGGGGGGGGGGTGAGGGGGGGCTTTCAACATATTATTGTATCCAATGGCATTCAAAATAGACGGGAACATTATCCCAAGCATCCAACGCCGACACCTCCGCGGCTGCTGAAGAACAAGGAAGTTAGCAATAGGTTTCATTGTGAACTGGAGGAAATTAATAGAAATAAGGAAGCTAGGCCTAGCGATGTAAATAGTCAATGGAATTTCCTTAATAATGACAATTATATGTATAGGTATAAAGTAAAAACAATATATTTTACATAATTTATTGCATATCTTACATATTTAAACAAATATATATTAAAAATAGTTTAACCACACCACTGAGTTCCCCCAAAATACTCTAATAGGGCTGGCCTGAAGAATTAGATCAAGATGGACAACCAATCAAGACATGATAGGTAGGGAAGGGCAGGTGAACAAATCTAGGACGGTGAAGATACGCAGACATTTCTCGCCATTTCACCAATTCAGCCGCACCACATGAGTTCCACAGCAGAACTCTTATAGGGTAGAGCCAAAAGATGAGGCAAGAACTGCTACACTTCAGCACAGCACCAATTAAGAAGTGATCAAAAGCGAAGAATGAGAGACCAGGTCTATGGAAAAAATATCGCACCGAAATGCACAAAAAATACACACACCGAGGGAAATCGAGTCAGCTCGACCGCATCAGCGACCGACACAAATCAGGTCAGGAGCTAATAACCTAGCCAGGCCAGGGTGGCATATGATATAGGCCGTCCGGAGGACAACCGAATGAGACAGAATAAGAACAGAAGGGGAAAAACATAGAAAGAGGAATGAAAAACTTGTCATGTCATCGTCATATTGCCAGCAGGGGGCAAAATAGACAAATACACCAAAAATTGGGGTTTGGGGGGCCTCACCCATAATAGCCTACTATGATAGGTTAGGTTAGGCTAGGCTAATATCCTTTCAAAGGGGTATAGGCCTAGTAAACACTAGGATAGCCTATACCCGGTTAAAGGTAAGTCCTGCTGTAGTCTCCTTGAATGCTACCTTAAATTGTAATATTAGACTAGGTCTAGCCTATAGATAAAATAGCTTAGCCTACTCATTTATTGTAGCCTATAATATAGGGCTAGCCGGGCAGAATGTAGAGTTCGGGCGTACCGCCACCTATGTTTACACTACGCAGAGCGGCGACGAAATCTTGCCATCATGTTCACATCCATTTTGAATGCCGTTGGATACAATAATATGTTGAGGGGGGTAAACACCCCCATGACATATTGTCATCATCATATAATTTGCCAGCAGGGGGCAAATAGGCCTAACCAAACTGCGGCGATCGACCATGTAAACATGACGGTGGCGGCGGAGGTGGACGCTTGCGATCATGTTCCGTCTATTTTGACTGCCATTGGATACAATAATATGTTTAGGGAAGGGCTTTGCGGCAATTTTTTTGGTTGTTTGCCCCCTACTGGCAATATAATATATGATGATGATAACAGGTCATGGGGGGCTGAGGGGGGGCTTTCAACATATTATTGTATCCAATGGCATTCAAAATAGACGGGAACATTATCCCAAGCGTCCAACGCCGACACCGCCGCGGCTGCTGAAGAACAAGGAAGTTAGCAATAGGTTTCATTGTGAACTGGCAAATCTGTCAAGGAATAGCCTAGATGTGGAAATTTACAGCCAATTTTGCTCTAGCCCTTTTTGAGATACAGAGATTAGAGATCGTTGGATACAATAATATGTTGAGGGGGTCAATTGCCCCCATGACATACTGTCATCATCATATATATTGCCAGCAGGGGGCAAATAGCCTAGGCCTAGCCTAACTACAACAAAAATCGCCGTCAAAATAGACGCGAACTTATATTAACTACGGCGATCGACCATTGCCCGCACCGGCCGTCCCCCGGTTATTGTTGAGGTCCTGAGGAACCGTGTAATGCCCTCGAAAATGTCCCGCAACCACAATAATGTACTACCCGAGTTGACGTCAGGTATAGCGTAAAATAGTCGTGGATGGTAAGTCCAATAAACTCGTCACGTGAAAACACCACGAGACTATCACCTGGTTCTTAAAAATCGGACTAAGGTTGCTATACTTTTAGTACGTCCGTGGTAGTACAGTGGGTTAGCGCGCGGGCCTGGTGGTGATGGTGGTGCGTCACTAACCAGGGTTCGAACCCCACCCAAGGCATCTCAAAACCTGTGGGTTTTTAGGAGGGTTAAATTCCCTTCAGAGGTTCGTACCCCGCGCCAGGTACCAGGAAAGGTTGATCCTAAAGTGGGCCTGGGAATATTTCCTTCCTATTTAACCTGGAAAAACCTAGCATTTCATTGGTGTCAGTAAAGGAACGTGACCTGGTAGCTACTTGGAGCACCCGTCACGCGAACCCTAAACCATATTGAGATTGCTAAGGTAAAAAGGCTACGATACCTTACGACCTTACGAGGCTAGGGACTAGCCTAACTAAAAAGGAATGTGGTGTAATGCCCTCGAAAATGTCCCGCAACCACAATAATGTACTACCCGAGTTGACGTCAGGTGTAGCGTAAAATAGTCTTGGATGGTAAGTCCAATAAACTCATCACGTGAAAACACCACGAGACTATCACCTGGTTCTTAAAAATCGGACTAAGGTTGCTATACTTTTAGTAGGTCCGTGGTAGTACAGTGGGTTAGCGCGCGGGCCTGGTGGTGATGGTGGTGCGTCACTAACCAGGGTTCGAACCCCACCCAAGGCATCTCAAAACCTGTGGGTTTTTAGGAGGGTTAAATTCCCTTCAGAGGTTCGTACCCCGCGCCAGGTACCAGGAAAGGTTGATCCTAAAGTGGGCCTGGGGATATTTCCTTCCTATTTAACCTGGAAAAACCTAGCATTTCAAACCGTATGACTTTGACGAGCTCTTTCCTCCGCAGTCTCCGCATCCCATGTATCGTCGTACGGTACCTCTTCCCCTCCACATCCTACATCTGGTCGTCCTACATATGCCTCCTAAGCCTCGCCTCGTCCCGTCACTGAGCATGTGGATGGGCGTCCCTTTCTAGCTTCAAAGATGGATTCCTTCCGACAGCTCCTACTGGATTGTCTGGGGTTGGTTGATAAGAGCACCTCGCTTCAAGACATTGCTCTGGCCCTAGTACCGCGGTTTGTAGGTCTCTGGTTCGCCACCTGATGACCTGCTATTGGGTTGTTGCCTTTACAGTGTTACGGTTCTACGAATGACCTAGAGTGAAAGTGACACGGTGGTGAATTTTAACCTTAACTATAACTAATTTAATTGTGACATAGGATCTCCGCGACTATGGTAGGGCCGGAGCGGGCGAGTATTCGCCTGAAGTTGCCCTTAACCCCCAAGACAAGACAAGACAAAATTCTAGTGCTGGTTTTACTCAGATTTTGTGAGTTTTAATTTAGCCTAGCCTAGGCCTAAGAGTTCAGAAGATTTGCAAAATGCACCCCATACTAGCCTACCCATAGCCTAATAGGCCTAGTGATTCTTTTTTGGCAGACCACCCACACATTTTCATATAGCCTAGGCCTAGGCTAGCCTAAGTTCTGGAATGCATGTTGGAATAGCCTTCCTATAAACTGTAGGCTAGGCTACTTCCTTTTAATTTAAGTTTGATTCTTTGGAAAAATCTATTAGGCCTAGACTTCAAAAATTTGAAAAATAATGGCCACATTCCAGGGCACGTAAACAAAGAGTATGGACGAGTCTAACACGAGTCAACGCGATTGTTACACGGATCAACACGATTGTTATACGGATCAACACGAAAGACAACGCGTTGACTCTCGTTGGATCTCTGTTGCACACGTGTTGACTCGTGTTACATCCGTGTAAACTTGTGTAAACTCGTTGATTCGTCCTACATTTTTGAAATAACGGTATTTCAAATGACACTTGCTTTTTCGTGTTACACTCGTGTTTTTTTCTCAGTGGATCGTGTTTACTCTTGTTTACTTGTGTTTTCACTCGTGTTTGAATCGTGTAAACTCTGGCATCATGGGGGCACCAAATTTTGGCCCTCACATTCGTGCTTTCTACTCTTGTTGATACGTGTTGCATGTGTGTTACATACGTGTTGTTGCGTGTAGACACGTGTTGCTTCGTCAACGTCGAAATGATGACGAAAAGCGACGAATCACCAAAGAGTGTTACACGGGTTTACACGAGTCAACACGAGTTAACACGAATAACGAAGAGTTATTCAGAGTCAAACGCGAGTTAACACGTATGTACACGAGTCTACACGTGTTTAGGCCACACTCGTGGGTACTCGCCACGGGGACCCAAAAATTTCATGCATGCATGACATTTTTGGACCCCGTGGCGAATACCCACGAGTGTGTCGAGTAAACAAAGAGTATACACGAGCATAGCACGAGTCTATACGAGTGTTGAGGAGTATCGACGAGTCATTGCTGAATAGCAAAATTTCATCAATCGTGTTGGACTCGCGCACCGACTCGGCTATGTGTGAACCAGCCTTTAGTTCGCGTCTATTTTTAAGGCGGTTTTTTTCTCGGTTATTTGCCTCCTGCTGGCAATATATATGATGATGACAATATGTCATGGGGGGTGACCCCCCTCAACCTATTATTGTATCCAAAAGCAGTCAAATAGACGGGAACATGATGGCCAGCGTCCGCCGCCGCTCCGCGTAGTGTAAACAAGGCTGGCGGTACACCCGAACTCTACATTCTACCCCACTAATTTTCCAACTAGCATAACCGATGATTATCAATGATCAATCCCAGTCAGAAACTTCCATGCTTCCCTCCCATAAGTCAATGTCGGGATTACCACACTGTCATGCAATGACTTCTTTACTTCCATGCTGACCACCCTATTTCTTCTTACTGCTTTCAGAGTTCAACGCTCTTCCCCTGTTACACTTTCTCCCACACTTCTTCATCCATAGGCCTACTCACATCTTTACTCAACACACTGCCCAAATACTTAAATGAGCTGACATTCTTCATAGCCGTTCAACCTCACTTCACACTCTATGGTTGCACCCCTTTCAATGACCATAATATTGCTCTTCCTAGCATTTACCTCCAGATTCCGTTTTTCACACACTGTTCCAAACATATTTACCTGACCCTGCAACTCCCATTCACTATCGCTCTTCAGAACTGTGTTGTCAGCAACAGTAGTACCGGTACTGTACTGTTGAGTCAACTTCCACTCGTTTCCTTCCCTTATCAGCGGTACACCAACATCCGATGCTCTTCCTTGTATTTCTTTCATGACTCCATCCATATACTGTACCGGTATATATTGAACAACCATGGGGACATCACACACACCCTTGCTTTAACCCAACATTCAGATTAACCCGTACAGCCCCGGCCGGTTTTATTATTTTTGCGCACCAGAACCCGGGCAATTTTTTTTTTTTTTTTTTTTTATAAATATATCAGAATGTGTTAGAAAATAATGATAGACATGAAGAAATGTGAAAAAGTACTTACCTAGGCCATTTGGGGGTCCTGGGAGGTAGTGGGGGTCCCCAGCCTCAGTGGAGCCTTAGCGCCATTTCAAATCTCCCGTGAAGCAGCCAGTTGCCAGCCGCCAGGCAGCATGACTTATTTTGCACCTCTCGGACATAAAGTGCGCTTCAGAGTTCATAGAATGTCTTTGTATATCACATAATGTCAATATAACTGAAGTTGTAGTGTGATAAGTGCCTTCATTCAAGTATTACAAGTGCGCACGAGTGTTAGCGTCCCCGTTGCCATGGTGATGGCGGCCATCTTGGGCGGCCATCTTTGCTCAGGACAATAACAAAACGCACGTACGAACACACGGCCAGACAGCGGACCGAGTGACCCACATTCCACACCACCAGTCCCTCTTTCTTTCTCTGTCTGGCTGTCACTTTCAATCAAGGTCACTCTGTCTCTCCTTTTCATTGAATTATTTGTACTTGTTCATTGTTTTACCTAAGATTATGAGGTGTATATACATTGTTTTACGCACTTATTGTCTCGTATTCTTATAATTATTTGCACACAGTTTTATAAGTTTAGAATTTACTTAGTGTTTTATATTGTTCGGTACTTTGCACTTGTAAATTATATATATATACACACTGTTTTATATTCACTTTTTGCGTCTTTTATATACACTGTTAGTATTACATTATAGCGTCTTTTATCGCAGTCTTTGAACACTTTGAACACTTAGAAGTGCTCGAGGGTGTGATAATCCCTGAAGCAGGTGGGAAAACACAGTCCCACATCACATTCTTCACACATCGTCCGGGTGTCTGTCCGTTTTGGTGTGCGTCTGCCTGTACTTACTCTAGTTGTACTTACTCTAGTTGTATTGCGGGAGTGAGCATGCTCGTTATTTCCCGCCTCCTATATGTGTAGGTGTTATATGTATCGTTGGAATGGCTGTGGATGTGTGTGTAGTCTGTATTTTTAGCCAATTGGCGACATCGGAAACGAAGGCTTAGGGTGAATCTGTATGGTACCATTCTCACTATAGACGGTACCGTCTCGCCCGAAGGCTTAGGTAGCCATCAGCTTAGGTGAACCATATGATACCCATCTCGCCTTGTACCATTTTTGACAACCCCAGATGGGACGTCACAACGTCGTCCACTTATTCCAGGTACCTATTTACAGCTAGGTGAACTGAGGCTAACACATGAAAGGAGACAAGCCCAATTTGTCTCCGCTCGGCCGGGGATTGAACCCCCGACCCCTCGTGTGTGAGACGAGAGCTCTACCTACTAGGCTACGGGCTGTGTTGCGAAACACATGACACCGTCTGCGTGGGTTGGGTTTTACTTGGCTGGGCGGGACAAAATCGCAAAAGTGGCGTTGTGTCAGTCTGGCGGGGCCTTCTGGTGCTTGAAAACGAGCTGCGGGACGTTGCTGGCGGCGTGGACCATCCCTGAAGAAGAACAGAAGCTCCCGTGCAAGTTCGATGCAGTACGACCATCGTCTCAACTTCACCTGTTATTTCATGATATTGGATGTGGCAGTTGTAGAGGGTGAGGTCGAGTAGGTGGAAAAATAGTTTTTTATACCACCTCATCGTCTTCCTGGCACACTCGACCGACGATATGACAGAGTCTGACTTGTCAACCAGCCGCATGTTGATGTTGTAGTCAATGATTGCAACTGGTTTTTTGACCGCCTCACCTGTGGCTCTATCACGGCGTTTGGTGTCCTCTAAGCGGGGCAGGTGGATACTGGTGAGGATATTGACGTCACGATTGTCCATCCACGAGAGCATCAAGATATTATTTGCCTGGAGGTGGATGATGGAGCCCTTCTCCCGCCTTTCGGGTAGCTCTGGCATGTAGACACGATTCCTCCTGATGGTGCCACAGACGCCAGTGTTTCTGCTGTACAGGAATTTGGCAAGGGAAGGGCTGGTGTACCAGTTGTCGAGGTACAAGATGTGGCCCCTGTCCAAATATCCCTCCAACATGGTGATGACAACGGCCCCAGATATCCCATATGTCCTCTCCTCCACCAGTTCAGTGACCTTGCCCATGTAGAGGATGATGTCCTGGATGTAGCCGGTTTTGCAGTCGCACATCACGAACAGTTTCAGGCCATAACGGTGACGCTTGCTGGGGATGAACTGTCGGATGCTAATATTCCCCCTCCATAGCACCAGACTCTCATCAATGATTAGTTTTTGGTAAGGTTTGAAGGAGGCTGCAAACTTAGTTTTCAGGTATTCAAATATAGGTCTTATCCTCTCCATCGAGTCTTTGGTATTCCTGGGGCGTTCCTGGTTCCTGGTGTGGCTTGCCAGGCTATCAATAAAGTGCAGGTTTCCCATGATTGCCGTGAATCTATTTCTGCTCATGACTTTCCCAAAGAAGGGGGTTGCGATGAGGGGATCACATGACCAGTACTTCCTGAGAGACGTCTTCTTGGTGACCCCCATCAGGATGACCAGTGCCAGGAATGCGTAGAACTCATCGGAAGACAAATCCACCCATGAGAGACGTGCCGAGTTCCTCTTCTGCTCCTTCCCTGCCATAAAATAATAGTTGTACCAGTTCGTCTGGTCAACAATCAAGCCGACAAGGTTGGCAGTGAAGAACTGCAGAAAAACACCAAGTCTTGTGGTGTCAGGTCCACGATTGGGCATGGTAGGGCCGGCCTCAGCTGCCCCCACAAAGTGGTATTGTCCTGGTAGATAGTTCTCCCCATCCACCCAATCCCACCTATCAGCGCCTTCGTCGTCGCTAGATGGGGCATCGGGCTCATCAGGGTTATCGTCAGGGGTACCGGGGCGGGTCGGCCGGGTGCGGGTGGAGCGTGGGTGAGAGGTGGACCTGGGTCTGGAGCTAGACCTCGAACTTGATCTAGAGCTCGAGTCGTTGCTGGGGCGTCTTATTTGCTTCACCTTCTGCATTCGGCCGCGGGTGGCACGCCCGCGAGATATGACACGCCCACGTCGTTTACTTGCAGGTCGGGGCGTTTTGGAGAGGCTGGTGATAATGCAGTGGCGCGGGAGGGGCCTGGTTCAGGTGAGGGAGACATTCGTGGGGGGGTGTACGGGATGGAGCCTGAAGGTGATAGTGGGGGGGAAGAATGGCGAGGCGGAGAGTCTGGTAGTAGTGGGGGTGGTGGTGGGGACTCATCCCTCCCCGCGTGCTCTGGGTCGGGAGGGAAGAGGGAGCGTTTTGGGTCACGTGACTGCCCTTGTCTCGCACCACGTTGTGCCCTTTGTCCATCACCAGGTTGTTCCATTTGTCCACCACGTTGTTGTTCGTCACTATGTTTATGACGACCATAGAACCTCCCCGGGGTATTTTTCTTGAGTGGGGAGATTATGCGAAGTGGGGGAGAAGGCAGGCGGGGTTGTGGGGGTACCTCCTCTTCACTCCCAGACTCGCCCCTTCTTCTCTTCAATCCCCTTCGTTCTTCCCCAGGTACACGCACGTAATTTTGAGGGTCAGCAGGTTCATCTGGAACAACAACCTCTTCCCCACTTTCTGAGGATTCAGTGGGGTCTTGGGGAAGTGGGCGGCGGGGAGGTGCACTTGCCCCTTGCTGTCTTTGTGACGGCCTTCGCCGCCTGACAGGAATCTGAGCAAGCTCTTCCTCTAGCTCTCTTATTTCGGCTTGGGAGGGGGCATACTCATCCCCAGACTCGTCCAATGCCGAGTCAGTGTCACTATCAGGGCTGTCAGTGTCGTACAGTATATCCATGACCTCCTCTGTACTGCAGGGGCGGGTAAGGCGGGCACTATAACGTCGAGACATGGTGTTTCACTCGAGAGGGTGCGCGGTAAACTGACCATGAGGTGTGGGAAGGCGGGTGCCCTCTCCCGTCCCCGCGTGTGCACGCGTATGGACAAAACGTTTTGGAATTAGTCCGCCGGATCCCAAAGTAGTTCCCATATAAATCTAGAGCCATTCTGAGACTTACGACTGGAGCTATAAGGGTGACGCGTTAGGCGCGTCTCTGGGGCTGTGCGTTACATACATAGCCGACGCGTCAGACGCGTCGCTGGGGCTCCACGGGTTAAAGAACTCGCTGTTAATTATCCACACATACTGACAGCTTTGCACCCTCATACATGCTCTTCATTGCTTTCAGCAACTTGCCATCTACTCCGTATATTCTCAGTACCGGTACTTTCCACATACCTTCTCTATCTATTCTGTCATAGGCCTTCTCCAACTCCATAAATGCAGCATACAACTTTTGTCGCTTCTCCAGATATTTCTCCACAACACATTTCCGGGCAAAAATCTGAGCTACACATCCTCTTCCCTTCCTAAGATGACTACAGTATGCTAACCGTTTCCCCAGCAATACTGACTGAAAATGCCCAAATATATTGCATGTCCTCTTCAGATTTATCTAAAATATGTAAAATTACACCAAATACCACTACAGTAGCACTGAAATCAATAAAACTCACTAACAGGATAAATAAATGGAAGAAATACTCCAAAAGATTAATATGTTAACCCTTTACCCAGCAATACTGACTGAAAATGCCTAAATAGATTGCATGCGCTCTTCAGATTTATACATACATACGTACATAACATTTTAAGACTGAGTGCTCCACACAGATGTGCAGTTTCAGTCTCTTTTCCTAATGGCGGCGTTCCAGGCAACCCTGTTAAGGGATGCTTTACTTGTCAAGTTTTTTTATTTGAGATCGGCACGTATAGTCCGATCCCAGGTCTTACTCGGTCCACCCCTTGGTGCAGCTCCCTCCACAATCGCAGACCTGCATCTTTTCACCCAATTTTGTTCATCCATTCTCTCCACATGTCCATACCATCCCAGTTTACTTGTACGCATCTCCTCGCTAATACTCTTTATACCTAAACGTCTCTTCAGCTCATCATTTGTTATTCTGTTGACATCCTTTATCTGAATATGTAAAATTACACCAATTACCAACTACATTACCAAAATTTTTAATAAAGTACACTAACAGAATAAAGAAAATGTAAGAAATAGCCCTAAAGATGAATTTATCTATCTATCTTGTTATGCCCTGTTTTTCTACAGGATTAACTTGGGTAATGTGAGTTCTAACTGACTGGGTATAGAAGGCTGCATGCACAAAACAAGGTATGAGGAATAGAGAACAAAAAATAAGCACACGGTAACAAGACACACGATCACTTTTATTGATGTACACATGATGACCCTCGTGTCAAAACCTCAAATTGTGAACGTCGACACATCTTTTGTGCTAATAAAGAATAATAAAGGTACAAAAATAATACTTGCGTTAATATACAGACCTCCAGCTCAATCAGTGCAAACTGACCGAGAAATTTACGAACAAATTGCAGATGTAAGTAACTCACAAGATACCGTAATTTTTGGGGACTTTAATTTACCTGTGACCAAGTGGGGCGATACTCTTACTTCACACTCCGGACATGACTTGTATACGAACTTGTAAGAGAGTTCGCTTTATCAATTTGTTCGAACGCCGACCCGTGGTAATAACGTTCTTGACATTGTACTTGCAACAAAAGAAGAATTGATAGAGAATTTGAATGTTGGTGATGAATTCAGTAACAGCGACCATCGTACGATAACTTTCACTTTAAAGTTTACTAGTAACGAACCAAATAGTAGCATCGAAAAAGTCCCTAATTTCAAGAAAGCAAACTTCCATAAACTTAGAGCTATGTTTAAAGAAACTGACTGGAGCTTTTTAATTAACAATAACGACATAAATACATCTTGGAAGTTATTCGAAACCACTTACCTAAAAGCAGTGCAAGACTGCATACCATCGAAAATACGGCGTCCAGGCCATAATAAATTAAGCCCAAATGGTGGAATAAAGATATTTCAAACTGCCTGCTTGCTAAAAAATTTGCTAATGATAGATTAAAATCCTCACAAAATGACGAAGAACGGGTGAAATTTGTAGAGCTACGACGCAAAGCCAAAAAGTTAATTAAGCAGAGTAAAAAGACCTTAGAGTTACATATTGCGAATCAAAGTAAAACAAACCCGAAAGAATTCTATAGTTATATCAGAAAGAAAAAAGTAGTTACTTCAACTGTTGGACCGTTAGTCGATGAAAATGGAGAATACACCAAAGACGAAGTACAAATGAGTAATGCCCTCAATACCTTCTTTGCATCAGTTTTTACAACAGAAGACCTCAGTGATATCCCTACACCATCGCCGATTCAGATTGATAATTCAGATGTTCTAAGCAATATCACCGTTACAGAGAGAGAAGTATTGAATTGTTTAGATAAACTCAAGGTAAATAAAACGCCAGGACCTGATACAATCTCGCCTAGAGTTCTAAAGGAAGCTAAGGATGAGCTCTCCAAACCACTGACATTACTATTCAATAAATCCTTGCAGTCTGGAACTATGCCTGATCAGTGGAAGCTAGCCAACGTAACACCGATATTCAAAAAAGGCAGCAAATCCCTACCCAGTAACTATCGTCCAATTAGCTTAACCTCAGTTGTTTGTAAAATGCTAGAAACGGTCATACGAGACAGACTCGTAAATCACTTAGAGGAAAATAACATACTTAAAGATACTCAACACGGCTTTCGTAAAAAACGTTCCTGTTTAACAAACCTCTTAGACTTCTTCCACGATATCCTCAACCTCTACGATGAGAGTAAAGCTGTAGATATTATATACCTTGATTTTCAAAAGGCCTTTGACAAAGTTCCCCACAAACGTTTACTGCTAAAACTAAAAGCGCATGGAATACAAGACGGTGTGTTGAAATGGATAGAAAATTGGCTCAGCAACAGAAAGCAAAGGGTAGTCATAAACGGTAAGGCATCTAAATGGACCAATGTAAGTAGCGGGGTACCCCAGGGATCGGTACTAGGACCAATTCTCTTTCTAATTTACATCAACGACATAGATGAGGGTCTCACCTGTACAATCTCAAAATTTGCTGACGATACAAAAATTGCAAATAGCGTACTCTCAAAAGAACAAGTTGACGATATGCAACACAATCTAGATAAATTGTCATGCCAAAATTTGGCAAATGAGTTTCAATGCGGATAAATGTAAAGTACTACATGTCGGATACCTAAATGAGAAAGCAAACTATTCGATGAATGGCACTCAGCTTAAGAATGTAAACAGAGAAACCGATCTGGGAGTAACAATATCGAGTAACCTAAAACCGAGTCAACAATGTTCAGAAGTTGTTAAGAAGGCAAACAAAATAATTGGCTTTATAGGCAGGTCATTTGAGCATAAATCCAAAGAAGTTATCCTAACCCTTTACAATTCCTTAGTCCGCCCTCTTCTGGAATACTGCGTTCAATCCTGGTGCCCTTATTACCAAAAAGATATAAACAAGCTAGAACGAGTTCAACGTAGAGTTACCAAAATGATACCTAGCCTAAAGAACAAACCATACGAAGAGCGTCTTAGAGAATTAAATCTATTTCCTTTAACCCAGCGCAGATTAAGAGGTGACTTAATTCAAGTGTTCAAAATCATCAAAGGCATCGACAATATGAACTGTAGTAAGTACTTCACTATCGACCAATCTAATTACACGCGGGGAAACGGTTGCAAAATTATTGGTAAATCTTTTAACTCTCACGAATCTAAGAATTTCTTCTTCAATCGAGTTGTCAACTTGTGGAATGGGCTTCCCCGAAACGTTATAGACTGCATCACCGTTGATTCATTTAAACTCCGCCTAGACAAATATCTCTCATTAAACCCGCGACTGACTGCGTTTGTAAATGAATAACTTTATTTTATCCCCCCCTCAGTTACTAACCCATCTGTCCTCTACTAACTTCCTAATCCTGCCACGGACATTAGTTCCAGGGCAGTAATTCCCTTTCCAATGTTCCCTTACCCACTCTAAACCACTGTTTGGACACTTGATCCTCAGTGTTTTGGAGGACAAGCAACCTAGAAGGGTCACTAGACCTGTTGTTGCTTGTTTTCCTTTGTACTCCTTTGTACTTCTATAGTTTTCTTGATGATGATTAATATGAAGCATAAGAAGATATGAATACTCGTACAAGACAAATGATAGAATTGAACAACACTAGCATTAAGTGGATCTGGATGGAGCCTAGTCTCCCACTTCCAACGTTCAGGTATTAATCTTCTGATCACTGGCTTTATTCACAAGTTTATATACTGGAGACCATAAATGTTACTTATAGATTCATATTCACTGTTAGATTTATCACTGGTAGCTCTGGTGCACAAGTAGTAGTTCACAGACTAGATAAGACACGCGTATTTTAGAGCACGGGAATTCTAGTAACCTCAGGGGGGTACTGATCTAAGTTTTATATTCTTGTATCAGAAACACATAGAACGCAAATCAGTGGGCGAACATCAGATATCACTAGGGTTTCACTTCCATGTAATAATATCTGGATATATGGGTAATTACGAGAGTTAATATCGCCTGTTAATTAATAAACACTGATACGCTTAGCACTTCCTAATGGAATGGTTATATATGAATTATACTGGGGCAAAGATATAGCCACTTTATAGAAATATTAATAAGTGAGTCTCTAAATAGCACTGTAACACTGTAGCACTGATAGAGTGAATCTTGGGTAGTATTTGATTGGTCTGGTCCTGGTTATCTTGCGTCCGTGATGTTGGGGGCTAACGACTGGTTCCGCGGCCGTGCAGATGGTCCATATGTAGAAAGTTCTCAAGACGGATCTCTTAGCGATCGTTGCTGGTTACACTCTTATATACCCTCTGGTTTCTAGACCTGAATCACAGATATTAGGATCTTCCTGTCAATCTGGATCGGAATTAACGCCAAGCGCATCTCACGTCGATCGCTCAGCTTCCCGGTCTGTATGAAGGTTATAAGGTGTACGTAGATTTCTTTTACGTGGACATATCCTTCTATCTAAATCTGCCACGGAGTCTGCCGGCTCTGGAACTCATTTCTCAGGAACAAACAATGATAGAGCTAGAGGTCAACACAAGGGACCAGCCACTGTTTGGTGTCTATCTTTCAACTGATTTTACTGGGGGCTGGAGCTCGGTTTATAGGTTCGGTCTTGGACCCTGTAGGCAATAGGGATCTCGAGTTTTGATGGACTTATTTGAGCTCTCAATTGATACGGGAACTAGGTAAGGTGGTGATTACTGTTGTGGCACATGGCTGTATGGAGCCTTCATAATGTGATATAACTGAGCATTAGTAAGAGGTACTATTTTGGCTATACTGGAAGTATTTAGGGGAGAGAGACTGGATCTACTTTGCGAGGAGGTTTGGGACATCTTTGATAGGAGCGTCTCTCTTAGATTGCTCAGTCTTCATTCTATGGTATAGCTGAGGTGCTAATTTGGTTATCGGAGTATGCAAGAAAGGTTAATGGGTTATTGTGGGTTAATAGAGGTTAGTAAGGGTGTTAGTCATACATGGTTAGTTCATTGATAGGAAGAATTCCTGTGCTACCTGGCAATGACCCGGAAGTCAAAACAGGGGTCAGGTGTACCTCCGCAGGGGTAGGGGTCTCCCTCCTCGGGTGGGTGAAAGGGGTAGGCGCGCATCCTCTCTCTGTGATGGTCGTCTGGGCGGCTGTGGCTGGGGGCTTGCCATATTACAAGTGTTTGTAATAACCCTCTGTTTATGAGACAGATGTGGGTGTTCGTAATACCAAAACCGAAGGTGCCTTGATCAGCTGGTTTAATTGGTTGGGTTGTTAATTGCATGGTTTGTTGGATGTGGTGGAGACTGGGTTGCTAACTCTGCCACATTTATCTGGAAGTATGGCAATAGAGGTTAGTCACTGGCGAGGCGGCTAGCCTCGCACTGACGATCATTTGGTACAGGGTTGTGAATGGGTTGTGATGGAATAGATGGCATGCAAAGGGTTAGTAAAGTTCTAATGGTGTTCCTTCCTACTGGGGGAAGGTAGGCTGGATAGGAGTATATATACAAAAGGTTTGAGAATGTTAGTAACGGAAAAGTTAAGGATATTCAGGGGGTATGGTGGAGAGGCTAGGTCAGGAGGGAGTCGAGGAGCGTGGGGGGTTAACGAGAGGGAGAGGGTTAAGGGGGGGCTACGTGGAAGTTTGACCCTAAGGTCTCTGGACGTAGGGGTGGCATTAGGCTATAGTTGGTATCTTAGACTGGGGGTTAACGACAGGGAAGGTAGGTTAATGAAACGCTACCGGGGGATGAGCAATAGGTGGTGGTATATGAGTCTGGAAATTATAGAATCATGTGGACTGTGGGGAAGATGAGGTTAGCTGTAGGTGTGTGCTTGACTGTGGATAAAAGTAGAGAAAAACATAGTGTATTATTACTCGTCAATACGATGGGTTATGGACACTATTAGTTGACACGATTTCTTGCTGATCTAGTTGTCCCTGGGAACTGCGTTTTCTATGAAATATATACCAAAGAAAGCGTCAGTTCGTAGGGGTAGCTTCGTTATTGTTTCGTGGTAGATATGCGTCGAGACAATGGTAAAAGAGGGTTATCTATACAATCTCTGGTTAGGGTAAGAATTAGAGTTACTGCATGGTTGCTAACATCTTCAGTCATTAGATCTGGCAAGATAGGGCAGGCATAATGGTTGCACGATGGTGTACCCGTGGGTATTATAGTTTCTTATCAATTATGACATGGGGGTTAACATATTACTTCAAGGATGGAAGAACATACATAGATTTATGGGGGCAGTTTGTCTTCAGAAACTTAGTCTGGCAAGACAAGGTATTTTAGGGTATGTTGATATTGATATCTTAACTTAGGGACAGGGCATGGGTGTATTAAATTAAGGTGTATTCATGTTCATCATCATGTAGGTAGAGTCTGGCGGGTAAGAGGTGTAGGACACGAGGGGTAGTGGATACGCGAGGTGGGGGAAGGGTCAGTGGTTAGAAGCGATAGGCAGGTGTGGTTTGGAGCTGCTTAGCCCTGCGGGCTTTGGCCTGTCTGAACTGGTTGGCTTGGTGCCTTCTCTCCTTCTTTCTTCTCTCACGCTGATCTATGGGGCGTCTGCTCTCACCTGGTCCTTTCGTTCTGTGGGCCTTTCCTTCGGGTGTTTCTGTTCCCGTTTCTTTGTTGTTCTCGCTCGTGGCTTCCGTGGTGGGCTTCTCGTTCTGGGGCATTTTACTTCCCTCTCCTTCGTTGTAGGCTCGTCCTCGAGCCTCAAGGGTGAAGTAAAGAGAAGTATAGTCATGGTGGGTCATTTGGAGGGTGTGTAGAAGGTCCCACCAGGCAAGAGAGCGAGGGTCAGGTTTCTTGTGCAGGTCTATGTAGACCTGTAGGAATGTGTCTTCGGTGTTGTGGAGGGCGGCTGCCCGGGCTTGATGTGGCCGTTGTAGATGGGCTAAGCGTCCTGTGGACGTTTTTAATTTAATACGTCTTATGAACGGTGTGCATTCGTCCTCAGTGGGGGTAGGGACGGGAGCGACGAATGGTGTGGATGTGTTCATGGTGGAGGTCAGGTATTGAGTGAGGTGTGTGGGACTGACAGGAGGCCTCTTCAGTGTGGTGAAGGGGTTAACAACTGAAGGGGAGGGACTAACGCATGAAGGCGGAGCTGGGGGTGAAGGGGGGATATGAGTCTGGGGTTTTTGGGGTTGTCTTGGGTGGTGTTGCAGGCTGGGAAAATATATGGAGGCAATGTGCAATATTGGTTTAGGTAAGGTGCGTGATGGAGGTGTGTGAGAAAGAGGGGGTGTGTGTGTTGTGTGGCTTCGGCTTTTAGTGGAAGAAAGGGGTTTTGTTTTTACATAACTGTCTTCAAATCTGATGGGTCTGTTGATGATTCTACCTTTGGAGGTTCTGGTGGGAAGGTAGATGGACTTGAGTCGCTCGACGATGTTTTATATTGAGGGGAAGAACGCTTTACAGGTGGAGGACATTTAGTGGGGGTGATGTAGGGGGTTATTTGAGAGGTAGATGCGTGTGGAGGTTTTTGTCGAGTGAGGGTGGTAGGAGGAATGGGAGAGGATTGGGTGGGGGTATTGATGGGGGTTCTCGGAGGGGCGACTTTGTGGGGGGATTTAAGTGGGGGTGTGGAGGTCGGGTACGTCATTTTGGAGGGGCTTTGGTTGGGAGTTACTTGTGTGGTAGACGTGGTGGGTGAGGAGGAGTTGGTTGTTGGCATAGGGTAGTCCTTAGGGGGAGGTTGGTTGGGGGTTTTATGAGATGATGAGGTTGGTTGATGCGTGGGTGGGGTCGCAGGGATAGTGGAGGGGAAAGGGGTGGATGCGGGGGGGGGGGGGGGGTAGACGAGTGGGTAGTGAGTGGAGGTTTAATTGGGAGGGTTGGGGGTAGGAAAGTGTGTTGGGTGCGTTCTTTGGTGGGGTTGGTGATTTGATGGTGGTGGAAATAGGTGGTTTTGTGGGAGTTTGGTGGGGGGCAGATCTAGAAGGTAATTCGGGGTGATGAGGTGGGGGTTGAGAGGGGATGAGGTTGAAGGGGAAGGTATTTGCTTTCGTGGGAGGGTGGGGGTGGTTATTTTTGGAATATAGTTAGAGGGGTGATGGTGTTTGCTTGTGATTATTCGTCTTCTTTCCCTTTGTGGAGGAGAATTCGACGAAGAAGAAGAGGAGGAGGAGGATAGTGGTCTGGCAGCTCTACGGAACTTTGTTATCAGGGTGTGTTTTCTGGAGGGTTTAAAGGATTTCAGTCGTGGGCGTAAGTTGTAGCGTGAGGTGACTGGGGTAGATTGTGTGGTGCAGTTGGGTGTGTACTTGGTTTTAGGTGGGGGTGGTGGTTTTCTTACTGTGGTGCCTGGTGGAGGTACTTCAGGGCTAGACGGGAGGGTTTCTGTTGTGGTCGGGGTTGTGGGTGGAGGTTTTCGTACTTTGATATTTTGGGGAGGTACTTGACTATCAGAAGTGAAGGAATTGGTCATAGTGGAGGAATGTGTGATAGTGGGGGCTTGGGGTTTGTGGAGGTTAATTTGGGGGGTATGTTGAGGAATGATCGGCAGGTTCTGTGCTGGAGGGTTTAGGCCTTTAGGGGTTTGTAGGGGAACATTTATAGCCTGAGTGGGAGGGGTAGTAGGGGTGTTCAATTCAGGGTCGGACGTGTGGGGTGGGGTAATGTCTTGTGGTTTTAGAGGTTTAAATGCTCGGACGAATCTATTTCTGAACGTGCGAGTCACGCCGTGATAATCAATGATGACTTGATAGGCATTTGGGACTTTGATGATGGTGTAGGGTCCGACATAGCGAGGGCCTAATTTGTTGGTGACAGGGAGGTTGGCTACCATTACGGTGTCATGGATGGCGAAAGGGTTTTTATCATCGGGTGTTTTGACAGGTTTGGGCGGTATGGAGGGTGTTTTGCAGATGTTGCAATGGGTCAATTGTGGAGGTGTTGGAGGGGAGGTGAGCGTGATGGTGGAACGGCAGTAACAGGGGGGGTACACCGTAAACACGTTCATGAGGTGAAATATCGTCTTCTCGGGGACAGGTGTTCATGCCCCATTGTATCATTTTTATCTGTGATGGCCAGTTTGAGGTGTTAAGAGCAATCATTTTTGTACGTAACTGGTTGTTGATGGTGCGATGGCTGCGTTCGCATATAGCATTTCCTTGAGGCCAGTACGGGGATGAGTGTTTGATCTTAATACCGCATTGTTGGGTGAACTGGTGCCAAACGTGTCCACTAAATTCGGGGGCATTGTCGGATAGAAGAGCAAGGGGAAGGCCGAATATAGGGAACACTTCTGTGGCAAGCAGTGCGGCGACTGTGGTGGCTGTGTGGTCTTTAACTGGGCAGGCTATTAAAAATTTTGAATATACGTCAACAAATGTGACGATATAGCGGTTGTCAGCGTAAGAAGAAAACGGGCCCATGATGTTGAGGGATAGGACTTGGAATGGTTTGTTGGCAGAAATGGTACCAGCTGGGCCTGGGGTGCGTGATCTATCCTTCCCCAATAAACAAGGTTTGCAGGATTCTGTCACGCGTTGTGCAATCTTGGAGGGGTTGGGGGTCCAGTACTGATCCGCGAAGATTTTTAACATTTTCTTTTGTCCAAGGTGTATGCCGTTTCCCTCATGGATGGCAATCATGTAGTCGTGGGCAATGGTGGGGTCTAGGACTATGTGACCGGAGTCTGTGGCAAGTTGATCTCCCCAGCGAGTCAGTTTCTTGAAGATATTTAACGGTATCCAGAGTGGTCTGATCCTTGTTTCCCAAGATTGAATTAGTGAGGGGGCTGGGGGGGAATTATGTTGGTTGATGGGGGTATGTAAGAGCTCAGTGTTTTGTAAGGCGGCTAGGTTGGTGGGGGTCTTTCAGTACTGGCAAACGTGACAGGACGTCTGCATTGGTGTGAAGTTTACCTGGACGATACTGTATTGTAAAATCGTAGTCCTCTAGTGTCTCTCTCCAGCGTACCAAGATGGCTGAGTTGGTTTCGCACCTACGCAACCATTGCAAAGATTGATGGTCGGTTATTATATCTAGTTTCGCGCCCAACACAAATGACCTGAAGTGGTTGAGTGCCCAAATGATCCCTAGGCACTCTCTCTTGGTGGCTGCATAATTCTGTTGGGCTTGGTTGAGTGTGGAGCTGGCATACGCTATCACATGTTCCTCTCCGTCTCTTACTTGAGCTAAAACTGCACCAATGGCGTACAGAGATACGTCGGTATAAAGACGGAAAGGTTTATGGTAATCAGGGAAAGCGACAATAGGGGCTTGGATCAGCTTTTGTTTCAAAGTGTTAAAAGCGAGGTCTCTTTCAGGTGTCCAGGTGAATGTGGTGTCCTTGTGGGTGAGTTGGTGGAGGGGTCTGGCTATTGCGGCAAAGTGTGGGACGAAACGTCTGTAGTATGTGGCTAAACCTAGAAAAGAACGTACTCCTTTAACGGTGGTGGGTGGGGGTTGGTTTTGTATGGCTTGAAGTTTCTTGGGGTCTGGTGCAATGCCATGTTCAGATATTACGTGGCCGAGGAAATCTACCTTATTTCGTGCAATCTCGCATTTTGAGGGTTTCAATTTCAGCCCGGCGGCTCGGATTCTTTGAAGAACTTGTTTCAACCTGAGGAGGTGTTCTTCCCAGGTTTGTGAGTACACAATGATATCGTCTAGATACGCTAGGCAGGTTTCCCAGGTAAGGCCATGTAATACCGCTTCCATCAAATGGAAGAAAGTGGCGGGTCCGTTGCAGAGGCCAAAAGGTAGGACGTTAAATTCGTAGTGGTGGCCACCACTAGTGGAGAATGCTGTTTTTTCTTGGTCCTCTGCCTTGATGGGCACTTGCCAATACCCTGCTTGCAAGTCGAGGGTAGTGAACCATCTGGATCCGTATAGGGAGTCAAGGGAATCGTCTATCCTGGGTAATGGCATAGCGTCCTTAATGGTTACGTCATTCAATCTCCTGTAATCTACGCAAAAACGGGTTGACCCATCTTTCTTTTTTACTAGGACAACAGGGGAAGACCAGGGGCTGATGGACGGGGTAGCAATTCCGGCCTCTAACATCTCTTGGACTTGGCATTCCTCTTCCTGGCGTTGTATGGGATTTTTTCTACGGGATGGTTGTCTTATGGGGGGGCCTGTGGTGTTAATGATGTGTTGTTCAACATCGGTCTGTCCTATTTCAGTGGGTTGTTGGGCAAATACGTCACTGAACTCTAGCAATAGTTCGTACATGCTGTGTTTTTGGTGGTCGGATAATGTGTCAGGGAGAGGGGGTAATTTGAGACTGGTAGGGGTTTCATTGGAATCTATGGAGAGGTCATCAAATGTTTCGAGGTCTCCTATGATGAGGCCTTTTGGTAATGTCAGGGATTCTTCAGAGATATTGGCCACTAGAATGTGGTTTATGCGAGCGGAAATTATGGCGGGTTGTAGGAGGCAACGATTGGGGTTGGTGGACGTGGTAGTGGGGGAAAATATCATGTGAGTTTGGGGTATGGGTCGAAGGTTAACCCATTTTTGATGGCGGGAGGGAATTTGACATTTATCTTGAACTACAGCTGGGCTAATGATGGTGGGGGACCGACTGGTGAGCAGGTGCTCGGTACGCATGAGGGGGGGGGAATCACTTTGGTGGGGGTCACACGTGAGGGGGGGATTAACGGCGCATGTGGGAGTATCAGAGTGGTGAGGTGTAAGTGATTTAGAAAACGGAATTTGTTGGTGGGACTGCGGAGGGTTGGTGGGGGAAGAGTTAGGTATAGAACATGGGTTATTGGTGGAGGAATGATGTACTGATTTGTGGTTGTTAAAAGGACGAATTTGGGGAGTTTTGTCGGTGGCAGTGACGGTTTGTTTAGAGGTTATATGGGATTGGTGGGTTTGTCTATCATGAGGGGGTGAGTCAAGTGTGGGGTTTTGAAGTGTTTAGGGGTGTGAATTGTGTGGGGGTGGAAGGGAGCTACTGACGGAAAGCTGTCACAAGGGAAATTTTGTTGGTTGTGGAATAGCTGAGCATTTCTCCCCCAGAAATGCTCAGCTATTCCACAACCAACAAAATTTCCCTTGTGGCATGGGGAAAACATTGTTGGGTACATAGGTCGGCATTTTCCCTGGAAACATGTGCACATAAATATTTGGTAGAATGGTTTTTACATACATAAGAGTCTGTTCTGGAAACATGGGAGGATTGATCCTGGACAGAGTTAGGAGAAATGGGGGGGGTTTACATCATTGAGTTGCTTGGACTTGTCTTTTTTCGTTTGTTGAGGCATTTTTTCAACGGAATGAGTGATATTTTGAGAGAACTCGGGGCAAGGGGGGGGGGGGGGGTAGAAGTTACCTTAGTGCTAGCTGCAACTTGGTAATCTTGACTCAGAGTTTGTTGAGGGTGGAGGTGTTTTTTCTTTTTGTGAACTGGTTTCTGCGTGATTGGTTTGTCAGAGGCTTTGGGTTGGATTTTTTTTTTTGAATGAGATCAGCCTCTGGCCGCAGTCAACCTGGGCCTGGAGTTTTTGAAGAAGGTCAAGTCCAAGGAAACCATCGTAATGTTTACAGTGGGAGGAAAATACTGTGAACGGGTGATAACAACGGGCATGGGGGCAGGAGTAGTTACTGACAGGGGCAAAGTGTCTCCTAGGAGATTTAAGTAGGTATCAGCAGCTGAGATTAGTTCTGATTTGGTAGGTAACAAGGGGCCAAATAGTCGGTGGTGTTGATCATAATAAGACTTGAACAAACATGACTAAAGCAGGCGTCACACCATGCCGATTTGAGCCACGACTGACCACGACCTTGAGTCGTGGTCAGGAGTGCCGACCTTCGGCGGAGAGCTTAAGGATATGGGGGGGTGAGTTTTGGACGGGACGCAGTATGGATGGCCACGCTGCCTGACGGCGACCTGACGGGGTAGACCGGCGCCCATGCCGGACTGAATGTGAGTTTTAGGTCGCCGCTGGAGTGCCGATCTGCGGCGTAGTACGTCGACAACGACCCGACGAACGGCGTCGACAGGAGTTAGGGCGGCGTCAATATTCATTACTGTGCCGATGAACGGCGACCCCTTCAGTATGGACGGTGACCCCGGCCCGCATGACCCCGAACGACGGCGACCGAACTCAAGGTGTGGTATATAAAAGGTACACCAAAGGGCGGGCCTCATCAGTATACCTTCAGCCACCGTAACGGTTGCATGCAGCCATGTTCACCACAGTCCCCAGGAACCCGATACGACATCTACGCTTACTCCAGGTTCAGTTAAATCTGGAAAATGACTACCTACTGACAAATATAGCCATCTGCAAGCTGCTGTTGAGGAAAAGAAGGAGGGAGAATAGAACCCCTCGCATGTGGGTCCGGAACTGGCTTCTCCGTAGGAAAACCTTTGGTATTTATGAGCAGCTACTGAAGGAACTAGCCCAGGAGGATGGGCCAGCCTACAGAAACTACCTGCGGATTGATGTTGCAGTCTTCCGGGAGGTACTAGGACGTGTGGCGCACCGCATTGAAAAGAACGATACTTTTTACCGGAAGGCACTGGACCCTGGCCTACGACTAGCCATAACACTGCGGTTCCTGGCAACCGGTGACAGCTATATGAGCCTGAAATTGTCATTATTAGTATTGATATGTACTATTATAAACATATATATATATATATATATATATGGCTTGTTTCATTCATCCACTGCATGAATAATGTATGCATAAAAAAATGATTTACGTTATATATACATATATATATAACAATAAACTAAATAAAGTAATACAATAATGAAATAAAGAAAGTCATCAATCAAAAAATACATACATATATAATAAATAAAGTATAAATAATTACTAAATACCTTATATAAATCAATATAGCAATATTAACCTAAGTACATGAATAAATTAATTACAAAATATATATATAAAGATATTAAATTAATAAGTAAATCAATACAATAATGAAATCACGAAAGGCATAACAAACGGCAGATACCACAAGCAGGTCAGGTCAGAAACCTGTGGTATGCACAATGAGTCTCCACAAACATAATTAATTTGTCCACACGTGGCTGGTCAGTGTCAAACACTTTTAAATAATCGAGACATGCAAAACTAATTAAAACAAAATTTACCTGGCTATTCTGACGACCACTCTGCCGCACGATGTGGTCCTTGAGAAAGCCAAACGTGGCGATAATCCACTTATCATTTATGGTGCCGTGTGCCGCCGCACTGACGCCTACCGTTTCCCGTCAAGCGTCGTCAATCGCCGTCAAGCACCGCCAAGCGCCGTCACACGCCATCAGCCTCCAGTCCCCTTCCCGTCCCATTTTTATGACCTCACTCCACGCCAACTCCACTCCACTCCACTCCACTCCACTCCACGACCTAAGGGTCCACGACCCTTAGGTCGCGGACAGTCTTGGCCTAAAATCGGCTAGGTGTGACGGGTGCTTTAGCAGCTCCCGTGTCGATTAACAAGCGGACAGGAATGTCCTTGATTTTGGCCATGTAGTAAATGGGGGCAGTGCGATCAGTTATGGCGTCCCCCGCCGAGGCCGTCGTGGGCGGGGGATACTTTAAAAATCCTGGGAGTCGGTATCTAGCTCCTCCAGGGTTTCCTCGGTATCGTCTGAGGTCATGATATGGGCTATGTCTTCGGTGTGCAATTCCTCCATTTCTTCCTCTTGTCCCAACTCCTCTTCATTAACAGAAATGCGAGGAGTAAAGGGGCGAGGTTTGGCAGAGTCACGAATTTGATGGAGGGCACACTTAGCACTACAGGCAGGGAAATCATAGGGGTTGATAATCACTAATGTAGGGTTCTTACTTTGGTAGGTGTTGTAGGTTTTGTTCCGGTTGAAGATTCTGCGTGGCTGGGTAGGTTGGAACCGGGGCCTACTGGGTTGGGGCTTGCCGGAAGGGTAGGTAGGGTTGTGGAAGGATGAGGATGGGTAGGCATTCTTGGAGTTGAAGGTTTGAGCCTTGGTGTTTTGGTTGTCGAGGTGCTGCGGGTGTGTGGGGAACCTCTTGATTACAGCGATTTGGGTGGGTGTTTCTGTGCGCACGGCCAAAATACGTCGGATCGTGATGAGATCTTTTTGATATCCGACGAAATCGTGCACACGGAAATGATCCTTTACTGCTGAGGGCAATATTGATACAAGGTTGACCAGAATCTGCTGTTCTTGCTGGATTCTGGTCAATGTGGGGAAGGACACTTTGATATGTTGGGCGATCTTATTCACTGTGGCATCTAGATCGCCTTCGAATTTAGTGTCTTGGATACGGGTGTGGGCCACGAAAACTCCCAACGACGGCTTAATGGCCTCTATCACTATTGGGCGAAATTCGTCCCATGTGAGAGCAGGGTGCACTTGGTAGGCAACCAGGGAAACGGCTTTTCCCAGGTGCGTTAATGTCACGGCTATCTTTTCTGCATCCGTGGTATAAACTAGGTCAAGTACGGGTTTCACTATGTCCATGAACGTTTCGATCTCGTAAGTCTCCCCATCATAATGTGGGATGGGGATGTGAGAACGGTGCGCCATGATGTTATCGTATTCTGGCTGTTCCAAACTTGCTATGTAATGCAACCTTTTATCCGAATCAAGAACCACCGCTGCCACCAATGTTATGCCCTGTTTTTCTACAGGATTAACTTGGGTAATGTGAGTTCTAACTGACTGGGTATAGAAGGCTGCATGCACAAAACAAGGTATGATGAATAGAGAACACAAAATAAGCACACGGTAACAAGACACACGATCACTTTTATTGATGTACACACTTCTATAGTTTTCTTGATGATGATTAATATGAAGCATAAGAAGATATGAATACTCGTACAAGACAAATGATAGAATTGAACAACACTAGCATTAAGTGGATCTGGATGGAGCCTAGTCTCCCACTTCCAACATTCAGGTATTAATCTTCTGATCACTGGCTTTATTCACAAGTTTATATACTGGAGACCATAAATGTTACTTATAGATTCATATTCACTGTTAGATTTATCACTGGTAGCTCTGGTGCACAAGTAGTAGTTCACAGACTAGATTAGACACGTATTTTAGAGCACAGGAATTCTAGTAACCTCAGGGGGGTACTGATCTAAGTTTTATATTCTTGTATCAGAAACACATAGAACGCAAATCAGTGGGCGAACATCAGATATCACTAGGGTTTCACTTCCATGTAATAATATCTGGATATATGGGTAATTACGAGAGTTAATATTGCCTGTTAATTAATAAACACTGATACGCTTAGCACTTCCTAATGGAATGGTTATATATGAATTATAGTGGGGCAAAGATATAGCCACTTCATAGAAATATTAATAAGTGAGTCTCTAAATGGCACTGTAACACTGTAGCACTGATAGAGTGAATCTTGGGTAGTATTTGATTGGTCTGGTCCTGGTTATCTTGCGTCCGTGATGTTGGGGGCTAACGACTGGTTCCGCGGCCGTCCAGATGGTCCATATGTAGAAAGTTCTCAAGACGGATCTCTTAGCGATCGTTGCTGGTTACACTCTTATATACCCTCTGGTTTCTAGACCTGAATCACAGATATTAGGATCTTCCTGTCAATCTGGATCGGAATTAACGCCAAGCGCATCTCACGTCGATCGCTCAGCTTCCCGGTCTGTATGAAGGTTATAAGGTGTACAGGGTTGTGAATGGGTTGTGATGGAATAGATGGCATGCAAAGGGTTAGTAAAGTTCTAATGGTGTTCCTTCCTACTGGGGGAAGGTAGGCTGGATAGGAGTATATATACAAAAGGTTTGAGAATGTTAGTAACGGAAAAGTTAAGGATATTCAGGGGGTATGGTGGAGAGGCTAGGTCAGGAGGGAGTCGAGGAGCGTGGGGGGTTAACGAGAGGGAGAGGGTTAAGGGGGGGCTACGTGGAAGTTTGACCCTAAGGTCTCTGGACGTAGGGGTGGCATTAGGCTACAGTTGGTATCTTAGACTGGGGGTTAACGACAGGGAAGGTAGGTTAATGAAACGCTACCGGGGGATGAGCAATAGGTGGTGGTATATGAGTCTGGAAATTATAGAATCATGTGGACTGTGGGGAAGATGAGGTTAGCTGTAGGTGTGTGCTTGACTGTGGATAAAAGTAGAGAAAAACATAGTGTATTATTACTCGTCAATACGATGGGTTATGGACACTATTAGTTGACACGATTTCTTGCTGATCTAGTTGTCCCTGGGAACTGCGTTTTCTATGAAATATATACCAAAGAAAGCGGCAGTTCATAGGGGTAGCTTCGTTATTGTTTCGTGGTAGATATGCGTCGAGACAATGGTAAAAGAGGGTTATCTATACAATCTCTGGTTAGGGTAAGAATTAGAGTTACTGCATGGTTGCTAACATCTTGTCATTAGATCTGGCAAGATAGGGCAGGCGTAATGGTTGCACGATGGTGTACCCGTGGGCATTATAGTTTCTTATCAATTATGACATGGGGGTTAACATATTACTTCTCGGATGGAAGAACATACATAGATTTATGGGGGCGGTTTGTCTTCAGAAACTTAGTCTGGCAAGACAAGGTATTTTAGGGTATGTTGATATTGATATCTTAACTTAGGGACAGGGCATGGGTGTATTAAATTAAGGTGTATTCATGTTCATCATCATGTAGGTAGAGTCTGGCGGGTAAGAGGTGTAGGACACGAGGGATAGTGGATACGCGAGGTGGGGGAAGGGTCAGTGGTTAGAAGCAATAGGCAGGTGTGGTTTGGAGCTGCTTAGCCCTGCGGGCTTTGGCCTGTCTGAACTGGTTGGCTTGGTGCCTTCTCTCCTTCTTTCTTCTCTCACGCTGATCTATGGGGCGTCTGCTCTCACCTGGTCCTTTCGTTCTGTGGGCCTTTCCTTCGGGTGTTTCTGTTCCCGTTTCTTTGTTGTTCTCGCTCGTGGCTTCCGTGGTGGGCTTCTCGTTCTGGGGCATTTTACTTCCCTCTCCTTCGTTGTAGGCTCGTCCTCGAGCCTCAAGGGTGAAGTAAAGAGAAGTAAAGTCATGGTGGGTCATTTGGAGGGTGTGTAGAAGGTCCCACCAGGCAAGAGAGCGAGGGTCAGGTTTCTTGTGCAGGTCTATGTAGACCTGTAGGAATGTGTCTTCGGTGTTGTGGAGGGCGGCTGCCCGGGCTTGATGTGGCCGTTGTAGACGGGCTAAGCGTCCTATGGACGTTTTTAATTTAATACGTCTTATGAACGGTGTGCATTCGTCCTCAGTGGGGCTAGGGACGGGAGCGACGAATGGTGTGGATGTGTTCATGGTGGAGGTCAGGTATTGAGTGAGGTGTGTGGGACTGACAGGAGGCCTCTTCAGTGTGGTGAAGGGGTTAACAACTGAAGGGGAGGGACTAACGCGTGAAGGCGGAGCTGGGGGTGAAAGGGGGATATGAGTCTGGGTTTTTTGGGGTTGTCTTGGGTGGTGTTGCAGGCTGGGAAAATATATGGAGGCAATGTGCAATATTGGTTTAGGTAAGGTGCGTGATGGAGGTGTGTGAGAAAGAGGGGGTGTATGTGTTGTGTGGCTTGGGCTTTTAGTGGAAGAAGAAAGGGGTTTTGTTTTTACATAACTGTCTTCAAATCTGATGGGTCTGTTGATGATTCTACCTTTGGAGGTTCTGGTGGGAAGGTAGATTTTTGTAGTGGGAATTGAGTCGCTCGACGATGTTTTATATTGAGGGGAAGAACGCTTTACAGGTGGAGGACATTTAGTGGGGGTGATGTAGGGGGTTATTTGAGAGGTAGATGCGTGTGGAGGTTTTTGTCGAGTGAGGGTGGTAGGAGGAATGGGAGAGGATTGGGTGGGGGTATTGATGGGGGTTCTCGGAGGGGCGACTTTGTGGGGGGATTTAAGTGGGGGTGTGGAGGTCGGGTACGTCATTTTGGAGGGGCTTTGGTTGGGAGTTACTTGTGTGGTAGACGTGGTGGGTGAGGAGGAGTTGGTCGTTGGCATAGGGTAGTCCTTAGGGGGAGGTTGGTTGGGGGTTTTATGAGATGATGAGGTTGGTTGATGCGTGGGTGGGGTCGCAGGGATAGTGGAGGGGAAATAGGTGGATGCGGGGGGGGGGGCTAGACGAGTGGGTAGTGAGTGGAGGTTTAATTGGGAGGGTTGGGGGTAGGAAAGTGTGTTGGGTGCGTTCTTTGGTGGGGTTGGTGATTTGATGGTGGTGGAAATAGGTGGTTTTGTGGGAGTTTGGTGGGCGGGCAGATCTAGAAGGTAATTCGGGGTGATGAGGTGGGGGTTGAGAGGGGATGAGGTTGAAGGGGAAGGTATTTGCTTTCGTGGGAGGGTGGGGGTGGTTATTTTTGGAATATAGTTAGAGGGGTGATGGTGTTTGCTTGTGATTATTCGTCTTCTTTCCCTTTGTGGAGGAGAATTCGACGAAGAAGAAGAGGAGGAGGAGGATAGTGGTCTGGCAGCTCTACGGAACTTTGTTATCAGGGTGTGTTTTCTGGAGGGTTTAAAGGATTTCAGTCGTGGGCGTAAGTTGTAGCGTGAGGTGACTGGGGTAGATTGTGTGGTGCGGTTGGGTGTGTACTTGGTTTTAGGTGGGGGTGGTGGTTTTCTTACTGTGGTGCCTGGTGGAGGTACTTCAGGGCTAGACGGGAGGGTTTCTGTTGTGGTCGGGGTTGTGGGTGGAGGTTTTCGTACTTTGATATTTTGGGGAGGTACTTGACTATCAGAAGTGAAGGAATTGGTCATAGTGGAGGAATGTGTGATAGTGGGGGCTTGGGGTTTGTGGAGGTTAATTTGGGGGGTATGTTGAGGAATGATCGGCAGGTTCTGTGCTGGAGGGTTTATGCCTTTAGGGTTTGTAGGGGAACATTTATAGCCTGAGTGGGAGGGGTAGTAGGGGTGTTCAATTCAGGGTCGGACGTGTGGGGTGGGGTAATGTCTTGTGGTTTTAGAGGTTTAAATGCTCGGACGAATCTATTTCTGAACGTGCGAGTCACGCCGTGATAATCAATGATGACTTGATAGGCATTTGGGACTTTGATGATGGTGTAGGGTCCGACATAGCGAGGGCCTAATTTGTTGGTGACAGGGAGGTTGGCTACCATTACGGTGTCATGGATGGCGAAAGGGTTTTTATCATCGGGGTTATCATTTTTGGTGTTTTGACAGGTTTGGGCGGTATGGAGGGTGTTTTGCAGATGTTGCAATGGGTCAATTGTGGAGGTGTTGGAGGGGAGGTGAGCGTGATGGTGGAACGGCAGTAACAGGGGGGGTACACCGTAAACACGTTCATGAGGTGAAATATCGTCTTCTCGGGGACAGGTGTTCATGCCCCATTGTATCATTTTTATCTGTGATGGCCAGTTTGAGGTGTTAAGAGCAATCATTTTTGTACGTAACTGGTTGTTGATGGTGCGATGGCTGCGTTCGCATATAGCATTTCCTTGAGGCCAGTACGGGGATGAGTGTTTGATCTTAATACCGCATTGTTGGGTGAACTGGTGCCAAACGTGTCCACTAAATTCGGGGGCATTGTCGGATAGAAGAGCAAGGGGAAGGCCGAATATAGGGAACACTTCTGTGGCAAGCAGTGCGGCGACTGTGGTGGCTGTGTGGTCTTTAACTGGGCAGGCTATTAAAATTTTTGAATATACGTCAACAAATGTGACGATATAGCGGTTGTCAGCGTAAGAAGAAAACGGGCCCATGATGTTGAGGGATAGGACTTGGAACGGTTTGTTGGCAGAAATGGTATCAGCTGGGCCTGGGGTGCGTGATCTATCCTTCCCCAATAAACAAGGTTTGCAGGATTCTGTCACGCGTTGTGCAATCTTGGAGGGGTTGGGTCCAGTACTGATCCGCGAAGATTTTTAACATTTTCTTTTGTCCAAGGTGTATGCCGTTTCCCTCATGGATGGCAATCATGTAGTCGTGGGCAATGGTGGGGTCTAGGACTATGTGACCGGAGTCTGTGGCAAGTTGATCTCCCCAGCGAGTCAGTTTCTTGAAGATATTTAACGGTATCCAGGGTGGTCTGATCCTTGTTTCCTAAGATTGAATTAGTGAGGGGACTGGGGGGAAATTATGTTGGTTGATGGGGGTATGTAAGAGCTCAGTGTTTTGTAAGGCGGCTAGGTTGGTGGGGGGGTCTTTCGGTACTGGCAAACGTGACAGGACTTCTGCATTGGTGTGAAGTTTACCTGGACGATACTGTATTGTAAAATCGTAGTCCTCTAGTGTCTCTCTCCAGCGTACCAAGATGGCTGAGTTGGTTTCGCACCTACGCAACCATTGCAAAGATTGCTGGTCGGTTATTATATCTAGTTTCGCGCCCAACACAAATGACCTGAAGTGGTTGAGTGCCCAAATGATCCCTAGGCACTCTCTCTTGGTGGCTGCATAATTCTGTTGGGCTTGGTTGAGTGTGGAGCTGGCATACGCTATCACATGTTCCTCTCCGTCTCTTACTTGAGCTAAAACTGCACCAATGGCGTACAGAGATACGTCGGTATAAAGACGGAAAGGTTTATGGTAATCAGGGAAAGCGACAATAGGGGCTTGGATCAGCTTTTGTTTCAAAGTGTTAAAAGCGAGGTCTCTTTCAGGTGTCCAGGTGAATGTGGTGTCCTTGTGGGTGAGTTGGTGGAGGGGTCTGGCTATTGCGGCAAAGTGTGGGACGAAACGTCTGTAGTATGTGGCTAAACCTAGAAAAGAACGTACTCCTTTAACGGTGGTGGGTGGGGGTTGGTTTTGTATGGCTTGAAGTTTCTTGGGGTCTGGTGCAATGCCATGTTCAGATATTACGTGGCCGAGTAAATCTACCTTATTTCGTGCAATCTCGCATTTTGAGGGTTTCAATTTCAGCCCGGCGGCTCGGATTCTTTGAAGAACTTGTTTCAACCTGAGGAGGTGTTCTTCCCAGGTTTGTGAGTACACAATGATATCGTCTAGATACGCTAGGCAGGTTTCCCAGGTAAGGCCATGTAATACCGCTTCCATCAAATGGAAGAAAGTGGCGGGTCCGTTGCAGAGGCCTAAAGGTAGGACGTTAAATTCGTAGTGGTGGCCACCACTAGTGGAGAATGCTGTTTTTTCTTGGTCCTCTGCCTTGATGGGCACTTGCCAATACCCTGCTTGCAAGTCGAGGGTAGTGAACCATCTGGATCCGTATAGGGAGTCAAGGGAATCGTCTATCCTGGGTAATGGCGTAGCGTCCTTAATGGTTACGTCATTCAATCTCCTGTAATCTACGCAAAAACGGGTTGACCCATCTTTCTTTTTTACTAGGACAACAGGGGAAGACCAGGGGCTGATGGACGGGGTAGCAATTCCGGCCTCTAACATCTCTTGGACTTGGCATTCCTCTTCCTGGCGTTGTATGGGATTTTTTCTACGGGATGGTTGTCTTATGGGGGGGCCTGTGGTGTTAATGATGTGTTGTTCAACATCGGTCTGTCCTATTTCAGTGGGTTGTTGGGCAAATACGTCACTGAACTCTAGCAATAGTTCGTACATGCTGTGTTTTTGGTGGTCGGATAATGTGTCAGGGAGAGGGGGTAATTTGAGACTGGTAGGGGTTTCATTGGAATCTATGGAGAGGTCATCAAATGTTTCGAGGTCTCCTATGATGAGGCCTTTTGGTAATGTCAGGGATTCTTCAGAGATATTGGCCACTAGAATGTGGTTTATGCGAGCGGAAATTATGGCGGGTTGTAGGAGGCAACGATTGGGGTTGGTGGACGTGGTAGTGGGGGAAAATATCATGTGAGTTTGGGGTATGGGTCGAAGGTTAACCCATTTTTGATGGCGGGGGGGAATTTGACATTTATCTTGAACTACAGCTGGGCTAATGATGGTGGGGGACCGACTGGTGAGCAGGTGCTCGGTACGCATGAGGGGGGGGGGGGGGGGGGGGGGAATCACTTTGGTGGGGGTCACGCGTGAGGGAGGATCAGAGTGGTGAGGTGTGAGTGATTTAGAAAACGGAATTTGTTGGTGGGACTGCGGAGGGTTGGTGGGGGAAGAGTTAGGTATAGAACATGGGTTATTGGTGGAGGACTGATGTACTGATTTGTGGTTGTTAAAAGGACGAATTTGGGGAGTTTTGTCGGTGGCAATGACGGTTTGTTTAGAGGTTATATGGGATTGGTGGGTTTGTCTGTCATGAGGGGGTGAGTCAAATGTGGGGTTTTGAAGTTTTTTAGGGGTGTGAATTGTGTGGGGGTGGAAGGGAGCTACTGACGGAAAGCTGTCACAAGGGAAATTTTGTTGGTTGTGGAATAGCTGAGCATTTCTGGGGGCATGGGGAAAACATTGTTGGGTACATAGGTCGGCATTTTCCCTGGAAACATGTGTACATAAATATTTGGTAGAATGGTTTTTACATACATTATAGGTTTGACTCCTGTAAGGAGATAAAGAAAACCTAATATTTAGTAGTGGCCCCGTAATCATTGACGAACATGCCTATTACATAAGGCATCCTCTTCAAACACTAATCCGCCGTAGTTTGAATCTACCGCGCAGAGCATTTAAAATCTGAGGAGCCTTCATCATGAGCGCACGCGACCTCACTCATGGCTTCAGTCATTATGAATTGGGTTCTCACTACGAAAAAACTTTTTAAAAAAGAAAATAAGAATAACTATCCAATAAGCTTTCCATCATATCGTGGATGTACTTGTGTGGATCTTTGACCAGACGCTGATTCAGGCGTCATTCTTCCTTCACTGACATATCAAGTAAACCAAAATCCTTAATACATCAACTAATGGGAAGGGGATGGTCGGGAGGGCCCCAGTCGTCAATGATTACGGGGCCACTACTAAATATTAGGTTTTCTTTATCTCCTTACAGGAGTCAAACCTATAATTTATTAGTGGCCCCTCCATCATTGACGAACATGCCTGATTTCTAAGACTGGAGGGGGACATTCGTAATCATATCATAACTCTAGAAAAGCAGATAATCAAACAACCACATAGTATTCTTACTTTTGTAAAAAAGAGATATTCGGGTGCATAAACTTTATATAGCCTAAATCTTCAAAAAGGGGTACAAGCAGGAGCGTGCTTCAAAGAAGCCTGCTTGAAAAAGGGTTAACTCTGAGACTCTGTGCACAGATCTGCTAGTTAAGAAGGCACCCCACTTAAAGTAAGTGGTGAAAACTAAAAACTTATAAGTTTACACGTGCACATATAAACCCCATTAACTAGTGGATATATTCCTAAAAATATAACCAAACATAAATTAATTTGTTACATCCTGGGATATATAAACACTGGGCTCTTTCTATTGGACTAGGTATGCGGCAACAAGCAACAACGGAAAACGCTAGATCCAACCCTTATCTATAAACCCAGGCAACAAACCACCCTAAACCGTCAAGAGTCCTGCCTGGACAACGAGGTATCCTATGACTCGGTTACAGGGTGCACGCACTATAGACTGCTGATAGTCAAGCAGGCTATATAAAAGATCACACAATTAAGTTGACTTAAAGCTTCAAGGAAAAGATAGATAACGGAATTAAATTGCAGAAACAATTTAATAACAAACTAGAAGAAAGTACATTTAACGTTACGTTAATTAATACAACTAATCACCCCTGCGTGAAAGAAGGTGAAAGCAAACAGTCCTCAAAACATCGTACAGGTAGACAAGATGCAGGTTTCTAAACTGCATGCGGCTAATGTAGGATCTGATGCTTAGCAAAGAAAGTACGTTACGGATTTAGAGAACTCTTAACTAATAAGCAGGAATAAATACTAGTGATAGGACCTACAGTGTATAATGGCATAGGTATAATTAAATAAAGGCAGCAACTCGCAACATAACCACATACAGGTGTGCTTCTCACTCTTAGTCAGGCAAGCCTGCTCGGACAGGGTCTCTAAGCCACACCCTGACTCACAATGCTCACAAAGACGGTAAACTGTGGCACAATAACAAGCTTACAGATATAATAAACCGCTAGCTGTTAATCTGCCAGGTGGCAGAGGTCTAGCCGGAAGGATATAGGCTTCGGATACCCGGGCTGAGCCACCTGCTCTAGCCTAGGGACGTTCCCAAGTCTGTGCCAAATTACTCTAATTGAAAGGGTGCTCTCTTGAGAGACTCAGATCCCGAGTATCTGACTCTCTCCTGGCGACCCTAAAACAAAAACAAGACGTGCTAGCGCAGTGCTGAGTGGACTAGGCAAGGGCCCTCACACAACACAACACTAGACACACAGGCACACAGACAAGAAAATGCCCCCAGACTCCCACGGGTATCCTAGTAAAGTCGTGCAGGTCCACAGGACTCGCACCAGCAGACTTTACTTAAAGGATCGCAAAAAAAAACTCCCCTCCGGTCTAGCCCCTGCTCACCTGCCACAAGAACACACCAGCAAGCATGAAACCACCAAATATGAGACAACAAAAAAGCTTCCTAGGTCTCATTAACAATTACATCTCTGCATAAGGCCCAAATCCTATCTAGTTATCTGAGAGCTCGTCGTTAATACAATAATAGATATAAGGTCTATCAAGGGGATGGGATAATTAAATAGACTGGTGAAGTAGTGGAAAGAAGGTATACAAAGTAAGAGAGAAAGTTTCTAAGTGGGGTTGAGAGGGATAGATATCAAGGGGGTCCGAAGGGTACGACAGTGAGGTGAGCTCTGAGGAGAATAGCTCCTCTGGACCCCTCCAGGATCCCACACAAAGGCACGGTGGTCAGCCAATCACAGGCCGCTACGTCACCCGGCAGCAGGCCTGCAGAAGGCGCCAGGAACCACCAGCCAATCAAAACCGAGAGGAAAGACCACGCGGGCGAGCAACTCCTCCGGGCGGGAGGAGGGAGGAGGAGGAAAAGAAACACTCACCTCCCCCACCCTGCTCGCTCGCTCTCTCTCTCTCCTTCACTACAATGCATCTTATGTATTATAATGAAACAATCAACTATCGAGAATAAAATATACTAAGATGTGTTGGTTAAGAATAAGGGCAGCTTCAAGCTGTGAAACAACATAAGAATATCCCAGACATTAGTTACATTGTCGTAGGCTATATACTAAGGAAAAGCCGTCCGGCCGGCTGCCGCCAGCCGATTTCTAAACGGCTGGGCAGCCGACACTCGCGCATGCCCGCACGTGGCTACTATGCAGGAGCGTCACAAATTCTTGTACATTCGTAGAAGTACTGAACTCGTGTACTTATGCAGAAGTAATTACTTCAAAAGTAAAAGTCGTAGTTGCAACTACCGAGATTTCTCAAAAATCTATTGCTTCACAGCCAAAGCTACTTACAACAAGAATTTTTGTAACACTACTATTGGCCTTTAGCACAATTTCCTGCAATGAATACTACTGAGAAATTTTATAATACAATGCCTACAACCAGTATCACAGCTCGTATGTTCCGAACACATACTCCGGAGGGGTCTAGGATGTCCTATGTCACACTGACTGCACCCCCCCCCCCCCCCCCCCTTTTTCTTGAAATTAAACAAAACGTGACTAAAAGGGCCACCTAGACCCTCTGCCATAAAGCTATACATGGCAAGGAAGGTTTGTCCAGAGCTACTGAAAGGTATCGAGGCAAAAACTCCTGATTAGAGGCCCACAACTGTGTGGACGTAATAACTTCCACCGAAAGATTATTAAGGAAACGTAAAGAGGCTGTCCCCTTGCGTAAATCGTGGGTCTTACCCACAACGCCGGGATTCTTCTCTTTAAAGTCCTCGACCAAGAGAGAAGCCAGTGTACGCTCCATCAAGCGTTCACCCGGACTTGCGACCCATAAAGCACCCTGGTGATTTAGAGGTGCCACTCTTAAATATTTGGTTAGAGCTTGCATTGGGCAAAAAAGATGGTGCACCTTTCCCTTGTTTAACGCCGGCACCGTGAACTCTGAAAACATGTGTTTACTGTGCTCAATCTCGGCTATGAATCCTGGGGAAGGTGCAATGTGAATACACTCATGAAGCCTATCAAACCTGAGGCAATTAGGTGCGTTGCTCATCGCCGCCAGCTCAGATACTCTGTTCCCGGTAGCCAAAGCCATAAGGAATACTGCCCTTTTGTAAAATCTGCAGTCTTTGGTACATACGGGAACGAGAATAACGACAATGCTTTGTCCAGAGACCATGTAGGCCTGAGCCGACGGGGAGGTGGGCGGAGTTTAAAACCTGCCCACATAAATCACTTTCAGATAAATGTTTCTGCATGAACAGATAAATTAAAGAATAAACAACCAACGCCACCGAGGGCACAGTTTGTTTTGTTCTAAGAATCCGAGACGTAAAAGCTTGCCAATGCGATGGAAACTGTCGCTTTGTAGACTGGGTATATTGATTCGTGAATATCTTGGTCACGTCGCTACCATATGGTGCTAGCCACTTGGCCTCCTGAATGTCCAAAATGAACAAGTCCGCGAGGTTTCTAGGTTGCCAATTGTGTTCTAAGTGGAACAACCCGACCAGGAGTGACACTGGGTGCGGGCACCACGTGTTCAAATGCTGGTACCACACTGCGCCGGCCACAGGGGCGCGATTAGCAAGACTACGCCTCGCTAATCCTGTAGTTTGTTGACTACGTGGCACATTAGAGACGCGTCTGGCGGCGGAAAATAGATAAATGGAAATCAACCTGTTCCCGTCCGTCATCAGAGCGTCAGGTCCGCTCGTTGGCGTTATCGTCGGGCGGGTGAGGTACGACTGTGAGTATCGCCATACACCTTGGCTGTGGCTGTCCCTCGCTTGCGAGCTTGGTATACTCCCTGAATGGGAGCCCTCGTCCGAGTCCCGTAAAGGTTTATGATAATTAAAAGCTCCCATAGCTCATTAACACATTGAAAGCAGAGCTGGTGAGCAAAATCATAAAGTATGCTAATTAATTTAATTTATATTTAATTGTATTAAAATAAATGACTATAAATAAACACAATATTATCATAATATAATCATAGAAAATATATATGTTTATTATGATTCAGCTATTAAATTATTTCATTAACAAATAAAAATAAGATAGGGCTACCTGAGCTTAACGGCGTTGAACATACAGCAATGAGAGGTTCAAGTGCCGACACGACAGAGACTGGGGGAAAACTACCCCGCCCCCGGGAACTACCTGGTCACCTGGTGCAACACCGGTACTCCGCCCTGGAAAGAGAAATTTCCGGGGATTAATGCTCATAGGGTTACACCCAAAAAATGGTACAAAATATGTGCCTCAAAACCGCCGGTCAACGAACCGTAGCACTCCACCACTACTTTTCGATGTCCTTTAGTTTCATATTAAAGATTTCAGCATATCTTTACCTGTCCAGAAGATTTAAGCATATCTTCTGAATCCTCATAAAGATGAAGCATATCTTTATTAAAGATGAAGTCTTTCAAGTATCCCTATACACTTGAAACACTAGTAAGATTCCGGCATCTTTTTATCCCATAAAAAGTCTAAGCCTATCTTAATCTCTAATCTGGCTTCTCCCAGAAGCCCTCATAGATCGCCGTCTTGAAGGCCGTGATACCCTATTGTATCAATCAATTGTTTGGCAAATTATCGCGAATTACAAATCAGTTAATATAACCACCCAAAGGTACAACCGCCGGGTTTTATATGCAATGTCAAACCAATTGTACCTGCCCCAGACCTCTTTGTAAAAAGGTCGCCGGGAGGGAAAAACTAAACAAACAAACGGCATTGTTTCAATGGCTTAGTAAAGATTTCAGCATATCTTTTACCTGTCCAAAAGAATTAAGCATAACTTCTTAATCCTCATAAAGATGAAGCATATCTTTATTAAAGATGAAGTCTTTCAAGTATCCCTTTACATTTGAAACACTAGTAAGATTCAGGCATCTTTTTATCCCATAAAAAGTCTAAGCCTATCTTAATCTCTAATCCGGCTTCTCCCAGAAGCCCCCATAGATCGCCATCTTGAAGGCCGTGATACCCTATTGTATCAATCAAATGTTTGGCAAATTATCTCGAATCGCAAATCCGTTAATATAACCACCCGAAGGTACAACCGCCGGGTTTTATATGCAATGTCAAACCAATTATACCTGCCCCAGACCTCTTTGTAAAAAGGTCGCCAGGAGGTAAAGACCAAACAAACAGACAGCATTGTTTCAATGGCTTTGAAAAGCAGAGAAAACCAAGTCCAACAGGTGTCAGCCTGATCACCTAGAAAACTGTGTGGAGCCCCCCTCGACGGGAATAACCCAGGAAGCCTGATCCCAGGCTCGACCATAGAAAACGCAGTTTCTGATGAGCCCTCAAGCGACCAAACTCGTCGGGGTAACTTACCTATTTTAGCCATCCTGACTAAAACTCGGTAAACAAAAACGGTGTTCTCGGAGCAACGAGAAAAACGCCGGAAAGGTAACCCACACTAAACTATACATTAGAGGAGGGCGTAATGCATAAAGCAATGAATAACACAGGAAGCCTGATCCCAGGCTCGACCACAGAAAACGCAGTTTCTTATGAGCCCTCAAGCGACCAAACTCGTCGGGGTAACTTACCTATTTTGAGCCATCCTGACTAAAACTCGGTAAACAAAAACGGTGTTCTCGGAGCAACGAGAAAAAACGCCGGAAAGGTAACCCACACCAAACGAGACATTTTAACACATTTTATACAAATGGTGTGCGCAAAAATAGGGATACCTGAACAGGAGGGCGTAATGCATAAAGCAAAAACCGGGGCAAAGGTAGCCATGACAGAGACTGGTGGGATACTTACTCCAGGTTCTGCATAGACAAAACTTCAATTGGTGACAAAACTTCAATTGTCACCGCAACTCCAGCAGCCACCAACGCCCCAACGTCAACTGCCAACAATTCAACGCCTACAGTAGCCATTTCAGCTGATGTTTCCGATACTCAAGATACAAATAGCGACTCTCTTCCCCCTCAAGACAACTTCCGTGTCGTGAGGAACAACGTTTGCCCCAAGACCAGGAAACACATACCGATTACCGAGTGTCAAAACCGTTTCCAGATACTCGCAGACTCAGATGACGAAGAGGAAATAGAAGAAGTCCGGCTCGTGGGAGACTCGATGATACGTGGTCAGCTCACAGAATTTTGCGCCAGGGCACCTAAGACCAGGAAGCGTTTTTGTATCCCTGGTGGTGGTGTGGATGACGTAGTTGCAGCAGTTGACGAAGTATCAAAGCTGGACCCAGCTAATACAATGTACGTCATCCACGTTGGATCCAACGATGTACAGCGAACCCGGTCGGAAGATTTGCTTTTAAAGTACCAGCAGCTGATCAAGTCGTTTAAGGAGAAGTCATCAAGGATCATCGTCTCAGGAATCGTCCCCCGGCTCGGTGTAGAGAGCCGATTTTACAACATAGCCACCAGCACAAATCGTTGTCTAGCAAACCTCTGCAGGAAGGAGAACGTGGGATTCGTCGACACCTGGGACAATTTCTACTACGATGACTATTTGTTTTCGGACGATGGAGTTCATCTGAACCAGGTGGGAGCAGCGCGTTTTGGGCGTCTTCTCAACGATGCGGTGAAGGATTTTCGGAGAAGAAATCGACTCAGCACAGGACAACCAGGAAGGAGGACCGAAGACAGCGAGGACGGCAATCTACAAAGGAATTAAATACTAATCCGTCAAGAACCGCGAATTTGGATAAAGCTCCACCAACACGACCCAAATTCAAAACCGTCAGGGATAACGACCGAGGACCGAGGACAGCCATGAATGTAAATGTAGATCCGACCAGAACCAATAATTTGAATAAAGACCGTTCCTTGAATCCCAAATCCAAAACTTTGAATGTTTTCTATGCAAACGCTCATAGCATACGCAATAAATTTTCAGATTTAGAGGAACTAGTGTTTACAGAAAATTATGATGTGATTGGCATAACAGAATCTTGGCTCAATACACAAGATAGAGACTTTTTAGCAGAGTATTCACTTCCCGGTTATGTAATGTTTGAGAACAGCCGAATAAATAAAAATGGAGGTGGCGTTTTATTTTATATCAAAGAAAGTCTTAACCCGACCCTCGTGTCAAAACCTCAAATTGTGAACGTCGACACATCTTTTGTGCTAATAAAGAATAATAAAGGTACAAAAATAATACTTGCGTTAATATACAGACCTCCAGCTCAATCAGTGCAAACTGACCGAGAAATTTACGAACAAATTGCAGATGTAAGTAACTCACAAGATACCGTAATTTTTGGCGACTTTAATTTACCTGTGACCAAGTGGGGCGATACTCTTACTTCACACTCCGGACATGACTTGTATACGAACTTGCAAGAGAGTTCGCTTTATCAATTTGTTCGAATGCCGACCCGTGGTAATAACGTTCTTGACATTGTACTTGCAACAAAAGAAGAATTGATAGAGAATTTGAATGTTGGTGATGAATTCAGTAACAGCGACCATCGTACGATAACTTTCACTTTAAAGTTTACTAGTAACGAACCAAATAGTAGCATCGAAAAAGTCCCTAATTTCAAGAAAGCAAACTTCCATAAACTTAGAGCTATGTTTAAAGAAACTGACTGGAGCTTTTTAATTAACAATAACGACATAAATACATCTTGGAAGTTATTCGAAACCACTTACCTAAAAGCAGTGCAAGACTGCATACCATCGAAAATACGGCGTCCAGGCCATAATAATAAGCCCAAATGGTGGAATAAAGATATTTCAAACTGCCTGCTTGCTAAAAAATTTGCTAATGATAGATTAAAATCCTCACAAAATGACGAAGAACGGGTGAAATTTGTAGAGCTACGACGCAAAGCCAAAAAGTTAATTAAGCAAAGTAAAAAGACCTTAGAGTTACATATTGCGAATCAAAGTAAAACAAACCCGAAAGAATTCTATAGTTATATCAGAAAGAAAAAAGTAGTTACTTCAACTGTTGGACCGTTAGTCGATGAAAAAGGAGAATACACCAAAGACGAAGTACAAATGAGTAATGCCCTCAATACCTTCTTTGCATCAGTTTTTACAACAGAAGACCTCAGTGATATCCCTACACCATCGCCGATTCAGATTGATAATTCAGATGTTCTAAGCAATATCACCGTTACAGAGAGAGAAGTATTGAATTGTTTAGATAAACTCAAGGTAAATAAAACGCCAGGACCTGATACAATCTCGCCTAGAGTTCTAAAGGAAGCTAAGAATGAGCTCTCCAAACCACTGACATTACTATTCAATAAATCCTTGCAGTCTGGAACTATGCCTGATCAGTGGAAGCTAGCCAACGTAACACCGATATTCAAAAAAGGCAGCAAATCCCTACCCAGTAACTATCGTCCAATTAGCTTAACCTCAGTTGTATGTAAAATGCTAGAAACGGTCATACGAGACAGACTCGTAAATCACTTAGAGGAAAATAACATACTTAAAGATACTCAACACGGCTTTCGTACAAAACGTTCCTGTTTAACAAACCTCTTAGACTTCTTCCACGATATCCTCAACCTCTACGATGAGAGTAAAGCTGTAGATATTATATACCTTGATTTTCAAAAGGCCTTTGACAAAGTTCCCCACAAACGTTTACTGCTAAAACTAAAAGCGCATGGAATACAAGACGGTGTGTTGAAATGGATAGAAAATTGGCTCAGCAACAGAAAGCAAAGGGTAGTCATAAACGGTAAGGCATCTAAATGGACCAATGTAAGTAGCGGGGTACCCCAGGGATCGGTACTAGGACCAATTCTCTTTCTAATTTACATCAACGACATAGATGAGGGTCTCACCTGCACAATCTCAAAATTTGCTGACGATACAAAAATTGCAAATAGTGTACTCTCAAAAGAACAAGTTGACGATATGCAACACAATCTAGATAAATTGTCATGTTGGGCCCAAATTTGGCAAATGAGTTTCAATGCGGATAAATGTAAAGTACTACATGTCGGATACCTAAATGAGAAAGCAAACTATTCGATGAATGGCACTCAGCTTAAGAATGTAAACAGAGAAACTGATCTGGGAGTAACAATATCGAGTAACCTAAAACCGAGTCAACAATGTTCAGAAGTTGTTAAGAAGGCAAACAAAATAATTGGCTTTATAGGAAGGTCATTTGAGCATAAATCCAAAGATTATCCTAACCCTTTACAATTCCTTAGTCCGCCCTCTTCTGGAATACTGCGTTCAATCCTGGTGCCCTTATTACCAAAAAGATATAAACAAGCTAGAACGAGTTCAACGTAGAGTTACCAAAATGATACCTAGCCTAAAGAACACACCATACGAAGAGCGTCTTAGAGAATTAAATCTATTTCCTTTAACCCAGCGCAGATAAGAGGCGACTTAATTCAAGTGTTCAAAATCATCAAAGGCATCGACAATATGAACTGTAGTAAGTACTTCACTATCGACCAATCTAATTACACGCGGGGAAACGGTTGCAAAATTATTGGTAAATCTTTTAACTCGCACGAATCTAAGAATTTCTTCTTCAATCGAGTTGTCAACTTGTGGAATGGGCTTCCCCGAGACGTTATAGACTGCAGCACCGTTGATTCATTTAAATTCCGCCTAGACAAATATCTCGCATCAAACCCGCGACTGACTGCGTTTGTAAATGAATAACTTTATCCTCCCCTCAGTTACTAACCCATATGTCCCCTACTAACTTCCTAGTCCTGCCACGTTAGTGGCAGGGCAGTAGTTCCCTTTCCAATGTTCCCTTACCCACTCTAAACCACTGTTTGGACACTTGATCCTCAGTGTTTTGGAGGACAAGCAACCTAGAAGGGTCACTAGACCTGTTGTTGCTTGATTTCCTTTGTACTCCTTTGTACTCCTTTGTACCTGCCAGGACCCAGCTCTGGAAAAAAAAAACATTTCCAGGAATTAATGCTCATAAGGTTAACCCAAACATGTTCGCACACAAGTGTTAAATAACCCGCCGGGTAACGAGACGTAAGACTCAACGACTACAGCTTGCTACGCGGTGGGGTTTCCTAAGTAAAAGATTTCAGAATATCTTAATTTGTCCAAAAGATTTATGAATACCCTCTGACATAATATATAAAGACCAGCATGGCGTTTATAACTGATTAAGTCTTTCCGGTGGTGTTTGTTTCAAGATTCAATTATGGAAAAAAAAAAACTAAAAAAGACGCCGGCCCCCGAATTATCTCGTAGATCAAAAACTGGGAAGCCTGACAAATATACGAGATCTAACTTCTCCCGAAGTATCTTTTTAGATCGCCGTATGTTGAAGGCGGCGATACAAAACGTATCCCTCAATTGTCTGGTTAACTAACTGAATTGTAAATTCGTTATTCCCATCCCTCCAAGGAGCACCCGCCGGGTGTGAATATTAGTTTAAAAAACGTTAACCCCAATTGTGCCCTAAAGCGCCGTATGTTGAAGGAGGCGATACACAATGCATCCCTCAATTGTCTGGTCAACTAAACTGAATTTTGCAAATTCGGGCATCGGGCATCGGGCAATCGGGCAATCGGGCATCGGGCAAATTCGGGCATCGGGCAAGGGTGTTCCAGGTTGCACCCGCCGGGTGATTTAAAGTTTAAAAGTTAACCCCAATTGTTCCTAACCCCACTTCTTTGTAAAAGATCGCCGGGGAGGAAATACAAATATCGCGAATTGCAAATCAGTTAATATAACCACCCAAAGGTACAACCGCCGGGTTTTATATGCAATGTCAAACCAATTGTACCTGCCCCAGACCTCTTTGTAAAAAGGTCGCCGGGAGGGAAAGACTAAACAAACAAACGGCATTGTTACAATGTCTTATTAAAGATTTCAGCATATCTTTTACCTGTCCAAAAGAATTAAGCATAACTTCTTAATCCTCATAAAGATGAAGCATATCTTTAATAAAGATGAAGTCTTTCAAGTATCCCTTTACACTTGAAACACTAGTAAGATTCAGGCATCTTTTTATCCCATAAAAAGTCTAAGCCTATCTTAATCTCTAATCCGGCTTCTCCCAGAAGCCCTCATAGATCGCCGTCTTGAAGGCCGTGATACCCTATTGTATCAATCAATTGTTTGGCAAATTATCTCGAATCGCAAATCCGTTAATATAACCACCCGAAGGTACAACCGCCAGGTTGTATATGCAATGTCAAACCAATTATACCTGCCCCAGACCTCTTTGTAAAAAGGTCGCCGGGAGGTAAAGACCAAACAAACAGACAGCATTGTTTCAATGGCTTTGAAAAGCAGAGAAAACCAAGTCCAACAGGTGTCAGCCTGATCACCTAGAAAACTGTGTGGAGCCCCCCTCGACGGGAATAACCCAGGAAGCCTGATCCCAGGCTCGACCATAGAAAACGCAGTTTCTGATGAGCCCTCAAGCGACCAAACTCGTCGGGATAACTTACCTATTTTAGCCATCCTGACTAAAACTCGGTAAACAAAAACGGTGTTCTCAGAGCAACGAGAAAAACGCCGGAAAGGTAACCCACACTAAACGATACATTAGAGGAGGGCGTAATGCATAAAGCAATGAATAACACAGGAAGCCTGATCCCAGGCTCGACCACAGAAAACGCAGTTTCTTATGAGCCCTCAAGCGACCAAACTCGTCGGGGTAACTTACCTATTTTGAGCCATCCTGACTAAAACTCGGTAAACAAAAACGGTGTTCTCGGAGCAACGAGAAAAAAACGCCGGAAAGGTAACCCACACCAAACGAGACATTTTAACACATTTTATACAAAGGGTGTGCGCAAAAATAGGGATACCTGAACAGGAGGGCGTAATGCATAAAGCAAAAACCGGGGCAAAGGTAGCCATGACAGAGACTGGTGGGATACTTACTCCAGGTTCTGCATAGACCCGCCGGGACCCAGCTCTGGAAAAAAGAAAATTTCCAGGAATTAATGCTCATAAGGTTAACCCAAACATGTTCGCACACAAGTGTTAAATAACCCGCCGGGTAACGAGACGTAATACTCAACGACTACAGCTCGCTACGCGGTGGGGTTTCCTAAGTAAAAGATTTCAGAATATCTTAATTTGTCCAAAAGATTTATGAATACCCTCTGACATAATATATAAAGACCAGCATGGCGTTTATAACTGATTAAGTCTTTCCGGTGGTGTTTGTTTCAAGATTCAATTTTGGAAAAAAAAAACTAAAAAAGACACCGGCCCCCGGATTATCTCGTAGATCAAAAACTGGGAAGCCTGACAAATATACGAGATCTAACTTCTCCCGAAGTATCTTTTTAGATCGCCGTATGTCGAAGGCGGCGATACAAAACGTATCCCTCAATTGTCTGGTTAACTAACTGAATTGTAAATTCGTTATTCCCATCCCTCCAAGGAGCACCCGCCGGGTGTGAATATTAGTTTAAAAAACGTTAACCCCAATTGTGCCCTAAAGCGCCGTATGTTGAAGGAGGCGATACACAATGCATCCCTCAATTGTCTGGTCAACTAAACTGAATTTTGCAAATTCGGGCATCCCACCCTTCCAGGTTGCACCCGCCGGGTGATTTAAAGTTTAAAAGTTAACCCCAATTGTTCCTAACCCCACTTCTTTGTAAAAGATCGCCGGGGAGGAAATACAACAACAGCATAGTTTTATATTGGCTTTGCAAAACCGAAAAAACTACAAACAACACGTGTCCGTATGAACACTGTTAGATGGGTACAGCCAATCCGCCGGGAATCATAAGGAGCCTGAAACAGGCACCCCAGAGACGCAGTCCTGGGGAGCCACAGACACCCACTCGCCGGGGAAACAAGCCTGTTTTTAAACCACGCGTGGCCAAAACTCGGCAACCAGCCGGGGTTATCAAGGTGAAACCGAGAAAAACCGCCGGAGAAAACCCACCCCGTCCAGATACCATCTGAACGCACCACCGGACCGAGGCGTAGCCAAAACACAACTAACGCCGGGACCAACATAGTCCTTGGAATTAGCCAATACACAACTAACCCAGGACACATAAATAGTCCGTGGAATTAGCCAATACACAAATAAACCAGGACACACATGACACAGTAGTACATATTTAGAAAATAAATCAATAACACTTGTATATGTGGTAAAGCTACGAGAGGCTGGCTAGGCCTATGCAGACGGATAACAGTAACATGTCGGAATATAAACAAAAAGCACTGAATTATATCACAACAGGAACCACCGCCAACACACCACTGTAGCAAATACTTCCGGCAAAGGGAAGAACTGACTCGGGACCCAGAAGTTTTTTCTAAGTGAAGAAAAATACGCTGGGAACGTCAGCAAAAATACGCTACCTCATCAGAAAGATAAAAGGAAGCAATAACGCGTAATGAAAGCCGCCTGCATCACAAAGCTAGCTAACTGTGAAAAAGTTCACCTGTCCACAACCGGACCACGAGGGTAAATCCGAAATAGATGCCCCAAACACACGACCCAAAATACACTGCACTGCGGGCAACCAGCCCAGGGCACTCCTGCTACGCATATCCTAACCTTACTCGATACATCCCGGAGTAAACAAATGAGAAAAAACTCACTAGGGACGCAGTAAATGCGGAACCAGCGGAGCGTGGAGAGACACGTCCGGGCCGGCTGATCGCAGAGCAGAGAAGGAAGAATGACGCCTGAATCAGCGTCTGGTCAAAGATCCACACAAGTACATCCACGATATGATGGAAAGCTTATTGGATAGTTATTCTTATTTTCTCTTTGTTTTTTATTTTTTACGAAGTTTTTTCGTAGTGAGAACCCAATTCATAATGACTGAAGCCATGAGTGAGGTCGCGTGCGCTCATGATGAAGGCTCCTCAGATTTTAAATGCTCTGCGCGGTAGATTCAAACTACAGCGGATTAGTGTTTGAAGAGGATGCCTTATGTAATAGGCATGTTCGTCAATGATGGAGGGGCCACTAATAAATAAGAGTCTGTCCTGGAAACATGGGAGGATTGATCCTGGACAGAGTTAGGAGAAATGGGGGGGGTTTACATCATTGAGTTGCTTGGACTTGTCTTCTTTCGTTTGTTGAGGCATTTTTTCAACGGAATGAGTGATATTTTGAGAGAACTCGGGGCAAGGGGGGGGGGGGGTTAGGAGTTACCTTAGTGCTAGCTGCAACTTGGTAATTTTGACTCAGAGTTTGTTGAGGGTGGAGGTGTTTTTTCTTTTTGTGAACTGGTTTCTGCGTGATTGGTTTGTCAGAGGCTTTGGGTTGGATTTTTTTTTTTAATGAGATCAGCCTCTGGCCGCAGTCAACCTGGGCCTGGAGTTTTGAAGAAGGTCAAGTCCAAGGAAACCATCGTAATGTTTACAGTGGGAGGAAAATACTGTGAACGGGTGATAACAACGGGCATGGGGGACAGGAGTAGCTACTGACAGGGGCAAAGTGTCTCCTAGGAGATTTAAGTAGGTATCAGCAGCTGAGATTAGTTCTGATTTGGTAGGTAACAAGGGGCCAAATAGTCGGTGGTGTTGATCATAATAAGGCTTGAACAAACATGACTTAGCAGCTCCCGTGTCGATTAACAAGCGGACAGGAATGTCCTTGATTTTGGCCATGTAGTAAATGGGGGCAGTGCGATCAGTTATGGCGTCCCCCGCCGAGGCCGTCGTGGGCGGGGGATACTTTAAAAATCCTGGGAGTCGGTATCTACCTCCTCCAGGGTTTCCTCGGTATCGTCTGAGGTCATGATATGGGCTATGTCTTCGGTGTGCATTTCCTCCATTTCTTCCTCTTGTCCCAACTCCTCTTCATTAACAGAAATGCGAGGAGTAAAGGGGCGAGGTTTGGCAGAGTCACGAATTTGATGGAGGGCACACTTAGCACTACAGGCAGGGAAATCATAGGGGTTGATAATCACTAATGTAGGGTTCTTACTTTGGTAGGTGTTGTAGGTTTTGTTCCGGTTGAAGATTCTGCGTGGCTGGGTAGGTTGGAACCGGGGCCTACTGGGTTGGGGCTTGCCGGAAGGGTAGGTAGGTTTGTTGTGGAAGGATGAGGATGGGTAGGCATTCTTGGAGTTGAAGGTTTGAGCCTTGGGGTTTTGGTTGTCGAGGTGCTGCGGGTGTGTGGGGAACCTCTTGATTACAGCGATTTGGGTGGGTGTTTCTGTGCGCACGGCCAAAATACGTCGGATCGTGATGAGATCTTTTAGATATCCGACGAAATCGTGCACACGGAAATGATCCTTTACTGCTGAGGGCAATATTGATACAAGGTTGACCAGAATCTGCTGTTCTTGCTGGATTCTGGTCAATGTGGGGAAAGACACTTTGATATGTTGGGCGATCTTATTCACTGTGGCATCTAGATCGCCTTCGAATTTAGTCTCTTGGATACGGGTTTGGGCCACGAAAACGCCCAACGACGGCTTAATGGCCTCTATCACTATTGGGCGAAATTCGTCCCATGTGAGAGCAGGGTGCACTTGGTAGGCAACCAGGGAAACGGCTTTTCCCAGGTGTGTTAATGTCACGGCTATCTTTTCTGCGTCCGTGGTATAAACTAGGACAAGTACGGGTTTCACTATGTCCATGAACGTTTCGATCTCGTAAGTCTCCCCATCATAATGTGGGATGGGGATGTGAGAACGGTGCGCCATGATGTTATCGTGTTCTGGCTGTTCCAAACTTGCAATGTAATGCAACCTTTTATCCGAATCAAGAACCACCGCTGCCACCAATGTTATTCCCTGTTTTTGTACAGGATTAACCCTTTGGCGCACGATGACTCGTTCAGAGTCATTAGGTATTTTTTTCCTAGGCGCACGATGACTCGTTAAGAGTCATTAAACTTAAAAATATTCGCCAAAAATTAAGTTTTCGTCTGACGTCATATTTGGCATAGATATTAAGTATTACGTCTAGTGCAATGGGTACAATTGGCAACCCCCTCAGTTTAACGGTTTACTCACGGCTGGATGGGAAGGGAGCAGAGTACAGCTCAGTCTATGTTTCGATACTTTCACGTTTATTCGTGTATCTCAGTAACTATTTGGTTTATAGTAATTCTGAAGTTACCAATGGAATCCTCATTAAATTCCGCTTCCATATATGTATGCAAATCAAAAATGTTGTGGGCAAATTTTTTGAGCTAGCGCGAGTTGGAGATAAGGTATTTCATTTTGTTTTTACAATTCTTATTTCGGAGTGCCCGAATGTGGTTGTTTTGTATTTATTCTATGTTTTTATTCGCTTATCTTCAAGTTCAATCAATAACGAAGCCGATGGTACCTCATTAATCCAAATACAAGGATTTTTTGGTGGATAAAAACGTCACAGAAACAAATTATCGCCGGGCACAAAACTGGCTCTGAGTGAGCTGAGATATACTTTGGGAGTGGGAAAAACTTTGATTGGAAACTATAGGTGCGCCAAAGGGTTAACTTGGGTAATGTGAGTTCTAACTGACTGGGTATAGAAGGCTGCATGCACAAAACAAGGTATGAGGAATAGAGAACACAAAATAAGCACACGGGAACAAGACACACGATCACTTTTATTGATGTACACACTTCTATAGTTTTCTTGATGATGATTAATATGAAGCATAAGAAGATATGAATACTCGTACAAGACAAATGATAGAATTGAACAACACTAGCATTAAGTGGATCTGGATGGAGCCTAGTCTCCCACTTCCAACGTTCAGGTATTAATCTTCTGATCACTGGCTTTATTCACAAGTTTATATACTGGAGACCATAAATGTTACTTATAGATTCATATTCACTGTTAGATTTATCACTGGTAGCTCTGGTGCACAAGTAGTAGTTCACAGACTAGATTAGACACGCGTATTTTAGAGCACGGGAATTCTAGTAACCTCAGGGGGGTACTGATCTAAGTTTTATATTCTTGTATCAGAAACACATAGAACACAAATCAGTGGGCGAACATCAGATATCACTAGGGTTTCACTTCCATGTAATAATATCTGGATATATGGGTAATTACGAGAGTTAATATCGCCTGTTAATTAATAAACACTGATACGCTTAGCACTTCCTAATGGAATGGTTATATATGAATTATACTGGGGCAAAGATATAGCCACTTCATAGAAATATAAATAAGTGAGTCTCTAAATAGCACTGTAACACTGTAGCACTGATAGAGTGAATCTTGGGTAGTATTTGATTGGTCTGGTCCTGGTTATCTTGCGTCCGTGATGTTGGGGGCTAACGACTGGTTCCGCGGCCGTCCAGATGGTCCATATGTAGAAAGTTCTCAAGACGGATCTCTTAGCGATCGTTGCTGGTTACACTCTTATATACCCTCTGGTTTCTAGACCTGAATCACAGATATTAGGATCTTCCTGTCAATCTGGATCGGAATTAACGCCAAGCGCATCTCACATCGATCGCTCAGCTTCCCGGTCTGTATGAAGGTTATAAGGTGTACGTAGATTTCTTTTACGTGGACAGATCCTTCTATCTAAATCTGCCACGGAGTCTGCCGGCTCTGGAACTCAATTCTCAGGAACAAACAATGATAGAGCTAGAGGTCAACACAAGGGACCAGCCAATGTTTGGTGTCTATCTTTCAACTGATTTTACTGGGGGCTGGAGCTCGGTTTATAGGTTCGGTTTTGGACCCTGTAGGCAATAGGGATCTCGAGTTTTGATGGACTTATTTGAGCTCTCAATTGATACGGGAACTAGGTAAGGTGGTGATTACTGTTGTGGCACATGGCTGTATGGAGCCTTGATAATGTGATATAACTGAGCCTTAGTAAGAGGTACTATTTTGGCTATACTGGAAGTATTTAGGGGAGAGAGACTGGATCTACTTTGCGAGGAGGTTTGGGACATCTTTGATAGGAGCGTCTCTCTTAGATTGCTCAGTCTTCATTCTATGGTATAGCTGAGGTGCTAATTTGGTTATCGGAGTATGCAAGAAAGGTTAATGGGTTATTGTGGGTTAATAGAGGTTAGTAAGGGTGTTAGTCATACATGGTTAGTTCATTAATAGGAAGAATTCCTGTGCTACCTGGCAATGACCCGGAAGTCAAAACAGGGGTCAGGTGTACCTCCGCAGGGGTAGGGGTCTCCCTCCTCGGGTGGGTGAAAGGGGTAGGCGCGCGTCCTCTCTCTGTGATGGTCGTCTGGGCGGCTGTGGTTGGGGGCTTGCCATATTACAAGTGTTTGTAATAACCCTCTGTTTATGAGACAGATGTGGGTGTTCGTAATACCAAAACCGAAGGTGCCTTGATCAGCTGGTTTAATTGGTTGGGATGTTAATTGCATGGTTTGTTGGATGTGGTGGAGACTGGGTTGCTAACTCTGCCACATTTATCTGGAAGTATGGCAATAGAGGTTAGTCACTGGCGAGGCGGCTAGCCTCGCACTGACGATCATTTGGTACAGGGTTGTGAATGGGTTGTGATGGAATAGATGGCATGCAAAGGGTTAGTAAAGTTCTAATGGTGTTCCTTCCTACTGGGGGAAGGTAGGCTGGATAGGAGTATATAATTATACAAAAGGTTTGAGAATGTTAGTAACGGAAAAGTTAAGGATATTCAGGGGGTATGGTGGAGAGGCTAGGTCAGGAGGGAGTCGAGGAGCGTGGGGGGTTAACGAGAGGGAGAGGGTTAAGGGGGGGCTACGTGGAAGTTTGACCCTAAGGTCTCTGGACGTAGGGGTGGCATTAGGCTACAGTTGGTATCTTAGACGGGGTTAACGACAGGGAAGGTAGGTTAATGAAACGCTACCGGGGGATGAGCAATAGGTGGTGGTATATGAGTCTGGAAATTATAGAATCATGTGGACTGTGGGGAAGATGAGGTTAGCTGTAGGTGTGTGCTTGACTGTGGATAAAAGTAGAGAAAAACAGTGTATTATTACTCGTCAATACGATGGGTTATGGACACTATTAGTTGACATGAATTCTTGCTGATCTAGTTGTCCCTGGGAACTGCGTTTTCTATGAAATATATACCAAAGAAAGCGGCAGTTCGTAGGGGTAGCTTCGTTATTGTTTCGTGGTAGATATGCGTCGAGACAATGGTAAAAGAGGGTTATCTATACAATCTCTGGTTGGGGTAAGAATTAGAGTTACTGCATGGTTGCTAACATCTTCAGTCATTAGATCTGGCAAGATAGGGCAGGCGTAATGGTTGCACGATGGTGTACCTGTGGGTATTATAGTTTCTTATCAATTATGACATGGGGATTAACATATTACTTCTCGGATGGAAGAACATACATAGATTTATGGGGGCGGTTTGTCTTCAGAAACTTAGTCTGGCAAGACAAGGTATTTTAGGGTATGTTGATATTGATATCTTAACTTAGGGACAGGGCATGGGTGTATTAAATTAAGGTGTATTCATGTTCATCATCATGTAGGTAGAGTCTGGCGGGTAAGAGGTGTAGGACACGAGGGGTAGTGGATACGCGAGGTGGGGGAAGGGTCAGTGGTTAGAAGCGATAGGCAGGTGTGGTTTGGAGCTGCTTAGCCCTGCGGGCTTTGGCCTGTCTGAACTGGTTGGCTTGGTGCCTTCTCTCCTTCTTTCTTCTCTCACGCTGATCTATGGGGTGTCTGCTCTCACCTGGTCCTTTCGTTCTGTGGGCCTTTCCTTCGGGTGTTTCTGTTCCCGTTTCTTTGTTGTTCTCGCTCGTGGCTTCCGTGGTGGGCTTCTCGTTCTGGGGCATTTTATATCTATTGACGGACGCCTTGATCCCCGAAGGATTGGCCACGAACGAAACACCCCTATGCACCTCTGTCCCCAGTCAGTCGACGCCCCTCCTCCCATCCAGCACCGCTTTCACGCATATACTTCTTAACTCCATCCTTCCACCTCTCTCGGTTTATTTCTCCCTCTGTTCTTCCACCTCACTCGTACACGCTCTTAGTCATTCTCTCGCTTCCCATACGTTCCACATGGCCGAACCATCTCAAGGTGTTCTTTTCCGCACTTTCCAGTACATTCACACCACACCTCTCTCGTACTTCTTCATTCGTATGTCTATCCCTCCATGTAACTCTGCACACACTTCTCAAGTAACTCATTTCCATCCCTTTCACTGTTGGTTTGAATCTCTCCAATAACGTCCATGCTTCGCTTCCGTAAGTCTGTGTCGGGATTACCACACTGTCATGCAATGACTTCTTCAGTTCCATGCTGACCACCCTATTTCATGTTACTGCTTTCAGCATTCCTACAACCCTCTTCCCCTGTTGCACCCTCTCCCACACTTCTTCATCCATACTCCCATCTTTACTCTGTACACTGCCAAGATACTTAAATGAGCTGACAATCTCCATAGCCTGACCGTTCAACTTCACCTCACACTCTGTGGCTTCACCCCTTTCGAAGACCATAACCTTGCTCTTCCCCGCATTTACCTTCAGATTCCATTTTTCGCACACTGTTCCAAACATATTTACCAGACCCTGCAACTCCCATTCATATCGTCAGCAAACAGCAGTACACAAACATCCACTGCTCTTCCTTGTATTTCTTTTATGACTCCATCCATATACTGTATATATAGAACAACCATCGGGACATCACACACCCTTGCTTTACCAAACATTAAGATCAAAGAACTCCCTCTGTTCATTCTTCACGCGTACTGATACCTTTGCACTCTCATACATACTCTTCACTGCTTTCAGCAACTTGCCATCTACTCCATAATTATATTCTCAGTACTTTCCACATACCTTCTCTATCAACTCTGTCATTTCACTCATTGCCTTCCCTTATTAGTGGTACACCAACATCCACTGCTCATCCTTGCATTTCTTTTATGACTCCATCCATATACAGTTCAGTATATATTGAACAACCACGGGGACATCACACACCCTTTTTTTAACCCAAAATTCAGATCAAAGAACTCGCTCTGTTCATTCTCAACACATACTGACACCTTTGCACCCTCATACATGCTTTTCACTGCTTTCAGCAACCTGCTATCTGCTCCATATATTCCAAGTACTTTCTACATACCGGTACCTTCTCTATCAACTCTGTCATAGGCCTTCTCCAAGTCCATGAAGGCAGCATACAACTTTTGTCCCTTCTCAAGATATTTCTCCACAACATATTTCAGGGCAAAGATCTGAGCTACACATCCTCTTCCCTTCCTATGATGAATACTGTATGTTAACCGTTTCCCCAGCAATACTGACTGAAAATGCCCAAATATATTGCATGTGCTCTTCTGATTTATCTAAAATATGTCAAATTATACCAAATACCAACTACATTAGCACGAAACTCAATCAATCACAGAAACAGGATAAAAACATAGAATAAATACCCCAAAAGATGAATACGTTAACCCTTTCCCCAGCAATACTTACTGAACATGCACAAATAAATTGCATGTGCTCTTCAGATTTAGCTGAAATATGTAAAATTACACCAAATACTAACTACATTAACACAAAAATCAATCAAGCACTTTAACAGGATAAAAAAATTGAAGAAATAGCCCAAAAATGAATTTATCTATAGCCTACCGGTATATATTGCCGGACACCTTGATCCCCGAAGGGGTGACCATGAACGAAACGCCTGCGTATTTCAAGCTCGCTTGAGTTATCACTCGATCGTCTTTTAGAGCTTTTTGGCCCGGGGTAATTACCACACCATCGCGTCATAAGGAGTTTGAGGGGGTTAAATTGCTAGATACATAGAGGAATGCCAAGTAAAGCTAAACAAAAATATATAAGATATTTTTAACATGAGGTTGCTTATAATAATTTGTACCTCTGCAGTTTCTCCATGGCTAACGAAAAAGGTCACATTCCTAAGAAGCCCCAACCAAAAAGGCCAAGCTTCTGTACAGAAAAAAATCCACACCATTACCCTTATGGTGACCCTATCAAATAATCAAAACAACCACACTTCTTAACCCAATTCCCGCGGGGCCCCTCAGATGACGGAGACGATTTTCCGGCTATTTTGTAGCCTGTGAGCCAGGCCAGCTTTTGCAAGCAGCACGGATGGACGTCAGCCGGAGCCTACAGGCCCCGCCACGACACTGAGGTTTATGTGCAGCGTCACACATAGCGAAAACAGAAAATAATTGGTAATTTTTAGCGATTTCGCCTATCGGATTTGGTAATTTTTAGCAATTTTGCCCTTCGTTTGCAAGATCCTTACAAGAAAACCAGACGTTGTACAGGGATGATTCAGGAGTAATTTGAAAGCTATTACCGTACTTTCACGAATACATAATTGTATTACGCTCTGGCTTTTGCTTATGCATGAAAATGAGCAGGGAATGAAGGCAATTTCGGGCAATTATGCCTACTCGTACAGGAGTCCTTGGAGCGGCTTCGGTCGCGCCGGGAATTTCCACACCTCTCACACCACACACACACATCACACTGTTTTTCCTACACCGAGAAATGACTCTCCGGCTGTCATTTCTCGAAGACTTCTTCTAGCCGGAGACATTGAGAGCAACCCAGGACCCACCTACACATACATATGTCCAACTTGCTCAAAACCCATCACTTCGAGTCGCCACACTAAGGGTTCAGTTCTCTGCAATTCATGCAGGAACTGGACCCACTTCACCTGCACAACACTTGCCTCCAAGAAACACTACACGAACACCTGGACCTGTTCCTCATGCCCATCCCTCTCCCAGTCAAATCCCTCGCCTAAAACCCGTCCACCTCTCCTCCCCAACCCACCTAACCTTCCCATATCATCCACTCCCCCCCCTAAAACCCGTCCACCTCTCTTCCCTAACCTTCCCATACCATCCACATCCTCAACTCAACACACCACACCCCATCCTAATCCATTCTAACCCCCATCTCCTGCTCCCCAATCCCCACCCCCACCTCACCCATCCCAACCCCCAGCCCCTCCCTCACCCCCACCCCCACCCCCCCCCTCACTCCCACCCCATCCTCGTGCAGCAGCACCCAACATACATCATGCACATAACATTAACACTCTCCAATTGAACATAGATGGCATCAACACAAAGAAACACAAACTCTCATACTTCATCAAACAACACAACATACACATTGCCATCTTACAAGAAACAAAACTCCGCACAACACAAAAAACACCCACATTTCATGATTTCACCACCATCAGACAAGACCGGGCTGTCGGTGGAGGCGGTGGACTCGTCACCCTGGTACACAAAGAAATATCATACATAGTTATCAGTGTACAAACCAAATCCCTCCTCCCCCCAAATGATAACACAACAGAAATACAATCAATTAAAATATGCACTGGCAACAACTCCAACATAACCATCATAAACACATACATCCCCTACAGTACCAAATGAATACAGACCACACTTACAACACATCACAAACACCCCACACATCATCCTGGGTGGTGACTTCAACGCCAAGACGTCGGCCTGGTTTGTCGACAACCCCGACACAGACAGAGGGCTGGTACTACAAAACCAAACTGATAACCTCATCATCCTTAACGACATCCATCAACATACCCATATTCCTCACCAAGCCCTCTATAATCCATCATCTCCAGACATCACCTTTTGCTCCCCAGAACTCGCCCCCACAACATCCTGGAGGGTGGTCAGAACCTTAGGCTCTGACCATCTCCCGATCATTATCACCACCAAAACCAGACTCACCCCAGCTAGCCACAAACACACATACACCAATTATAAAAGAGCTAACTGGGAAGCATTCACATATGAGACAGAACAACACTTCACAACTCTAAACAGTACACCCATCACTAACATCAACAATGTTGTACACATACTCAATAAAACTATCCAAAACGCTGACAAGAAACACATTCCAAGAGGTAACAGAAAAAGACACAACCCCAACTTCACACCAGAAATTCAAAACCTCATCAGACAACGCGACATACTGAAACACTCCCCAGCACCCCACACACAAGACATCACACAACAAATCCAAGCACTCAACACCCAAACTAACAACAAAATACAAGAACAACAAAAACTAAATTGGAATAACTTCCTACAAACACTTGATCACAAAACAAACCCCAAAAAACTATACAAAACACTAAACAGCATCACACTTTCCAACAGCAACACAACACAATCACATGCTGCAATCACAACAACAGACTCTACTCCTTCATGTAAACAACAAGCAAACACTCTCATCAATCACTTCTCACATGTCAGCCACCTAAAACCTCACAAAGACAACCGACGTGTCATCCGACGTAAGAGACAATTCCCCACAGACCCTGACTATACACCCTTCACCAATCACCAGACAAAGCATATCATCAACAATCTCAAGCACTCACCCGCTTGTGGCCTAGACAATATAAGCAACATACACCTGGGACCACAAGGCATACAAGCACTCACTAACATATCAAACTACAGTTATTCACACAACACAATACCAGACATTTGGAAGCATGGTCTCATCACCACATTCCCCAAACCCAACAAAGACCCCACGCTACCCTCCTCGCACCGCCCCATCACACTCCATTGCTCCCCCTCCAAAGTCATGGAACGCCTAGTATTACAACTAATTACACCCGACCTACCCCTAGCTCCAACACAACATGGCTTTAGGCCACTGCACTCCACAAACACTCTTCTCACAGACCTTACACAAAGAGCTTTTGACGGCATCAACTCAGCTAGACCACCACACAGATCACTATTAGCCACACTCGACATTAGTAAAGCCTTCGATGCCATCCCCCGCCACAACCTAACAAACAAAATCTACAACACAAACATGCACAACAACACAAAAAGGTGGCTGGCCAACTTCCTAGCAGGCAGATGTGCACACGTATCTTTTGCCGGTCAGTCATCTAAAATCAGAAACTTTCCAAACCGAGTCCCACAAGGATCCGTCCTATCGCCCGCACTCTTCAATCTGTATATGCACGATATAACTACACCCAATACGCCCCAAATAAACTTAGCCTCCTATGCAGATGACATAACACTCACATGCACACACCATGACCCAAAAAGAGCAACAGATCTCCTTCAACCCTATCTCAACACACTACATGGCTGGTGCACTACAAACAGACTTAATCTAGCCCCAGCCAAATCCACCGTAACCCTGCTCACAAGCTGGACAGGAGAACACGAATACATCCCTCAACTCACCATAAACAACACACCCCTAACACATACACACACACCCAAAATCCTAGGAGTAACATATGATACTCATATGACATTCAAACAGCACACCACAAACATTAAAAAGAAACTGACACCCAGACTTAACGCCCTCAGGTCACTTGCTCACAATAAATTTGGACACAACAAAGAAAGTACCACCACAGTATATAAACAATACATAAGATCAGTGATGGAATACGCAAGCCCAGCCTGGGCTTCTAACCTAGCTGAAACACATCATAAGACCTTACAGACTATTCAAAACAAAGCCCTGAAGATCATTACAGGCTGCACAGCTACTGCACCCACAGATCACCTACATCAAGAAACCAAAATCCTCAAAGTCAAAGACCATCTGGACATGAGAGGCACTCAATTCCTGGCAGCAGCCTCCACGAACCAAGACCACCCACTAAACTACATGACAACACACCCACAGACACCAAGAAATATCAAAACAACACCCAGCACACGGTATCACACACAATTACTGTCCTCTCTCCCTCCCTGCCCACCCCGAACCAACTTCCAGAAGCACATCCATACTCATATCTCTCACCGATCCATCCACTCACTCACAGACAACACGCAGCTGCAAGCACGACCTCCCGAAATCCATCCTTCCTAATCCTCCCTTCCTCGCGAGGACAGAGTCCACCTGGCCAGGCTGAGATGCGGACACCATCCAGCTCTCCTGAGCTATCAGAAGAGACTGGATGAGTCCGTTGTCGACGCCTGCCCGAGATGTAACACAGCACCCCATAGCATTAAACACATCATAGAAGACTGCATTTCACACAACCACTTACGCTAACAACACAATCTACACTCAATGAGAGCTCTGTGGGAAAGCCCGATCGTGGCCATGGCCTTCCTCAGGGACTCGGGGCTGTTCGGCCAGGCAGCTTAGGGAACAACAACAACAACAACAACTCGTACAGGATTAATAGCTTTAACCAAAATGGTCACACTCCTTAATGGTCTAAGTGGCCATAGCCAAAATGGCTACACTATATTCCTTCTGTACTTTCTCCATGCCCGATAAGATACATGATATTTTGATATATGTGGCACAGCCCTTGTATCCAACACAATACCCTGCGTGCAACCCCGCTCGAACCCCGCACAACCTTGCTTGCAACTTTAATTATTAGGGGTTCGACCCCTACGGGGAACCCCTATTGTAATCATTAAACCCAGTTTTTATCCAAATTCTTCTTACAAGCCGGTTTCGATGTAATAACTCCAGAACCGCTTTTTGGATCGGGATCAAACTTTCACAGGAGGTGCGTTTTTGTATTGGGCAACTTTTGATATGCTAAACATCCGGCATGGCGGCCAAAGAGGTCTGTGGCAGCCGATTTCCCGAAAAACTTGACGCCTAAATACCGTCTCTCCCACTCATAGGAAACGACTGGGCTTTGGCATACGGACTCCACTACTAATGCTCCGCAAATGTTATAGAGAAGGTTTTGCTTTTGCACGTGGGTTTTTTTTCCGGCAATCTTGAAAAAACCTCGAATTCCACTTAAAATTCCACATCTTGAAAACTGCGCCGATGATCAAAGCCATGCTTGCGTAGTTGGGTGAGGCTCGCGATTCCGAACGTTTTGATACCAAAAGAATATAAATGGGTGGAATAGTTTGGCCGCAGCATTGAAAACTGTCTATTCTTAAATGACTTTAAAACCGCATTCGCTACCCACACAAAGTTTACCGTCTACAGTCTATAGGCTTCCACGCATCCCCCAGTTTTGCTTAACCCGGGAACTGCTGGAAGACTCTTAAGAGTTCCCCCGGCGGACTGCGGGAAGACTCTTAAGAGTCAGAGAAAAAAAAAAATCAATTTTAAACAATTAAATCAATTTTTATTTTGTTATTTTTTATTCATTTTTTTGCCTTTGGGCCATGCAAAATATCAGTGCTCTACCTCCCCTCCTTCTCCACTTTCCTCCCCTCCTTCAGTTATCACCTATTTTCCCTGTTATTCCCTTATTCTGAGGTATATTTTCGTGCTAACATTAGCGAGTTGCAAGCAGGGCATTGTCATCACTGTTAGCAAGCGAGTGCAAGAGAGAGAGAGAGAGAGTATCGATCGACAGTGTCTCAGTGGCCTTGGGGGAAATTGGCGGGAAAGCAGGTTGCCTCACCCATACATTATGTAACTCGCGGCCTGTATCGCCGATTTTGACCATCCAAACGCTGTTTTCACTCGTTTTATTGTTGTAACAGGTTAATACCTTTATAATCAACCTATAATAGGCACATATGGATAAGTATTAATGCTATTTATGGTAAAATGAATATTTTAGTGATGGAAACAGCTCAAATACATGCGCACAGGCAGAGGTGTCTAATTACCCCCATGCGCACTTAAGAGGTTAATAACATAGTCACTTTATTATTCAGATCTATAATTTTTTTTTTATTTAACTCTCTCAAAACAGTAGAGTCCCTAAGAATTCCACCAATTATTTAGCCAACCTACCTATACATACCTACCCTACCAAATAATAATGATAATTCAAATTTATTTTTGGTGAATAACAGAGTATTGGCTAAGGTTTTTAACAATTCCTCCCTTTGCCAAATGCTTAGTTTAATAACAATGATATGGACCTTTAAAGTTTTGGCAATTGCCCGTGTGACTCGTATTTTAACCCTCCTAAGTGTTACCACAAAATACCGCTAGATCCTTTCTCAAAAGTCGCTAGCATGTTGCTACATAGTCAAACAATGTTAGAGTAATGCTGCAATTTCTAAAGAGTTTTGGTTTGTTTGTTTTGCAAATTTTACAATGTAGTATGACTAGAATGTCTGAAATTTTCAAATTATCCCTAGTAAATGTCTCTAGATATAAAAGAAATGGCTGCTAGATTGAAGTAAATAGCTCTACATTTAGCGGTAATATGTAGCTTTACAACTGGCAACACTGCAACCACCACCTCCCTCCCACCCTCCCAGTATGTCTCCACAAAATACCTCTAGGTCCTTTCTCAAAAGTCGCTAGCATGTTGCTACATAGTCATAATAATAATAATAATAATAATAATATTTATTCAGTCAGCAATTTACAGAGTTGGTACCACATAGTTTGTTACAAATATGACATGTACCAGCCTTGCATAATTCCAACTAAGGATAGCCCAATAAGGCCGTTAGGCGTATTTCCATTGGGGTCCTTGTGGGATTAGGTTAGCTGGGGAAAAGGGGAGGATAAAGAAATAGATACTTTAGAGAAAGTATTTCTAGGGGGTTATTTTAAGATACCTTACATCCTATAGTAAATATCAGTAATCCGTAATCAGTAATCATTTCAGTTTGGTTTGTCTATCTCTTATGTCGTATTTAGTAGTAGACATAAGCTTGGTGCTCCCTTCTCGCAGCTGTCCGGTTCAGGTGTTCCTTCAGGCTACGTCTGAAGGAATACAGTGTTCTCTTTTCACGGACTGACTGGGGTAGGTCGTTCCAGTCTTTGATGGCAGTGAAGAAGAATGTTTGCTTACCCTGTCCTTGGATTCTCGGGACCTTAAAATTAAACATCATGTTTCTTGTATTATGTCCACTCCTCTCATTTGCTTTAACAAAATCATTCTTTAGATACTCTGGAGCTCTGTCATAGAAAATTTTGAAGGCATTAGTTAGCCTGATTTGTTTGGCCCTGTCAGAGACGTTGAGCATACCTAGTGACTGAAGTTGTTCCTGGCCAACATGTGATCTGGGTCCTAGGTTCAGCATGAACCTGACCATTTTATTTTGAGTGACCTGAAGTTTGTGCTGTGCTGATTTAGATGATGCAGAGTACCAGGATGACACAGAATAGTCAAAATGACATTGAACAAGCGCTTGGCAGAGGGTCTTTTTGGTCGCCGCGGGCAAGCATCCCACCTGTCTATACAGGTATTTTATACGTGCTCTACACTTACTCAGGATAGATTCCAAAATTGTTTCACCTGACAAACTCGCGTCCAGTTTCAGTCCGAGATATTTAACTTGTGACACTGTTGTTATAGGAATATCATTACAGTTGACCGAGAAGCCCACAATGTCTTTCAGTTTGCGTTTTGTTCCACATAAGATGGCTTCCGTCTTGCCCAGGTGAAGAGATAGTCTATTGTCCACTAGCCATTCACTACATGATGCTAGTTCTTTGGAAAGTGAAGCGGCAATACTTATTGGGTCTTTTCCTGAAACCAGAAGCACGCTGTCGTCTGCATACAGTAATAATTTACATGAGACGCTCAGTTCCATGTCGTTCACATAACAGAGAAAGAGTAAGGGACCAAGGATGCTTCCCTGCGGGACCCCACAGTTAATTGGCATAGGATCAGATATATTATCATCAATTTTGACTCTTTGTGTTCTACCACTAAGATAAGATTTAAACCAGTTCACAGACCCTATGCCCATAGCTTGTAGTTTATTACATAGGATATCATGGTCTACTGTGTCAAACGCTTTTTGTAGATCAAGAAGAACCATACCGGTGTAGTTACCTTTAGACATTTCTTTACGAATGTGATCCGTTAAGTGGATGAGACAGGAGTCTGTCGAGTACATGCATCTGAAACCTGATTGAAACTTATAGAATAGATCATTTTGTTTGAGGTAGTGTTCAATTTGGGTGTATACCGCTCTTTCAAGGATTTTAGATACAATACATAATATGCTAACTGGTCTGTAGTTGCCAACTTCTAGTTTATTTCCTTTCTTGAATAGAGGGGTTACAATAGCTTCCTTCAGTTCAGCAGGTACTGTGTTGGTGTTAATTGACAAGTTGATGATGTGGGTTAGGGGGCCTGCTATACCAATGGCTCCATCTCGTAGAAATTTGGCAGGAATTTTGTCTGGTCCTGTGCTCTTATGTACATTTAGGTTAGACAGCTCGTCAAAAGTGTATTTTGGTGTAACATTTTGCAAACTAAATGTGTTCGGGTGTATGTCTTTATCTCTGTAGAAATTACGAAAGGTGGCCGTTGTTGTCGTGTATTTATTGGGAGGTTGAGGTAGGTTCTGTGCAAGTGTGTTTGCTATGGAAGTGAAGAAGGAGTTGAAGTAGGTTGAAATTTGTCGTTTATCGTGGCAAACCTGATCATTAATGGTGAGAGCAATATTAGTGTTAGACGAATCCCTTGTCTTGTTGCTGTAGCCTGTTGTTTTTAGGTGCCTCCATAGTTTATTTGGGTTATTCTGATATTCCTCTGCCTTATTGTGAAAATAATTATTTTTCGCTGATTTCATTTTCCTACTTAGTTTATTCCTGGCCCTGTTGAACTCATGTTTCAGACCTTGATCCTGTCTATGTTTCGCTAGCCTTTTTAACAGATTGTCTCTGTGTTCCAGATGGTGTAGTATGTCATTGTTGATCCATGGGTGTGACTTTGCTTTAATTCGTATGTCTTTCAGAGGAGCTATTTCGTCTAGGATGTTTGTGATGATGGTTCTGAAGCCAACCCATGCGTCATTAACGTTTGTACTTCCAAACACTGGAGACCAGTCTGTATTCCATAAAATGTCCAGAAATGTTTCCTTATTGTAGTTTCTGAGTTACCTTGTTTTGATAATCTTGTGATTCTCTAGGGTAATTTTTGTGGTTTTCCGTGTGCAATATGTGACGAAGTGATCACTTATCCCAGTCTGTATAACCCCTGATTGGGATATTTTGTCCTCTCTAATTGTCCAATCTAAGCATGTACACACATCCCAACTGCAACTCACGTAGGCTATGCATATGTGAATGGAAAGAGCAATTAATGGGGCCTTAACCACTAGGGAAGTCCTCTCGATAAATTACCCCTGAACCAATATCAATTATTATGTTCCTTCCAACAACCAACTATACTCCTAAAATCGATTAATGAAATTTACAAACACATGTGGCAGTCCGTGGATTCGAACCCAGGATGCTCACACCGAAAATCAACACCTTATGCATCGCACCACGAAGACAGTTAAAGAATGGTGGACACTGTCTACGATTTATTATGCAACTTCGAATCCTGCATATCAATCTAAGCCTGTACACACATCCCAACTGCAACTCACGTAGGCTATGCATATGTGAATGGAAAGAGCAATTAATGGGGCCTTAACCACTAGGGAAGTCCTCTCGATAAATTACCCCTGAACCAATATCAATTATTATGTTCCTTCCAACAACCAACTATACTCCTAAAATCGATTAATGCAATTTACAAACACATGTGACAGTCCGTGGATTCGAACCCAGGATGCTCACACCGAAAATCAACACCTTATGCATCGCACCACGAAGACAGTTAAAGAATGGTGGACACTGCCTACGATTTATTATGCATAAAATGCCCCAGAACGAGAAGCCCACCACAGAAGCCACGAGCGAACACCACACAGAAACACCAGAAAGAAAGGTCCACAGAACGAAAGGACCAGCTGACCGAGCCAACCAGTTCAGACAGGCCCAAGCCCGCAGGGTTAAGCAGCCCCAAAACACACCTGCCTACCCCTTCTAAACACTGACCGTTTTCCACACCTCACATACACTACCCCTCGTGTCCTACACCTCTACCTAGATGATGACGAACATAAATACACCTTAAAGTTAATACACCCATGCTCTGTCCCTAAGTTTAGGATATTAATATCAACATACCCTAAAATACCTTGTCTTGCCAGACTAAGTTTCTGAAGACCAATCGCCCCCATAAATCTATGTATTCAATCCTTAGGTTAAGTATTAATATCAACGTACCCTAAAATACCTTGTCTTGCCAGACTAAGTTTCTGAAGACCAATCGCCCCCATAAATCTATGTATTCAATCCTTAGGTTAAGTATTAATATCAACATACCCTAAAATACCTTGTCTTGCCAGACTAAGTTTCTGAAGACCAATCGCCCCCATAAATCTATGTATTCAATCCTTAGGTTAGTTATTAATATCAACATACCCTAAAATACCTTGTCTTGCCAGACTAAGTTTCTGAAGACCAATCGCCCCCATAAATCTATGTATTCAATCCTTAGGTTAGTTATTAATATCAACATACCCTAAAATACCTTGTCTTGCCAGACTAAGTTTCTGAAGACCAATCGCCCCCATAAATCTATGTATTCAATCCTTAGGTTAGTTATCTTTATCCGCCATTGTGTTCATCTTTTCCATTTACTTTTCCACAATTGTTATACGTCTTCCAATCACCTCCTTCGTATCCACAGTCCACACTACTCCATTTTGCTTCGTGTCCTACACCTCTTACCCGCCAGACTCTACCTACATGATGATGAACAGGAATACACATTCATATTAAAACACCCATGCCCTGTCCCTAGGTTGAGCCAATGCCAACCAGTCAGACAGCCATAAATCTATGTATGTTCTTCCATCCGAGAAGTAGTAGGTTAAAACCCCATGTCCTAATTGATAAGAAACTATGATACCCACGGGTACACCATTGTATATAAATATAACCATTGTTCCTGTAAGACCTAGACAGAGATAATGACTGAAGATGTTAGCCACCATGCAGTAACTCCAATTCTTACCCCAACCAGAGATTGTATAGATAACCTTTGTTACCATGATCTATCATAGTACCTCGAAACAATAACGAAGTACCCCTACGAACTGCCGCTTTTCTTTGGTCTATATTTCATAGAAAACGCAGTTCCCAGGGACAACTAGACGTACAAGAAATCGTGTCAAATCATAGTGTCCATAACCCCTCGTATTGACGAGTAATAATACACCATGTTTTTCCCTACTTTATCCACAGTCAAGCACACACCTACAGTTAACCTCCTTCTTCCACCACATCCCCACAGTCCACATGATTCTATCTTTTCCAGACTCATATACCACCCCATAGTTGCATCCCCCGGTAGCATTTGGCTAACGTACTTTCACTGTCCTTTCAAACTCCAATATCAACTGTAGCCTAATGCCACCCCCACGCCCGGAGACCTTAGGGTCAAATTTCCACGTAGCCCCCCCTGAACTCCCCCCCCTCTCATTAACACCCCGCGCTCCTCGACTCTTGTCCGACCTAGCCTCTCCCTCATACCTCTTGAAGATCCTTGATTTTTCCGTTGCTAACGCTCTCCAACCTTTTATATATATACTCCTATCCAGCCTACCTTCCCTTAGTAGGCCGGAACAACATTAGAACTTTACTAACCCCTTGCATGCCATCTATTCCCTTACAACCCATTCACAACCCTGCACCCAATGGTCGTCAGTGCGAGGCTAGCCGCCTCGCCAGTAACTAACTTCTATTGCCATACTTCCAGATAAATGTGGCAGAGTTAGCAACCCAGTCTCCACCACATCCAGCAAACCATACAATTAACAACCAACCGATTAAAACCAGCTAGCCAAGGCACCTTCGGTTTTGGTATTAAGGACACCCACATCTGTTTCATAAACAGAGGGTTATTACAAACACTTGTGATATGGCAAGCCCATAGCCACAGCCGCCGGACGACCATCCCAGAGAGAGGGCGCCCAGCTACCCCTTTTTACCCACCCGAGGAGGGAGACCCCCACCCCTGCGGAGGTATACCTGACCCTTGTTTTGACTTCCGGGTCATTGCCAGGTAGCACAGGAATTCTTCCTATCAATGAACTAACCATGCATGACTAACACCTTTACTAACCTCTATTAACTCACAATAAACCGTTTACCTTTCTTGCATACTCTGATCACTAAATTAGCACCTCAGCTATACCATAGAATGAAGATTGAACAATCTAAGAGAGACGCTCCTATCACAGCTGTCCCCATCCTCCTCGCAAAGTAGATCCAGTCTCGCTCCCCTAAATACTTCCAGTATAGCCAAAATAGTACCTCTTACTAAGGCTCAGTTATATCATATTATGAAGGCTTCCTATAGCCATGTGCCACAACAGTAATCACCACCTTACCTAGTCCCCGTATCGATTGAGAGCTCAAATAAGTCCATAAGACTCGAGATCCCTATGGCCTACAGGGTCCAAAACCGAGCCTATAAACCCAGCTCCAGCCCCCAGTAAAATCAGTTGAAAGATAGACACCAACCCAGGTTGGTCACCAGAGTTCACCTCGAGCTCTATCCTTGTTGATTGCTGAGAAGTGAGTTCCAGAGCCAGCAGACTCCGTGGCAGATTTGGATAGAAGGACCTGTCCACGTATTTGAGAACTTCCTACATATGGACACCCTGGACGGCCGCGGAACCAGTCGTTAGCCCCAACATCATGGACGCAAGATAACCAGGACCAGACCAATCAAATACTACCCAAGCTTCACTCTCTCAGTACTACATTACTACAGTGCTATTTAGAGATTCACTTATTAATATTTCTACGAAGTGGCTATATCTTTGCCCAGTGTAATTTATATATAACCATTCCATTTGGGAAGTGCTAAGCGTATCAGTGTTTATTAATTAACAGGCGACATTAACTCTCGTAATTACCTTTATCCAGATATTATTACATAGAAGTGAAGTAAAACCCTAGTGATATCTAACGTTCGCCCACTGATTTGTGTTCTACGTATTTCTGCCATAAGAATATAAAACTTAGATCAGTACCCCCTGAGGTTACTAGAATTCCCGTGCTCTAAAATACGCGTGTCTAATCTATTCTGTGAACTACTACTTGTGCACCAGAGCTATCAGTAATAAATCTAACAGTGAATATGAATCTATAAGTAACATTGATGGTCTCCAGTATAAACCTGTGAATTAAAGCCAGTGATCAGAAGATTAATACCTGAACGTTGGAAGTGGGAGACTAGGCTCCATCCAGATCCACTTATGCTAGTGTTGTTCAATTCTAAATTTTGTCTTGCACGAGTATTTCAGAAGTGGTATATCAATAAACGTGATCGTGTGTCTTATTACCGTGTGTTTCTTTTGTGTTCTCTATTCCTCATACCTTGTATTGTGCATGCAGCCTTATATACCCAGTCATTTAGAACTCACATTACCCAAGTTAAACCTGTAGAAAAACAGGGCATAACAATGCAACTTCGAATCCTGCATATCAATCTAAGCATGTACACACATCCCAACTGCAACTCACGTAGGCTATGCATATGTGAATGGAAAGAGCAATTAATGGGGCCTTAACCACTAGGGAAGTCCTCTCGATAAATTACCCCTGAACCAATATCAATTATTATGTTCCTTCCAACAACCAACTATACTCCTAAAATCGATTAATGAAATTTTCGAAAATAAAAAAAATAAGAAAACGGGAGTCTCCAGAGCCGATTGACCTACACATGGCAGATCCCTTTCACACCCAATCCATCTTGTTCTATCTAATTTCAATTTTTTTTTCTATGTGATTGAGGGAGGCAAAAGGCATAACTGCCTATAGCGAGTGCCTCCCCCATAGTTGAAAGAGTGACAGAGCCAAAATCAAGGGACGTTCGAGCCAAAATGCCTGGACACACGGAGTTTGAAGCAATTTAAGTCATAGGAAAAGGGAAAGACTGATTCTGGGAGAGAGTTCCAGAGCTCAGCTGTTGAGTAGAAGAAAGTTTGAGAGTAATGTTTCACTCTTGGGTTGGAGAGTTGCACAGAGTAGGGGTGGGTTGAAGCTCTGTTGTTCTTGATCCCATTATAGCACTCGGTAGCCTATTCCACATATCTACAACTCTGTTACTAAACGGATAGAGGCAGATCCCTTTTACAGCTCTCTCCCTCTCACTCTTGTTTGTTTGCACAATCTGCTCCTTCTGTAGTTTCTCCATGCCCGATAAGTTAAATGATCTTTTGATATCTGTGACACAGCATTTGTATCCAATACAATACCCTGCTTGCAAAACCGTCGAACCCCGGACAACGTTGCTTGCAACTTTAATTATTATTATTATTATAACACCCAAGATATTTAAGCGAATGGGAAGGGGATGGGTGGGAGGGCCCTCCATTGTCAATGATTACGGGGCCCCTACTAAATATTAGGTTTTCACTACTTCCCTCCGGGAATCAAACCTATAATTTAATAGTGGCCCCTCCATCATTGACAATTTGCCTGAATTCCCAAGACTGGAGGGGGACACTCGTAACAATATCCTAAACCTCAGAACCGTAAGGCATAGTCAAGTTTTCGTATAACATGATAAGTCTTTATTGTTAGCATACAATACAAAAAATATAAAAATATTAAAGGATATGAGCAGTGCGTCACTTCAAAGAAGATCTGCTCCAAAAATGTACAGGATCTCGTCTTGAGATTCTGTTCGATAGCGATTTGAGAAGACATTCATAGCTTCCTTTTCACTATCCCAGATTTTATACTATTCACAGTTTATTATCTGGCATAAAACTGTATCTATTTGACCAGTTTCATACTCAACCAAAACAATATAGTTGCAACTATGATAGAAAAACTTTTCTTAAAATACAACTAAAACAAATCAATGAGCTTTCAGAAAGCTGTCTTAAAATAATTCAACAAGCTTTTACATAGCCCTTTTTTAAATAATGATAGATTCTTTTAAAATCAAAACAAAACATGTGAGCTTTCACCTAGCTCACTCTTGTAAACAACGCCAGTGGTCTTCTCCGGCGGAGGAGTCAGTTTCCGGCGGAGGGGCTTAAGGGTATATTGGGATACTCTCATCCCCCCCCCCACCCTTTTTCCTGTCCTCCAAGGGACTTAAATTACTATCACATTGACCATTAGCTCCTCAGCCGTAAAAAAAAAAACTAAAGCGCTTGCTAGTGGATACGTCAAGAAAGAGAGTGCCCGACATACTTTTGAAAATGAGGGGAAGATTCCACTGCAGCATTTATATCTTATACAAATGAGGTAACTTTTTCGTGACGCGAACCACTGCTGTAGGTTAATCCTAAGCGGGTTCTAAGAGGGGGGAGTCAAGGTAGTTTTCCTAAGCTCCAGACTATTTCTATATATAGCACCTAAAGATCCGCATGCCCTTATATGTTCATGTTGGGACTTCGTACATGTTTAAAACAATGAACCTCAAAGAACAGAGTCATACCCGTAATAAGCCTGAGGCACTTAATGCTATTACTGGCTCAGGCAGCTCGTGGCTGTCTTAACTTGTCCGGTAAGATCCTGATCGGCGGAAGACTTTTTCTGGCGGACGCAAGAACTTAGGAGAATTTTTTTATATGGGCTAGATGTGCTAATCCGCTCCTAAATTATAACAAACCCCGAGCTGAATCTGCCTAAGCATTGGTATTATCTCTTACGACTAAAAAGTTCTGATTGTCAGGGGCATGAGCAGCCTAGGCTATATAAGAGCCGAGGACCGATTGACTCGTTGCTAGCCTTTACCACTATAGGGTGGCCCAAATGGTTAATACAGGTTATTTGAGTTTCGTAGACATAATCTCGTCATTCTTGTGGTTCCGGTAACACCTTATTTCCGAACTTCAGGTGGGCTAACTTTTGCCGTACCGAATGCTACACTTAGTGGGATAGAGGTCTCTGCCTGCTGAGACAGACCTCCAAGGGGAAAAAAAACTATCAAAGTCGTGGCCTATCCCTCGCCTGTCAGGGCAGTCTGGAGTGAACATGGTTAGTATTAGTGCACTGCATGTATGAGTTCACGTCTAAAGAGTAGACTGGTAGTCCACTATTAACTAATTGACATCCCGATGACCTTCCCTTTCCCGTTATCCCTAAGCTTTTCCGGCGTGATTTCTTTCCTCCGGGGACCGGAAGGAAGGAATGTATATCTGAACCTTTGTGTACTACTGAGCCATCAACCTTTCTTGGTTTCTGTTTGTACTACATTATTAGGGTCCTACGGAACCACAAGAACGCGTGAATGAGACAATTTCTAGCCACGAAGGTGTAGTGTTGTCAGTTGTAACTGAAAAACTTATAATGTAACGTCATTATAATAATAATAATAATAATAATATTTATTCAGTTAGCAATTTACAGAGTTGGTACCACATAGTATGTTACAAATATGACATGTACCAGCCTTGCATAATTCCAACTAAGGATAGCCCAATAAGGCCGTTAGGCGTATTTCCATTGGGGTCCTTGTGGGATTAGGTTAGCTGGGGAAAATGGGGAGGATAAAGAAATAGATACTTTAGAGAAAGTATTTCTAGGGGGTTATTTTAAGATACCTTACATCCTATAGTAAATATCAGTAATCCGTAATCAGTAATCATTTCAGTTTGGTTTGTCTATCTCTTATGTCGCATTTAGTAGTAGACATAAGCTTGGTGCTCCCTTCTCGCAGCTGTCCGGTTCAGGTGTTCCTTCAGGCTACGTCTGAAGGAATACAGTGTTCTCTTTTCACGGACTGACTGGGGTAGGTCGTTCCAGTCTTTGATGGCGGTGAAGAAGAATGTTTGCTTACCCTGTCTCTTGGATTCTCGGGACCTTAAAATTAAACATCCTGTTTCTTGTATTATGTCCACTCCTCTCATTTGCTTTAACAAAATCATTCTTTAGATACTCTGGAGCTCTGTCATAGAAAATTTTGAAGGCATTAGTGAGCCTGATTTGTTTGGCCCTGTCAGAGACATTGAGCATACCTAGTGACTGAAGTTGTTCCTGGCCAACATGTGATCTGGGTCCTAGGTTCAGCATGAACCTAACCATTTTATTTTGAGTGACCTGAAGTTTGTGCTGTGCTGATTTAGATGATGCAGAGTACCAGGATGACACAGAATAGTCAAAATGACATTGAACAAGCGCTTGGCAGAGGGTCTTTTTGGTCGCCGCGGGCAAGATCCCACCTGTCTATACAGGTATTTTATACATGCTCTACACTTACTCAGGATAGATTCCAAAATTGTTTCACCTGACAAACTCGCGTCCAGTTTTAGTCCGAGATATTTAACTTGTGACACTGTTGTTATAGGAATATCATTACAGTTGACCGAGAAGCCCACAATGTCTTTCAGTTTGCGTTTTGTTCCACATATGATGGCTTCCGTCTTGCCCAGGTGAAGAGATAGTCTATTGTCCACTAGCCATTCACTACATGATTCTAGTTCTTTGGAAAGTGAAGCGGCAATACTTATTGGGTCTTTACCTGAAACCAGAAGCACGCTGTCGTCTGCATACAGTAATAATTTACATGAGACGCTCAGTTCCATGTCGTTCACATAACAGAGAAAGAGTAAGGGACCAAGGATGCTTCCCTGAGGGACCCCACAGTTAATTGGCATAGGATCAGATATATTATCATCAATTTTGACTCTTTGGGTTCTACCACTAAGATAAGATTTAAACCAGTTCACAGACCCTATGCCCATTGCTTGTAGTTTATTACATAGGATATCATGGTCTACTGTGTCAAACGCTTTTTGTAGATCAAGAAGAACCATACCGGTGTAGTTACCTTTAGACATTTCTTTACGAATGTGATCCGTTAAGTGGATGAGACAGGAGTCTGTCGAGTACATGCATCTGAAACCTGATTGAAACTTATAGAATAGATCATTTTGTTTGAGGTAGTGTTCAATTTGGGTGTATACCGCTCTTTCAAGGATTTTAGATACAATACATAATATGCTAACTGGTCTGTAGTTACCAACTTCTAGTTTATTTCCTTTCTTGAATAGAGGGGTTACAATAGCTTCCTTCAGTTCAGCAGGTACAGTGTTGGTGTTAATTGACAAGTTGATGATGTGAGTTAGGGGGCCTGCTATACCAATGGCTCCATCTCATAGAAATTTGGCAGGAATTTTGTCTGGTCCTGTGCTTTTATGTACATTTAGGTTAGACAGCTCGTCAAAAGTGTATTTTGGTGTAACATTTTGCAATCCAAATGTGTTCGGGTGTATGTCTTTATCTCTGTAGAAATTTCGAAAGGTGGCCGTTGTTGTCGTGTATTTATTGAGAGGTTGAGGTAGGTTCTGTGCAAGTGTGTTTGCTATGGAGGTGAAGAAGGAGTTGAAGTAGGTTGAAATTTGTCGTTTATCGTGGCAAACCTGATAATTAATGGTGAGAGCAATATTAGTGTTAGACGAATCCCTTGTCTTGTTGCTGTAGCCTGTTGGTTTTAGGTGCCTCCATAGTTTCTTTGGGTTATTCTGATATTCTTCTGCCTTATTGTGAAAATAATTAGTTTTCGCTGATTTTATTTTCCTACTTAGTTTATTCCTGGCCCTGTTGAACTCATGTTTCAGACCTTGATCCTGTCTATGTTTCGCTAGCCTTTTTAACAGATTGTCTCTGTGTTCCAGATGGTGTAGTATGTCATTGTTGATCCATGGGTCTGACCTTGCTTTAATTCGTATGTCTTTCAGAGGAGCTATTTCGTCTAGAATGTTTGTGATGATGGTTCTGAAGCCAACCCATGCGTCATTAACGTTTGTACTTCCAAACACTGGAGACCAGTCTGTATTGCATAAAATTTCCAGAAATGTTTCTTTATTGTAGTTTCTGAATGACCTTGTTTTGATAACCTTGTGATTCTCTAGGGTAATTTTTGTGGTTTTTCGTGTGCAATATGTGACGAAGTGATCACTTATCCCAGTCTGTATAACCCCTGATTGGGATATTTTGTCCTCTCTGTTACAGTTTATGTGGTCTATTATTGTGGCAGTGTTCTCAGAGATACGTGTGGGGGTTGTGATGAGTTGTTTGTGATTGTGCATTGTCAGTATATGCCTATATTCTCGTACAAGCCTATCATTTCGTTGTTTGTAACACAGGTTAAAATCCCCTAGTATAATGGATTCATTCCGAGGGTCTAGCGATGACAAAGTTCGTTCAAATTTGGTCAAGAATTGTGTGTCGTTTGGTGGCCTATAGCATACCCCAATTGTGATGGGTCTTGTCCTCGGCAGGTGTAGATCGATCCACAGAACTTCGTGATTTTCTACATGGAGGTCGGTCCTAGTTGTGTGTGTGAGGTTGTTTTTTTTACATACAAACATACTCCTCCCCCATGCCTATTGCGATCATTCCTAACCATATTGAAACCTTGAATGTTTATTTCACCATCGTTTATACTTGAATCCAGCCAGGTTTCTGTGATTGCAATTATTGAAGCTTTGGCCTTATTAGCTAACAAGTTAATTTCTGATAATATAACTGGTATAATATATCCCCTATGGCCCTCTGCGCCTAAGCTATTCATGCCACCAGCGGGAGGAACAAAACACTTACATGGACTCATGCCACCGGCAGGAGGAACAAAATACACTATTACTTGGAGGCATAGCACGATTACTTAGTCCCTCAGGAAAAGAGGGGCTGGCTCGTTTGGTGAGATTGCTGTTGGTCCTGGTAGGCCGAAGCCTACTACCGTATAAGCCTTCCTCTTTACAGAAAATGGATACTTTTAAATGTTCCCCGAGGTGAGAACTGTACCCAAGATCGTGCAACCTGCCTTTTATCCCAGTGCTTGTGACTGAAAACCTTTTTATACCCGAGAGCCGCCGTGCTCATGCCATGTTCCATGCAATAGTTAATCCAAACATTCTACTTTTAGGGATATAATATTCCACTACTCGTGTGATGATATCCCTAGAATAGTTACCCTCCGATTTTTATCTGTACAACTCAAGCAGGCGTGATGATACATTCTCATAGGCCTGGTGAGATAACCCTGGTTGAGTCTCGGGTCACTAAGTTAGTTACCGGTACTCTAGACAGTGGAGGAGAACTCAAACGGCTTTGGCCAGTGAGTGGCGGACGCATATCTGAGCCTTTGAGAGTCCAGAGCCAGTGGAATGATTCCCGTAGTGTCCTTTACACTGTAAGCGGTACTTACAATGATTTCATAGGCATAGGTGTACTTTTCGCCTAAAAATCGCTGTTGGCGGGAGAGAAGCCTGCATGCCTGTTCCGCTTACCAGTGCCCGAACGTGGCCTGTTTGTCGTGTAAACTTGTGCCGAAAGATATCCTCTTCCCGCCAGTTTCACGGTGGGCTCCCGCGGGAGCATATGTGTCCACAGTTATGCCACATTCGCCGGTACGCAGCCCGGACAAACCGTAGTGACCCTTAGCGCGGCCTGGGTGTTTAAAAACGGTATCGACCTCGGAACCCTGTACCAGAGCATGGCCTAGGGAGAGAGGTCGAAAAAAGGAGGGGAATCTTCCAAGACTTGGGAAAAAATGAAAACCAACAAGAGGGTATTAAGGTGTGGTAACATCCTGCCTCCGCTTGTCGCTGGCCATCGTCGTGTCTAAAGCCTAGGCTAACCTTACTACGATGCCACCTTTCTTATCCTATGCATCGTATCTACATCTCTTTGAGTCTGTGAATCAATCATCGATGCTGTTAGTATAGGGAAAAAATAACCCTGTAATAAACATTATCGGGTAACCCTTTCACCATATCGAGTCTGAAAAGCTGTCTAGCTCGAACTGCCTCAAACAAGGCTGTTCGGATGTCCCTGATTGATCTCGCCGGATGCGGCAGGAGATATTGTTGAAAAGCTTTAACAGTTTCCTCCTGATGCCTCGGTGGGTTGGGCTTGAGCTGTGTCTCTAGTTAGCAGAAAACCAATAAACTTACGGTGAGCGTTATCACGTACTAGGAACTCTCGTTGGAGTTCAATAGGATCTGGAGTTTGGAAAGGAGCTGGGAAGTGAGGGGCAATGAGGAACTCATATATAGCTCGTGGGACACCGCCGGGCCGTGGCTTCAGCAAATCAAACTCGATATGGTGTGGTGGGGGGACAGGTAGGGAAACATTGGAAGCTACGTCAATGGCAAACTGTTGGACCTCCTGATCCCAACTCACCCACAGTCCGTGCCCCACCTCTCCCAGATTTAATTCCCTTCGCTCCTGCTGTGAAGTTGTCGGAGTAAAGGCTAAACTTGGTTCAATCAAACCCAGTGAATGACCACCATTGTTGTCGTAAGGCTGAGAGTGAGCAGGGCAATTAGGAACATCTGGGGAAAGAGGCGCAAGCCGACGTGGTTCATAGACGAAATATTGATAACTGGTAGGGTTAGGAATTGCTTGAATCTGTACCCCTATGACATTCCCTTGGGCATCTTTGGCCCGGAAGACTTTATGTCTGTTTACTTCAATGGTCCATTCTCTAGGTACTGGGACCTCCCCATGTATGGATCTGTGCCCGTCTCCTGCCTTAGACGAGGTAACAGGGAGCTAAAGCCTGCCCGGTTCTTTTCGACTCTGAAGATTGCCCTCCGTTTGCGATTGAGATAGTTGGGATTGAGCAACTGGTTTAAAGCCATGAGATACTACGTGATCCGGCGGAGGCTTCAAGGGTTCCGCCGTTGAGAGAACTGCTACGTTAACTTCAGGAATACTAGCATTAGGTTGTGAGCAAGAAACTGTCTCCTTCTCCGCCGCGGTAGAAGCATTGACGTTAGCTGCCAAATTGCTAGCTTGTGATAGTCTATCTGAACCGTCTACACCCGGTTGGGACCCCATAACCACCTGTGGTGTGACCTCGGCCCTGGCTTGTAAGTCCGCCGGACGGTTACTAGCGGTGGAGAGTGGTAATTTAGTGATTGTCGAAGCCATGATTGTATCCGGGTCTGCGATAACATTAATTTTGGCTGGTGACAGGGGACGGATTGGAACGTGTTCTGGCATTATTACGTTAGTGGAGGAGACCGAATGGAGAAACAAAACCTCGTCGTCCGTGGAGGTGGCAGGCACAGATTCCGGCGTGGGGGTTACTGGCACCTCAGTAGGAGTATCCCTAGGGCGTTTGGAAATAGCACATTGTTGGAGAACCTTTTGTAACAATTCATCTAAATGTTTTGCCGTGACACATTGGGACCTTGGCCTCTTGAGAGATTTAGACTTTACCTTCTCCTCAGATGTCGGTTCCTCTACCTGTACCGTTGGACTTGGTTCTTCTAGTTCCTTACCTTCGTTATGCAGAGTTATTGGTTGGGGAACTTTTACCGGCGACCTTTTAACGTGCGTCACCGGCGCCTGACTAACTAGTCGAGAGGGTTGTGTAACCCTGTCCCTTGGGACATCGCTCAACTTATTCTCCATCATGGTATAACCTGTAGTGACAGACTCTGACCTAGTGTTAGGTACTCTTACTCTCTGGCCTCCGGCCTAGTGGACAATCTTGGGACGTCTATCGCCGGCGTGTCTAACCCCGCCGCCATATCATGACATTGTTCCGTGTCAGGCGCCAGAGACAAATACAACCCTATTTTGCCGTCCGGTAAATTACTCTTAGATAGCACTAGTTTAGATCCTTGTAGTCTTACTCTAACACTTGGTATAACCCTCATCGTCGGTAGAGATTGCTCGGCATCCGACCCGACGAGACCGGGGGAAACCCCCGGCGTCTTCGAAGCGGATGCCGAGGCGACCGGTTGTGAAGCAGACTTACACACATGGGTGAGGGAGCTATCCTGTATTTCCGCCGCAACCTGGTTCTGCAGTGGGCTGGACAATTTGCGCTTCTTGGGTGGCAAGTATTTCAAACTGGACACCCTCTGACAAAGTCGCTGGGGTGATTCCGGTTGAGTTGAAAGTACGAACTCCGGCGACTCCGAGTGAGTTCTCTTGGTTTGGGGAGGGGAGCGACCTTCGGATGCCTTGGATGACTGGGGGGAAGCAAGATTTGAATTTGGTACCAAAGGAACATGTGCCTGATGGACTGAGGGATCTTCGAAAGAGTACAGGCGAGCGATTCTAAGTAACTCTGCATTGTCACAGAACAATTCTACATCCGCCACCCTTGAAGCGTAAGAAGCAAACTTATTCTTAATTTCAATAAGGGTCAACAAGCATGACATATCTTGACTAGCTAGCCATTCTTTGAATAGATCCGAGCAAACCGGACATTTACGAGCTATCCATGAAAAAGTAGTCTTGTCCAAACATTTAATGCAGCGTATACACAGCCTGTGCGTTGCTACTGGGACCGAAAGACAGGTAGGAGTAGAACAAATCGAGAATAGAGGCATGGTTACTGACTCCCCTCCCCGCCGGGAACAGTTTCTCCTTAGCCGTGCTGCTCGAGATGTGAAGAGATCTGGAAATAGAACATTTCCAGGAATCAATGCTCATAAGGATAACCTGAGAGGTATTAACAACATCCTACCTACTCCCCGGCGTCGAAAAATTAGTGGGCCACTGCCCAACTATTTTTCCGCCTCCTGAGAGTTGTCGTGAACCACCCCTCGCCCTTTTCAATCGGGGGGAATTCAAGCGGGACTGCTTACCTATGACATGGGTCACTGGCCCTAAACAAAACTCCTAGCGAGCATCGTCGTGCAGCTGCTTGCTAGCTAGACACCGCTAAACCTGTTACCCAACTGTGCCGCCGGGCTGGAGGGGTAAACTGGCAATTCACAGGGATAGTCGTCAGACATCGGTCCGATACCGTTCTCCTTCCGCCGGGCCATGCACGTCCACCGGCAAGGAGGGTAGTGGCACACTACCAACAAAAGAAGGGGTAGGTAAAGCCCAAGCACACCAGCATGGCGGCAGCCGGGCTCAGTACGAAGACAGAGGACCGGCGGGCCAAGGAACTAGGGAAAAAAACGTTTAAAGCACAAGACCACCATTCCCGTACCAAAAAACCCCACACAATAAGGACGTCTCCTAGAGTTCCTGGAAAGTGATTGACACCTGAACCAGGGAACACGGACTAAAACTGGACGCGAGTTTGTCAGGTGAAACAATTTTGGAATATATCCTGAGTAAGTGTAGAGCACGTATAAAATACCTGTATAGACAGGTGGGATGCTTGCCCGCGGCGACCAAAAAGACCCTCTGCCAAGTGCTTGTTCAATGTCATTTTGACTATTCTGTGTCATCCTGGTACTCTGCATCATCTAAATCAGCACAGCACAAACTTTAGGTCACTCAAAATAAAATGGTTAGGTTCATGCTGAACCTAGGACCCAGATCACATGTTGGCCAGGAACAACTTCAGTCACTAGGTATGCTCAATGTCACTGACAGGGCCAAACAAATCAGGCTCACTAATGCCTTCAAAATTTTCTATGACAGAGCTCCAGAGTATCTAAAGAATGATTTTGTTAAAGCAAATGAGAGGAGTGGACATAATACAAGAAACAGGATGTTTAATTTTAAGGTCCCGAGAATCCAAGGACAGGGTAAGCAAACATTCTTCTTCACCGCCATCAAAGACTGGAACGACATACCCCAGTCAGTCCGTGAAAAGAGAACACTGTATTCCTTCAGACGTAGCCTGAAGGAACACCTGAACCGGACAGCTGCGAGAAGGGAGCACCATGCTTATGTCTACTACTAAATGCGACATAAGAGATAGACAAACCAAACTGAAATGATTACTGATTACGGATTACTGATATTTACTATAGGATGTAAGGTATCTTAAAATAACCCCCTAGAAATACTTTCTCTAAAGTATCTATTTCTTTATCCTCCCCTTTTTCCCCAGCTAACCTAATCCCACAAGGACCCCAATGGAAATACGCCTAACGGCCTTATTGGGCTATCCTTAGTTGGAATTATGCAAGGCTGGTACATGTCATATATGTAACATACTATGTGGTACCAACTCTGTAAATTGCTAACTGAATAAATATTATTATTATTATTATTTAAGAAACCCATAATGTAGGAAGAAACTTACTCCTGAAGACATCACAGCCACAGTACGAGGAGAAGAGGCCCACGAGAGGGGCCCAAGAGCAGGCTCGAACACCAGAAGATTCCACACCACGTGTGACAATCCTTGAACTGGAGCGTCTGCTAAGATGAAAAAACACGGCCCCCAGGCCAAACACGCTGGACTTGAAGACCATTCTGCGATGAAAGTAGCCTCCTAGCTAAAGATAATAAAAAACTTAGGCGCGCAGAACCAAAGAAAAAACACATGTGGCGACTGTCCTTTTTTCTTTTTTTTTTTTTTAAGAGACAATGAACGGAGGAAGGAAAAACACAGATAAAACAAAAAGGTCCATGTGCCTAAAGGCATCTTCCATTCATAAAATGTTTGTAACAACTGGATTTAAACTTTTGTAGATTGTAAGTTTGTGGAAAGCAACTCGAGGGAACTGAATTCCAAAGAGTAGTAGTTCTAGGGATAAATGAATTTTGATAAGCAGAAGTTCTGCATTGTGGAGGAGAAAGTGTAAATTCATGGGCGCTCTCAGCTGCCCTAGTTCTACGGGGAAAGATGTGGAGAGGCGGCACAATTGAAGCAAGTTCCTCGGAACAATTGCTGTGAAAATATCTGTAGAATAATGCAAGGGATGCAACGTTTCTTCGTATGGATAATGTAGGAAGGTCCTGTGTGATTGCAGGGTTATTGATTAATCGAATAGCTTTATTTTGAATTTTGTCCAACTGCCTCAATGCAACCACTCCACTTCCACTCCACAGAGGTAAACAGTAATCCATCTGAGAACGCACATGACTTTTATATATTACGGCCAACTGCTCGTCAGTGAAGAATTCTCGAACTCTGTACAGGAGTCCCAGTTTTTTAGAGGCATTCTTAGCAATGCTTCTAACATAATGTGTCCAGCTCAAGTTAGTAGTTAATGTTACACCGAGAATGTCAATACTAGGGAAAGTGGGAATATTTACATCATTAAAAAATATATGGGAGTCAGTGAGATTCTGTTGGTTAGAAAATTGAATGTACTTGGTTTTCTGTGCATTAAAGGAAACTAGATTCTTTTGTCCCCATTCATTAATTCTAGAAAGGTCCTGGTTCAGAGAAATTGCAGTGTTTATTTTTGAATTCATAAGATCGGGTTGGGTGAAAGAATTGGTAAATGTGAAGGAACTGTGGAGTGTTGAGTCATCTGCGTAGGAATGTATTGGATTATGAGTGGTAGATATGAGATCATTGATATGAATGAGGAACAGAGTTGGGGAAAAAACTGATCCCTGGGGAACACCAGCATTTATTGAGTGAAATTGAGAATAAAGGCCATCTACCATTACACATATTTTTCTGTTATGAAGATAAGAAGAAATTAGTGGAACTAATGATGCAAGGCCGTAGTGTGACATCTTCGACAATAAGGATTGATGCCAGACTCTATCAAATGCCTTTGATATAATTATCCAGTGCTATTGTATGTGTTTCACCATGTTGGTCTGTAGCTTGGTTGATTTAATGCCTAAGAAGGCAAAGAATGTCTGCAGTTGATCGACATCGTCTAAAACCATATTGCCTATCACTGATTAATTTATTATTCTCTATCTATCTATCTATTGCCTGACGCCGTGATCCCCGAAGGGGTGGCCACGAACGAACCGCCCCCATGCACCTCTGTCCCCAGTCAGTCGACGCCCCTCCTCCCAACCAGCACCGCCTTCGTTCATGTAGTTCCTCACTCCATCCTTCCACCTCATATTCGGTCTACCTCTCCCCCTCTGTCCCTCCACCTCGCTCTCGTACACCCTCTTAGTCATTCTCTCGCTTTCCATACGTATGGCCGAACCATCTCAAGTTGTTCCTTTTCACACTTTCCAGCACATCTACCTCCACACCACACCTCCTTCTTACTTCCTCATTAGTCTGTCTATCCCTCCATGTAACTCCGCACGCACTCTTTAAGTAATTCATTTCCGCTGCTCTCACTCTTGGTCGGAGACTCTCAACCAACGTCCATGCTTCGCTTCCGTAAGTCAGTGTCGGGATTACCACACTGTCATGCAAGGACTTCTTCACTTCCATACTGACCACCCTATTTCTTGTTACTGCTTTTAGCGTTCCTACAACCCTCTTCCCCTGTTGTACCCTCTCCCGCACCTCTTCATCCATAGTACCATCTTTACTCAACACACTGCCCAGATACTTAAAAGAGTTGACGATCTCCATAGCCTGACCGTTCAGCTTCACCTCACACTCTGTGACTTCACCCCTTTCGAAGACCATAACCTTGCTCTTCCCCGTATTTACCTTCAAATTCCGTTTTTCGCACACTGTTCCAAACTCATTTACCAGACCCTGCAACTCCCATTCATTATCACTCATTATCATTTATTATTCTCAAGATGCTTAATTATGTGATTATTTAATATAATTTCAAAGACTTTACCAAGAGTGGAAGTTATAGCTATTGGTCTGTAGTTTGATGGATCTGAAGAGGCACCTTTTTTAGGAACTGGATGGATGTTTGCTTCTTTCCAGGGTACTGGGAAGCATGAGGTATGAGTACACAGACGGAAATGTTTTGCCAATACAGGAGTGAGCACCAAGGAGCAATTCTTAAGTACTATTGGAGGAATTTCATCTGGACCAGGAGCCTTATCTACTGAGAGATTCTGCAAAATAGTTTTGACATGTCTGGTGTGGATCTTAAGTGAGGGAATTTCAGGCGAATTAAAATTAAGTACAGGGACATTTTGATTTATTTCATCTAAGGTTGAGTTGGTGGAGAAAATATCCGCAAGAAGGTTAGCTTTACCTCGTGGGTCACTTACAAGATTGCCAGTCGGAGATTTTAATGGTGGAATGGATGAAGCAGTAGTGAAGTTGGATTTGAATAAGTTAAGAGTAGACCAAAATATTTTGTTATCATTTGGATTATTTAGAAGTTTATTTGCCTGCTAGTGGAGAAAGTTTGATTTAGTTAGGTTTAATACAGTTTTGGCATAATTTCTGATGTTTCTAAAGTAATTAAAGGCTTCATGTGTTTTTGATCTTGTGTATGCATTGTAGGCTATTGCTTTTTGTTCAGTTACTCTAGCACAATTATGGTCAAACCATTTAGGTGAATTAGATCTTTTACTGTACGTTTGATGAGGAATAAAAGTTTCCATTCCAATTTTTACAAAATCTTGTATGTGGCTCAAGGTGGTGTGTGCATCATTAGAAAAGAAAGAGGTCCAGGGAATATCAATAAAGAAACCTTGAAGACCCTCCCAGTCTGCCCTATCGTAATGCCATTTAGTCACCAAAACAGGTTCAGAGTGGGAAGGTGTGGTAGATGATAGACAGGTGGCCTGTATCAGACAGTGATCAGAAGATCCAAGCGGGGACCTCACTGTAACATCATAATTTTCTGAATTGGAACACGTAAGTGCCTGTACAATACCCTAATTTTAACACTTCCTGCGGGCAACCAGCAGGTTAGCCTGTGCTAGCTAGTCTAAACCTTGTTCAATACAACTCTGATATATACAAATGAGTAAGGACTCACGAGAATTGAGCGAACGACGAATCTGGCGGAGCGCAGGCGACACACGTCTGACTAGGTTGCCCGCGGGGAAGAGAAGGACGAATGGACACCTGGTGAGGAGCGGCAAGGAGCCACAACGCAAGAAATCCACCGAAGTGGGAAGCGTGTTATAACAATGTTTAAGTTAATTTTTTCTTTTTTCTTCTCTTATTTTTTACGAAAGTTTATTCGTAGTGGGCACCCGATCTAATGACGACTCCATAAGAGAAGTTGCGTTACACTTATGAGGAATGCTCTGTTCATCCCCGCGGCGGTAGGTTCAAAACGGCTGACACGGGTGTTGAATGGAGACTATTATATTAATAGGCAAATCATCAATGATGGAGGGGCCACTATTAAATAAACTCCCCACCCGCCTCCTTCGACAACAATAATGTCATTAACCTAACCTGACAACTTATCCTAACCTGGGATATGCCACCCCCAAACCCCCACTGCTCTTAAAAATAAGGTAGAAGACGTCAACTTTCTCAACAAAAATACTGCAGGAGTGAAAATATCAGCCAAGATCGCGCATCTTGAGAAAATGGATCAACAGAAAATGGAACTCGGGAAAATATACACGTCTGCAAGATCGTCAATACTCACACATTATATATTACGAAAATATACAGGAATTCGATTTAAAACACATATATCCTAGCTTCAGTAAAGTTTCAGAAGTAATATAACTTAAAAAGAAAATCGGTTCCCAAAGGTAGCCCATAATAAATAAGAAAGACATTTGGTGTAACTATAATAACATTTACTAACAATGTAATTAAAGGTGTATGTAGGAATATTTTCTAGTGATATTATGTGTTAGCCTATAAGTAAGTATAATTACGCGTCTACATGTTGTCATATTGTGGGTTGTGTGGTCTTTTTATAATAAATTAGTTACCGCTAAATTAGTAGTTTTCTTTGAAAATCGATAGTTTTCTTCAAAGAATTTGGAATTTTAAGCCATAACTAATAAATATTTATTAAATGTCACAACCGAACATTTATTATTTACTAATAAATAGATTATCATATCTACAAAAATACTTATGATAATTAATGTTGCTAATTAAACGAAATTAAGAACATAATAAGCTTTCTTAATATGATCGAAATGGAAGACATGTAAAAATATAATATCGACATTGCACTTATTTTTCCAGTTCATTATCACTGAGAATTTCATCGCAGGTGGACGGAAATCACACTTGCTTATCTTGTTCTTGTGAATTACTGTTATAAAGTAAACTTCTTCGTTTGTTTTCTATATCATATTTTACAGTTGAGCTTTATATATTTAGATTATACATAGGATACTGTACATTTTATAATATACAGATTGTTATATTCTGTCAAAAAAGGTTAAGAAAATTCATAACTAATACGATCATGTCATCGCTTTTCGAACTTGGATTTAACTTCGAGGGAATGGACTCAGGTTCATGTGGGAAGGGGGAGAATCAGGTGTCTGTCGTCAGAAAGAAGGCAGCTGATTTAGAACGGGCAAAGGCTCGCTCTTGGCAGAAAGCACATGGGGTACAAAAGACTCTTGGTCTAAAATCGACCAAGTCCCCCACCTTTACCATGCTGAAAAAGGTCGGCAAAGAGGTGTACCGAGTGGCTGCCACGAGGAAGACAGCTGCGGACTTGGAGAGGCGACAGGTCAAGGAAGAAAAAGTTAACAGATTGCGCACCACCGCCTCAACCATGCGCACTACTCCGCGGAAGGAGGTGGTCAAAGGGTCAGTGAACCGAGCGGCTGCTGCAAGGAAGACAGCTGCGAACTTGGAGAGGCGACAGGTCAAAGAAGAAAAAGTTAACAGAATGCGCACTGCCTCAACCATGCGCACTACTCCGCGGAAGGAGGTGGGCAAAGGGTCAGTGAACCGAGTGGCTACTGCAAGGAAGACAGCTGCGAACTTGGAGAGGCGACAGGTCAAGGATGAAAAAGTTAACAGAATGCGCACTGCTTCAACCAAGTCCCATACCTCTACGCCACGGAAGGAGGTGGGCAAAGAGCCAGTGAACCGAGTGGCTGCCGCGAGGAAGACAGCTGCGGAATTGGAGAGGCGACAGGTCAAAGAAGAAAAAGTTAACAGAATGCACACTGCCTCAACCAAGTTCCCCCCTTCTATGCCGTGGAAGGAGGTGGACAAAGAGCCAGTGAACCGAGTGGCTACCGCAAGAAAGATGGCTGCGGACTTGGAGAGGCGACAGGTCAAGGAAGAAAAAGTTAAGTTAAGAATGCGCACTGCAAAGCTGAAGGGACAGCTTAAATTTAATCACCTTTATTATACCCACGTTTTTTTACAGTATGAATGGTGACCACAAAACTTTGTTTATTTACATAGGAGGAAATGGACTTTTACACGCCTTCTATAAGTGTTTGGCTTATCATCTGCCTTTATTTGACTTGTCCCAGAAAGAATTATAATTTTTTTGTTTTGTTTTCCTCTAATTCGACTGATGTTTTTTTCTCATTATGGATAGCATTCACCATTTTAATATAAGGACGTTTTTTTGGCATAATATTCTGGCTAAAATTAAGCGATTGTATCAAGCTTAGGAAGGGTCTGTGGGAGTTTTGATGATAAAGGGAGAGGACTTTTACTCTTTTGATTCCTGACAACCTTTCCAAAATGCATACAATTGTATATAATGATAGCTAGAGTAAAATGAATAAACGTGTCGTATACTGAAGCGGTTAAGCGACTTTTCTTGTATTAGGAAAAGAAAAAAAAAAAACTCTTGCACCGTGGACCAGTTAAGCGACTTTTCTTGTATTAGGAAAAGAAAAAACAAGAAAACAAAAATAAATCTTGCACCGTGGACCAGTTATATATTCGTCATGACATCATCAACTCCCCCCCCCCCCCCATCTTCTCTCTCTCTCTCTCTCTTTTTGCTATTCTTTCCTTCCAGTTTTCACATAATATTGGGTTTGCTATCTCTACTTAAGTGGTGACCACCTCTGGGATAGTAAGGTCTGTGTGGTCAGTGTATTTTTTTTTCTCTCTCTCTCTCTCTCTCTCTCTCATAGGAGAGACGGGGTTAGCCCATCTTTTAGGAAGTAGCGCCCCTGCGAATCCGAGCTAAATCTACTCCGACTTTTCTTATAGGTCTAGTTATCAGACACACACACATAATTAACTTACGGTAATATTAAGGACCCTACTGTTACCTCATGCGTGGGAAGAGAGGCTTTGGACACCTCTATAAATAACACCATTTAACTCTTAAAGGTTATGAGAGACTGGAATTGGAGGAATTTCAGGAGGTGGGGACCGATAAATGGAGTGTGGCTGCAATGCCCCGATAAGCCCACTCCTGACGTGTAGGCTAATGCTTGACCAGTCCCTGTGACCATTCTATGGTGCATCTGGCTGGATCGACAGGTCTTAGGTGAGAGAGCTTTACTGCCATGTTGGTTGCCAGGCCAACTAAAATACCCGGGTTTGTCTACTGGAATAAGTGTAATATCCCTTGATCACTTGATGCTAGAGTCTGGCCGTTTGAAGGTGGTTAGTAGTACTTAGTAAGGATTCAGGCTATCGCTGTCACTCTATTCGGAAAGTCAGTGTCTTTAGGACACGAGTGCTGCTCAGTTGGGAGCTGTGAGTACACGTTGGGACTGTCTGACCTCGGGGAGACCTTTGGTTTAATGTGGCAGACATAACGAAGTCAGAATCTAGAATAGAACGAACACCATTGACGAATAGGCGGATGCGGATGACGCGGAAATAATTCACCACCAACCCCCTTTTTATAGCATTGTATTGGTCATTAGTTTTCCTTGAAGTTGGAAGTCTTTACTAAGTATTTGAACTGTTAGAACAAATTGATAATCATGTCAGCTACTAGTACTACAAAACTCAAAGCAACTTGCGCTAAGTGCAAGAAGATAAAGTGGTGTATCGACTTCAAAGAAGGTGCACATGCCAGCATCCACCATGATAGTCTCTGTCTCTTTTGTGAGATAGAAGGCACACTCATAAAGGAGGTAGCTGGGATTAAGGAACAATTAAAGCAAACAGACACATAGAATACAATTCTAAAGAACGAAGTTTCTGAAGGAAGAAAAGAAATATGTCCATACTTTTATTCTATGAGCATGGACAATCTTAAGTTTAAGTGTATTTATAAGTAATAAGTTTGTAGGAATAAGAATCATGATAATATGATTTAGTATAAATGGGAAGAATATTGAATTATGTTCTGTATTAGATATTAAATAGTAATATATCATTCCTATAAACTTAGGTAATTAATTAAAGCCAGGGAAAATATCTCCCGACCTGTCTGTGCATGCGCGAATCAGCAAGGCTCCCACAAATTTGACAGGGACCGGACACTCTTGCTCCAAACACCGACCCTACCAGACCTAACTCAACTGGTTCTCTCACCTCACCTCATTCCATTCCATTAACATGTTAGTACAGTACTAACCTTAACGTAGCTTTTCACCGATCATCTATCATCATCCACATCATGATTTAAGTATAGAGGCCCCCTTATGTCCATAACTATCCACTAATTTCCTCTTGATCACCACTTGTTATCACCAACTCCGCCACCAACTTGCCTAGTTTCCACTCCACAATAACCCTATCCCGTCGCCTACGATCCAGCAACAAGGTAAATTATAGGTTTGATTCCCAGAGGGAAGTAAAGAAAACCTAATATTTAGTAGGGCCCCGTAATCATTGACAATATGCCTATTAGTATAATAGTCTCCCTTCAAATGCTGCATCGCCAGTTTTGAATCTACCGCACGGGAGGACAGGGAGTACAACTTCATAAGTGCAACGCGTATTCTCTTATGGAATCGTCTTTATGATTGGGTGCTCTACGAAAAAAACTCGTAATTTTTTTTTTTTTTTAAATTAACTTAATAATTGCTATACTCAAGCTTCCCAACTGCATGGATTTCTTGCGAGTGGATTCCTGACGCTGGCCCTTTAGCGTCTAAAACTTTCTTCACTGACATATCAAGATTCAACTCAAAAATCCAGTGAATGGGAAAGGGATGCCAGGGAGGGCACTAACATCGTCAATGATTACGGGGCCCTACTAAATATTAGGTTTTCTTTACTTCCCTCCAGGAATCAAACCTATAATTTAATAGTGGCCCCTCCATCATTGACGATATGCCTGATATATAAGACTGGAGGGGGACATTCATGACCAATATCAAAACCACCAATCCAAATACCATAGGTAACAAAGAATCCGTATAACAATTTAAGTATTTTTATTGCTTTCATACAATAATATATAAAAATATAAAAGAAGGTAAGCAGTGCGTTACTTCGAAGAAGAGCTGCTTGTACATGACTAGACCTTCACTTGAGATCTATTGCATGTTACGTGAGAACATTCTTGTACTCTAGAACTCTAATCCTTAGGATCATGTTCTGACCTTAACAATTATTTGTACAATAAAATCTGTTTGTACATTTTTGTTAACACTATCTAGATACAACTATGATAGATTTCTTAAAATAAAATAAAATATGATTAAACTGTATAACCAGTTCTATTCATATCACAGCTCGTGATTTATCACAATCTCCGGCGGAGGGTTCTAGTGGGTCTTAGGGCTATTTTGCAACCCCCCCCCCCTTTTTCAACCGGAGAATAACATAAAAATAAATAGCACTTGGACTGCTAGACCCGCTGCCGTAATGCGACTCAGGTCCGCTTTGGCTTGTCCAGGGCGACCGACAGGTATCGCGTAAGGAATGTGTGATTAGACGCCCACAACTGAGTGTCGGCTATGTCGTTAATGGATTTTTTTTGCATAAACCGGAGGGAGACAGCCCACTTTCTAATGTCGTGGGCTCTACCTATTACGCCGGGATTACTTTCCTTAATTATATCTACGAGTAAAGAAGCCAATTTCCTTCTCGTGACGCGATTACCTGTCCGGTTAACCCATAGGAAGCCTGGTTGTAGAGGTTGTGCAATCCTCATAAACTTAACTAAAGCTTGTACCGGGCATAAAATGTGATGCGTATGTCCACGTTTAAGCGCCGGGACTGAGAATTCTGAAAAAACATGATCACAATGTTAGTTTTTGGCAATAAAAGTAGGAGACGGCGCGATCTGCACATGTTCGTGCAGTCTCCCAAACCTGAGACAATTTGGCTCGTTGCTCATTGCCACCAGCTCTGACACTCTGTTACCTGTCGCGTAAGCCATAAGGAACACAGCCTTTTTTAATACTGACTCAAAATCTGGCGCATGGTTAAACTTGCGTGATTGAAGTAATTCTAACGCCTTGTCGAGCGACCAGGTAGGCACGAGCTGGCGTGATGGTGGGCGTAGTTTAAAACATGCTCTCATGAACCCTTTCTCCTCCGCCAGTGGTATAGAGAGACCAGTTAGGTCGAAAAAGGGGTTTCTAATGGCAGATAAGTGATTCTTTAAAGTAACAACTGAGAAGCGCTTCTGTTCAAACAAATAATCAAAGTATTTAAAAATTAAAGCCACTGAGGCATCAGATTGCGCTGTTTCTACTAATCAGGTTGTGAAAGTTTTCCAATGTGATTGGTACTGTCTCCTGGTTGACAGAGTATATTGATTCAGAAATTTACTAGTGACACTTTGCCCATACCGAGTTAGCCATTTTGCATTGTAAATGTCCATAAGGCAAAAGTTAGCGAGGTCTGAAGGTTGCCAATTGTCTCCAAGTGGAATGCAGAGACCGGGAGTGACACCGGGTTCCTGCACCACGTAAGTAATTGGTGATACCACACTTGAGCCGGCCACACTGGCACGATCATCGAGACTATGCCCCGGTAACCCCGTAGTTTGTGAACTACCCGACACATGAGTGACGCGTCTGGAGGCGGAAAAAGATAGATTGAATTCCACCTGTTCCAGTCCTCCAATAAGGCGTCTGGACCCCCCGCCGGAGTTCTTGCCCGGCGGGTCAGATAGAGGGGAAGTCTGTGATTCCCTTCCGCCACAAATAAATCCACTTGTGGACGGTATGGCTCTGCAATCATCTTGTTGAAGACGTTTTGCTTGAGAGCCCATTCTACTAGGGTGCTCTGTCTCCGAGACAAGGCGTCCGCCCAGATGTTCGCTCTCCCCGGGAGGTAAGATGCATGGAGATGAATGCTCAGCGATTCGGCCAGAGCAAAAAGCTGTTCTGATACTTCCATCAACTCTTGAGACCTCGTTGACCCTTGCTTTTGAATGCAGTGAACTGCAGTCAAATTGTCCATTCTGAATGCAATTAACTTCCCGTGTAGGGATGCGCCGTGAGCTTGAAGGAAAAATAATGGGACTAGAAGCTCTTGTTTGTTGATGTGACAAGTTACGTCTTGTGACCAGAGACCCTGAGCTTGGTGACCTAGATTGGACTGATAACCCCAACCTATTGCCCTTGAAGCGTCTGTGTCTACCCATACCGTAGGTGGAGGAGAAACCCATGTCATTATCGAGTACAATGTTTCGGTCTTTGCCCAGACCGATAGTAAGTTGTGAATTAATCGAGGAATCGGCCATAGTTTTCCCGCCGGCAATAGTGGGAAAAATTTGTTGCCTTCCATGATTAATCTCTTGACTTTCAACCGGCCCAACTTCACAGTTAATTGGATGCAGTTGAGTGAACCGACTAGGCACTCCCACGATTTCCTCGTCGTATTCAGACTGTGGAGAAAAAGAAACAGTTTCCTGCGAAATCTGTTGCGATTGCCCACACTCTGAGTAAGAGTCAGATCGACAGTGTTCCAAACCAGTCCTATCCACTGAATTTCTCTTGTGGGAACAAGGAGCGACTTTGCCAAGTTTTCCTTGAACCCTAGAGTTTGTACATGATTTAATACTAGTTTGACATGAAATTGACATAACTCCTCTGACTCCGCCACTACTAGCCAGTCGTCTAGATACCACCACACCTTGATACCTTTGGCTAGCAAGGGCATGAGGGCCTGCCGGACTAATTTTGTAAACATTCTTGGTGCCAGGTTCAAACTGAAAGGCATTCTCTGAAAGACGTAAGTCTCTTGCCTGATCCTCAAGGCGAGGAATTTTTGGAACCTTTTGTTTATGGGGACATGCCAATAGGTGTCTTTCAGGTCTAGTGAGCACATCCAGCCTTGCGGCGGAAGTGCGAGCCTGATTTGATTCACTGTAAGCATCCTGAAGGGTGAATTGTGAATATGTGTGTTCAGACGCGAGAGATCTACTACTGGTCGCATCTGCACACTGCCCCTCTTCGGCACTAGAAATAGTCTGGAGGTGAAAACAGGGCAAGTTGGATCTATTTGGACAATGATTTGCTTGTTGATCATTTCCTGAACAAGCGACTCCACCTTTAAAGAAACATTGTTGACTTCTAGAGCTTGACGTAAACGAGGTCGCCGGAGCCACTTCCAAGATATGCCTTTGCTTATCAATGTCCTGGCCCATGACCGCCGGGGCCAAGCCCTGCGACATGCTCGGAACGACCCAGTTTCTGTACTGGGTCTGTTCTGTAGGACAACTCTCAGGTCCAACTCGCCTGTGACAGGCCCTGGGAGAGAGAGAGTGTAGTTGGCTAGTTTTTTGGTGGTGGCGGTGGAGTGGGGTTAGACGGCTGGCTAGGTTTGGCATGCGGCTGACCTTGAGCAGGCTTCTGGTATGACTTACCCCTATAGCCTGACTGTTTACCCTGCTTGTGTCTGTGCTGAGTACCTCCCTGTTGTTGAGGAAGCTTTGGGTCTCGAAATGACTGTTTAGTCTGAGTAGGATGGGGCTTCCCGCCGCTCTTAGGTTTCGAGTAAGGTTTCTTAAAGGCCTCTTTCTTTGACTGGGAGGTACTCTGCTTCCACAAGTCTACCAAATTGAAAACAATACTCCATGTTTCCGGTGGAAGAAGTGGTGCAGTTAATACCGGTGAGAGAGTTACCCGGCGGGCTATATCCTCCGGCAACTTCTTTACCAAATTATAGGTTTGATTCCCGGAGGGAAGTAGAGAAACCTTAATATTTAGTAGGACTCCATAATCATTGACGATATTGCCTATTAGTATAATAGTCTCCATTCAACATCCCGCGTCAGCATTTTTAATCTACCGCGCGGAAAGATCATGGAGTACTCATCATAAGTGCATGCTTAATTCCCTTATGGGATCGTCATTATGATTGGGTACCCTACAGAAAAAACTCTGTAAAAAATAAAAAATAAAAATTAACTTAATATTTGTTATCATATGACTTTCCATATGTGGATTTCTTGCGTTTTGCTTCCCCGACTCCAGGCCCCCTAGCGGCCATCTTCGCCCTTCACTGACACACCAAGATACAACTCTAGACATCAACGAATGGGAAGTGGGATGGATGGGAGGGCCATTTTATCGTCAATGATTACGGGGCCCTACTAAATATTAGGTTTTCTCTACTTCCCTCCGGGAATCAAACCTATAATTTAATAGTGGCCCCTCCATCATTGACGATATTGCCTGAATACCAAGTCTGGAGGGGGACATTCGTGACAATATCCTAACCTCAGGGGACAAAATAATCCTTATAAAAAAAAATAAGTTTTATTGTATGCAAATAATATATAACAAAATATAAAAGATTGTAAGTAGTGCGTGACATCAAGAAAGTCTGCTTACTCATGACCAGATATTTTCCTTAAGATCAACAATGACATACTACACCATCTGGAATATAGAGACAATCTGTTAAAAAGGCTAGTGAAACATAGACAGGATCAAGGTCTGAAACATGAGTTCAACAGGGCTAGGAATAAACTAAGCAGGAAAATTAAATCAGCGCAATCTAATTATTTCCACAGTAAGGCAGAGGAATATCAGAATAACCCCAAAAAACTATGGAGGCACTTAAAAACAACAGGCTACAGCAACAAGGCAAGGGATTCGTCTAACACTAATATTGCTCTCAACATTAATGGTCAGGTTTGCCACGATAAACGACAAATTTCAACCTACTTCAACTCCTTCTTCACCTCCATAGCAAACACACTTGCACAGAACCTACCGCAACCTCTCAATAAATACACGACAACAACGGCCACCTCTCGAAATTTCTACAGGGATAAAGGCACACACCCGAACACTTTTGGATTGCAAAATGTTACACCAAAATACACATTTGACGAGCTCTCTAACCTAAATGTACATAAAAGCACAGGACCAGACAAAATTCCTGCCAAATTTCTACGAGATGGAGCCATTGGTATATCAGGTCCCCTAACGCACATCACCACTCTGTCAATTAACACCAACATTGTACCTGCTGAACTGAAGGAAGCTATTGTAACCCCTCTATTCAAGAAAGGAAATCAACTAGATGTTGGCAACTACAGACCAGTTAGCATATTATGTATTGTATCAAATATCCTTGAAAGAGCTGTATACACCCAAATTGAACACTACCTCAAAGAAAATTATCTATTCTATAAGTTTCAATCAGGTTTCAGATGCATGTACTCGACAGACTCCTGTCTCATCCACTTAACAGATCACATTCGTAAAGAAATGTCTAAAGGTAACTACACCGGTATGGTTCTTCTTGATCTACGTAGAGCGTTTGATACAGTAGACCATGATATCCTCTGTAATAAACTACAAGCAATGGGCATTGAGTCAGTGAACTGGTTTAAATCTTATCTTAGTGGTAGAACACAAAGAGTCAAAATTGATGATATTATATCTGATCCTATGCCAATTAACTGTGGGGTCCCGCAGGGAAGCATCCTTGGTCCCTTACTCTTTCTCTGTTATGTGAACGACATGGAACTGAGCGTCTCGTGTAAATTATTACTGTGTGCTGACGACAGCGTGCTTCTGGTTTCAGGAAAAGACCCAATAAGTATTGTCGCTTCACTTTCCAAAGAACTAGAATCGTGTAGTGATTGGCTAGAGGACAATAGACTATCTCTTCATCTGGGCAAGACAGAAGCCATCTTATGTGGAACAAACCGCAAACTGAAAGACAATGTGGGCTTTTCGGTCAACTGTAATGATATTCCTATAACAACAGTGTCACAAGTGAAATATCTCGGACTAAAACTGGACTCGACTCTGTCAGGTGAAACTATTTTGGAATCTATCCTGAGTAAATGTAGAGCATGTATAAAATACCTGTATAGACAGGTGGGATGCTTGCCAGCGGCGACCAAAAAGACCCTATGCCAAGCGCTTGTTCAATGTCATTTTGACTATTCTGTGTCATCCTGGTACTCTGCATCATCTAAATCAGCACAGCACAAACTTCAGGTCACTCAAAATAAAATGGTTAGGTTCATGCTGAACCTAGGACCCAGATCGCATGTTGGCCAGGAACAACTTCAGTCACTTGGTATGCTCAATGTCTCTGACAGGGCCAAACAAATCAGGCTCACTAATGCCTTCAAGATATTCTATGACAGAGCTCCAGAGTATTTAAAGAGTAATTTTGTTAAAGCAAATGAGAGGAGTGGACATAATACAAGAAATAGGATGTTTAATTTTACGGTCCCGAGAATCCAAGGACAGGGTAAGCTAACATTCTTCTTCACTGCCATCAAAGACTGGAACGACCTACGCCAGTCAGTCCGTGAAAAGAGAACACTGCATTCCTTCAGACGTAGCTTGAAGGAGCACCTGAACCGGACAGCTGGGAGCACCAAGCTTATGTCTACTACTAAATACGACATAAGAGATAGGCAAAACAAACTGAAATGATTACTGATTACTGATTACTGATAATTACTATAGGATGTAAGGTATCTTAAAATAACCCCCTAGAAATACTTTCTCTAAAGTATTTACTTTTTTTTATCCTCCCCTTTTTCCCCAGCTAACCTAATCCCACAAGGACCCCAATGGAAATACGCCTAACGGCCTTATTGGGCTATCCTTAGTTGGAATTATGCAAGGCCGGTACATGTCATATTTGTAACATATTATGTGGTACCAACATTGTATAATGCTAACTGAATAAATATTATTATTATTATTATAATAATAATAATAATTATTATTATTATTAACTATGCATGATACTTTTGGGGCAGGCATGTGTTCCCATAAATAGAACTATAACTCTGTAGAATTTAGTTCTAACCTTAACAATATTTGTACAGTATAATATATGTTTGTACATTCTGATAATACTACATAGTTGCAACTATGCTAGATTTCTTCTTAAAATTAACATAAAATAAAAAAAATTGAACTGTACAACCAGTTCGATCACAGCTCGTGATTTATCAAAGTTCTCCGGTGGACGGGGACTTAGTGAGGTATGGGCTATTCCCCCCCCCCCCCCTTTCTCCTTAAACAAATCTTACACAATAGAATATAACCTACTGGACCCGTTGTCGTAAACCTACACATGTACGCTTTGGTTTATTGAGAGCGACCGACAGGTAACGTGTTACGAAAATATGATTGGACGCCCATAATTGAGTATTAGCAATGTCTTCTATCGAAAAGTTTTGTAAGAAACGAAGAGAGACTGCCCATTTCCTGATGTCGTGAGCCCTGCCCACCACGCCGGGTTTACTTTCTTTAATGACGTCTACTAACAGAGACTCTAACTTTCTTCTCGTAACACGATTACCTGCCTGGTTCACCCATAGAGCACCTGATTGGTGAGGAGGCGCAGCCCTCATAAACTTAGTTAAGGCCTGCACTGGGCATAAAATATGAAGAGAGTGTCCGCGTTTCAATGCCGGAACAGAAAATTCAGAAAACGCTCAGACACCCTATTCCCCGTGGCAAGAGCCATCAGGAAAACAGCCTTCTTTAAAAGATTGAATCAAAATCCGGCTAGTTATTGTATTTACGTGATTGAAGCAATGATAAGGCTTTGTCTAGTGACCAGGTGGGCATGAGCTGACGCGGTGGTGGGCGCAGCTTGAAACACGCCCTCATAAACCCTTTCTCCTCCGCCTGCGGTATGGAAAGATAAGTGAGATCAAAGAAGGGAGCTCTGATGGCAGATAAGGGATTTTTTAATGTGACTACTGAAAAACGTTTTTGCTCAAATAGATAATCTAGGTATTTGAAAATCAAGGCTCCCGAGGCATCCGTTTGCCCTGACTCTACGACCCAGGTTGTAAATGTTTTCCAATGTGATTGATATTGTCTCCTGGTAGAGATGGTATATTGGTTCATAAGTTTATTTGGGACACTTTCCCCAAATTGAGCTAACCATTTTGCATTGTAAATGTCCAGAAGGCAAAACTGAGCGAGGTCCGAAGGTTGCCAATTGTCTCTAAGTGGAATGCGGAGACCGGGAGCATCACCGGGGTCCTGCACCATTCTTGCAACTGATGGTACCACGCCTGAGCCGGCCATAACGGCGCGATCATCGTGACTAAGCCCCGGTAACCTCTTACTTTGTGAATCACCCGGCACATTAGCACAGAATCTGGTGGAGGAAAAAGATAAATTGAAGTCCACTTGTTCCAGTCCTCCAATAATGCATCTGGTCCCCCCGCCGGGGTCACCCCCTGGCGAGTTAGGAAGAGAGGGAGTCTGTGATTCTCCTTGGATGCGAACAGATCCACTTGTGGACGGTAAGGCCTCACAATCATTCTGTCGAAGACGGTTTGTTTGATAGCCCATTCTACTAAGGTGCTCCGCCTCCGGGATAGAGCATCTGCCCGGATGTTCGACACGCCGGGGAGATATGCTGCATGTAGGTGAATGCCCAGCGATTCTGACAGGGCAAAGATCTGTTCTGACACTTTTAGCAACTCTCGGGACCTCACCGAGCCTTGTTTCTGAATACAATGGACTGCAGTTAGGTTGTCCATACGGAACGCTATTGATTTCTAAAATGCCCCAGAACGAGAAGCCCACCACAGAAGCCACAAGCGAACACCACACAGAAACACCCGAAAGAAAGGTCCACAGAACGAAAGGACCAGCTGACCGAGCCAGCCAATTCAGACAGGCCCAAGCCCGCAGGGCTAAGCAGCTCCAGGCCGCACCTACCTACCCCTTCTAAACTGACCATTTTCCACACCTCACGTACACTACCCCCTCGTGTCCTACACTTCTAACTACAATGATGAACAGGAATATACATTCATATTAAAAACACCCATGCCCTGTCCCTAGGTTGAGCCAAAGCCAACAAATCAGACAGCCATATATCTATGTATGTTCTTACATCCGAGAAGTAGATGTTATATATCTTAGAAGTTAAAACACCCACGCCTGTCCCTAGACCTCGTATATCATTTTCCATAACGAGTATAGATATATGTAACCCGTGCTCAGTCGCCCCCTTACATTGTCCCTCTAGTAACTAAGTGTCTCTATAATATTAACTGCCACCAGTATTGATACGACATAGCGGCACTGTCCTTGTGTCGTATTGTGCCAAGTGCAGATCAACCAGGTTTCATCACCTTATTAGGACGACGACTATAATGTCGACGTTCATCGATGTATTCAATCCTTAGGTTACGTATTAATATTAACATTCCCTAACATATCTTGTCTTGCCAGACTAAGTTTCTGAAGACCCATCAACCCCATAAATCTATGTATTCAATCCTTAGTTTAAGTATTAATATTAACATTCCCTAACATATCTTGTCTTGCCAGACTAAGTTTCTGAAGACTCATCGCCCATAAAATCTATGTATTCAATCCTTAGGTTAAGTATCTTTATCCGCCATTGTGTTCACCTTTTTCCATTTACTTTTCCACAATTGTCATACGTCTTCCACTTACCTCCTTCGTATCCACAGTCCACACTACGCCATTTTACTTCGTGTCCTACACCTCTTACCCGCCCGATTCTACCTACACGATGATGAACAAGAATATACATTCATATTAAAAACACCCATGCCCTGTCCCTAAGTTGAGCCAAGGCCAACAAATCCGACAGCCATATATCTATGTATGTTCTTACATCCGAGAAGTAGATGTTAAAAACCACATGTCCAAACTCATAAGCAATTAAGATACCCACGGGTACACCAGGATATAGAACCATTGCCCCCATAAGACTTACACAAGCCATGAATACAGGTGTTAGCCACCATGCTGTAACTCCAATTCTTACCCCAACCAGAGATTGTATAGATAACCTTTGTTACCAGTATCTATCATAGTATTCCGAAACAATAACGAAGTACCCCTACGAACTGCCGCTTTCTTTGGTCTATATTTCATAGAAAACGCAGTTCCCAGGGACACCTAGACGTACAAGAAATCGTGTCAAATAATAGGTCCATAACCCCTCGTATTGACGAGTAATAATACACCATGTTTTTCCCTACTTTATCCACAGTCAAGCACACACCTACAGTTAACCTCCTTCTCCCCCACCGCCCCACAGTCCACATGATTCTATCTTTTCCAGACTCATATACCACCCCGTATTTGCATCCCCCGGTAGCATTTGGCTAACGTACTTTCACTGTCCTTTCAAAACTCCAATATCAACTGCAGCCTAATGTCATCCTCACGCCCAGAGACCTTAGGGTCAAATTTCCCTGTAGCCACCCTGAGCTTCCCCCCTCTCATTAAAATACCCCGCGCTTCTCGACTCTTGTCCGACCTAGCCTCTCTCTCATACCTCTTGAAGATCCTTGATTTTTCCGTTGCTAACGCTCTCCAACCTTTTATATATATACTCCTATCCAGCCTGCCTTCACTTAGTAGGCCAGAACAACATTAGAACTTTACTAACCCCTTGCATGCCATCTATTCTCTTACAACCCATTCACAACCCTGCACCCAATGGTCGTCGGTGCGAGGCTCGCCGCCTCGCCAGTAACTAACTTCTATTGCCATACTTCCAGATAAATGTGGCAGAGTTAGCAACCAGTCTCCACCACATCAAGCAAACCATGAAATTAACAACCAACCGATTACAACCAGCTAGCCAAGGCACCTTCGGTTTTTATATTAAAAACACCCACATCTGTCTCATAAACAGAGGGTTATTACAAACACTGGTGATATGGCAAGCCCCTAGCCACAGCCGCCGGACGACCATCCCCGAGAGAGAGCGCCCGGCTACCCCTTTTTACCCACCCGAGGAGGGAGACCCCCACCCCCGCGGAGGTATACCTGACCCCTGTTTTGACTTCCGGGTCATTGCCAGGTAGCCTAGGAATTCTTCCTATCAATGAACTAACCATGCATGTCTAACCCCCTTACTCACCTCTCTTTACCCACGATAACCCATTCACCTGTTTTGCATACTCGGATAGTCAAATTAGCACCTCAGCTATGCAATAGAACGAAGACTGAGTAATATAAGAGAGACACGCCTATCACAGCTGTCCCAGTCCTCCCCGCAAAGTAGATCCAGTCTCCCTCCCATAAATACTTCCAGTATAGCCAAAATAGTACCTTTTACTAAGGATCAGTTATATATCAATATGAAGACTTCCATAGCCATGTGCCACAACAGTAATCACCATCTTACCTAGTCCCCATATCTATGGAGGGCTCAAAATAAGTCCATAAGACTCGAGATCCCTATTGCCTACAGGGTCCAGAACCGAGCCTATAAACCTAGCTCCCGCCCCCAGTCAAATCAGTTGAAAGTTAGACACCAACCAGTGGTCACTACCCTGAAATTAACCTCTAGCTCTGCCCTTGTGTTGTTCCTGAGTTGAGAGATTCCCGAGCCGGCAGACTCCATGGCAGAAGTTAAATAGAAGAGCTGTCCATGTACATGTACCAACGTGCACCTTATAACCTTCACACAAATTAGTGGGTATATAAGTGTGTAGCCAGCACCGATCGCCAAGAGATCCGACTTGAGAACTTCCTACATTTTGGACCACCTGGACGGCCGAGGAACCAGTCGTTAGCCCCCAACATCACCGGAAGCAAGATAACCAGGACCAGACCAACAAATACTCTTCAAGATTCACGTTACTAGTACTAAGTGTTATAGTACCAGTTCGACATTCACTTATTAACTTTTCTATGAAGTGGCTATAACTTGCCCAGTGTAACTCATATTTAACCATTCCATTTGGGACGTACTAAGCGTATCAGTGTTCATTAATTAACAGGCGACATTGACTCTCGTAATTACCTTATTCAGATATTAAAACCCTAGTGATATCAAACGTTCGCCCACTGATTTGTGTTCTACGTATTTCTGTCATAAGAATATAAATCTTAGATCAGTACCCCCTTGAGGTTACTAGAATTTCCGTGTTCAGAAATATACGCGTATCTAATTCTAACTGTGAGCTGCTACTTGGGCACGCGACCTGCCAGTAAGAAATCTAATTAGTGAAATTGAATACATAAATACATTGAGGTCTTCCAGTATAATAAACCTTGCTAACTAAACCCGTGATCAGAAGAGTATACCTGAACGTTGGAAGTGGGAGACTAGGCTCCATCCAGATCCGCTAATGCTAGCAGTTCCCTTCTATTATTTGTTTTGTACGAGTATTACTATCTTTCTATGCTCTTTATTCACCTACTTAAATAAACGTGATCGTGTGTCGTGTTACCGTGTGTTTATTTTGTGTTCTCTATTCCTCATACCTTGTATTGTGCATGCAGCCTTATATACCCAGTCAGATAGAGCCCACATTACCCAAGTTAATCCTGTAGAAAAACAGGGCATAACATTGGCGGCAGCGGTGGGATTTGATTCGGATAAAAGGTTGCATTACATTGCAAGTTTGGAACAGCCAGAACACGATAACATCATGGCGCACCGTTCTCACATTCCCATCCCCCATTATGATGGAGAAACTTATGAGATCGAAACATTCATGGACATAGTGAAACCCGTACTTGACCTAGTTTATACCACGGACGCAGAAAAAATAGCCGTAACATTAACGCACCTGGGAAAAGCTGTTTCCCTGGTTGCCTATCAAGTGCACCCTGCTCTCACCTGGGACGAATTTCGCCCAATAGTGATAGAAGCCATTAAGCCTACGTTGGGCGTTTTCGTGGCCCACACCCGTATCCAAGACACTAAATTCGAAGGCGATTTAGATGCCACAGTGAATAAGATTGCCCAACACATAAAAGTTTCTTTCCCCACGTTGACCAGAATCCAACAAGAACAGCAAATTCTGGTCAACCTTGTGTCTATATTGCCCTCAGCAGTAAAAGACCATTTCCGTGTGCACGATTTCGTCGGATACCAAAAAGATCTCATCACGATCCGACGTATTTTGGCCGTGCGCACAGAAGCACCCACCCAAATCGCTGCAATCAAGAGGTTTCCCACGCACCCGCAGCAACCCGACCACCAAAACTCCAAGAATGCCTATTCAGCCTCATCCTTCCACAACAGACCCACCTACCCTTCCGGAAAGCCCCAACCCAGTAGACCCCGGTTCCAACCTACCCAGCCACACAGAATCTTCAACCGGAACAGGAACTACAACACCTACCAAAGTAAAAACCCTACCTTAGTAATTATCAACCCCTATGATTTCCCTGCCTGTAATGCTCAGTGTGCTTTCCATCAAATTCGTGACTCTGCCAAACCTCGCCCCTTTACTCCTCGCATTTCTGTAAATGAAGAGGAGTTGGGACAAGAGGAAGAGATGGAAGAAAGACACACTGGAGAAATAGCCCCTAACATGACCTCAGAGGATACCGAGGAAACCCTGGAGGAGATAGATACCGATTCCCAGGATTTTTAAAGTACCCCCCGCCCAAGATGGCCTCGGCGGGGGACGCCATAACTGACCGCACTGCCCCCATTTATTACATGGCCAAAATCAAGGACATTCCTGTCCGCTTGTTAATCGACACGGGAGCTGCCAAGTCATGTTTGTTCAAAAATTACTATGATCTACACCACCGACTATTTGGCCCGTTGTTAACCACCAAAGCAGAACTAATCTCAGCTGCTGATACTTACTTAAATCTCCTAGGAGACACTTTGCCCCTATCAGTAACTACTCCTGCCCCCCATGCTCGTTGTTATCACACATTCACAGTATTTTCCTCCAACTGTAAACATTACGATGGTTTCCTTGGACTTGACCTCCTTAAAAAACTCCAGGCCCAGGTCAACTGCGGCCAAAGGCTGATATCATTCAAAAAATTCCAACCCAAAGCCTCTGACAAACCCATCACGCAGAAACCCATTCATAAAAAAAAAAACACCTTCCCCCTCAACAAACCCTGAGTCAGGGTTACCAAATTGCAGCTAGCACTAAGGTGACTCCTAAACTCCCCCCCCCCCCCCCCTTGCCCTGAGTCCCCTCAAAATCTCACCCCATTCAGTAACCAAAGGCCTCAACAAACGAAAGAAGACAAGTCCAAGCAACTCCCTCTCGGTAATCCCCTCCATTCTCGTAATTCTGTCCCGGATAAATCCTCCCATGTTTTCAGGACAGACTCTGATATATGTAACCATAATTCCATCAAATGTTTATGTGCACATGTTTCCAGGGAAAATGCCGATCAATGTACCCAACAATGTTTCCCCCATGCCCCCAGAAATGTTCAGCTATCCCACAACCCACAACAATTCCCTTGTGACAATTTTCCGTCAGTAGCTCCCTTGCCCCCCCCCCCCCCCCCCCACACAATTCACACCCCTAGAAAAATTCACAACCCCACACTTGACTCACCCTCTCATGACAAACAAACCCACCCACCCCCATCACTTTTAACCAGACTTTGACTGCCACCAAGAAAGTTCCCCACGTTCGTCCTATTAACAACCCCAAATCAATACACCAGTCCTCCACCAATAACCCATGTTCTACACCTAACTTTTTCCCCACCAACCCTCTGCAGTCCCCCCAACAAATCCCGTTTTCTAACTCGCTCACCTCTCACCACTCTGAACCGCCCGCACGCGCCGTTAATCCCCCCCTCACGCGTGCCGACCGAGGGACACAACCATGTTCCCACCATGCCCCCAGAAATGCCCAGCTATTCCACACCCACCCCAATCCCCCTTGTGACAGTTTTCCGTCAGTAGCTCCCTTCCACCCCCACACAATTCACACCCCTAGAAAACTTCACAACCCCACACTTGACTCTCCCTCTCATGACAAACAAAACCACCAAATCCATATAAACTCCAAACAAACCGTCACTGCCACCGACAACGCTCCCCAAATTCGTCCTTCTAACAACCACAAATCCTTACATCAGTCCTCCACCAATAACCCATCTTCTATACCTCACGCTTCCCCCACCAACCCTCCGCAGTCCCTCCAACAAATCCCGTTTTCTAACCCCCTCACACCGCGCCCCACTGATCCTCCCACACGCGCCGTTAATCCCCCCCTCACGCGTGACCCCCACCAAAGTGACCTTGCCCCCCTTATAAGTACCAAGCACCTGCTCGCCAGTCAATCCCCCACCATCATTAGCCCAGCTGTAGTTCAGGATAAATGCCAAATTCCCCCCCACCATCAAAAATGGGTGAACCTGCGGCCCATACCCCAAACTCACATGATATTTTCCCCCACTACCACGTCCCCCAACCCCCATCGTTGCCTCTTACAACCCGCCATCATTTCCGCTCGAATCAACCACATTCTCGTGGCAAATATATCAGAGGAATCCCTGACATTACCAAAAGGTCTCATTATAAGAGACCTCGAAACTTTCGATGACCTCCCCATAGATTTTAACGACACCCCTACCAGCCTCCAATTGCCCCCTCTCCCTGAGACATTATCTGACCACCAAAAGAACGGCATGTACGACCTACTGCTGGAATTCAGCGACGTGTTTGCCCAACAACCCACCGAAATCGGACAGACTGATGTAGAACAACACATCATTAACACCACAGGCCCCCCCATACGACAACCATCCCGTAGAAACAACCCCATACAACGTCAGGAAGAGGAACGCCAAGTCCAGGAAATGTTAGAGGCCGGGATTGCCACCCCGTCCATTAGTCCCTGGTCTTCCCCTGTTGTCCTAGTCAAAAAGAAAGATGGGACAACCCGTTTTTGCGTCGATTACAGGAGGTTAAATGACGTAACCATTAAAGACGCTACGCCCTTACCCCGAATAGACGATTCCCTTGACTCCCTACACGGATCCAAATGGTTCACTACCCTCGACTTGCAAGCAGGGTATTGGCAAGTGCCTATCAAGGCCGAGGACCAAAAGAAAACAGCATTTTCCACTAGTGGTGGCCATCACTATGAATTTAACGTCCTACCTTTTGGCCTCTGTAACGGACCCGCCACTTTCTCCCGTTTGATGGAAGCGGTATTACATGGCCTAACCTGGGAAACCTGCCTAGCCTATCTGGACGATATTATTGTGTACTCACCAACCTGGGAAGAACACCTCCTCAGGTTGAGACAAGTCCTTCAAAGAATCCGAACCGCCGGGTTGAAATTAAAACCCTCAAAGTGCGAGATTGCCCGAAATAAGGTAGATTTCCTCGGACACGTGATATCTGAACATGGTATTGCGCCAGACCCAAAGAAACTTCAAGCCATACAAAACCAACCCCCACCCACCACTGTTAAAGGAGTACGTTCGTTTCTAGGTTTAGCCACATACTACAGACGTTTCGTCCCCAACTTTGCCACCATAGCCAGACCCCTCCACCAACTCACCCACAAAGACACCCCGTTCACCTGGACACCTGAAAGAGACCTCGCGTTTAACACTTTGAAGCAAAAGTTAATCCAAGCCCCTATTGTCGCTTTCCCTGACTACCAAAACCTTTCCGTCTTTATACCGACGTATCTCTGTACGCCATGGGTGCAGTTTTAGCTCAAGTCAGAGACGGAGAGGAACATGTGATAGCGTATGCCAGCTCCACCCTCAACCAAACACAGCAGAATTATGCAGCCACCAAGAGAGAGTGCTTAGGGATCATTTGGGCACTCAGCCACTTCCGGTCATTTGTGTTGGGCTCAAAACTCAACATAATCACCGACCATCAATCTTTACAATGGCTGCGTAGGTGCGAAACCAACTCAGCTATTTTGGTACGTTGGAGGGAGACACTAGAGGACTACGACTTTACCATACAATATCGTCCAGGCAAACTCCATACCAATGCAGACACCCTGTCACGTTTGCCAGTAACAAAAGACCCCCCCACCAACCTAGCCGCCTTACAAAACACTGAGTTGGTATCTACCCCCACCCCCCGACATAATGCCCCCTCAGCCCCCTCCCTAATTCAATCTTGGGAAGCAAGAATCAGACCCCCCTGGATACCGTTAAATGTCTTCAGGGGACTGACTCGCTGGGGAGATCAACTTGCCACAGACACTGGTCACATAATCTTGGACCCCACCATTGCCCATGACTACATGATTGCCATCCACGAGGGAAACGGCATACACCTTGGACAAAAGAAGATGTTAAAGATCTTCACAGACCAATACTGGACCCCCAACCCCTCCAAAATTGCACAACGAGTGACAGAATCCTGCAAACCGTGTTTATTGGGAAAGGATAGATCACGCACCCCAGGCCCAGCTGGTACCTTGTCGGCTACCAAACCGTTCCAAGTCCTATCCCTCGACATCATGGGCCCGTTTCCTCCTTACGCTGGCAAGCGCTATATCGTCACATTTGTGGACGTCTATTCAAAAAATGTAATAGCCTGGCCTCAAGGAAATGCTATATGCGAACGCAGCCATCGCACCATCAACAATCAGTTGCGAACAAAAATGATTGCTCTTAACACCGCAGACTAGCCATCACAACTAAAAATGATACAATGGGTCATGAACACCTGTCCCCGAGAAGACGGCATTTCCCCTCATGAACGTGTTTACGGCGTACCCCCCCTGTTACTGCCATTCCACCACCACGCTCACCTTCCCTCCACCACCTCCACAATTGACCCATTGCAACATCTGCAAAACACCCTCCATACCGCCCAAACCTGTCAGGACACCAAAACTGATAACACCAATGACAAAAAACCCTTTCGCCATCCATGACACCGTAATGGTAGCCAACCTCCCTATCACCAACAAGTTAGGCCCTCGCTATGTCGGGCCCTACACCATCACACAAGTCCCAAACGCCTATCAAGTCACCATCGACTATCACGGCGTGACTCGCACGTTCCGAACTAGATTCGTCCGAGCGTTTAAACCACTCCAACCACAAGACAATACCCCACCCCACACGGCTGAACCAGAATTAAACACCCCTACTAAACCGTACACTCCAGCTATGAAAATCCCCACACAAACCCCTAAGGACCTAAGCCCTCCGACACCGAACAGACAGATCATTCCTCAACATACCCCCCAAACTAACCTCCACAAACCCCAAGCCCCCACTATCACACCCTCCTCCACCATGACACCTTCGTTCACTTCTGATAATCAAGTACCTCCCCCGCTTATCCAAATACGATAGCCTCCCCCCACAACCCCGACCACAACAGAAACTCTGCCGTCTAGCCCTGACATACCTTCCCCAGGCACCACACTAAGTAAACCACACACCCCACCCAAAACCAAGTACACACCCAAACACACCACACAATCTACCTCAGTAACCTCACGCTACAACCTACGCCCACGACAAAAACTTTTTAAAACCTCCAGGAAACACACCCTGCTAACCAAATTCCGTAGGGCTGCCAGACCACTACCCTCCTCCTCTTCTTCATCGTCGACTTCTCCTCCACAAAGGGAAAGAAGACGAATAATCACCACTAAACACCATAAACCCTCTAACTATAGTCCAGAAGTAACAACCCCCAGCCCCGCAAGAAAACACATACCTTCCTCTTCAACCTCATCCCCTCTCAACCCCCACCAAACACCCATAAAACCTCCTACTTCCACCACCAGCAAATCACCAAACGACACACCCCACACACGTCCCTACCCCCAACCCCCCAACTTAAATCTACACTCCCTACCCACCCGTCTAGCCCCCCCCCGCATCCGCCCCTTTCCCCTCCACGATCCCCAGCATCCCACCCACACATCGACCAACCTCCTCATCTCACCGAACCCCCAACCAACCCACCCCCAAGGAAACCCCCCACAAAGCCACCCCCGAGAGAACCCCCACACATACCCCCACCAAACCCTCTTCCAATTCACCTACCACCCTCACCCAACAAAATCCTCCACACACATCTACCTCTCAAATAACCCTCGACCTCGCCCCCAATACATGCCCTTCACCTGTAAAACGTTCCTCCCCTCAATATAAAACATCGTCGAGCGACTCAAGTCCCACGACAAACTTCTACCTTCCCACCAGAAACCGCCCGAGGTAGAATAATCAACAGACCCATCAGATTTAGATAAAAATAACACCCCGTTCCGACACTAAAGACCCAAGCCACACAACACACACACCCCTTCCTTCTCACACACCTCCTTCACCCCCCTTACCTAAACCTATCTTGCGCATTGCCTCACTAGATTTTTCCAGCCTACAACACCGCCCAAGAAAACCCCAAAAAATCCAGACTCATGTTCCCCCTTCATCCCCAGCTCTGTTGTCATGCGTTAATCCCCCGTCGGTTAGTAACCCATTCACCACACTAAACAGACCTCCTGTCAGTCCCACACACCTCACTCCGACCCCCGCGGGGGAAAGCTACAAACCATTCATACGAAAGGTTAAAGTAAAAACCCCCACTGGACACTTACGTCTACAACGCCCACATCAAGCCCGGGCAACCGCCCGTCACAACACAGAGGACACATTCTTACAGGTATACATTGACCTACAAAAGAAACCTGACCGTCGCTCTCTTGCTTGGTGGAACCTTCTAAATACCCTCAAAATGACCCACCATAACTATGCTTCTTTTTACTTCACCCTTGAGGCTCGGGGACGAGCCTATAATGAAGGAGAGGGAAGTAAAATGCCCCAGAACGAGAAGCCCACCACAGAAGCCACGAGCAAACACCACACAGAAACACCCGAAAGAAAGGTCCACAGAACGAAAGGACCAGCTGACCGAGCCAGCCAATTCAGACAGGCCCAAGCCCGCAGGGCTAAGCAGCTCCAGGCCGCACCTACCTACCCCTTCTAAACTGACCATTTTCCACACCTCACGTACACTACCCCCTCGTGTCCTACACTTCTAACTACAATGATGATGAACAGGAATATACATTCATAATAAAAACACCCATGCCCTGTCCCTAGGTTGAGCCAAAGCCAACAAATCAGACAGCCATATATCTATGTATGTTCTTACATCCGAGAAGTAGATGTTATATATCTTAGAAGTTAAAACACCCACGCCTGTCCCTAGACCTCGTATATAATTTTCCATAACGAGTATAGATAATGTAACCCGTGCTCAGTCGCCCCCTTACATTGTCCCTCTAGTAACTAAGTGTCTCTATAATATTAACTGCCACCAGTATTGATACGACATAGCGGCACTGTCCTTGTGTCGTATTGTGCCAAGTGCAGATCAACCAGGTTTCATCACCTTATTAGGACGATGACTATAATGTCGACGTTCATCGATGTATTCAATCCTTAGGTTACGTATTAATATTAACATTCCCTAACATATCTTGTCTTGCCAGACTAAGTTTCTGAAGACCCATCACCCCCATAAATCTATGTATTCAATTCTTAGTTTAAGTATTAATATTAACATTCCCTAACATATCTTGTCTTGCCAGACTAAGTTTCTGAAGACTCATCGCCCATAAAATCTATGTATTCAATCCTTAGGTTAAGTATCTTTATCCGCCATTGTGTTCACCTTTTTCCATTTACTTTTCCACAATTGTCATACGTCTTCCACTTACCTCCTTCGTATCCACAGTCCACACTACGCCATTTTACTTCGTGTCCTACACCTCTTACCCGCCCGATTCTACCTACACGATGATGAACAAGAATATACATTCATATTAAAAACACCCATGCCCTGTCCCTAAGTTGAGGCAAGCCAACAAATCCGACAGCCATATATCTATGTATGTTCTTACATCCGAGAAGTAGATGTTAAAAACCACATGTCCAAACTCATAAGCAATTAAGATACCCACGGGTACACCAGGATATAGAACCATTGCCCCCATAAGACTTAGACAAGCCATGAATACAGGTGTTAGCCACCATGCTGTAACTCCAATTCTTACCCCAACCAGAGATTGTATAGATAACCTTTGATACCAGTATCTATCATAGTATTCCGAAACAATAACGAAGTACCCCTACGAACTGCCGCTTTCTTTGGTCTATATTTCATAGAAAACGCAGTTCCCAGGGACACCTAGACGTACAAGAAATCGTGTCAAATAATAGGTCCATAACCCCTCGTATTGACGAGTAATAATACACCATGTTTTTCCCTACTTTATCCACAGTCAAGCACACACCTACAGTTAACCTCCTTCTCCCCCACCGCCCCACAGTCCACATGATATAAAAAATTCTCTGTAGTATTCATTGCAGAAAATAGTGCTAAAGGCCAATAGTAGTGTTACAACAATTCTTGTTGTGAGTAGCTTTGGCTGTGAAGCAATAGATTTTTGAGAAATCTCGGTAGTTGCAACTACGACTTTTACTTTTGAAGTAATTACTTCTGCATAAGTACACGAGTTCAGTACTTCTACGAATGTACAAGAATTCATTTATGTTTGGTTATATTTTTAGGAATATATCCACTAGTTAATGGGGTTTATATGTGCACATGTAAACTTATAAGTTTTTAGTTTTCACCACTTACTTTAATTAAGTGGGGTGCCTTCTTAACTAGCAGATCTGTGTACAGAGTCTCAGAGTTAACCCTTTTTCAAGCAGGCTTCTTTGAAGCACGCTCCTGCTTGTACCCCTTTTTGAAGATTTAGGCTGTATAAAGTTTATGCACCCGAATATCTCTTTTTTTTACAAAAGTAAGAATACTATGTGGTGGTTTGATTATCTGCTTTTCTAGAGTTATGATATGATTACGAATGTCCCCCTCCAGTCTTAGAAATCAGGCATGTTCGTCAATGATGGAGGGGCCACTAATAAATTATAGGTTTGACTCCTGTAAGGAGATAAAGAAAACCTAATATTTAGTAGTGGCCCCGTAATCATTGACGACTGGGGCCCTCCCGACCATCCCCTTCCCATTCGTTGATGTATTAAGGATTTTGGTTTACTTGATATGTCAGTGAAGGAAGAATGACGCCTGAAACAGCGTCTGGTCAAAGATCCACACAAGTACATCCACGATATGATGGAAAGCTTATTGGATAGTTATTCTTATTTTCTTTTTATTTTTATTTTTTACGAAGTTTTTTCGTAGTGAGAACCCAATTCATAATGACTGAAGCCATGAGTGAGGTCGCGTGCGCTCATGATGAAGGCTCCTCAGATTTTAAATGCTCTGCGCGGTAGATTCAAACTACGGCGGATTAGTGTTTGAAGAGGATGCCTTATGTATAGGCATGTTCGTCAATGATTACGGGCCACTACTAATATTAGGTTTTCTTTATCTCCTTACAGGAGTCAAACCTATAATCTTTTCCAGACTCATATACCACCCCGTATTTGCATCCCCCGGTAGCATTTGGCTAACGTACTTTCACTGTCCTTTCTAACTCCAATATCAACTGCAGCCTAATGCCATCCTCACGCCCAGAGACCTTAGGGTCAAATTTCCCTGTAGCCACCCTGAGCTTCCCCCCTCTCATTAAAATACCCCGCGCTTCTCGACTCTTGTCCGACCTAGCCTCTCTCTCATACCTCTTGAAGATCCTTGATTTTTCCGTTGCTAACGCTCTCCAACCTTTTATATATACTTCTATTCCAGCTGCCTATACTTAGTAGGCCAGAACAACATTAGAACTTTACTAACCCCTTGCATGCCATCTATTCTCTTACAACCCATTCACAACCCTGCACCCAATGGTCGTCAGTGCGAGGCTCGCCGCCTCGCCAGTAACTAACTTCTATTGCCATACTTCCAGATAAATGTGGCAGAGTTAGCAACCAGTCTCCACCACATCAAGCAAACCATGAAATTAACAACCAACCGATTACAACCAGCTAGCCAAGGCACCTTCGGTTTTTATATTAAAAACACCCACATCTGTCTCATAAACAGAGGGTTATTACAAACACTGGTGATATGGCAAGCCCCTAGCCACAGCCGCCGGATGACCATCCCCGAGAGAGAGCGCCCGGCTACCCCTATTTACCCACCCGAGGAGGGAGACCCCCACCCCCGCGGAGGTATACCTGACCCCTGTTTTGACTTCTGGGTCATTGCCAGGTAGCCTAGGAATTCTTCCTATCAATACTAACCATGCATGTCTAACCCCCTTACTCACCTCTCTTTACCCACGATAACCCATTCACCTGTTTTGCATACTCGGATAGTCAAATTAGCACCTCAGCTATGCAATAGAACGAAGACTGAGTAATATAAGAGACACGCCTATCACAGCTGTCCCAGTCCTCCCCGCAAAGTAGATCCAGTCTCCCTCCCATAAATACTTCCAGTATAGCCAAAATAGTACCTTTTACTAAGGCTCAGTTATATCAATATGAAGCTTCCATAGCCATGTGCCACAACAGTAATCACCATCTTACCTAGTCCCCATATCTATTGAGGGCTCAAAATAAGTCCATAAGACTCGAGATCCCTATTGCCTACAGGGTCCAGAACCGAGCCTATAAACCTAGCTCCCGCCCCCAGTCAAATCAGTTGAAAGTTAGACACCAACCAGTGGTCACTACCCTGAAGTTAACCTCTAGCTCTGCCCTTGTGTTGTTCCTGAGTTGAGAGATTCCCGAGCCGGCAGACTCCATGGCAGAAGTTAAATAGAAGAGCTGTCCATGTACAAGTACCAACGTGCACCTTATAACCTTCACACAAATTAGGGGGTATAATAATAATAATAATAATAATAATAATTCTTTATTCCAGACACATAAGATAGATACAGTATAAATACAGTACGACCTAATGGTCCATATCACATACACTTCTCGTCAGAGCACAGATAATAATTATACACAAAGATATATTAATAAAGACACAATAAAATAAAAAATACAGTAGGCCTATTTACAGAATAGAGCACATATCACATTTTGTCACAATATAACACAGATAGGCTAACTAAGGCTATTGCTCAATGTTGGTTAACACCTATTGCACAGATCATTGCTCATAGTTCAATTAGACCTATATATTACATTACAGTACATACTATGTGTGCAGCAGCTTCTGCCAGTGAGATATAATACGGGATTCATAGATATGATCACTAGACCAAAGAGCTACAATCAGCGTGTTACTGGAGGATTGCAGTCGCTGCGAAAAGCTGTACACCAGTCTCCTGATGACAGCCCGACAGCACTGCACATCCAACAGTGTGCACACCATACTAGTGCTTTCATATTTAGAGAGACCAATGAACATCTTGAGTATATTATGATAGGATGTACACAGACCATTTATGGTGGCTCTCTTATACTTCCACCACAAATGGGCCGTGTACATAGAGGAACAATATGTCCGGAACAAAGTGACTTTAGTTTCCCAATTACACATGTGGAATTTTCTCAAGATGGTGTTACCACGTAAATATAGCTGTCTGCGCTGACGGCCGATATCTGCATCATCTGAGCAATCGTTTGAGATAATGTGTCCCAGGTATTTTATTTTGTTTACTTCTTGAATAATTTGATTATTGAGTGAGAAATTTGGCAGTTTACTTTTATACAGTAATTTTGATCTAAATATAAGAACAGCACTTTTCAGTGGGTTGAATTTAACACAATGTTTACTACCAAAAGATTCACATATATCAAGAAGTTTGCTCAGACCCGCAGAAGACGGTGCAATAATGACCAGATCATCAGCATACATGAGATGGTTGATGATTTTATTCCCACCATAACATCCAATCTGCTCTTTATTCAATTTATCACTTAATTCATCCATATATACATTGAATAAGTAAGGTGAGAGAATACTACCCTGTCTCACTCCATTGGTTACTGTAAAGGAATCCGAAATAATGTTACCCCATCTTACATTAAATGTTTGATTGGCGTACCAGTACTTCAAGATTCTCAGTATATAGGATGGCACTCCCCTTGTTGCTAATTTATCAAACAGGATATTGTGGCAGACTCTGTCAAATGCCTTACTAGCATCAAGAAAGCATGCAAAAATAGAGCTGTTCATTTTGATGTACCCATCCACTAGCTCCTTCAGAGTGTAGATGCACTGGTCCGTACCATGATTCTTTTTAAAACCAAATTGATTACTATTAGTTGAGATATACACTGAGATTCTGTCTAAAATGATTAACTCTAGTATCTTACTTACAATACTGGCAAGGGCAATAGGTCTATAGTTGTCTTTTGATGTAATTTGCCAGCCTTGTCTTTAATTACTGGTATCAAGGTAACGGACATCATAGATTCTGGTAGGAAACCATGGATTAGAAAGCTGGTAAAGCAACTGCTGAGTTTCTCCAAGAGGAGAGTGGAGGAGTACTTCAAATGTTCAGCATATACCAGCAAAACCACAGGATTTGTTAGCATCTAGCCTACTTATTGCAGCCTTGATTTTTTCACTTGTAACTTTAATTGTGTCATATTTTCTTCTTTGTTGTTGTGTTGTTGTTGTTCCCTAAGCTGCCTGGCCGAACAGCCCCGAGTCCCTGAGAAAGGCCATGGCCACGATCGGGCTTTCCCACAGCGCTCTCATTGAGTGTAGATTGTGTTGTTGGCGTAAGTGGTTGTGTGAAATGCAGTCTTCTATGATGTGTTTAATGGTATGGGTGCTTGTTACATCCCGGGCAGGCGTCGACAACGGAGTCATCCAGTCTCTTCTGATAGCTCAGGAGAGCTGGATGGTGTCCGCATCTCAGCCTGGCCAGGTGGACTCTGTCCTCGCGAGGAAGGGAGGATTCGGAAGGATGGATTTCGGGAGGTCGTGCATGCAGCTGTGTGTTGTCTGTGAGTGAGTGGATGGATCGGTGAGAGATATGAGTATGGATGTGCTTCTGGATGTTGGTTCGGGGTGGGCAGGGAGGGAGAGAGGACAATAATTGTGTGTGATACCGTGTTGGTGTTGTTTTGATATTTCTTGGTGTCTGTGGGTGTGTTTGCCATGTAGTTTAGTGGGTGGTCTTGGTTCGTGGAGGCTGCTGCCAGGAATTGAGTGCCTCTCATGTCCAGATGGTCTTTGACTTTGAGGATTTTGGTTTCTTGATGTAGGTGATCTGTGGGTGCAGTAGCTGTGCAGCTGTAATGATCTTCAGGGCTTTGTTTTGAATAGTCTGTAAGGTCTTATGATGTGTTTCAGCTAGGTTAGAAGCCATATTCTTTGTTACACTCTGTTGTAGCAGCAATGGTATTTCCTTGGTGCCCAACAGAGTTAAACAAAGTTTGGTAATGTGTTTTCCAAAGATTGGCTATGTTATTAGTACCAGAGATCCCATCTACACTAACGGGTAGAGGTCTGCAGCTATTATGCATTTTTTTAATATCCTTCCAGAAGGCCAATGTGTCTTTGCTAGCAAAGTTTTTGGCCAATGCTTCTCTTCTTAATACATTTTCATTGTTTTTTATATATCTGATTGCATACTTGCATCTAGCCTTTAGTCTGGTGAACATGTCAAAAATGGGTCCCTGTCTCGGTTTGTTATGATCCAGCCATACACTACGAGCATCTCGGGATGCCTGGTATAGTTCTGAAACATGGTCATTCCACCCAGGTTTGTTAAAAGAGTAATTTTTGTTATGCTTGTGAAATACTATGTCACTAGCCTTAGTAAGACAAGATATAATATTATTGTACAGCTTGCTGACTTCTTCTCGATGACTAGCATTAACACAATTGGGGTCTTCACAGGTAATGGCATCCTCACTGCCAGGATCAAGCTCAGAAAGGAGAGTGTGTGTTAAAGTGCAAAATTGCTCACACTCCTCCTCGTCAAGCCCGCCCCATGGCAGTTTTGGATTTACACTATTGTTTGACTGGGTTAATTCTGGCGCTCTTTCCAAACTAGCTGTTAAGGTCAATGGGATATGATCTTCATCTGTATATGTATACTGAATTTCCATATTTGTTATCATATCATGGAAATCAGCACTAGCTACGGTATGATCTAGCCAAGACGTTGAGCCCCATGCTGCACTGACACATGTGTAACTACTATGAGGGAGCATGAGCTGAGAAGAGATAATTAGATCATGCTCACCACAGAAGTTAGTCATATGACTAGCAAACAGAGAGTTACTCATGTCCTTCAGATTAGCATTCCAGTCCCCTATTACAGAGTAGCAGGTGGTATTTAGTTCTTGTAAAAGAGCACTTAGCTCTCCAAGGCATTCCAGGTATTGTTCTTCATTTTCATTACATTGGTAGGGCAAGTACACACTAAGAATAACTACTTTCCGTTGGATATCTTCTATTTCTATACCTGTACACCATGGTAAATTTGTTACAAGTGGTTTAACCCGGCTGTTTAAAGAGTCCCTCCACAAAATAGCTACTCCTCCCGGTGGGTGACCTGCTACTAGACCATCCATAGCATCGGTTGTCGAGACCCCAAACCCATGAAAATTATCACAGATAGTACTGAGGTTACCCAAATCCTGTTTAAAATACCAAGTCTCCTGCAGGCACACAATATCACTGGTATTAAATACGTCTACTACATCAGGGCGTAGGAGAAGCCCTCTGTTGGTTTTAGGGAGCCCCCTACAGTTATAAGTAGCAATACGCAAATTGTTGGGAGATGAAGTAGACTTTATATCCATGATTAAGAGTTGTTGGGAGGGTGGGTTACCGTAGTTATAGAGTCCTCATTTGTTGATACCGGTACCTGTGCCCTACGTTCTCTCCACCAGTACACCGATGCTTCCTCTGGCCAAAGTTCTTCATCCATAAACACCTCGGGATTTGGACACTCGCAGTTTATTCTGAATGAAATATATGTGTGCCTATCAGACCAGGGAATAATTGGTTCAACATCCATACTAAGACTGAGTTTATTGGAGAGATATTCTTTCAAGTCGGATGCCGTCACTCCTGGCTTAAAACCTGTCGCGAATACTTTGGCTATGCGTGATCTTTTCACTTTTTTAACTGTACTTATCCCCGTACTTTTATTTTTACCCTTAATCCCCTGATGCATAAAGTTCCTAGGTTGAATTTGCACAGCCATAGAATTCCTAACATTGTTTGTGGTACCAGTACCGGTACCTCCATTCAGCCTCTGTTCCCCCTCAGGTATGTGATGAGTTTTACCTTTGGTGGAATGTACCCTAAACCATTGTCCTTGAACAGTACCCTCCCCCTTATCACCTGAGGGTGGAGGCGTTGTGATCCTGTCGATAGGGGTTGTCGTCGAGCTCCTTCCCGTCGCAAGTGCTGTAGTGATGCCTTGCGCGTTGCCTGTACTTACAGCTACATTATAGGCCCCAGGTGTTGCTATACTCATTATAGCGGGTGTACCGCTTCCGACGCTCCTCACTGCAGGGTAGACTTCATTAATTTCCTCAGTGGCAGAAGTTACGTTGATGTTAGGCCTACCTCGGGTTGTCTCGTTGGTTCTACTCGTTATGGCTGTGGCTTCCTGTGTGATGGAGGAGGCGCCACTGGCACCTGGTGTGGAGCAGCTGGTGGTGGCATCAGTAATTTCCCCTGTGGCAAAGGTTTCAACGGAGTTAGGCCTCCCTCGGGTTGTCTCGTCGGAGTCGTCGGAGTCGTCGCCGTCGGTTCTGATCGTTGTGTCGTGGACAGTTGTGGATGTGGCCGTGGTCTCCTGTGTAGTGGAGGGGGCGCTATCTGATGTAGTGCGGCTGGTAGTGGACACTGCCGGTGTGGTATTTATAGGCTCTGGATTAGTGTCATTTACAGATGCAGTAGGCCTAGGCCTATTTGAGGGAAAGCCACCTGAAGATATTAAATTTCCTTGGGATTGGCTGTAGTCCTCAATCACTAGCACTCTACTACTCAGATCACCAGTTGCACTCAATAAGTCCTTCATACAGTCATTTTGGGCTGAGGAACACTTTCTCAGATTAGAAACTTCTGACTGAGTTTTCTTGATCTCACTAAGGAGCACAGTAACGTCAACATGATCAAATTGGATGGGTGGGAGTTTACCAAGGTTATGGGCAACAAATGTGGGTATATTATTACCTTTTTCCAGAATCAGCTTAATTATGTCTTTAATATTCTCACTATTTTTGTTGGGACCCTGTCTTTTCCTGTTCCGGTCACTATTGTCGTCAGCACACAGTTCAAACAGTCTATTCTTGGAGGACACAATCACTTCCTCATCATAGAATTCAACACACAATTTTGTTAACACGTCAGTACTCAGAAAATTGGATTTATTAGTCAGGAAACACAGTAGCTCATCGATAATAAGTCCATCTTGGGAGGGGTGAGTTGGTCCCTGGCTTGAGATTGTCTCTTCGGGAGCCATGTTGTTGTGATCACTTTTCGACGGCACTTTATTTAGAGTAAATTCACACACTCCATTAAGAAACTACTATGTCCTTTATCAGAGTGTGAACACTAGGTATTCATGCACCTATGTGACAGGTAGAGTACTTGCTGGATGGCCCATTATGTGGAAAATGTGAGGTGAAAACTGGAGTCTAATCACACCGTCACACCATACTTCTTCTTCTTATTCTAAGTGTGTAGCCAGCACCGATCGCCAAGAGATCCGACTTGAGAACTTCCTACATTTTGGACCACCTGGACGGCCGAGGAACCAGTCGTTAGCCCCCAACATCACCGGAAGCAAGATAACCAGGACCAGGCCAACAAATACTATTCAAGATTCACGTTACTAGTACTAAGTGTTATAGTACCAGTTCGACATTCACTTATTAACTTTTCTATGAAGTGGCTATAACTTGCCCAGTGTAACTCATATTTAACCATTCCATTTGGGACGTACTAAGCGTATCAGTGTTCATTAATTAACAGGCGACATTGACTCTCGTAATTACCTTATTCAGATATTAAAACCCTAGTGATATCTAACGTTCACCCACTGATTTGTGTTCTACGTATTTCTGTCATAAGAATATAAATCTTAGATCAGTACCCCCTTGAGGTTACTAGAATTTCCGTGTTCAGAAATATACGCGTATCTAATTCTAACTGTGAGCTGCTACTTGGGCACGCGACCTGCCAGTAAGAAATTTAATTAGTTAAATTGAATACATAAATACATTGAGGTCTTCCAGTATAATAAACCTTGCTAACTAAACCCGTGATCAGAAGAGTATAATAATAATAATAATAATAATAATAATTCTTTATTCCAGACACATAAGATAGATACAGTATAAATACAGTACGACCTAATGGTCCATATCACATACACTTCTCGTCAGAGCACAGATAATAATTATACACAAAGATATATTAATAAAGACACAATAAAATAAAAAATACAGTAGGCCTATTTACAGAATAGAGCACATATCACATTTTGTCACAATATAACACAGATAGGCTAACTAAGGCTATTGCTCAATGTTGGTTAACACCTATTGCACAGATCATTGCTCATAGTTCAATTAGACCTATATATTACATTACAGTACATACTATGTGTGCAGCAGCTTCTGCCAGTGAGATATAATACGGGATTCATAGATATGATCACTAGACCAAAGAGCTACAATCAGCGTGTTACTGGAGGATTGCAGTCGCTGCGAAAAGCTGTACACCAGTCTCCTGATGACAGCCCGACAGCACTGCACATCCAACAGTGTGCACACCATACTAGTGCTTTCATATTTAGAGAGACCAATGAACATCTTGAGTATATTATGATAGGATGTACACAGACCATTTATGGTGGCTCTCTTATACTTCCACCACAAATGGGCCGTGTACATAGAGGAACAATATGTCCGGAACAAAGTGACTTTAGTTTCCCAATTACACATGTGGAATTTTCTCAAGATGGTGTTACCACGTAAATATAGCTGTCTGCGCTGACGGCCGATATCTGCATCATCTGAGCAATCGTTTGAGATAATGTGTCCCAGGTATTTTATTTTGTTTACTTCTTGAATAATTTGATTATTGAGTGAGAAATTTGGCAGTTTACTTTTATACAGTAATTTTGATCTAAATATAAGAACAGCACTTTTCAGTGGGTTGAATTTAACACAATGTTTACTACCAAAAGATTCACATATATCAAGAAGTTTGCTCAGACCCGCAGAAGACGGTGCAATAATGACCAGATCATCAGCATACATGAGATGGTTGATGATTTTATTCCCACCATAACATCCAATCTGCTCTTTATTCAATTTATCACTTAATTCATCCATATATACATTGAATAAGTAAGGTGAGAGAATACTACCCTGTCTCACTCCATTGGTTACTGTAAAGGAATCCGAAATAATGTTACCCCATCTTACATTAAATGTTTGATTGGCGTACCAGTACTTCAAGATTCTCAGTATATAGGATGGCACTCCCCTTGTTGCTAATTTATCAAACAGGATATTGTGGCAGACTCTGTCAAATGCCTTACTAGCATCAAGAAAGCATGCAACGTTGGAAGTGGGAGACTAGGCTCCATCCAGATCCACTAATGCTAGCAGTTCCCTTCTATTATTTGTTTTGTACGAGTATTACTATCTTTCTATGCTCTTTATTCACCTACTTAAATAAACGTGATCGTGTGTCGTGTTACCGCGTGTTTATTTTGTGTTCTCTATTCCTCATACCTTGTATTGTGCATGCAGCCTTATATACCCAGTCAGATAGAGCCCACATTACCCAAGTTAATCCTGTAGAAAAATAGGGCATAACAATTTCCCTTGCAAAGACCTGCCGTGATCTTGGAGAAAAAAGAGAGGAACTAAAAGCTCTTGCTTGTTGATGTGAAAATGATTGTCTTGGGTCCAAGTGCCCTGCCCTTGATGGCCTAAATTTGACTGATACCCCCAACCTAGTGCTCCGGAAGCGTCTGTGTCTATCCATACCGTAGGTGGGGGAGAAACCCATGTTGTCATAAAGTATAGTATCTCGGGCTTGGCCCAGACCGATAGTAAGCTGTGGATTAATGGAGGAATTGGCTATAATTTCTTCTCCGGCGAGAGGAAAAACTTTGTTGCCCTCCAAGATTAATCTCTTCACTTTCAACCGGCCCAACTTCACAGTTAATTGGATCCAGTTGAGAGAGCCGATCAGAGACTCCCACGTTTTCCTGGTCGTATTCAGACTGTGGAGAAAACGAAACAGTTTCCTGCGAAATCTGCCCCGATTGTCCACACTCTGAGTAAGAGTTAGATTGGTGGTGTCCCAGACCAGCCCTATCCACTAAATATTCCGCGTGGGAACAAGGAGAGACTTCGCCAAGTTCACCTTGAACCCTAGGTTTTGCACATGATTTAATACTTGGTGTGCATGAATGTGACATAACTCCTCTGACTCTGCCACCACTAGCCAGTCGTCTAGATACCAAAACACCTTTATGCCCTGGATCAACAAAGGCAATAGGGCTTGCCGGACAAATTTTGTGAAAATTCTCGGTGCCAGGTTCAACCCAAAAGGCATTTTTTGAAAGACATAAGTCTCTTGCCTGATCCTCAGAGCGAGGAATTTCTGGAACCTTTTGTTTATAGGGACATGCCAAAAGGCATCTTTGAGAGCTATTGAGCACATCCAGTCTTGCGGCGGAAGAGTGAGCCTGATATGATTGACTGTAAGCATCCTGAAGGGTGAATTCTTGATAAACGTGTTCAGATGCGAGAGATCCAATACCGGTCGCATTTGCACACTGTCCCTTTTTGGCACTAAGAAAAGTCTGGAGGTGAATACTGGGCAAGTTGGTTTTACTGGTACAATGACCCCCTTGGAGATCATTTCTTGGACCAGGGCCTCCACCTCCTGTGACACATTGTTGCATTCTAGCGCCTGACGCAGTCGAGGTCGCCGGATCCACCGCCAGGTGATCCCTTTGCTCACTACTTTCCGGGTCCAAGTTTTCTTGGGCCAGGCCGAGCGGAATAACTGGAACGACCCAGTTTGCAAACTGGGCCTGTTCGGAGAAGCAACTCTCGAATCCGGCACGCCTAAGCACGGCACTGGGAGACTGAGAGTTTGGGTGGCTACTTTTTTGGTGGGGGAGGTGGGTTGGTGTCAGATGGCTGGCTAGTTTTGGCTGACGTCTGCCCCTGATTTGGCTTCTGGTGTGGCTTACCTCTATACCCTGAATATTTACTTTGTTTGGGCTTGGGCTGAGTACTTCCCTGCTGAGGAGGAGTTCTGGGATCTCGAGAGGACTGTTTAGCATGCGGTTGGTTAGGTTTACCTCCGCTCTTTGGCTTATGAAAAGGCTTCGTAAATGGTTCTCTCCTAGCTTGGGAGGTAATCTGCTTTCACCCATTGACCATATTAAAGACTGCACTCCACGTTTCTGAGTTAAGAAGGGAGGCAGTGAGTACCGGCGAAAGAGTTACCCGGCGCCCAATGTCATCCGGTAACTTTTTCACTAGATGCACTCTTAGATCCTGGCGGGCTCGAACCGCTTCCATGATCGCTATTCTGATGTCTCCTAAGGTTTGAATAGAGTTTTGCAATAAAATTCTACGTGGCAATTCAGTGGCCTTCCTAACATGTGGGTCAGCAATGGCCGAGATAGTCCTGTTAAGAGAGACAGCAACCTGGCAGCTGACTAAATACTGAGAGAACATCCGGTAGGCTTTGTTTCGTAATTTAAAATCCCTTTCCAAGTGAGCTGCCGGGGGAGTGCAAAAGGGTTCATCTAGAGTGTGGAGGGCTACTTTGGGTGCCGCTAAAAAGGCAAACAAATCCGGCGACACCCCGTCAGCCATCTTTACAGGTAACGAGAAATAATTATGAGTTTCCTGTGGAACCTGATGAGAGGACTTAGACGTAATGGTTGATGAAAATACCTGAGCCTCTAACTCCCAATCTACCCAGGGACCCACCCCTATCTGCCCCATTTGCAGGACTGGCGTATGCGACTGATCCAGTACCGGAAATGTATCCAGTTCCGGCGTGAGAGCATTCAAAGCCTTGACATCATTAACGCCATCGGCTTTAGACCAGTCCTCAAAGAGTCGTGCAGATGAGGTGGCAGGAACTGCCGAGGCAGCCGTATGAACAAAGAAATCCGGATTAAAAGAACTAGGTATAGCTTTGATTGATACATCCAGTAATCTCCCCGCTTCGTCCTTAGCCCTGAACTTTCTGTTTTTGTTTATCTCAATTTTCCACTCACTAGGGACCGGAAGGTCTCCCGAAATGGTGGGCTGTGCTAAATGTGGGTTTAGTGGCGTTGCCGGAACCCATGAACAGTCAGGTCCATAGAGGAGAGGCATAGGGCCTTTCCTCTGAGGAACCTAAGGGAGGAGGAGTGATATCCGAGATTACTCTAACATTAGTGGTAGTAAGTGTGGCTGGCACTGTAGTGCCGGAAGCCGCGGTTACTGACGGAGACAAGGACATAGGAGGCACAGAGGCTGGGGGGGTAAGAAAATCCGAAGGTTGTAGAGGTCTTATCGTGGAGTGACTCGTGGAAACTACAGGTAGACTGGCAGGGGGGTCAGAGGAGGTAGGGAGATTATACTGTTGCATTACTTTATGTAAAATATAACTTATTTCATCTGAGGTAACACACTTACTGTGGGATCCCTTAGAAGATTGAGAGCTAGCTTCAGACTCCTCACCTGTTAGACACGGTGGAGCCGAGGATAAAGGCACTTCCTCCGGCTCCCTACTTAACTCAACCTCCTCAGAAATATCCTGTTGTGCCTCCGGCGCCTGATCCGCCGGTGGCCACACCAAATCAGGGACAGACGAAGATAACATTTCAATATTACTCTCAATCAATGGTTCCTGACTTAATCTAACCCTGTTATGAGATGGCTCCGATTGACGCCAACACCCCCGCGCCGCGGGTGGCTGTGAGTCTTGGATTATTTGGGAGCTATCAAAAAATTGTGAACCTGAAGGTAAACCCTTATATTGCTCGGCCAGGACTCGTCTAGGTCTGGCTGAGAGGCTAGTACGTGGCACATAATTCAACTTAGGAATAGCAAAGGTGAAATCAGGCGGTACACAAGATTGTTCGCGACCCGGTTGGGACTCCATGTCTTCTGTCCCCACTTCCAAGCCGCCGGCTTCAACGTTGGGCGCGTCGGAGATAGGGGAAGAGGGAGGTGGCTGTGGGGTCTCTTTCCGGCTACCACTACGTGACTGAGAATCTGTGAGAATCTGTGAGACCGGAAAGACTTAGCCGAAGAGTGTCGGGACTGTCTTAGGGGAGACCTCGACCTCGACCTCGACTTACGTTTTGGAGAGGGTGAACGTCTCATCTTTGGGTGGTCGGGGGGGGGGGGGGGGGGGGGCAACCTCGGTAATTTCACTGTCAGTGCCACTGCTGCTACTCACTACCTCTTTGGAAAGGCTTTTAGATTTCACTTTAGGCCTAACAGATTTATGGGAGGCTGATTTGTCCAGAGGTGACTTTATTATTAATTGTTCCCATAGGGCCTCGTCATCACAGTGAAGAGCCTTATGGGCTGTGTCTTTTGCATAAGTGTTAAAAATGGCCTTTATTTCTTGCAAAGCTGCCAAGCATGACAAGTCTTTCTTGGTGAACAAAGCCGTTTTCAAGTCGGCACAGACGGAACAACGCTTTGACACCCACAAGCCTCTAGAGCGGTGTAAACACTTAACACATTTTAAACAGAGTTTATGAGCGAATATAGGTAACAGTGAACAGTTAGGAGTAGCGCATAACTCAAACCGAGGCATGATGGATAAAGGGACCCCCCCCCCCGCCGGAATCAGCAGCCACCACCCGCCAGTCCTGTAGTCACTAAGGTGCTGGGAATTCTGGAAATATAAAATTTCCAGGAATCAATGCTCATAAGGATAACCTGCGAGGTGTTAATACATCCTACCTTGAGTCTGCCGGAAAATTAGCTATAGTCACAACTACTCTAACCTTCCGCTGGACCATGAAAAAACCTGGGGCTTTTCCGTCTAAGCTGATTGGAACTGCTTACCTATGACAAGTGTCACAGGCCCTATTTGACCGTTAGTGTATGACTATCTGCCGCATGACGTATCTTAAAACTTGCACACTTGGCTGGAGCGCCGCAGGGCGAGGAAGTCTGTATCGCATGACAATGTGGTCAGGGCGAGTTAACTCGGCGGGCCGAGTTCTGAACTCCTGTAGGAATCCGCACTTCCGCCGGAAGGATTGTGGTTCAGCTTACCACACCGGGACATTTGGTTGTTCCCTACCCCCGTTTTGAAGACGGGTAACCAGGGCCCTGCTGCACGGGGCCGCCGGAGACAAACAACCAAAATTTTTAGAGAGGGGAGGCAAAGCACAGCTCCTCTCTCCAAAACCCACACACAAATACAGGGACGTCTCGCAAACCCCCAAATAACATGCAAAGCACACATGTAAAAACACCAGGGGCACACATAGGCTTAAACATAAACAGAGAATTCAGAATCCTAAATTACCTGCAGCCTACACTGGAGACCCTTAACCAGACTGGCCACTTGGCTCGACGAGACATCACAGGTAGACGACGCTCCGAAGACCCAGCAACCGCAACCAGATGAGGGAGGACCACGACAGGGTCCCGCAAGCAAATACGGACTCTAGAAGGTGTAGCACCATGTACAGTCACCCTTAGACTAGAGTATCTGCTAAAAAACACAATTAATATATGCAACTGCCTCTTAGTGACAGCCTGAAACATAATCTTGTAGAGTGGTAGCCTCCTAGCTATGATATCAAAAGCTAAAGGCGCAAACACAGCATAATAATAACACACATGGCGCGAAGATCCTGGGATACGTAGGCGCCTGTTACAATAGTACCCTAATTTACACACTTCCTGCGGACATACCAATGGGGCAGCCATTGCTAGCTAATCTAAACTCTGTTCACTACAATGCAGGTGTATACAAATGAGCAAGGACTCACTAGAAGCGCTGGAAACGTTGAATGAAGCGGGAGCGACGGCGGCACCCCACTGGCTTGTATGGCCGCGGAAGGAGGAAGGGCGAAGATGGCCGCTAGGGGGCTTGGAGTCGGGAAAGCAAAACGCAAGAAATCCACATATGGAAAGTCATATGATAACAAATATTAAGTTAATTTTTATTTTTATTTTTTACGGAGTTTTTTCTGTAGGGTACCCAATCATAATGACGATCCCATAAGGGAATTAAGCATGCACTTATAATGACTACTCCATGATCCTTCCGCGCGGTAGATTAAAAATGCTGACGCAGGATGTTGAATGGAGACTATTATACTAATAGGAAATATCGTCAATGATGGAGGGGCCACTATTAAATACACACTTAAATCTTGTCTTGCTCTAACCGCCTCCATGATAGCTACTCTAATATCACCTAATGATTGAATAGAATTTTGTAGGAGGAGCCTGTGTGACAAATCCGTGGCTTTCCTCACATGTTGGTCTGATATGGCTGTTATAGTTCTTGTGAGTGACTGGGCAACCTGGCGACTGACGAGGTATTGAGAGAACATTCTATACGCTTTATTGCGTAGCTTAAAGTCTCTGTCTAAGTGAGCCGGAGGGGGTGTGGCATAAGGTTTATGCAGGTCGTAAAATGATAGCTTGGGAGCTGCTAGGAATTCAAATAAAGCAGGTGACACGCCGCCTGCTTTGTTAACAGGTAACGAGAACCATGAATTAACATTCTGTGGTACTTGATGGGAGGATTTAGTGGTAATAGTAGGTGCAAAAACCTGCGCCTCTAGTTCCCAGTCCACCCACGGACCTACACCTACCTGCCCCACCTGCAAGACTGGTGTGTTTGTCTGATCTAGTGCCGGGACTGTATCCAGTTCCGGCGTTAGTGCTTGTAGAGCTTTTATATCATTTACGCCGTCATTCTTAGACCAGTCGGCAAAGAGTTTTGCAGATGAGGCCGGAGGTATCGCCGGAGAGGCCGCATACACAAAGAAATCAGCGCCATAGACAGATGGGATGGCCTTAATGGTGACATCTAGTAACCTACCTTGGGCATCTTTAGCTCTTAATTTTCTACTCTTATTAACCTCAATGGTCCAATCACTAGGTACTGGAAGTTCCCCCGATATGGTAGCTTGTGCCAGGTGCGGTTTCTGAGGAATTGACTGAACCCATGAGCAATCCGGTCCATAAAGAAGAGGCATAGGGCCTCTCCTCTGTGGAGGCTTATCAAGAGGGGGAGGAGTAACGTCTGTAATGACACGGATGTTAGTAGTAGTCAAGGAGGCCGGCACTGTCGTGCTACTAGCCGTGGCAGTCGCCGGAGTAACGTTAACCGAAGGCAAAGAGGAATGGGGATGTGGAACACCTGAGGGCTGTAACGGCCTTACCGTAGACTCAAGTGGGGGAACTACCGCTGTGCTAGTGGAAGGAGCTTGAGAAGAAGGAATCTGATATTGTTGCATTACTCTGTGGATAATATTATGTAGTTCCTCAATAGTTACACACTTACCGTGGGAACCCCTAGAGGACTGGGACCCACCTTCTGACTCTACTTCGACATTAATAGGTTGAGCTGAGGACAAATTTATGTTTTCCGGCTCCCCTAGTAGGTCTATCACTTCTGGTGTTGGCGGCCGGGGGTTAAATGGTTCCGGCGGTGGCCACACCAAATCTGGGACTGATGAGGGTATAATGTCTATTTGGTCAATTTCCCTGTCCTGAACATTAGCTTGTGAAGGTTCTGAGTGTCTCCAGATCCCCCGGCTTAGTGCCGCGGGTGGCTGGGAGTCCTGTATCACCGGAGAGTTATCAAAGATTTGAAATGAGCAAGATGGAGAACCCCTATACTGATCCGCTAACACTCTGTTAACCGGGGGACCTTTACGTGGCACATAACTTAACTTAGGAATGGCAAATGTAAACTCTTGTGGCTCACTCAATGATTGTTCATCCCTGTGACTAGGCTCCATACCCTCCGCTCCCATCTCCGAGCCGTCAGATTGGACGTTAGACGTTAAAGAGGTAGGAGTGGAGAGAGGTGGCCGCGACCCAGGTAATGGCTGGGGACGTGGTTGTGAAATAACCGTTCGTGCACTTAATTGACTGGAAGTGGACGGCGTTGAGGAAGCAGAACCCTCCTTCCGGTGTTTCGTAGACCTTGAGGATTCGGCGGAAGAATGTCGGGATTGCTTTCTAGGAGATCTAGACCATGATCTAGATTTGCGCTTCGGTGAAGGCGACCGTCTCCTCTTAGATCGGTTGGGGGGGTCGGCTAGGCGGTGTCACTTTCACTACTTGTCACTACCTGCTTGGATAGTACTTTAGTTTTAATTTTAGGTTTGACCGACTTCACCGGAGCTGGCTTAACTAATGGAGATTTGATAACTAGGTGTTCCCAGAGCTCCTCGTCATCACAATGGAGAGCATTATGAGCAGTGTCTTTCGCATAAGCGTTAAATGTTGACTTGATCTCTTTCAAGGCTGCTAAGCAAGACAAATCTCTCTTATCAAAAACCGCCGCTCGTAACTCGATCAGAGCACACAGCACACAGTTTAGACACCCATAGTCCTCTTGAACGATCAAGGCACTTTACACACTTTATACATAAATCGTGGGCAAAAACTGGTAATAATGAACAAGTGGGAGTAGAGCAAAGGTCAAAGCGAGCCATGATGGAGCTAGGGACCCCCCCCCCCCCTGCCGGAAGCAGTTACTCCTCTGTTGCCGGGACTGCTACTGCTGAAGTGATGAGACTCTGGAAATAGAACATTTCCAGGAATCAATGCTCATAAGGATAACCTGAGGTGTTAATACATCCTACCTCAAGTCCGCCGGAAGGTTAGTTATAGCCACTGCCAAGCTAACCTTCCGCTAGACCTGGCAGAAAGACCCCGGGTCTCTCCTTATATCCCACACAATGAACTGCTTACCTGTGACTAAGTGTCACTGGCCCAAACGACCTTAAGCGTTGGACTATCCTTGACTATTAGCACTAGATGGATCGTTAATACGCTTCATGAATTGAGTCATGGTTAAGCTCACTTAACTGTTACGCCGGGCGATAGAAGTTACTGAATGAGGCTATCGGTCAGGGCGAGTTCACTCGGCGGGCCGAGTTGACTCCCTTAAGAATCTTGCAAATTACGCCGGAAAGTTAGTGGTTCAGCACACCACGCCGGGACATTTGGTTGATTTCTTATTGTCTGAGACGAGAAAACGCCGGCTCTGCTGAGAAAGCCGCCGGAAAAATGAACCAAAATTTTCAGAGGTTAGGACTTATCTGGGAAAGTCCAAACCTCCGAAAACCCCACCACATAAGCGGGACGTCTCCCAAAAAACCCTGAAGCATGCAAGCACACATGCCAAACATAAATATCTCGGGGATAAAATTAGGCTTAGGCCTACACATAGAGCTTAATTTATAATTCATAAATAACCCCTAGCCTATGTTGGAGACCCCTAATAAGGCTGACCATGAGGTAACGACGAAACATCAAGGCGGCAGCAACTCGACGCTCCGAAGACCCAGCAGCAGCAGCACGTGGAGAAGAGGCCCGCGACAGGGGCCCAAGCGCAGATACGGACTCCAGAAGATTCCACACAACGTGTGGCAACCCTTGAACTGGAGCATCTGCTAGAATAAACTATGCAACTACCTCATAATGATGGCTTGAAGCATAAACTTGCGGAATGGTAGCCTTCTAAATAACTATCAAAAGCTAAAGGCGCACCACAACAGGTGTGGTGGAGTGGTCTTGCCACTGGCCTGGTAATCCAAAGGTCCCGGGTTCAAATCCCGATGTATCAATGGGAAGATATTATTGGGATGGAATTTGTGCTGTACCTAGTAGTATCAATGCATTACCACAAGCCCACCGAAACGTCAATAAAATACCCTCATTGTTCCCTGATTAAATAGCACTGTATGAATATTCCCATATTCAAAATATGCTATAGGGGTGCAATGCCTGGTGAGTTATCTGCTCAACAGGTGGCGTTGTGTGTGTAAGTGTGAGAGTCCGAGTGTAGGTGGTGAGACAGTGAAGCACGGGAACGAGGTGGCTTCAGAGATGGGGTCGTTTCGGGCCATGAGTGAGCACCGTGCCTCATGTGAAGGCAAGATGGCAGGTGCTCGTTGTACTCTACGTGCTTCACATGTCTCACTCCCTAGACTGGAACAAGACCTCACGGGCTTCACTGTTTCATTGTAAAGCGGTGAATGTTAAGGCTCTCAGCCTATGCCCGAGAGGAAGTAAGTTGGAATATAGAAAAAAAAAAAAAAAAAAAAAAAAAAAAAAAAAAAAAAAAAAAATAACAAACATGGCGCAATGATCCTGGGTACACGTAGGCGCCTGTTACAATAGTTCCCTAACTTACACACCTCCTGTGGACGTACCAATGGGGCAGTCTGTGCTAGCTAATCTAAAAACATGTTCAATACAACTCAGATGTATACGAATGAGCAAGGACTCACTAGAACTGATCGAACGAAAAATGAAGCCGGAGCACAGAGTAACCCACCCACACGTAGCGGACGCGGGAGGTGGAAGGAAGTTTTAGACGCTAGAGGGCCAGCATCAGGAATCCATTCGCAAGAAATCCACGCAGTTGGGAAGCTTGAGTATAGCAATTATTAAGTTAATTTTTATTTTTTATTTTTTACGAGGTTTTTTCGTAGAGTTCCCAATCATAAAGACGATTCCATAAGAGAATACGCGTTGCACTTATGAAGTTGCACTTATGAAGTTGTACTCCCTGTCCTCCCCGCGGTAGATTCAAAACTGGCAACGCGGCGTTTGAAGGGAGACTATTATACTAATAGGCATATCGTCAATGATGGAGGGGCCACTATGAAATATACTATTGTGTGGTTTCATCTAATTTCTACAGTCCATTTACTTCAGGAATAACCACAACATTATAGGTTTGACTCCTGTAAGGAGATAAGAAAACCTAATATGTAGTAGTGGCCCCGTAATCATTGACGAACATGCCTATTACATAAGGCATCCTCTTCAAACACTAATCCGCCGTAGTTTGAATCTACTGCGCAGAGCATTTAAAAACTGAGGAGCCTTCATCATGAGTGCACGCGACCTCACTCATGGCTTCAGTCATTATGAATTGGGTTCTCACTACGAAAAAACTTCGTAAAAAATAAAAACAAAAAGAAAATAAGAATAACTATCCAATAAGCTTCCCATCATATCGTGGATGTACTTGTGTGGATCTTTGACCAGACGCTGATTCAGGCGTCATTCTTCCTTCACTGACATATCAAGTAAACCAAAATCCTTAATACATCAACGAATGGGAAGGGGATGGTCGGGAGGGCCCCAGTCGTCAATGATTACGGGGCCACTACTAAATATTAGGTTTTCTTTATCTCCTTACAGGAGTCAAACCTATAATTTATTAGTGGCCCCTCCATCATTGACGAACATGCCTGACTTCTAAGACTGGAGGGGGACATTCGTAATCATATCATAACTCTAGAAAAGCAGATAATCAAACAACCACATAGTATTCTTACTTTTGTAAAAGTGATATTCGGGTGCATAAACTTTATACAGCCTAAATCTTCAAAAAGGGGTACAAGCAGGAGCGTGCTTCAAAGAAGCCTGCTTGAAAAAGGGTTAACTCTGAGACTCTGTACACAGATCTGCTAGTTAAGAAGGCACCCCACTTAAAGTAAGTGGTGAAAACTAAAAACTTATAAGTTTACATGTGCACATATAAACCCCATTAACTAGTGGATATATTCCTAAAAATATAACCAAACATAAATGAATTCTTGTACTTTCGTAGAAGTACTGAACTTGTGTACTTATGCAGAAGTAAATACTTCAAAAGTAAAAGTCGTAGTTGCAACTACCGAGATTTCTTAAAAATCTATTGCTTCACAGCTAAAACTACTTACAACAAGAATTGTTGTAACACTACTATTGGCCTTTAGCACAATTTCCTGTAATGAATACTACAGAGAAATTTTATAATACAATGCCTACAAACAGTATCACAGCTCGTATGTTCCGAACACATACTCCGGAGGGGTCTAGGGTGTCCTATGTCACACTGACTGCACTCAGTTGAAAAAGTTAATAATAGCCTTAGAACTGAAGCTATTGAGAGAGTGCAGCCAAACACCAGCACAAGTTATGCAAGTACCAATAAGCAAAATAAGAATGTAGTGCCAGTCAAGGAGGCAACAATTGAAGCAGCAACTACAGAAGAGGCTGTTATTCCTGCTACAGATAGTGCTAGTGACCCTTGCTATGCTTGGAGAGAGACAAAAAAAAAAAACAAAAAAAAAAAACAGACAGGAATATGAGGTTAACACCTCAAATAGATTCAGTCTTCTAGACCATGCCAAACGTCAGTATGACTTTCCTAAGTCCTCACAGAATTATGAGGAAAAAAGGAACGTCAAGTGCAGAGTGGTCAGCCAACTATGCATCACTCAAACAACAAAGGGACCAAACTTAACATGTATTAACATGTTTGGTCTCATTAGTGACAAAGAGACAAACAGAATTTTGATTGGGGATTTTCAGGTCAAGGGCCAAGAGTCTCCCTTTGTTAAGTTTCGCCGAGATGTTAGAAAGGTGAAGAGCCTCGCAGGTGCAAGGACTTCCCAGATCACAAAGGAAGTGGAAAAAGTCTGGTCCAAGATTAAGGGGACAGCAATAATAGCCCAGGTCAGTGGTAATGACCTGTTTCTCAAAAGAAATAAAGTCGGTGCCACAGAGTCAATAATAGGAGAGGTCATGAATGGCTGATGAGCTCCGACTTAAGACAGACAGAGGCATGATACTTGGTATTTTGCCCAGGATGTATGGAGGGGATTGTGCTACCAGCAAAGCAATAGGTTTAAATGGTAGGTTAGCTGACCCGTGTACCCAGAAAGGGGTGAGATTTGTGGACCCATTTGATGAGTTCTATGCGAAGCGCAATCTCTACCTCCGTGACGGTGTGCACTTAAGCACTAGTGGTAAAATCAAACTTGGTAATTTCCTAAATCACCATCTTTACAGCTTGCTGAGGGCAAGCAAAAATGTAGAAAGCATCCTCCAGCAGGAAAAGAGCAAACACTTACCAGCAGTTGATCTCAAATTAAAAAACAAAACAAAAAAGAGGTCCCACAAAAGAAGGAGTTCGTCCCTCTGAGAGCAAGAATACCTCTCAACAAATGGCAGGGATACGAAACTACTCGAGCAGATCCAACGCAGTGCAACCAGGTTGGTACCCGAGCTGAGGGACCTCATGTACAAGGACTCGCGGAGAGATGTGAAGCTCTAAACCTGCCAACACTTGAGGAACGACGGCAGAGGGGGGATATGATAGAGGTCTATAAATTGCTCCATGGCCTCGATGACGTCCCTTACTTCAAGTTTTTCACCATCGGCAACAACCTCAGAGAGGGAATTAATTTGCCGTTCAGGCCATTGACCCCTGGAATGCAATGCGATGCAATGATATTGTGGGGTAGCCTAAGTAATGACCCCTTGTTGGTCTTCAGCTTCGTTGGTCTTCTTCTTTCACCTTCCCCATGTTTCTTTCTTCATGATAGATCTTGTTATATTTCTCCACCTTCTCACTAGGGTCCTTCGTTATCTGCGTTTGCTTAGTTATTCAAACTTGATGTCACCGAGTTTTTTTGCATTATTCTTTGTTCTTTGTTTAACTCTTCCTGAGCATGCAGTAACAACACCTATGATTGCTGCATTTAAGGAGAGGTATGACAAACAGACACATCTTCTAAATATCCTGTTTTTCTACACGTTATAATTAAATAGCATTGTTTTGGCCATTATTATTATTATGGGTGGATGGGACTCGTTAGCCTTGGTCGGCAACTCATCTAGGGGAGACAACCTTATAAAAATCCGAGTGGATGGGACTCGTCAGCCTTGGTTGACAACCTGTCTAGGGGAGCAAACCTGATACAAGTCTGTACTGCTTACTTAAGAGTAAGGCATGTTAGTGGATGGACTAGCCAAACACCACTGTAGAAAAAATAGTGCTAAAAAGATACATAGAGGGCCTCGGGGTCGGACGGACCCTAAATTGAGTGGTCAATCCTGTAAGCCCTTCAGTAAACTGGCATGGGTTGTCCCTCTTACAGGGGATAGGTCCGCTTGGGGGTCTACTTTGTATGGTCACCCTCATTAACCCGGGAACTGCGGGGAGACTCTTAAGAGTTCCCCCGGCGGACTGCGGGAAGACTCTTAATTAAGAGTAAGGAAAAAAAAAATCCATTTAAAACACCCCAAAAAAAAAAAATTTTTTTTTTTTTTTTTTTTGCTCCTGGGCCATGCCAAATATCACTCCTCCACCTCCCCTCCTTCCCCACTTTCCTCCCCTCCTTCAGTTGTCACCTATTTTCCCTGTTATTCCCTTATTCTGTGGTCTATTTTCGTGCTAACATTAGCGAGTTGGTAGCAGGGCGTTGTCATCACTGTTACCAAGCGTGGGAAAGAGCGAGAGAGAGACTATTGCGTAACAGTGTCTCTCCAGACAAGGGGACGGGAGGAGGGCAGGGAGGTTGCCTCAGCCATACATTATGTAACTCCCGGCCTGTATCGCCGATTTTGACCATCCAAACACTGTTTCCACTTATTTTATTGTTGTAACAGGTTAATACCTTTATAATCAACCTATAATAGGCGCATATGGATAAGTATTAATGCTATTTATGGTAAAATAATGATGTTAGTGATGGGAACAGCTCAAATACGTCAGCACAGGAGTGTGGTGTCTCATACCCCCCCATGCGCACTTCTTAGGTTAAGGGGAGTAAGGCGTCCGGCAATAGATAGATAGATAGATGACAAACATATTGGTGCGAAATAATGCGCAGGCAAATAATTTACCGGAGGTGTAGGATACCACAAGAAGGTACAGTATCTTATTTTACTCCCCACTGCTTATGTTTAGGTAAGCATGATCAACAGAGTATGTGATGATGAGAATGTAAATAGTAATGATGGTGCTGATGATGATAAGTGATAGTGATGATGGTGAAAATAAGAGATAATAGTGCTTATGATGGTGATAATAGTAATTATGATAATTCTAATAGTGATGATCGATGCTGATGATAGTGATGATAATAGTAATATTGGTTATACATAAACATTTTATAGACCAAATAATAATAATAATAATAATAATAATACTTTATTTCAGACTCACACAGTACAGAGGGGACCATACTGGGGTCCATATATACCTTACAGTAACATAAATATATATAAGCTACTGTACATAGGCTACATACAATAAAAAGAAATTAAATAATACCCTTGCTATCATGTAGTTCACAGCACTGCCTCAACCAAAAACAGTGGTCATCAAACTACTGTGTTACCAAAACCACTGTCCTAATTGTGTACAGTACCATGCCTCACATCATTTAGCTTCTGGTACAGTATGTTGCTACAGTACAGTATAGGAATATCGGTACTGTACTGCACTATGAGGTTCAGTACCGATATGCTAATTCTGTAGAGTAGCAGACCTGAAATCATTACTTAAGGTTAAATATAGAGCAACTTCCTCCAGTGTGCCTGGATCCTAGAGGTGTACACTATGCTTGGAGTTTGTAGCATTTTAATTATACTGTTCTCAGAAGTGTTAAGGCACTGAATGAATTTATATGTTAGCTTTCTAATGAGTGATTGGTAACGGTGTAAGTTCATATAGGCACATAGCGTACTTGTACTCTCATATTTTGAGAGCCCAGAAACATTTTCATGATATTGTGATATGAGATACTTAGTCTATTCACTGTCATTTTCTTATAGTTCCACCATAGTTGTGCTGTATACATTGGTGAGCAGTAGGAGTTGAACAATGTTATTTTTGTATCCCATGTGCACATATGAAATTTTCTTAATATTGAATTTCCCTGCATGTAAAGTTGCCTTCGCTGACGAACCATATCCTCATCATCTGAGCGATCACTTGAGATATAGTGTCCTAGATACTTTACTTACTTCTTCTATAATTTCTTCATACAAATGGAATTTAGGTAGCTTTGATTTCAATAGAAAGTTAGATTTAAATAATATGATATTGCTCTTTATAGGATTAAATTTGACTGAATGTTCGATTCCAAATTTTTCACATACTCTTAATAATTTATCCAGTCCTGCCCCAGAGGGCGCGATTAAGGCTAGGTCATCAGCATACATGAGATGATTTACAATGGTGCTGCCAATACAGCACCCAGTGCGAGTCTTGTTCAGCTCCAGACTAAGATTATCCATGTAGACGTTGAAAAGATACGGAGACAATATCCCCCCCTGCCTAACACCATTGGTTACGGCGAAAGAGCCTGACAGGATGTTGCCCCATCTTACCCACATTTTTTGATTAGCATACCAGAAAATAAGTATCCTAACAATATAGCTAGGCACTCCCCTGTTAACTAAATTTTTCAAATAAGGTTTTGTGACACACCCTATCAAAAGCCTTACTTGCATCAAAAAAACAAGAGAAAATTGAGCTATTTAGTTGTTGTATGTATCAATCACTTCTTTCAGCACATATATGCACTGGTCTGTGCCGTGATTTTTCTTAAAGCCAAACTGATTGCTGCTGGTGACAATATATGCAGACATTCTTTCTAGCATTATCATTTCAACTACCTTACTCACCACACTAGCAAGTGTTACTGGACGGTAGTTGTCTTTAGCTGTAATTTTACCTGATTTATCTTTAATGACAGGAACAAGTATTACGGATATCATAGACTCCAGCAGGACACCATGCGTAAATAGACTGGTGATGCAAGAACTAAGTTTATCTATTAACAACTTATCTGCATATTTAAGATGTTCTGCATATATACCATCCAGCCCACAAGCTTTGTTTAGGTTAAGTTTTCTTATGGCATTCTCAAGATCACTTTCAGTCACTTTAATGTCTTCATAATTACTATCTTTCACATATTGAATTGCACCATTAGTAGACCTTTGGTTTACACTGTTAAGTAGTTCCTTAAAATGAGTTTTCCATAAGTCAGCAATGTTCTCTTCACCCGTAACCACCTCAACACTGACAGGTAATGGTGTGTTACAATTTTGCATGGATCTGATGTCCTTCCAAAAACAGTTAGTATCCTTTTCTGCCAGACTCTTTGTAAATGATCCACTCATGCTGCAGTTTAATCTTACATCCTAATGGTGGAATTCCAGGCAGTCCTATATTATAGGTTTGAGTCCCGAAGGGAAGAAGGAAAACCTAATATTTAGTAGTGGCCCCGGAATCATTGACGATGCGCCTTAACGTAGGTAATGGCCAATCTTTGAACTCAAGCTTGTCTTTCAAACTTCCCGCCCGGGAGAGAACAAAATACGATTGCCATACATCGTGAGCGAAACGCTCTTAAAAAAACACTCACGCGTCCTTATGATGTAGGTACCACTACTAGAAAAAACTAGTAAAAAATAATAAATAAAAAATAAACTTTGATCTTAGCATTGCGCTTTTTCATACGTCTGCTGTTTATGTATGCTTCGCCTCACTCATCGAAGCGCTAGCTCGCCCTTAATATGACATATCAAGACTCTCAAAATAATCAGATGAATGGGAAGGGGATGGAAGGGAGGGCCAAAATCGTCAATGATTCCGGGGCCACTACTAAATAGTTTTCCTTCTTCCCTTCGGGACTCAAACCTATTTATTAGTGGCCCCTTCATCATTGACGATGCGCCTGATATCTCAAGACTGGAGGGGGACATTCATCATGAGCATCAAAAACCACTTAATAAATTACGGAGGTCCAAGGGTACACTTACTAAAAAGATCAGTTTAATAAAAAGAATAAAGTATTGTGCAGGCGGCGTTCCTTAAAGATAGCCTGCGGTGTTGTCACCTTTACGTTTGATAGAACAGTTGGTGAAACACATAAACTATACAAATAGCCTATAATACAAAAATTAAAATAAATCAGTTGTCAATGCTGATAACAAGTTGGCCTATATATATCTATGGCCTCAGGTACTATATTACAAAATATTTGTACTCTCTCTTTCAATCTTAATTAATGAGTATATATAGTGAACTCTATTGCATCCATAAAGTAAATGTACATTTTTTTCCTGACTAGACTTGTTTGAGTCTAAGGAATGGGTTATCACATGACCTTTCATTCTCGTCATATCTTGTATCACCTAAGAGGCAGGTAAGAGTCCTTAGCTAGGATACTTCCACCCCCTCCCCACCTTTTTCCTTTACAAAAATAGCTTGAAACGAGACTCTCTGCCTTAATGCTATACATGTACGAGAAGGTTTCATGCGATTCACGGATAGGTAATGTCCATACTTAGTGTACTCAAACTAGTATGAACAGTCTCGATGTTACGTAATCTGGGTTGATGTAGCGTTACGTATCTATCCGTAGTCTTAAGTTGAACGCTTCCATAACCTTGGTCGAACGTTCCATGATTGGGTAGAATATATTATTCTATAGTTGTATATGGGAAAGTATTGTAGGATTATAATTCCCATATATATATATATATTTGTATTATTTAAGATTGTTCATAAGTATCTCATTGTAAAGAAGATGGGATACATTTTCCATATGTTATGCGCGTGCGCGGTATGTCACAACAGAGACAAACATAAACGCGCTCGCGCACATCTCCAATCAACCTCCGTACCAGCTACACACGCTAAGCCTTCTTTCTTCTAGTTATTTCACCAGGTGTTTTTCGCTTCACTTTTCATCTCATACTCCATATAGTCACTACATCATCATCTTTGTTAATTAGCACAACTTAACGTAAATATCTAGCCTATCCTAGCCTATTGTAGCCTCTTTTCATACGCTGTTTACTTTACTAACCACTTCCAGTCATCTAGCCTATTTTCCGCCATCCTCCAATCACCAGCTGAGTTCATCTAAGGGTAAATATATTCTATATGGTTAATGTTCCTTTAATATCAATAATATACAGTCCACTTATCTAAATTAGCCATATAATTGGTCCTTCGACCTTTCACTAGTTTGCTCCCCCAAGGCCCCCCCCCCCCCCTTTTTTGTGGTTGGTGGTGGTATAGCCTACGTGGTTAATTTTTTTTGTGCCATATTTCGTCTGTCCCTCATGGCTCAGGGCTTTTGGCGTCATGGTGCTGCGGGTGGTGGGGTAGGGGAGGATTATCCTGCGGTGGTTGATAGGCCTGCGTACCCAGGCCCAATTAGGAAGGTGGCAATTTTGGGCCACTCCTACGTCAGGGATTTGTACGTGGACCAAGCCGTCCACAGGCCTTTCTTTTTCGTGACTCCTCTGGCCGCCCCAGGTGCCCGCGTCAGCACCTTGAGATCAACAGAAGCCTGGGTCAGTTTTAGAGCTGAAGCCCGACTTGACCTTCTTGGTGATAGGAGGAAATGAGATAAGGAGCGGGTCAGTCCGAGAGGGATTGCGGAGGGGATCGAGGTCCTAGCTGAGGAGGTGGTGTGGCTCGCGGGGGAGAAGTCCGGGTGATTGGGGTAGAGAAGCGGCAGGCTCCACGAGGGGTCTCTACGGACGAGTTTAACCGCATTAGAAATGCGGTTAACCGATGGCTAAAGCGCCATATCCCATTCACCCGGGAGCGCTATCAGTCAATGAATACCTCTGAGGCTGACTTCAGTCCCGACGGGGTACACCTCACGCACGAGGCATCAAAGCGTCTCTATTCGGAGATCCTGGCCACCTATCGTCGGTGCTTTATGCAAGACGAATATGCCATGGTCGCCAGGTCATACGACGAGATGTTTGCCCACCATGACGTTAGAGTTGATCAACAAATCAGTATAGCCTAGATTTAATCCTTCAAATCGGTACAGTATATTAATTAAATTTTGATTGTAAAACCTTTAGGCCCAAATTATATAACAATTGATTGGCACTAAGATTAAAATCATCCATACTGTACTGTATAATAATTTCAAAGGTTAAGGTTATTCATTCTATATCAAATTTATACTGTCCAATAACTTCTTTATTTGATTCACATGTCATTCTAAATTCTTCTCTCGTCGTGTGCCCTGGAGGCGGGGTAATATGATAGCTGATAGGCTGAGTGTGTGTTAATCCAACTCAAAACGTTTTCCTTGGGACTTCTTGAGATGAACTTTTCTTGTGTACAATTTTCACATTTATTAAATTTAATAATATAAAATTAGCGGTACCCATTGAGTTTAGCCTGTTTACATTACCCTATAGGCTCTCTCTCTCTTAAAATTCTTGAATTTATTATAACTTTAAACGGTACCTCTCTTTTTGACATCTGGAGACTTTTGGCCTATACTGTATTGTACTAAATTTCCCTCCTGGCTTTTCTTAACTTATGGCGTAATGATTCTATAATTTCATAACTATTATGTAAGGAGTTAAATGGAAAAGCTCCGGATTGCTAGTCTACATTGCGCACAATTCTTATTCCGCGTTTCGTGAGGGTGTTTTATTTTCGGCTCGCGATTTATTTGATTTCTCGGAGTACTGTATTGTTGTCCGCAACTTATTCGGTCTGGCATTGATAGTTTGATTTAACGTAAATAGATTTCCTTCCCGTATAATCATGGCTAAAAGTGTACAAAAGCGTCGGGCTGGGCTTAAGGGCTCTTTGACGGTCTTGATCTCTGACATTGACGAATTCCTTGATTCAGCGTCTAGTGTGGAGGTGGAGGCCAGGTTGCTCAGTATTCAAAAGCAACTTGACAAGTATGAGGTCACACAGGAGGACCTGGCCGACATTTACGAGGACGCCGAGTATATAGAGGTGATAAGAGAGGATACCTTATATATGGAGGGCATACAAGTAATCGTTGCCACACTGAAGGGGATCTTGATTACGGAGGTCAAGAAGGAGGTCAAGAAAGAGCCAAAGAAATCCGCAGTCAAATTACCACATTTTACTCTTCCAAAATTTGAAGGTGATGCCACCATGTGGTCAGGATTTTGGGAGATGTTCAAGTGTACCATCCATGACAATCCCGACCTCACAGATATACAACGCTTCACCTATCTAAAGGGTCAGCTTCAGGGTGATGCACATAAGCTAGTCGAAGGATTCATTATCGAAAGTGCAAGCTATGCCCCAGCAATTGAGCTCCTGCAAGAGACATATGGGCATCCAGATCGAATCAAGGCAGCTTATGTTACCAACTTCAATCAATTAGTGTCACCCAAACACCAAACAGCTGACCTGAAGGACTTCTATGCCAATACAGAGAGTGTGATGAGGTCAATCATTAGCCATGGTATTTGTTTGGAGGAATTTTGTGTGGTGACTCTTGTCAATAAGTTACCATCACCACTAAAAGAAACCATAAAACGGGAAATGGGAGACTCGAGCCTGGATTATAAGAAATTCACCCATTGCTTCCAGGCTGAAGTGTACAATATGGCGGGTCAAAATAGAGTAGGGGGTACACCCATGGCTACGGCAACATTTACCGCCCAAAGTGAGTACAGGAAATTCAACTGTGTTCTGTGTAGTGGCACCAATCATTTATGGTACAAGTGTATGAAGTATAAGACAGGGCCTCTTAAAGTTAAAAGAGCCCGTCAACTACGTCTCTGCACTGGGTGCTTGTCAAAAGACCATGGCCATTCGGGTTGTACTAATCCTAACATAAGAAGCTGCAAGTTTTTGTAAGGGCAAACACTTTCATTCCCTGTGTACACAAAAACTAGGGAAGGAAAGTAGACCAGCGGAGGATAACACCAAGAGAGAGCATACTGCTGCTACTTCAACTACAATGTCCGTTGCCACAGGTAAAAATACAGTAATCTTGCCCACCGTACAGCTGCCGGTAAAGGGTAAGGATAATAATTGTGTTAAAATCAGATCGCTACTTGACCAATGTTCTCAGAGGACCTTTGTGAAGTCTTCTGTTCTATCCTCCCTTTCCTACATTTCTAAAGGAACTGAGGAGTTATGTCTTCACGGATTTACCGGGAAACAGGCCTCTAGGGAATATAATGTTGTGGCACTACAATACAAACACAGAGGTAAATTTCATCATCTAGACGCAATAGTGGTTGATGAATTGCCAGAACATAAAGGTGAACTTAACCTAAAGTCTAAACTGGTTAGTTTACAAAGTAAAGGCATAAAATTAGCCGATCCTCACGCAACCGACACAGATCAGCTGGAGCTGCTCATCGGTGCGGATCACTACTACGATATAGTGCGACCTGGGTATAAAAGGTCAGGTAGTCTAATTCTGCTTCCTACCAAGTATGGGTACGCCATCAGTGGTTCATATGTGACACAGCCTACAAGCTCCAGCACAGAAGTAATTACTGTATTGAAAGTAGCAGTAACACCAATGGACGAATACATGTCCACTGGTAATATTCCACCATGCAAAAATGACTTAAATGTTTTGTGGGAATTAGATCATATCGGGATAACCCCTAAGGAATACTCACTGGTTGAGCGTCAAGCACTATCGTCGTATGAGGATACTGTTACCTACGATCCCGACAGCCAACAGTATAAAGTGAGACTGCCCTGGAACAATTCCAAGGATCAGCTGCCATCTAACAAGGGTTTGGCCATAGGCCAGCTTCGGGGACTTCAGAAAAGATTCCTCAAGGAGCCTGACTTTTGCGAGGAATACTCAAAAGTCATAAAGGAACAGGTGTCCCGGGGTTTTATAGAAGAGGTGCCTTTTGATAAATCAGATACCGGGCATTACTTGGCTCATCATGGTGTAATCAAGGAGAGCAAAACTACGCCAGTGCGTATTGTCTTCGACTGTTCCGCCAAGATGAGTGAACGTCATCCTAGTCTTAATGACTGCCTGTACACTGGACCCTCACTGGTGCCAGATTTAGCGCAGGTTTTGCTTCGGTTTCGACTCGGTAAGTATGCCTGGGTGTCTGATATTGAGAAGGCATTTCTAATGTTAAGGCTCCATTAAGACGACCAGGACTATACGCGATTTATGTGGCCCAAGTATCCGAGGCAACTGGATTCCCCCCTAATTTGTTACCGGTTCCGGGCAGTTTTATTTGGAGCGACTTGTTCCCAATTCCTTTTAAACGCCACCATTTTGAAACATTTGTCTTATGTCAGTGCAGATCCGCAGATTATTCATCAGATTCGGTCAGGGTTGTATAGACAATTTGCTGGGTACAGGAAATTAAGAAGATTTCCTGGTTGATACCTACGCTGTAGTCCGAGAGATTATGAATGACGCCCATCTACATTTGCGTGAATGGGCGACTAATAATTCTGTTTTGCGGACTGTACTGCAACGGGATGGTGTGGCGGCTGTACAGCAGGAACATGTTAGAGTGCTAGGGTTGTTTTGGAAAACGGACACCGATACCCTCTCATTCGGCGTTCAGTACGCGCAATATTCGCAGATTACAAAACGAATTTGCTTGAGTATGACAGCTAAACTTTTTGACCCCTTGGGGATAGTTCTACCGGTGTCGATCAAATCGAGATTATTCCTTCAGCAATTATGGAGGATAAAATTAGGATGGGATGAGGTTTTGACTGGCGATCTGGTTCAGGAGTGGGATGACATTATTTCGGATCTTCGTCTCTGTAAGGGTTTTAATTTTCCTCGGAGAGTTGTCATGGACCATCCTGTTTCCATTCATGCCTTCTCAGACGCTAGCAAGGTCGCGTACGGCACCGCTATATACTTTGTTGACACAAGTGGCAGCCGTCTAGTCATGGCGAAGGCGAAAGTCGCCCCGATCAAATCCCTTTCCATCCCAAAATTAGAGCTGACTGCAGTTTTGTTGGCTGCTAGACTCGTTCACTTAGTAGAGGAAACTTTTAAAAATTTGCTAAATATCTCGAGACAGTTATATGGAGTGACAGCCAAATTACACTCTACTGGTTACATAGCCGAAAGAAGCTACCAGTGTACGTCACCAACCGTGTCGACGAAATTCGTACCCTGCTCCCAACCGCACAGTTCCGGTATGTGTCTACCAAAGGTAATCCAAGTGACTGCATTACTCGTGGTGTCTCTGCTAAATTTCTCAAATCTTCTGCGTTGTGGTGGAATGGCCCATGCTGGCTTAATGATCCCAACGAATGGCCAGAGAATATAGATTTGAGCGAGCAACACACTGCTATTGTAATTGACCGGTAATTGACTCGGTGCCTGACGAAGACACACGGTTATGGGACTGGGATAGATTCAGCAGCTATGAGAAGTTACAACGTGTTACAGCATGGGTGATACGATTTGTAGGAAATGTAAAAGCAAAAATTAAAGGCACACCGCCCACAGGTAGTGCTTACCTCAATGTGAAGGAGATCAGAATTGCAGATAAATTATTACATAAGCTCTGTCAACAAGAAATATATACGCAGGAATATAAATTACTGGTTAAGGGAACAAAGTCTAGGAATAACCTGATCTGGTTGCTTACACTTGAAAGGGGACTTGATACATTGCGGAGGCAGATTACGATTGGCAGACCTCTCTGAGGCAAGTAAGTATCCAATACTACTGCCCCCCAATCGTCCCCTCACCCATCTTATCATCGATAGGTGTCACCGACTCTGTTGTCATTATGGGGTTGGTCATATAGTCACCTATGTAAGACAATGATGGTGGGTGCCTAGAATCAGGCAGGTGGTCAAGAAAGTCCTTCGCAAATGCTTAAAGTGTAGAAGAGTACAGGGAACACCTTATGATCCCGTCGGAATTCCTCCCTTACCAAACCTGCGAACTACCCCAGGTGACCCTTACAAAGTTACCGGGGTTGACTACAGTGGAGCAATCCCTGTGAAAGATTCACCCAATCTTAAGGTGTATATGATACTTTTCACTTGTGCTGTTACCAGGGCAATTCACCTGGAACTGGTCACCAACCTCACTTGTGATAGCTTCCTACATGCCTTCCGAAGATTCTGCAGTAGACAGGGATATCCGCGTATCATGCTTAGTGACAATGCAAAGACTTTCATAGGGGCATCTACATATCTCAAAGAAGTGAGCAACAATCCTAAGATTCAGACCTGCCTAGCGAATGTAAAATGCGAATGGCGTTTCATTCCCGCCAGAGCGCCTTGGTTTGGTGCCATATGGGAGAGAGCCATAGGCATCGTGAAGGCGGGTCTGAAGAAGGTGTTGGGTAGAGCTCTCATCTCGATTGAGGAACTCAACACCATACTCTTGGAGATTGAAGCCACTGTAAATGATCGCCGGGAATACAGCTGGAAGTGGGACACAGAAAATTTGCAATATTTTGTGTTTACTTACCGTATCAGTGTGCAGAAAATGAAGAACTTTATTTGGAAAAGTTAGGGGAGCTTGGTGGCCTAATTTCTGAATTAGAGATAACGTGTTACTCAGTGGTAGGTGATTGGAATGCTACCCCTCACGAGTTGGGTGGTTCCATGTTTGCTAAACATATGTTAAGGTTTTGTGAGGAGCAAGGTTTAATTTTGTCCTCCAAAAACCTGCTTCCAGAAAATAGCTATACATATGTTAGTGAAGCATGGGAGACCAGGTCGTGGCTTGATCATGCAATCTCTAGCTCTGACTTTCATGACTCTATCTCAGAAATGGCCATAAGATACGACATTACGGATGACGACCACATACCTATAGAATTAACAATCCAAATTAATAAAGCACCGGAAATAACAGAAACTAGCAATAGCATCAAGGCAAAAGTTCCATGGAATGTAATCTCAAATGAAGAGTGCCAAATGTACTGTGATAAAACCAAGGACTTATTAAATAGGGTGCAATATGATGGTAATGGTGTAGCACAATGCAGGGATCCAAAATGTAGTGATGCACAACACAGAAAGGACATTATTACATTTTACAATAGTATAATAGATTCTTTATCAAAAGCGGGGGAAAGTATTTTTAATAGCCGTAAATATAAGTCCTCATTCAATAAGCCAGGTTGGCAAGACTATGTGGCTGACCTGTATCAGGCCTCCAGAGATGCTAGGTCTCATTGGCTTGAAGTAGGTCAACCTAGACAGGGGCCTATATTTGAACTTCACAAAAGAGCAAAGGCTAGGACCAAATATGCCATTAGATTTATTAAGCAAAATGAAAACCAATTAAGGAAGGAAGCCCTTGCAAAGAGTCTGGCAGAAAAGGATACTAACTGTTTTTGGAAGGACATCAGATCCATGCAAAATTGTAACACACCATTACCTGTCAGTGTTGAGGGGGTTACGGGTGAAGAGAACATTGCTGACTTATGGAAAACTCATTTTAAGGAACTACTTAACAGTGTAAACCAAAGGTCTACTAATGGTGCAATTCAATATGTGAAAGATAGTAATTATGAAGACATTAAAGTGACTGAAAGTGATCTTGAGAATGCCATAAGAAAACTTAACCTAAATAAAGCTTGTGGGCTGGATGGTATATATGCAGAACATCTTAAATATGCAGATAAGTTGTTAATAGATAAACTTAGTTCTTGCATCACCAGTCTATTTACGCATGGTGTCCTGCCGGAGTCTATGATATCCGTAATACTTGTTCCTGTCATTAAAGATAAATCAGGTAAAATTACAGCAAAAGACAACTACCGCCCAGTAGCACTTGCTAGTGTGGTGAGTAAGGTAGTTGAAATGATAATGCTAGAAAGAATGTCTGCATATATTGTCACCAGCAGCAATCAGTTTGGCTTTAAGAAAAATCACGGCACAGACCAATGCATATATGTGCTGAAAGAAGTGATTGATACATACAACAAACTAAATAGCTCAATTTTCTCTTGTTTTCTTGATGCAAGTAAGGCTTTTGATAGGGTGTGTCACAAAACCTTATTTGAAAAATTAGTTAACAGGGGAGTGCCTAGCTATATTGTTAGGATACTTATTTTCTGGTATGCTAATCAAAAAATGTGTGTAAGATGGGGCAACATCCTGTCAGGCTCTTTCGCCGTAACCAATGGTGTTAGGCAGGGGGGATATTGTCTCCGTATCTTTTCAACGTCTACATGGATGATCTTAGTCTGGAGCTGAACAAGACTCGCACTGGGTGCTGTATTGGCAGCACCATTGTAAATCATCTCATGTATGCTGATGACCTAGCCTTAATCGCGCCCTCTGGAGCAGGACTGGATAAATTATTAAGAGTATGTGAAAAATTTGGAATCGAACATTCAGTCAAATTTAATCCTATAAAGAGCAATATCATAATATTTAAATCTAACCTTCTATTGAAATCAAAGCTACCTAAATTCCATTTGTATGAAGAAATTATAGAAGAAGTAAGTAAAGTAAAGTATCTAGGACACTATATTTCATGTGATCGCTCAGATGATGAGGATATGGGTCGTCAGCGAAGGCAACTTTACATGCAGGGAAATTCAATATTAAGAAAATTTCATATGTGCACATGGGATACAAAAATAACATTGTTCAACTCCTACTGCTCACCAATGTATACAGCACAACTATGGTGGAACTATAAGAAAATGACAGTGAATAGACTAAGTATCTCATATCACAATATCATGAAAATGTTTCTGGGGCTCTCAAAATATGAGAGTACAAGTACGTTATGTGCCTATATGAACTTACACTGTTACAAATCACTCATTAGAAAGCTAACATATAAATTCATTCAGCGCCTTAACACTTCTGAGAACAGGATCATTAAAATGCTACAAACTCCAAGCATAGTGTACACCTCCAGGATCCAGGCACACTGGAGGAAGTTGCTATATATTTAACCTTAAGTAATGATTTCAGGTCTGCTACTCTACAGAATTAGCATACCGGTACTGATCCTCATAGTGCAGTACAGTACCGATATTCCTATACTGTACTGTAGCAACATACTGTACCGGAAGCTAAATGATGTGAGGCATGGTACTGTACACAATTAGGACAGTGGTTTTGGTAACACAGTAGTTTGATGACCACTGTTTTTGGTTGAGGCAGTGCTGTGAACTACATGATAGCAAGCTGGGTATTATTTAATTTCTTTTTATTTTATGTAGCCTATGTACAGTAGCTTATATATATTTATATATATTTATATATATTTATGTTACTGTAAGGTATATATGGACCCCAGTATGGTCCCCTCTGTACTGTGTGAGTCTGAAATAAAGTATTATTATTATTATTATTATATACTATGCTTCTGGTGATTTGGAAGACCTTACCCCAATCACACCCTCAGTACTGGTAGGTGGATACAGACTGCGGGATCTTCCTGAAGAGCATGACGAGGATACTATGGAAGATCCAGACTACATAAGTAAGGAAGTGATATCAGCCCGCTACAAATACATTCGTAAATTATCGCGAGATATTTGGCATCGCTGGTCAACAGAATATCTGGTGACTTTAAGGGAAGCGCAAAAGAATAAACTAACACCATTTAAAGGTCATTGGCCTAGGGTAGGGGACGTGGTAACCATCCATGAGGAGGGCCCGCGCGCATTTTGGAAATTGGGTCGGATAGAGGAGTTATTACCAGGTCGTGATGGTGAGGTTCGGGTAGCAAAGGTTCGCACCAGGACTGGAGTAATCACACGGCCAACAGTCCGACTATATCCTCTTGAGGGTGACCTCGATCGCAAGGACACCCCCTCGGATCAGTTATCCATTGAAGTCCCCTCTCTGGCTTCTACTTCGGCGCAGCCTGTTGACGCGTCTGGCGAACGCCCACGTCGACAGGCAGCCCAGATATCCTCCCAAGCTTGGGCGGATAAGATTGCCTCCGGGCAAATCTAATCATGTAAATTTTGTATATTTTCTGTTGGTGGGAATATGTCCATACTTAGTGTACTCAAACTAGTATGAACAGTCTCGATGTTACATAATCTGGGTTGATGTAGCGTTACGTATCATTCCGTAGTCTTAAGTTGAACGCTTCCATAACCTTGGTCGAACGTTCCATGATTGGGTAGAATATATTATTCTATAGTTGTATATGGGAAAGTATTGTAGGATTATAATTCCCATATATATATATATATTTGTATTATTTAAGATTGTTCATAAGTATCTCATTGTAAAGAAGATGGGATACATTTTCCATATGTTATGCGCGTGCGCGGTATGTCACAACAGAGACAAACATAACGCGCTCGCGCACTCTCCAACCAACCTCCGTACCAGCTACACACGCTAAGCCTTCTTTCTTCTAGTTATTTCACCAGGTGTTTTCGCTTCACTTTTCATCTCATACTCCATATAGTCACTACATCATCATCTTTGTTAATTAGCACAACTTAACGTAAATATCTAGCCTATCCTAGCCTATTGTAGCCTCTTTTCATACGCTGTTTACTTTACTAACCACTTCCAGTCATCTAGCCTATTTTCCGCCATCCTCCAATCACCAGCTGAGTTCATCTAAGGGTAAATATATTCTATATGGTTAATGTTCCTTTAATATCAATAATATACAGTCCACTTATCTAAATTAGCCATAGGTAACGTGTTAAGAAAGTATGATTAGATGACGATGTTATCGAGTGAGTAAATGTGTAGGAATCTGCCTGATGCAGCCCACTACCGGATATCGTGTGACCTAGCCAAAATATCCGGATTACTCTCTCTGATTACTTCTACTAATAACGCGGCTAGCCGGCGTTTTTTGGGAGGCGTTTACCTGTCCGCAAAACCCAGAGGGCCTGTGCCGGCCGAGAGTCCCGCATAAATGACATGAGTAATTGCACCAGGTAAAGTAAATGGGGCTGATCTCCCAGTTTCAGAGCAGGAACTTCGAACTCCGTAAAATATGATTACTGTGCTCATACGTTTAGATGAAATTAGGAGCAGGAGCAATATGTACACTCATGTTGCGCCTCGAAAATCTTAAGCAAGATGGCTCCAAACTCATCGCCGCCAACATCAGACACCCTGTCACCCGTAGCTAATGCCATTAGGAAAATGGCTTTCGTAAGTCGTCACTCGAAAGGAGGATCATGACGATATTTACAGGAGTGAAACATTTCAAGGGCCAGATCAAGAGACCAGGTGGGTGCGAGTTGACAAGGAGGAGGGCGAAGCCGGATGCAAGACCGCATGAACCCCTTCTCCTTCGCCTCTGGTAGGGACAAATCAGTTAATTAGAAAAAGGTGTCCGAATTGCTTTGAGGCGAATCCTTAATGTGACAACTGACAACTTTTTGTATTTTCAATAGGTAATTTAAACAAATAAACACCAGAGCCTCCGAAGACTGCAGTTGGTCAGTTTCTACGATCCAGGTAGTGAATGACTGCTAATAAGATTGGTACTGTTTGTGTTGATAGAGCATACGGAGTTATCAAATTGTGAGTCACTGTTCCCCAAACTGGCCTAGCCACTTGACCTGAATAATCATAAGGTAAAAGTCAGCGAGGTCTTGAGGTCAAAGTGGAAGTACGAGATCGGGAGCGACACCGGGTTCTCGCACCACGTCTTTAATTGATCGTACCAAACTTGAGCCGGCCACAGCGGCGAGATCACCGAGACCATGCCTCGATAACCCCGTAGTTTGTGAACTACTTTGCACATTAAGGATGCTTCTGGAGGTGGAAACAGCTAAATGGAACTCTCCATTTGTTCCACTCTACCAGAAATGCGTCTGGACCCCCCTTCCCCGCCGGAGTCTTACTCCGAGGTGTGAGAGGTTGAGGCAGCCTGTGGTTGGCCTCTGACGCTAACAAATCCATTTGCGGATGGTAGGGTTCGGCAAACATCTCTTGAAAGATGGTTTGCTCGAGAGCCCTTTCTACTAAAGTGCTCTGATGCCTAGACAGAGCGTCTGCCCAGACGTTCGCCACGCCGGGCAGATACGTTGCATGAAGATAATTCTCCAGCCTTGCGGCTAGTCGAAAGATCTTTTCCGACAACCCTTGTAACACTCGAGATCTCACTGACCCTTACTTCTGACTGCATGTCACTGCAGTCAGATAGTCCATTCTGAAGGCTAGGGACTTTCCTGCCTGGCTCATGCCATGCTCCTGTAAAAAGAATAGTGGGATCAGCAACTCCTTGGCATTGATATTAATATGATATTGATTTGGACCATAGATCCTGACCCTGACCTAGGTTTGACTGGTATCCCCATCCCAGGGTACCTGACGTGTCTGTATGTATCCAGACCATCGGAGGTGGAGCTGTCCATGTCAAGGAGGAGTGTAATCCCCTGGCTTCGCCCAAGCCGCCAGGAGGTTGTGGATTAAGGTTGGAATTTTCGTCAGTGTTTCTGCTGGTAACAGCAGAAAGTACCTGTTTCCTTCCCAAATAATTTGTTTTACCTTCAGACATCCTAACAGAACCGTCATGTTGGAGGTGGATTATTTTGGATTGTGCTACCATTAACCAATTGTTTAGGTACTAGAACACCATGCTCCCTTGTTTGATTAATGGCAGCAAAGCCTGTCGGGACTAATTTTGTAAAAAGTCGAGGTGCTAGATTTTAATCCAAAGGGCATACTTTGAAAGACAAACGTTTGATCCCCGTTATGCAAAGTTAGATACATTTGAAAAACGTTTGTTGATTGGGACCTGCCAAGAGGCTTCTGTTAGATCAATGGAACACAGCCAGCCCTGCGGCGGGAGTGTCAATCTGATCTGATTCACAGTCAGCATCCCGAACGACTGATTGTGAATATGGATGTTGAGAAAAGAGAGGTCGCTCACCGGCCTCATCTAAACATTGTCCCGTTTTTTGGCACCAGGAACAACCGGGATGTGAACATGGGCTGTACAAAGTACAAAGGAGTACAAAGGAAATCAAGCAACAACTGGTCTAGTGACCCTTCTAGGTTGCTTGTCCTCCAAAACACTGAGGATCAAGTGTCCAAACAGTGGTTTAGAGTGGGTAAAGGAACATTGGAAAGGGAATTACTGCCCTGGAACTAATGTCCGTGGCAGGATTAGGAAGTTAGTAGGGGACAGATGGGTTAGTAACTGAGGGGGGGATAAAATAAAGTTATTCATTTACAAACGCAGTCAGTCGCGGGTTTGATGCGAGATATTTGTCTACGCGGAGTTTAAATGAATCAACGGTGATGCAGTCTATAATGTTTCGGGGAAGACCATTCCACAAGTTGACAACTCGATTGAAGAAGAAATTCTTAGATTCGTGTGAGTTAAAAGATTTACCAATAATTTTGCAACCGTTTCCCCGCGTGTAATTAGATTGGTCGATAGTGAAGTACTTACTACAGTTCATATTGTCAATGCCTTTGATGATTTTGAACACTTGAATTAAGTCACCTCTTAATCTGCGCTGGGTTAAAGGAAATAGATTTAATTCTCTAAGACGCTCTTCGTATGGTTTGTTCTTTAGGCTAGGTATCATTTTGGTAACTCTACGTTGAACTCGTTCTAGCTTGTTTATATCTTTTTGGTAATAAGGGCACCAGGATTGAACGCAGTATTCCAGAAGAGGGCGGACTAAGGAATTGTAAAGGGTTAGGATAACTTCCTTGGATTTATGCTCAAATGACCTGCCTATAAAGCCAATTATTTTGTTTGCCTTCTTAACAACTTCTGAACATTGTTGACTCGGTTTTTTAGGTTACTCGATATTGTTACTCCCAGATCGGTTTCTCTGTTTACATTCTTAAGCTGAGTGCCATTCATCGAATAGTTTGCTTTCTCATTTAGGTATCCGATATGTAGTACTTTACATTTATCCGCATTGAAACTCATTTGCCAAATTTGGGCCCAACATGACAATTTATCTAGATTGTGTTTCATATCGTCAACTTGTTCTTTTGAGAGTACGCTATTTGCAATTTTTGTATCGTCAGCAAATTTTGAGATTGTACAGGTGAGACCCTCATCTATGTCGTTGATGTAAATTAGAAAGAGAATTGGTCCTAGTACCGATCCCTGGGGTACCCCGCTACTTACATTGGTCCATTTAGATGCCTTACCGTTTATGACTACTCTTTGCTTTCTGTCGCTGAGCCAATTTTCTATCCATTTCAACACACCGTCTTGTATTCCATGCGCTTTTAGTTTTAACAGTAAACGTTTGTGGGGAACTTTGTCCAAAGGCCTTTTGAAAATCAAAGTATATAATATCTACAGCTTTACTCTCATCGTAGAAGTTGAGGATATCGTGGACGAAGTCTAAGAGGTTTGTTAAACAGGAACGTTTTTTACGAAAGCCGTGTTGAGTATCTTTAAGTATGTTATTTTCCTCTAAGTGATTTACGAGTCTGTCTCGTATGACCGTTTCTAGCATTTTACATACAACTGAGGTTAAGCTAATTGGACGATAGTTACTGGGTAGGGATTTGCTGCCTTTTTTGAATATCGGTGTTACGTTGGCTAGCTTCCACTGATCAGGCATAGTTCCAGACTGCAAGGATTTTATTGAATAGTAATGTCAGTGGTTTGGAGAGCTCATCCTTAGCTTCCTTTAGAACTCTAGGCGAGATTGTATCAGGTCCAGGCGTTTTATTTACCTTGAGTTTATCTAAACAATTCAATACTTCTCTCTCTGTAACGGTGATATTGCTTAAAACATCTGAATTATCAATCTGAATCGGCGATGGTGTAGGGATATCACTGAGGTCTTCTGTTGTAAAAACTGATGCAAAAAAGGTATTCAGGGCATTACTCATTTGTACTTCGTCTTTGGTGTATTCTCCATTTTCATCGACTAACGGTCCAACAGTTGAAGTAACTACTTTTTTCTTTCTGATATAACTATAGAATTCTTTCGGGTTTGTTTTACTTTGATTCGCAATATGTAACTCTAAGGTATTTTTACTTTGCTTAATTAACTTTTTGGCTTTGCGTCGTAGCTCTACAAATTTCACCCGTTCTTCGTCATTTTGTGAGGATTTTAATCTATCATTAGCAATTTTTTTTAGCAAGCAGGCAGTTTGAAATATCTTTATTCCACCATTTGGGCTTATTATTATGGCCTGGACGCCGTATTTTCGATGGTATGCAGTCTTGCACTGCTTTTAGGTAAGTGGTTTCGAATAACTTCCAAGATGTATTTATGTCGTTATTGTTAATTAGAAAGCTCCAGTCAGTTTCTTTAAACATAGCTCTAAGTTTATGGAAGTTTGCTTTCTTGAAATTAGGGACTTTTTCGATGCTACTATTTGGTTCGTTACTAGTAAACTTTAAAGTGAAAGTTATCGTACGATGGTCGCTGTTACTGAATTCATCACCAACATTCAAATTCTCTATTAATTCTTCTTTTGTTGCAAGTACAATGTCAAGAACGTTATTACCACGGGTTGGCGTTCGAACAAATTGATAAAGCGAACTCTCTTGCAAGTTCGTATACAAGTCATGTCCGGAGTGTGAAGTAAGAGTATCGCCCCACTTGGTCACAGGTAAATTAAAGTCGCCAAAAATTACGGTATCTTGTGAGTTACTTACATCTGCAATTTGTTCGTAAATTTCTCGGTCAGTTTGCACTGATTGAGCTGGAGGTCTGTATATTAATGCAAGTATTATATTTGTACCTTTATTATTCTTTATTAGCACAAAAGATGCGTCGACGTTCACAATTTGAGGTTTTGACAAGAGGGTAGGGTTAAGACTTTCTTTGATATAAAGTAAAACGCCACCTCCATTTCGATTTATTCGGCTTTTCTCAAACATTACATAACCGGGAAGTGAATACTCTGCTAAAAAGTCTCTATCTTCTGTATTGAGCCAAGATTCTGTTATGCCAATCACATCATAATTTTCTGTAAACACTAGCTCCTCTAAATCTGAAAATTTATTGCGTATGCTACGAGCGTTTGCATAGAAAACCTTTAAATTTGTTATTTTAGAACTCACGGAATGCTCTTTAATAATATTTTTGGTTCTTGTCGGATCTACATTTATGTTCATAGCTGTCCTCGGTCCTCGCTGTCTTCGGTCCTTATCGCTGGTGGTCCTCGGTTGCCTCTGTTTTTTTCTTGGCGTTGGATGATTTATGTCACTGCTGCTTTTTCTCGGATGGCGTTTTTTGATCCATGGCTGCGGACTGCTTCGTTTAGGAGACGACCCATGCGTGCTGAACCCACAGGGTTTAGATGAGTGCCATCCTTGCGGAACAGAGTAGGTGGTTGTAGAAGTTGTCCCAGAGGTTGATGAATTCAACTTCTTCCCTCAGACACAAATATTTTAGTCGGCTATTTGTGCTGAAGGCCTTGTCGTAGAATTTGTCAGGTGCGTCGATCTTGGGGAGAATGCCTGAGATGATGATATTCCTTGACTTGTTTTTGTAGTGCTGGATCATCTTGCGATATTTCTCCATCAACTCTTCGGATCTGGTGCGCATGACGTCATTTGAACCAGCATGGATGACAAAAAGGGTATTCTCATTTGCATCCTTTGTGGTATCTTCGAAGGCTTCCACAATGTCGTCCAGTCCAGCTCCTGGGATGCAAAATCTTTTTCGTTGATTTGGGACTCTGTCGCAGAACTCTTCGACCTGTCCTCGTAGGATGGAATCCCCAACGAGCCTGGTCTCTTCTGGTTCGTCTTCCATCTCTACCAATATCTCAAATCTGTTTGACATTGTGACTGGTAGATGAAAACCTTTTCTTGTGACAGAGGACTGGGAATAATAATCTGCTTTTTGGGCCATCTCTTTGACGGTGGATCCCACCTTCAATAACAACAAGATTGAAGTCTGTGGGGATACATAAAACGGGGTCGCCGAGACCACTGTCAGGAGAGGCTTTTGCTGACGACTGTCCTTGCCCATGTCCGCTGGGGCCACGCCAGATGACAATCTCGGAAGTTGCCAGTTGCATGACTGGTGTTGTCCGGCAGTACTACTCTTGTTTCCAACTCACCTTGCTTAGGCACTGGGAGTGAGAGAGCCTTGTGGTGTCTCAATTTATTAAATAGGAGGGTTGTGACTCTAATGTCGGAAAGGGGGTGATGAGAGGCCTTGCTACCATCACTATTGGATTTACCCTTAGACTGACCCCTAAAACCAACCCCCTCTGCCCTTGGATCGGCCTTGTCCACTAGACATCCCGCCACTCTCAGGGGCTGTGTAAGTCTTTGATGACTGAAATGACTGGGATTGACCACGAAAGGAACTCTTAGAATTAAATATAGAATTTAACCTACTGCCCACTCTTCAACTTAGAATTAGTGGCAGGTTGTGAGTCCAGAAGTAAATCGATAATGTGCCAGGCATCGCCTGAGGCTAGGTTTTTTGGAGAAAACATCTGATCAAATCTGTCTTCCACCTATCTCTGCAGGGCGTCTGCTAACCAAGTACCCCCTCAGGTCTTTACGGACCCATACCGCCTCAAAGAGAGCAGCCGGATGTCGCGGAGAGACTGAATGGAGTTTTGGAGAAGAAGGCGCCTAGTCAGAGAAAGAGCCTTCTGGGTATTGACGTCCTTTACTGACTCAGACGTCCTGGCCAGAGAGGCCGCAAGTTGGCGGCTGAGTAAGCATTGGGACGCCAGTCTCCAGGCTTTCTGCCTCATCTTGTAGTCTTTATCGATCTGAACCTGTGTCATAGGACAAAAAGGTTCAGGTAACTGGCATAAAGAAAGTTTAGAGGCCCCCCAAAATAAAACTTATATGGAGGTATCCCTACCGCCATGCCAACCGGCATTTGAAAACCAATGATGGTCTTCTTGCGGAAGCAGATGACTACTTTTGTTTGTTATTGAGCTGGTAAACAGCTGGGCCTCTTGTCTCCTTGCAACCCTCGGCCCTGACTCCCCCCCTTTGCATCTGAACTAGTGAAGACCCCGCAGGGTCCCTGAAGGTTATCGCATTTAATTCTGGGGTCAAGCCCTGTAACAGCATTAAATTGTTAAACCCATCTAACTTAGTCCAGTCGGAAAAATAAATTTCCTGCGGAAGCGGGAGGCAAGGCAGGAGATAGCATGGACACACAATCGTCAGGATAAAAAATGTAGGAAAGGCCCTGATGACAACATCAAGTACCTCTCCAGATTGGTTCTTGGCCCTTCATTGCTTAACCTCATTTGCCTCGATAACCCAATGTTTCAGAACAGGGGACTCACCCGTGACTGTGGGTTGCGTGACCTCGGGGCATAAAGGCTTAACTACAGATCAAGATGCATCCAACCCATATAAAAGTGGCATAAGGCCCTTTTTACTAGGGATGGATTTTTTAAGAGGGGGAGGAAGCAAATCCGAGAACAACTGCAGATTGGACGGCAAGAATGCCGTAGCCCCCAAAGTGGAAGGGACAGGAGTGACAGTAGATGGAGGTAAAGTTAAATATATCAACCTGAGGTTGAACAAGTACGTGCCCTAGGGGTCGCACCCCCGGAGCTATTGGTACTGGAACTGATACCTGTCGCTCACCTTTAACCTGTCTCATGAGATCAACTAACTCCTATAATGGATCCCTCGCTACAAAAACCCCACTTGTTTGGTCTGACTTAGACGCGGGCTATGACATTTCTGAGCCCTGCGTTCCCGAATGCCGTGAAGATGGATGTTGGCCAGACGCCATTTCTTCGGCGTGTACACCTTGGTGGTGTAAAGTAGATCCCGGTGACCGGGTCAGGTGGGTGGGGGCCGGTAAAGCCTTCAACCAAGACTCTTCGACCCGGGCAGCGGAATCTTGTGTTCTTGTTTGTGAGTCGTCGAAAACGAACTCAGAAAGGTCTCGAAAGTTCAGATCCGGTACGTCATACTCGGAAGGGTCTTGAACTGAGGCGGGCTGGGTAGAAGAGCTCATGCTCCTGCCGGCTAGAACACATGCTGCTGCCCTTTTTCTTTCCCAATACCAGCAAGGCCATGGGTGCGGGTTGTGAGGAATGGTAAACCGGTGAATTGGCCTGAGACATGACTAGATGTGTCTCTGAGTGCCCCCTGCCTGACTAAGACTGTTTTGACCGGTTTATGTGGAGGCTGCACCACCGTCTTCAACGAGGAGGAGGACGTCCTAGACCGACTCTTCTTGGATTTGTCATCACCTGCAGAAAGTGCGGTGTCAAATCAGAGCGAGACCTCTTAGCCGCTTGTTCAACAGAAGGCGACTTGGGTCTATTGTCTAGGTGAGTGGGACCTGTCCTGCCGGCTAGACTACCGAGGTGCGTCCGGCGGATCTGAGGTCCTAGGTCGCTTGGGTTGGCGGAAGGAAGACTCACGAGCAGAAACCCCTCAGGGGCTGAAGTAACTGACACCCCTTGAAGCAAATCTTCAAATATATGGTCATCCGATAGTCAAGATTTTGCGGGCTACCGTCTAACGGTACGTTACATACACTGACTGAATATGAAGTAAAATAGTCTTGCACCGACTATCTGCATGGTTTTAAATAAGCATTGCGGAGGGCTGAACACTCGGGGCATGATTGGGAAAGCCAACCACCACGAGATCGGTCTAAACAAGGAACACACTTAACACATCCAGAGTGCCCGATGACCTTTATAATTGTACGACCCAAAGCAGCACAAAAGGAGAAAGTGCTCCTATCCATGATAAACTTCCTCCTGCCAGGGAGATAGCCGACCGTACTAGGTGTCCTACATGCGAACCAGAGGATGAGAAAGATCCAAGAATCAATGCTCATCAGGACACACTAGGTCGGCAAGCTTAATTTATAATAAATAATTATATCCTCCAACGTTCAAGAAAAAGAAGAGTTGAATATTAAAATACTAGACAATCTTATTTCCCTTAACGTTAATTACATTCCCCAGAAATGTAAGAGAGTAGTGAGTAGCCTACCATGTGCTACTTATATAATAACTTCTTACCTAAGTGTAAAACACTGACCCTTATCTCATCTTGTGACGTAAGAACTAAATCCGGCGACAACGCAACTGTAGATTTTAATTCTTAATCCCGGCGGACCAGCGCCTTTCATGCGAGCAATACAGATAACTGAAAGCAACAAGATAGGGATGGGTGAGTTCGTTTCTCGGCTCAGCCGTTAAGATCCCGGCGGACGTGGCTCCCCACGATGCACCCCCACGATAAAACGTCCAAATGTACCAAGCAATGAACGTTTGTACTTGTTAAGTTAATTGCGGCGGAGATTAATCGGTGATAAAGGAGAAGGTATAGCCGGACCTCCAAAACACCATTTTAGTTACATTCCGGCTCAGCCAGAATCAAACTATACGCCGTAAACAAAACAGACAACAATCCATGACAATCCTGTACCAGACGGCGGATGTTTTGAATTTTAATATAACTCTTAGAAGTTTCCCGGCGGGAAAACCGCGCGAAACAACTAGAGGCACGTTGTTAATAAATCTCACTTTACAAATCCCGCCGGAAGGGCCAACCCTTCATTATGTGGCATAAACAACGTGAAACATACATGGCATGGTTATACCTGAATAGTAATCAATATATCAATAATAACACCCCCTAACCATATATATAACCTATCTATCTATCTATATGCTCAGGCCCAATCCCCATTATGGGGGTAGCCGACTCAAGACAGAGCAAGAACAGGGAAAACACAAAAACAACATAAAACAACAAATAAATACAGATAAAAAGCACAAACTCACACACATCCAGGTCACCCAGGAGAAGACCCAGAGACCAGGGTCACCAAGGTCGCTCCAGCACTCCCCCGGCCCCCGACCACCCGGAGAGGTTCCGATCTCGGCAGGCAGACATGCAGCGGAGCCAAAGCCACAAGCCCTCCCACCACACTTCCAGGCGCACCCTTCATATTAATCGTCTCCCCGGGCCAGGCGCCTGACGGACTATTATCTAGTCCAACTTGCGCCCAACCCCTTACTCCAAATGACCACGTGTTCACTCAACTATTCACAAGCATTCTCCATTCACTCCTGTCCACCACCACTTCCCCTGCCTGATCTATAGTCATTCCTCTATCATCCAAAGCCTTTCTTACACAGTCTCTCCATCTCAATGGGGGTCTTCCTGCCCTTCTATCTCCCCTTGTACCTGACTCACATATTCTCTTTGTAAGCCTTTCATCTCCTATTCGTTCAACATGACCATACCAGCTTCTGTCCACCCTTCTGTCCACTCTGGCTGACAAATGTTCCTGCTGCCCCACTCTCCTACGTATCTCTTCATTCCTCAATCTGTCTCTACGAGTAACTCCACACATACTCCTCAAGCAGCTCATCTCCATCACATCCAGCCCTCTTTTCTCCTTTTTCTTCAGAGCCCATGTCTCAGCCCCATACATCACTGTTGGCACAACAATTCCTTGATACAGTGCACTTTTTACTTTCACTCCGAGGTTTCTCGTCTTCCACATACTTCCCATTGCTCCGAAAACCTTCCTTCCTTCACACACTCTCTGTTTTACCTCCACTTCCATACCTCCACTCCTGCTTATCGTTCCTCCTAGATATTTAAAACACTCTACTTGTTCCAATATTTCCCCATCCAGCCTCACATCTAGATTCACCCTATGCTCTCCCCTATTACACACCATTACTTTACTTTTATTGACGTTCACCTACATGAGGCCAACTAGATGGGGGCAGATGGCGATGAATTAGTCACTGTAGCACAAAACTGCGAACCACTGAAGACCTCAACAACACATAGAATCACGAAGAGTAGGTTGAAGAGCAGTATAGCTCGTGCAGGACCCCTCAGCTAAGTGAGACAGTCCACGAGCACTAGCCCAAGAGGCATACTTGTTGAACACCCAAAGAGGACCCAACAACAGGCTCCAGTTCACCCTGAACCCTGAACAGTTAACTAATAATGAGCTAGGATAATAAAAAACGCACTTAGGAGCATCGCCTTAGCACAACGAGGACCCCTTCTAACACGTATACGATAGACCCTGAAAAACAGTCTCCAGGGCCCGCATTTAACACTTCACACCCTACACAAGTAGATAAGCTACCTGTCCTCAGCACATAACATGTAAAGATGAGCAAAGATTCAATAGAAACGAGAGGAGGTGACGAACAAGGCAGGACTGGAGCGTCAAAAGACACGTCTGTTCAATGCGGGCCCGGGAGAATTAAGGGCGAGCTAGCGCTTCGATGAGTGAGGCGGAGCATACACAAACAGCAGACGTATGAAAAGCGCAATGCTAAGATCAAAGTTTATTTTTTTATTTTATTATTTTTTATTAGTTTTTTCTAGTAGTGGTACCCACATCATAAGGACGAGTCCGTGAGTGTTTTTTTAAGAGCGTTTCGCTCACGATGTATGGCAATCGTATTTTGTTCTCTCCCGGGCGGGAAGTTTGAAAGACAAGCTTGAGTTCAAAGATTGGCCATTACCTACGTTAAGGCACATCGTCAATGATGAAGGGGCCACTAATAAATATATATATATATACTGTATATACGGTATATATATATACAGTATATATATATATATATATATATATATATTTTTTTTTTTTTTTTTTTTTTTTTTTTTTATATCATACGACTTGATCATACATATTTCTAGGTGTACTCCCTCCACATTCACAGACAGGCAGCTTTTTCACCCAATATTGATCATCCATCCATTCCATATGCCCAAACAATCCTAGCCTGTTTGTACGCATCTCTTTGCTGACACGCATGATATCTAACCACCTCCTCAGCTCCTCATTGAGTGTCGTGTCTAACAGCATGGCCCCGAATATCCATCTCACCAATTAAAATGTAAAACTTGCAAACTAAACAAACCAAAATTGGGACAAGGACAATATAAAGTCAAATTAAATTATCAAAATCGCTATGTGGAAACAACGCTTACTAAAATGAAATTTATGAAATAAAAGAACACAATCCACCACATAGGGTGTACATTACTACATGAGCAATCTCATATTCTTACACTCATATCTGTTGATATCCTAATAACTGACAATATGCAAGATGCTGAAGCCAAATTCAGAAGATGGAGAGAGGGCATGGCGAGCAAAGGTTTAAGAGTCAATATTAACAAAACCAAGGTTATGCATTGTAGATTGAGACGAGGCAATGTGGAAAAGAGCGGTGCATACCCATGTGCAGTGTGTGGAAAGGGTGTGGGCGCTAACTCGATTCGATGTAGCATCTGTCGATGTTGGGTGCATCATGGGAGTAAGCGCTGAAGTAGAATAAAAAGGACCCTTGCCGAAGGATAAGTCAGAAATAGAGAAATTTGAGTGCGTATACGTGTGCAAAGGCGAGCTTGTGTTAAGTGATGATCCTGTGGCTGTGAATTTTGGAAATGAGTCATTGGAGCTGGTGGACAAGTTTTGTTACCTAGGAGATACCATCTCTGCCGGTGGTGGGGCCGAGGCTGCCACTGTCGCTAGAATTAGATGTGGCTGGGGGCTCGGGACCTTTGGGCTGTTCAGCCAGACAGCCTGGGGAACAACAACAACAGAACTGGATGTAGTAAATCGCTTGAGCTATCAGCCCAAGTGGAGTACTTCTCTTGGTCTAGTGACGAGAGTGTTCGCCTCGTAAGCATGGGGACCCGGGTTTGAGCCCTGGGTCGACCTAGTGGTAGCCTCACAAAAACATTTCGGGGGGCGATTTCTACATCTAACGAAAGTTTAGGGGTGTTGGTTAAATTGTAAATAGTGATGTAAAGTAATTGTATACTCAGCAAAAATAGCATGGTGCCGTTTCGAGGCCACTTCATGGGCACCCTATCGAAGGCATTTTCCAGTTCCAAAAAAACAAGATACAGCTCACTATTTTAATGTAATTACCTTTTCTACAACTGCCTGACTATGAAGATAACATCAATTGTACAGTTTTGGCATGAAACTAAACTTGATAATATAGGTTTGAGTCCCGAAGGGAAGAAGGAAAACCTAATATTTAGTAGTGGCCCCGGAATCATTGACGATGCGCCTTAACATTGTTTATGGCCAATCTTTGAACTCAAGCTTGTCTTTCAAACTTCCCGCCCGGGAGAGATCAAAATACGATTGCCACACATCGTGAGCGAAACGCTCTTAAAAACCACTCACGGACTCATCCTATATGATGTGGGTACCACTACTAGAAAAAACTAGCAAAAAATAATGAAAATAATTTTTTAAAAATTGATCTTAGCATTGCGCTTCCCATGCGTCTGCTGTTCCGCACGCTTCGCCTCCCTCATCGAAGCGATCTCATGTCCTTATTCCTCCCGGGCCCGCTTGTGTCGGACGTGTGTCGTGGGCGCTCCAGCCCTCCTTCATTCTTCACCTCCCCTCGGTTATGGTGAGTCTTTACTCATATATACAGTACATGCTAAGTGCTGAAGTTAGGTAGCTTATAGACTAGGAGTAGGCTGTGAGCGTCCTTTAGTGGGCCCTGGAGACTGTTTTTCAGGGTTCAGATGCAGTGGTGGGCGCGCTCCGGTGGGACCGGTAATGCGGCAGCGCTCCGCACTGCTCAGACATAAGGTAATGCGGCAGCGCTCACGCGCTCATTTGGTCAGCCGACCCGATGCGCTTCCCGCTCTGCGCTCCTGCGCTCCGCGCTCCCAAAAATAGGTATATAATAAAAAAAAATAAAAAACAGCTTCTAGAAGTTATTTAATTATTTACCTAAATTAATACAATCCTTTGTCTTTCACTTCATTAAATAAAAAAAAAATAAATAAATAAAAAAAAATCAAGTCATGGTGTCTTTCTGAAGTTTAAGTTTCTCACTTTCTCAGTTTCTGTAATTCTTTATGTCATATCAATGATATGAATCATATGATTGATATCATTGTGACATTGTGACTGTCCATTGATATCTATGATATGACATAAAGAATTACAGAAACTGTCCAAACTGAGAAACTTAAACAGTTAAACTTATCAAGCTAACAAGCCTAACAATACAATAACAACGTCAACATGATTAGTTGATTACATGATTAAACGATTAATAATTTAATATCATAATATGATATGATTGATATGATGATATCATTAATAATTTATTAAAATAGGCCCCTTCGTAAGCCGTAACTTGCCCGTAAGGTTTACTTAGCGTTAGCAAAAACCAAAAAAAGTCAGTAACAAGTTAACAACTGTAACACTGTCAGTCTGTCACTATCATAGTATCACTGTATCACAGTTCACTAACACCGTGAGTAACACCGTACGATGACTGTACACGATAATGACGTTCTTGAACCTGTTGTTGACAGGAAAAATCGCTTCCGAAGCACCAGAAAGGAGCGCGAAATTCAAGCTGCGCTCCCCGCCTGCACTCCGAGTTCAGATTTTAGCCGCTCCTCGCTCCGCGCTCCTCTATATTGGTAGTGCGCACCGGATCGCAGAGCGCAGAGCGCCAAATCGGCGCGCCCACGCCCACCACTGTTCAGATGCTAAGACGAGTGTGTTAGGCTGAGTCCTTGTGATAAGGCGAGGCTCTCACGTAATTCACTTAATTAACTTACTTGTTCATCAAGGGGAATCCATGCAATGCGAGCTAAGCTCATTATTATCGCGACCCCTTAACTGGGAATGTATTGCGTGAAATGCATGTTAAGTGTTTATGTATCATTGGAATGGCTGAGGATGTGTGTGTAGTCTGTATTTTAGCCAATTGGCGACATCTGGAAACGAAGGCTGAGGGTTAATCTGTACGGTACCATTTTTACTACGGTACCAGTCTCACCCGAAGGCTTAGGTTGACCAGTACGATACCCATCTCACCTTGTAACCGATCACCAACCCCAGATAGGATGTCACAGCTTCGTCCACTTATACCAGGTTCCTATTTATACTGCTAGGTGAACAGAGGCTACACCATTAGGAGACTTGCCCAAATGTCTCTTCCCCGCCCGGGTCTCGAACTCAGGACCTTCTGGTTGTGAGCCAGACGCGCTATCTGTTACGCCACGGGGAGGTGTAAATACGCTTGTTTTATTATCCTAGCTCATTATTAGTTCACTGTTTAGTCATGAGGCTTCTTATAGGGTGAACCGGGGCCTGTTGTTTGGTACATTTTGGGTGTTCAACAGTATGCCACGTGAGCTAGTACTCGTGGATTGTCTCACTTAGTTGAGGGGTCCTGCACGGAGCCATGCTGCTCTTCAACCTACGCTTCGTGTTTACTACGTGTTCATTACGGTCGACGCTGGATTGCAGGTTTGTGCTATTATGACTGATATCATCGCCATCTGCCCCCATCTAGTTGGCTTCATGTAGGTTGCTTATGTATGGCTAGGGAGTGTTATTATTGATTTTATATATTATTCATGTATAACTATGCCATAATTATATGTGCACGTTGTTTATGCCATTTTGGAGGGTTGGCCCTTCCGGCGGGATTTATAAAAGTGAGACTTAGTCAACGTGCCTCTAGTTGTTTCACATGGTTTTTCCGCCGGGAAACATCTAGAGTTATGTTAAAAAATTAAGAATATCCTCGTTTGGTGCAGGATAGAAATGGATTTTGTCTGTTTTGTTTACGGCGTCTAGTATGATTTCGGCTTGACCGGCATTTTACTAAAAAAAAAAATGAAAGTGTTCGGCTAACCCGTCTCCATTACAACAACTTATTCCGCCGCATAAACTTAACAGCAAAACGTTCGTTGCTTGGTACTGTCTGAACGTTTATCCTGGTGGCTGGAAGCAAAGTTTATATACATACAAGAAGTTAACTCACCGAAGTAATATTGGAACCTCCGACATCCAGTGTGACGTCACACCTGGGACAGTAGGACCATATTTCATATACAAACCTGAAGAATCTAAGGATGTGTGGCTTTGAAAAGCTGAATAACATGTCTTTCATTGGAGTATACTATATTTAGTTGCGATTAAGTCTAATGACAGTATCTTGTGAGCTTGTCACCACTTTAACCTCTCGGCTGCGCATGCGGCTGTGTGCACACCCCTGTGTGCACGTATTTGAGCTGTTCCCATCACTAACATCGTTATTTTACCATAAATATCGTTAATACTTATTCATATGCAGATATTAACCAGTTACAACAATAAAACAAGTGGAAACAGCGTTTGGATGGTCAAAATCGGCGATAGAGGCCGGGAGTTACATAACATATGGCTGAGGCAGCCTGACAGCCAGCCAGCCTGCCAGACGGCTGGAGAGACACTGTTGCGCAATACTCTCTCTCTCTCTTTCCCACGCTTGGTAACACTGATGACAACGCCCTGCTTGCAACTCGCTAATGTTAGCACGAAAATAGACCACAGAATAAGGGAATAACAGGGAAAATATATGATAATTGAAGGAGGGGAGGGGGAAGTGGGGAAGGAGGGGATGTGGAGGAGTGATATTTGGCATGGCCCAGGGGCAAAAAAAAGGGTTCAAGTTTTTTTGGGGTGTTTTAAATGGATTTTTTTAGGCCCAGGATCTTAAGAGTCTTCCCGCAGTCGCCCGGGGAAACTCTTAAGAGTCTTCCTGCACTTGCCGGGTTAAGGAGTCATTATTATATAATTTTCGGGATAAAATCGTTGTATGAATATCATAGCCAAGGTCTCTGCATGCAGTATTGGCCAGTCATCAACTCATTATGCTAACTTATTGTGTTCTATAATGAGGATTATGGTGAATTGTCTTAAAAATGGGTTAATGTTGCGATATATTGGTCATGGGAGTGTTTACTGTGTCATAAGATAGTGAAATATACGCGGAATATACGTGGTGGTAGAGGGCGGCACACACTAGGACAGCTGGCGCATACGATAATTTAAGTGTGTTCTTTATTATTTTCCCATTAACCTTCCCCCACTAACACATGATTGCCTGAACAGTATAAACTGCCTTTAAATGTAGTCACCACAACGTACCCCGGGTACATGCAGTATGATTGTACAGTACTGTAGATACTGCACAATGAACAAGAAAACAAAGATACTTTGAAATATGGCAACACCGTCTGAAGCCACTCTGGAACACAGACACACACGAACCCCGTTATTATGAATGATATATTCTATAATTTGTTTTCTTTTTCACCACTATCATGAGCACCTAAAAAATTTCCAGCTTTTGTCTGGTTTAATTATTATAACTTTTGCCAGCATACAATAATAGACCTGGGTAATATATTAAATGCTCAATAAGAGAGTTCGCTATGACAACTGTGCTTTCGTCTACGGGGAAGGCATGGCCGCAGCCTCTATGCCCTGACATTTACACCGAATCACGATTCTATTTCGATGTATTTAAAATACTTTGATGATAATAACTATCCCAACCAACATAACGAAACCTAATTCAAGACATACAGTAAACATACATCGACATATACCTGTAATTGGGCGTGAATATAATAGAAGTATACCGGCTGCAGGGCATGAGCTTCCTTCGTCTGCATATTTATATCGAATATCATTAAACAATTAATGACTTGATTGATTTTTTTTTCATATTCTACTTGCATACCCACTGAGCCCCAGCTAGTTATAAATATATGTAGGCCTACCACCAGGGACCGGCAGGATTTGATTTTTTTTTTCTCCCAGAAACAATAGCGAATGGGTTAGGAATGAAGGAAAAACCACAAAAAAACGATCAAAAAGGTCAAAAATTGGTCCTACGGAGCCCCCGAAAACGGATTTTAGAAGAGTAAAAAATTGAAGGCAAAAACACCCAAAAACCAAGTTTTTGCGCGCTCACGCACACGCGGTTGGACTTTGAGAGTTTTCAACCATCGCCAAGGTTGCGTGGGATACTTACACAGATCCCATACAAATCTGAGCCCTCTAGGTACCATAGGACCGGAGTAATTGGGACCGGAGTACCTGTGACGACACGTCGTCACTGGGGTTTAGCGTTACATACATTGGTGACGACACGTTGTCGTCGCTGGGGTTCAGTGGGTTAATATAGTGCTTTCTTGAATTTCTAGCCATAAAATATGCAAAGCTTCTACCAGTATGAGTTAATAATGGAAAAACAAAGCGGAACGACATTCTCCCCATGTTGTCAACATCTAGCCTACATCCCATGCGTGACGTCACAATTTGACAAGACTAACAAATTTCGGCGAGCTACCAGAAATTTGAGTATCTGGTGGGTCTACTTGTTGGTGTATATATACTTTGGCTGGAAGTGGGTAGCCATTACCGCCAGGACAATAACGGCTGAGCCGAGAAACACAGGTAGCACATGATAGGCACATCAAGTTCTCCAATCACCTTTCTCCCTTGCATTTTTCTCTCGTTTATCTCACTCTCCATTTTACCATATTTGCACAGTACAGCTCCCAAATACTTGAAGCTTTTAACCTCTTCCAGTACTTCATTTTTCATTTTTATTTTACAACTGTTCTCATGTTCCTTCTTAATTCTATATTTTGCCTTAAAATCTATGGTTTCATGCATTCTTCTCTCAAACACCATTACCTTACATTTACCTACATTGACCTTTAACTTTCTCTTTTCGCATACCCTGTCAAAGTCTGTGACCACTTTCTGAAGTTCTTCTACATTTTCTGCCAACAGGACTGCATCATCCGCATATAGGCATGTTAAAATCTTCCATGCCCTTCCCTGATTCCAGTCTAGCTCCAACTCCCATTGATCCCGCCCTAAATTCTCTAATCACTCCATCCATGTATATATTGAACAACCAAGCTGACATGACACATCCCTGTCTTACTCCTACATTGACCTCAAAACTTTCACTTAACTTATCCCCTACCTTCACATTTGCCATTGCATTCCTATAAAAAATATTTTACTGCCATTAGCAACTTTCCTCCCACACCATATACTGTTAACACATCCCACAGACCTTCCCAGTCTACTTTGTCATAGGCTTTTTCTAAATCCATGAATGCTGCATAGTTTTCTGTTCTTGGCCAGATACTTCTCTACTAACAAACGCACTGAGGCTATCTGGTCAATGCAGCCCCTGCCCTTTCTGAAACCTCCCTGTTTCTCGCCTATTTTGTCATCCGTTATCTTCTGCAGTCTCTCCGTTACTACTCTTGCGTATACCTTTCCAGGTATGCTAAGCAAGCTAATTCCCCTATAACTCTTACACTCCTCTTTAATACCCTTCCCTTTGTACAAGGGTACTATCACTGCTTTCCTCCAGTCCTCTGGTACACTTTCCTTTTCCCACGCTAATTTACATAACCTATGCATTATGTCAACAGCTTCTTCTCCTCCATATCTCAGCATTTCACCTGGGATGTTATCTACTCCAGCAGCTTTGCCCATTTTAAGTCTATTGATTGCTTCTTTTACTTCTTCTCTGATTATCTGGCTTTCAACTACCCTGTTTATTCTACCTCTCTCCATTCCCATGGACGAGATTTTTGCCTTACACCTACTAAAATGATCTTTCCATACTTTCACCACACCATCACCCTCCACTACCTTCCCATTCATGTCCCTCATTCTACCACCTGAGACACTCTCAGTCTTCTTCCCTCTGGCTTACTTAACAGCTTTGTAGTATGCTTTCTTGTCATTCAGAAACTGTTCACTAATCTTTTTACCATATTCCTCATCTGCCTTCCTTTTAGCGTCTTGTATCGTCCTCTTCACTCTTTGTTTCAAATATTTATATTCTTCTTTCCTCGCATCTCTAGTTTCTCTAGGTATATTCTTTTGCAGCATACTCTTTCTCAACTCTTTCTTCTTTTTCACTATTTCTTCTATCTCTTTGCTAAACCATGCGTTACCTTTCTTCTTCCACATTTTAAATGTTTTCTTCCCACATACTTTCTCAGCTGCTTTAATCATGGAGTCTCTTGTACCAATCCATACTTCGTCTACAGTATTTCCCAGATCTATCATCACATCCATGTCCTTTATGGTCTCTTTCAGGATATCCTTGTATTTTGTTGCATTACATTCTTCATTTAATTTTCTCACATTTATTCTTTCTACTGTCAGTTTTCTCTCTTTCCTCTCATATTTCCACTCCTTCCTTATCCTCACTTTTGTCAGCACTGTATAGTGGTCTGATCCCGTCAGCATACCTCGTACAGCTTTTGAATCTAAAATTCTTCCTTTCAGTCCGGAGTCCATCATGGCATAGTCAATTAGAGATTTCTGTTCTGCTCACCTTCACCTCTGTGCCATGTATATCTATGTGACGATGTTCAAAAAATGTTCTAGCCAGAAACATTTCTCTCTCCGCACATACTTCTAAAAGGAAGTCACCATTCATATTCCTACCCTCCACACCCCATTTACCCACTATACCTTCTATCTCCTCGTTTCCAACTCTACCATTCATGTCACCTACTAATATTACCTGTGAACACTCGTCTTTCTCTTATACAATTATTGACTTTATTAAAAAAAAAAAAAAATCTTCCATGCCTTTCCTAGTTTCTTGGTTGACTGGTGCATAGACACACATAAAAGTATACATATCTATCCCGATCTTGCACTCGCACCATACAATTCTTGAGTCCACGCATCCATAGTTTTTCACACACTTCTTCAACCTTTTTCTTACGTTTATATCCTGCATCCAATCCAGACCAGACAACCCATCCTTCCCCACCCCACAAATCATGTTCACTCTCACCGTCCCACACTCCAGAACCCAACAGGTGCGTCTCACCTACCCCACATATATCCACACATCCATCCTCGAGTTTTCGCATCAAACACTCTCTCTTTCCAAAGTCATTTATGCCATTGGCATTGAAGGCACAGACACCGAGCACGCTTTCCTTCACCCGAACGACGTTTCCGCCACTTTTCTGCTTTGCTCCTCCACCCCCGTGGGGGTCCTGGCCGGCAGCATACCGAGCACAGTTATTTCCCAGGAGGACTTGGGGTCTGGATATAATGCCTCCAAACAGGGCGCCGGAGTGTTAAAAGTCTCAGCTAAAAAGTACCTCGAAAATGTAAAAACAAAATACTGGTACTAACAGTAAAAACTTTAATTAAAAAAGGATTTAAGATTAAAAACAAAGTGTACTGTAGGAGAAACAGCACACCCGCCCTCCCCTTTGGTTCCACCGTCAGAAAAAAATAAAAGTTAAGAAATTTAAAAAGGAGGATTAACCCTTCCAGCCCGGGTGTCCTTTTATAAGGACACCGCAGCAGATGGGCCGGTACCCGGGTGTCCTTATAACAGGCTGTAAGCTTGAAAGCCTATTAAGCTTGGTCTGAACGCTGTGCGTCCGACGCATGTAAACAAAGCCGGTCATTGCGTCACCGCACCTCCGAAAACAAGAAGGAGACGTCGGATCAATGTTGTTGTTGTATGATATTACGAAATTAGTGTCTGAAAAGCTCCGATATTGTCAACATCGCGGCAAAATTCGCTCCACGGAAATCGTCATCACAACTGAACCAGTTGACTTAGAGAGCTCTACTCAACGCCAGTCTACAGATTGGAAACCGCACTACGTTTAGGGATGCGTGGGAAATTTCTAGCAGTTAAAATAACAAAGATACGGTCGCTTAGGCCTAGACGTTTTTCGGCCAGATCGCCCGGATACGACCTCCGTCCTTTTGTAAGGCAGCCCGGGTAGGAAGGGTTAAAACAAGGACGGTGTAATAACAAGGATACCTCGAGAACGGGAAGGAGGGGGGGGGGGGTAGGACTTAACCGGGCTTAATCCCAACTAAGGATAGTCCATTAAAGCCGTTAGACATCTTCCCATTGGGGTCCGTGGAAGTTAACAAACCACAAACATAAAAGCGACCCACCTTCGAAGTCCCGAACTTCCCTGACTCGCAATCAGGATTTCAAGTCCTGCACCCTACACACATATCCCCAGGCCTGGGACATTTATCTGACATGGCCGGTCACCCTGCTAATCCGGTTTTCTTCGAATAAACAAAGAATTACCTGCCTCCTCTACCGCCTTGGCTGTACCAAGTGCTGAACATGTCATCCCCTCCCCCTCCTTCCCTAGTATGGCTAGGTGATACTATTGAACAACATGTTGATTCAACCCCGTTGTTTTCCCCACCCACATTGATTCTCCCTAAAAAAATGATTCAGACGAATACTGAAGCTGAAATACATAAACCCAGGAAGCTAGTTGGGGTAATTTCAAGTAATTTTTATTAAATCCATGCAGGAATGTGGCAAGCAAATCCAACGGACATTTTTTACGCCTTTAGATAAGTCTATCCGAGATCTCAAAGTAGTTCTCTTGCTCCTTCCAGATCACAACATGACATACCAAACACAGTTCCACTGGCTCAGGTACCTGTCCATCCTAAACAACCTGCTCGTAAAATAACAAACTCCCGATACGGGAATCAACCACCAGAGTAACACCTACTAATGCTGACACAGGTCATCCAAATTTGGTATCAATACCAAAGTAGTGGATTATTAAAATGGACGAGCTGAAGAATATACGTGCAAAGAAGCACAAGGCCATTTGCTGGACGTATTAAAAAAAAAAATAAAAATAAAAAAAAAAAATAAATAAATAAAAAAAAATATCCCAATCCGATTGGAGGCGAAGTACTTTTCTTACACACAGACACCCACGGTTCCTTCAAGAAACGCTGCAAACCATAGTCTGGCGTGAATAAGACGGATGGACATATTACCATTAAATCTCTCTAATCTCTATAAATCCGTAGGTTGCTCCACAAAAATGTCAGGGAACAAAAACCCTAGGATGGGGGTATACACTCTAAGAGATGACCCAAGGGCCAAGTGGTTGACTGAGTCAGAGTGATTGACCCTGTCTTGGGGGGATCCCCCCCCCCCCACAAAAAGGATCTCCAATTTACCACTAGGCATACATAAAAAACTCCCACTCTATTCCCCAGAAGTTCTGGAAATATCTCAGATCCCCAAATAATAAGTTGTAACCAACTAATTGACCCCATGATAAATACACCTACCCTTCACGGATTGACAAAGACGTTAGACTGCGTCAAAGAACCCATAGGTTACTGTCAAAATTTTATCACACAATAACATCCCGCACAAGCCATGAGGCAAGTAGCAGAGTCTACCCCTCAACAACACTCCAAGTCCACACTTCATTTTATCAGAAGAGCTTCACGGGGTAATTCTCGGACGACCACCGGGAATGTCATGATTTGCTCTTGTTTGCGCTTGTAGTGATGTAGGTGAAATCACCAAGGTCGATCTGGGGATCCGCCGTTATTACAAATTTTGAAGCAACTAGAACTAGACAGTATCCACTCATCCAATTGTCCAAGAATACCCAAAGATATGGCCACTCTAGCACTCTCTTCACCTCGATTCACATGTAGTTTGATTCTCCAAACAACCTGAACGAAGTTCATGATCGGTTACTAAGCCCTCAGATAGATAGGTTGGAGCAGTTTAATAAACAAACTAACCCCTCCTCAGAGTTCAGGCCAACAATGGACAACTTCCTCTAGAATCAAAATATTAATGAACCAAATGTTGACATTATAGGTTTGACTCCTGTAAGGAGATAAAGAAAACCTAATATTTAGTAGTGGCCCCGTAATCATTGACGAACATGCCTATTACATAAGGCATCCTCTTCAAACACTAATCCGCCGTAGTTTGAATCTACCGCGCAGAGCATTTAAAAACTGAGGAGCCTTCATCATGAGCGCACGCGACCTCACTCATGGCTTCAGTCATTATGAATTGGGTTCTCACTACGAAAAAACTTCGTAAAAAATAAAAACAAAAAGAAAATAAGAATAACTATCCAATAAGCTTTCCATCATATCGTGGATGTACTTGTGTGGATTTCTGACCAGACGCTGAAACAGGCGTCATTCCTCCTTCACTGACATATCAAGTAAACCAAAATCCTTAATACATCAACGAATGGGAAGGGGACGGTCGGGAGGGCCCCAGTCGTCAATGATTACGGGGCCACTACTAAATATTAGGTTTTCTTTATCTCCTTACAGGAGTCAAACCTATAATTTATTAGTGGCCCCTCCATCATTGACGAACATGCCTGATATCTAAGACTGGAGGGGGACATTCGTAATCATATCATAACTCTAGAAAAGCAGATAATAAAAACAACCACATAGTATTCTTACTTTTGAAAAATGTATTTAATACGGCGTAGGCCGGAAATATACAAGAAAAAGGGGGTTCAGGCAGGTGCGTGCTTCAAAGAAGCCTGCCTGACAAAAATAGGTAACCCTGAAGATTCTGAACACAGATCTGTAGTTACAAAAGGCACCCCACTCAACGAGTGGTGACAAATAATAAGTTATAAGTTTATATGTGCACATCATAAACCCCAAAATACATGTGGAGATCAATTGCTAATGAACTCCATTGAACTAATGTTACATTGCTTTCGCAGCTAAAACTACTATAACAACACCGTTGTTTTGTACTAAACTTTGTACTAGCACAAATTCTCTCAGAGAAATTTTCATATCACATTTCAACCTTAAATTGTATCACAGCTCTCACACTCCGGCGGGGTCTAGGGTGTCCTATGTCAACTGACTGCACCCCCCCCCCCCCCTTCCTTGAAAATAAACATAAGTGACTGCAGGGCCACCTAGACCCTCTGCCTTAAAGCTATACATGGTAAGGAAGGTTTGTCTAGAGCAACTGACAAGTATCTAGAGAGAAACGTATGATTAGACGCCCACAACTGTGTGGACGCAATATCTTCAACTGAAAAGTTTTTCAGGAAACGTAAAGAGGCCGCCCACTTGCGTAAATCGTGGGCCCTACCCACAACGCCGGGATTACTCTCTTTAATGACTTCTACTAGAAGAGAGGCTAATCGCCGTTTAAGTAAGCGTTTACCCGTACTCGCTACCCATAAAGCACCTTGGGGGTTATGAGGAGCTATTCTTAAATATTTGGTTAGAGATTGCACTGGACATAAATTATGATGCACCTTTCCCCTTTTTAACGCCGGCACCGTGAATTCAGAAAACACGTGTGCACTATGCTCATTCTTGGCTACAAACGCCGGGGAGGGTGCAATGGAAATTGAATCATTAAGTCTACCAAACCTAAGACAATTAGGTGTGTTGCTCATCGCCGCCAGCTCAGACACTCTGTTTCCGGTGGCCAAAGCCAAAAGGAAAACTGCCTTCTTTAAGATTAAAGCAAAGTCTGCAGTATTTTGATACAGACGAGAATGAAGTAAAGACAAAGCTTTGTCCAGAGACCAAGTAGGCATGAGCTGACGGGGAGGTGGGCGGAGTTTAAAACACGCTCTCATAAATCCTGTTTCCTCCGCCACCGGTATGGATAGACCTGTAAGGTCGAAAAAGGGCACTCTAATCGCAGTTAAGTGATTCTTCAAAGTAACCACAGATAAACGTTTCTGCTCAAACAGATAGTTCAAGTAATTAAAAACCAATGCCACTGAGGGTACAGTTTGTTCCGTTCTAACAATCCAAGAAGTAAAAGCTTTCCAATGAGATTGATATTGTCGCTTAGTAGACTGAGTATATTGATTGAGCAATTTATTGGTCACATCCCTACCGTATGGTGCTAGCCACTTGGCCTCCTGAATGTCCATAATGCAAAAGTCAGCGAGGTCTCTAGGTTGCCAATCGTGTCTAAGTGGAAGTACCCGACCGGGAGCGATACCGGGTCCGGGCACCACATTATTAACTGCTGGCACCACACCTGCGCTGGCCACAGGGGCGCGATTAGCGAGACTAAGCCTCGATAAACTCGTAGTTTGTTCACTACGTGGCACATTAGTGACGCATCTGGCGGCGGAAACAGATAGATGGAGCTCCATCTGTTCCAGTCTGTCACTAGGGCGTCTGGCCCCCCTGCCGGCGTTATCGTCCGGCGGGTGAGGTATAGAGGGAGCTTGTGAGTCTCCTCGGACGCAAAAAGATCCACTTGTGGATGGGAGAGCTCCGCAATCATTAGGTCGAAAATGGGTTGCTTGAGCTCCCATTCTACTGTCGTGCTCTGTCTCCGGGACAGAGCGTCTGCCCAGACGTTCGCTACGCCTGGGAGATAAGATGCGTGAAGATAAATATCTAGACTGGTGGCTAGAACAAAAATCTCTTCCGACACGAGTAGCAACTTCCTTGACCTCGTTGACCCTTGTTTCTGAATACAGTGAACTGCATTTAGATTGTCCATTCTGAAGGCCACTGACTTGCCCCGTAACGCCGGGCCGTGAGCCTGAAGGAAATACAAGGGGACTAGTAACTCTTTGACATTTATGTGAGAGATTTCTAAGTGGGACCAAAGTCCCTGACCCTGGTGCCCCTGATTTGACTGAAATCCCCACCCTATGGTGCCTGACGCATCCGTGTCTACCCATACCGTTGGAGGAGGAGAGGTCCATGACATGATTGAGTGCAATGTTTCCCTCTTCGCCCAGACCGCTAGTAAGGTGTGGATTAATTTTGGTATGGGCCATAATTTTCCCGCCGGTAAGAGTGGGAAATATTTGTTGCCCTCCAATATTAATCGTTTTACTTTCAACCGGCCCAACTTGACAGTTAGCTGAATCCAGTTGAGAGAGCCGACCAGAGACTCCCAGACTCTTCGTGTCGTAGTCAGACTGTGAAGAAACCTGAACAGTTTCCTGCGAAACCTGTTGCGATTGTCCACACTCTGACTCAGAGTGAGAGCGGCGGTGTCCCAGACCAGCCCTATCCACTGAATTACTCTTGAGGGAACAAGGTTTGACTTTACCAGATTTACCTTGAAGCCTAGAGTTTTGACATGATTTAAAATGATATTGACATGTTTTATGCATAATTGTTGTGTCTCTGCCACCACCAGCCAGTCGTCTAGAAACCACAACACTCTGATTCCCTGTTTTAACAATGGCATCAGGGCTTGCCGGACTAGTTTCGTGAATAATCGAGGTGCTAGGTTCAAACCGAACGGCATCCTCTGAAAAACAAAATTTTGGTGCCTGATCCTCAAGGCCAGAAACCTTTGAAATCTTTTGTTGACCGACACGTGCCAATAGGCGTCTGTCAGGTCTAGGGAACACATCCAGCCACCCGGCGGAAGTGTTAGCCTGATTTGATGAACTGTTAACATTCTGAAAGACTCGTTGTAAATGTGAAGATTCAGATACGACAGGTCTACGACCGGCCTCATCTGAACACTGTCCCGTTTGGGAACCAAAAACAGTTTTGACGTGAATACAGGGTAATCTGGGGGTACCGGGATGATGACATTCTTGGCAATCAACTCCTGGACCAGCAACTCCACCTCTAATTTGATGGTGGGTTTGGTGGTGTTGGACGCTTCGCCGGCTGGCTGGTGTGGGCCGAAGACTGGCCCTGCCCCGGCTTATACTGGCCGCGTCCCCTCTGTCCTGAAAACCCTCTCTGTCTATGCCTGAACTGACCCAGGGGGGATTGGGAGGACTTAGGCGGAAGAAACGGCTTAGAACCCCCTGGCTGAGCTTTAGTAGGAGGCTTAGGTTTGGGGAAGTTAAATGCGGGTTTCTTAGCCTGTGCGGGACTGTGCTTCACGGCCTGTGCCATGTTAAACACTGTTCGCCATACATCAGGGGACATTAAAGAAGGTGTAAGTACTGGGGACATTACCACCTGGTTAGCAATGCGATCAGGCAGCTTGCGAACTAATGACATCCTAAGATCCTGTCGTGCTCGCACCGCCTCAAGTAAGGCTGTGCGTATGTCACCTAAGGATTGAATTGACGACTGAAGAATCAGACGCCGGGATAATTCAACTGATCTTCGAGCATCCGCGTCTGCGATTGCCTGAGTAGACCTGAGTAAAGACTTAGCCACCTGTTGAGAAACTATGTACTGTGAAAACAGGCGGAAAGCTTTTCCCCTTAGCCTAAATTCTCTGTCTAGGTGAGAAGGGGTAGGGGTAATGAATGGTTCCTTTAGTTCACAAAGATTAATCTTAGGGGCAGCTAAAAAGGAAAATAAAGCTGACGGAACTCCGCCGGCAGAACCTACCGGCATTGAGAACCATGAATGTGTATCCTGAGGGATCTGGTGGGAAGATTTAGAAGTGAAAGTGGTTGCAAAGTTTTGAGCCTCTACCTCCCAATCCACCCAAGGTCCTGGTCCTAACTGTCCCACCTTCAACACTGGATTAGCTGTCTCGTCTGTGACGGTCTGTAAATCTAGTTCAGGAGTAATAGCCGACAGAGCCTTAATATCATTAAACCCATCCAGCTTAGACCAGTCTGAAAAAAGTTTTGAAGCTGAGGCAGGGGGTAAAGCAGGCTTAGATGCATAAACAAAATAATCCTGATGATAATAACTAGGTATAGCCTTGATATTTACGTCCAAAACATTACCCAAGGCATCCAATGCCCTTAATTTCTTAGACTTATTTCCCTGGATAAACCACTCACGTGGTACCGGGAGTTCCCCTGACAAGGTAGGCTGGGCAAGCTCTGGCTTAGAGGGGTTCAAAGGGACCCATGACTCGTCTGGCCCATAAAGCAGGGGCATAGCTACCTTTCTAAGAGGCGCTTTGTCTAGAGGGGGTGGATTAACATCCGTAATGACCCTGACATTTGACGTAGTGAATGCCGCCGTAGCTGGCTTAGAGCTCCCTGCCGGTGACAGAGTAGGAGGGTTAGGAATCTTAGATAAATCGATTGACGTTATCAGAGGCCGTACCGCAGAACCTGTCAAGGGAGCCCCCAAGTCCATTGTGGGGTTTTCTCGTTGTTGATTAAAGAATTTTGATAGAGCATGAGTAAGTAACCCATCAATTTCTTGTGCTGTAACAAACTGGTTAGGTGCAGAACTTTCAGGTGAATTAGTATTATCATGGGCGGCGTCCAGGCCTGAGCCTGACCCTTGTCCTTCCCTATCTGAAATTAATGACACTTCATCTTGTTCCTCCCGATCCTCCTGAGAAGACCCCGCCGAGGCAGGGGCACCTTGTTTCCAAGATAAATCAGGGATAGAGGATGGGGTCGCCGCGTCCCTGTGGACATCGGCTACTGTGTGACTCGTATGAGTCGGACGTGGATGGTCAGACCCTGGCTGAGCAAACCGCCAAACACCGAGGCTCTGGCCTACGCTCTCTTGAGAGTCTGAAACATTCTCAATTATTGAATATCCTGAACTCTCCATTTCTAGGGTTAAAATATCAATAGGTAAATCTTGTTTAGGGACAGGCGCTTCACTATACTCTGAGGCTGTAACAGAAACATTGTCAGGTGTAGAGGTACGATGAGATGCACTAGACTTAGTAGAATGTCGAGAGGACTTCTTATGGGAATCCTTTTTGGAGGATTTGTGGCTACGGTGTGACCGCGAACTGGACCTAGGTTTGGAAGAATCACCACCATGGCCCCTGGGGGAAGCTTCAGTCTTGCACTTCTTACTAGCCGGGGAAGAGGCCCGACTTGAAGACCGTTGTCTGAGGGGTGACCTTGACCTCGATCTCGCCTGCGACGAGGAGGTGGCTGCCGGGGGAGTAGGCTCTCTCGGGCGTTTAAACGTCTCCACAGACGATACAGAACCCTGGCTAGTCTCTGTCGGCTTAAAACCCCTTACTCTAGAGGTACGTTTAGGGGGAGGGTGCTCTGACAGCAACTTATCCCAAAGTGGGACGTTGTCACATTGAAGTGACTTATGTGCGACAATGGTAGTGTAGGCCGACATTTGTTGTCTGACCTCTCTCAACGCTACCGCCGCGGTCTTGTCATTGTCACACAGGACTTTATTGGTTAATTGGGAGCAAAAAGAACAATTACGTGTAACCCAGAGACCCCTTGAACGGTCTAGACATCTAACACACCTTATGCAAAGGGTATGTGCAAAAATTGGGATACCCGCGCAAGTAGGGGTAATGCACAGGGCAAAAACTGGGGTCACATTAGCCATGACAGAGACTGGTGTGAGGAACTACCGCCGGGTCTGTATTGGTCCGCCGGAGCTCAGCTCTGGAAAAATAAAGAAAAATTTCCAGGAATTAATGCTCATAAGGTTAACCCAAGTGTTCGCATACAAGTGTTAATAACCCGCCGGGTAACGGGATGCAAAGACACAGCTAACACATCTCGCCACGCGGCTGGGTATAAAGAGGCTAAACAAGTCTTCTTAGCTAAGAACATGAAGAATACCCTCTGATATAATGGTCCAGTATGGCACTAATAGTCTGTAGGAGGTGGTGACTGTCTCAAGATTCAATTTTGTAACAAAGCCCCCCCTCATAAAGACGCCGGCCCTTGAAATATTTTAGTAGAATAGCCCAGGGCAGGAATATACGAGATCTGGTTTTTTAACGAATTGTCCCAAACGATCGTCGTAAAAATAGAAGGCGGCGATACTGAAAGTATCACCCAATTAAGGTTAATCGAAATTGAATTTGTTTATAAATTCCTTAGTTCCTTTACTTAGGGGCACCCGCCGGGTGTGGAAATCGATTTGGTTAAACCTCACTGATCCTTCAAATGCCGTAAGAGTAAAGGCAGCGATACACAGAGTATCACTCACATGGATTGGTTAACTATAAGAGACCTAAGTCGTTTTATCCCACCCTGCTCAGGTGCACCCGCCGGGTGAGAAGTCTAAAAGTTAACCCCACAAGTTCCTGTCCGCCATTCTTTGTAAAAGATCGCCGGGGAGGAACGCCTAAACAACAGCTAGGTTTTCCCCGTGGTTGTCGTAAACCAGGTAGAAAAACCTATAAAAAACGAGTGTTCTCACGAACGTCGTTTCTTTATATATAACTAAATATATATGTAAGGATGGGTACAGCCATCCCGCCGGGAATTATAAAGGAGGCCTGAAACCAGGCACCCACAGAAACGCAGTCCTGGAGAGCCACAGACACCTCCCCTCGCCGGGGAACCAGCCAGTGTTAAAAACCACGTGTGGCCTAACACTGCTCATCGGTCAGGATTTTTCACGGTGAAACCGAGAAAAACCCGCCGGAAGGCAAACCCCACCCTGAACAGACACCATCTGAACAATACGACACGAGGAGAGACACGCACGACTAACCAAGGTCACAACATAATCCGTGGAATTAGCCAATACACAACTAAACCAGGAAACAAATATAGTCCGAGGAATTAGCCAATACACAACTAAAACCCGGATACACATGACACAGTAGGGCATATTTATAAAATAAATAATAACACTAGACATGTGGCAAAGCTACGAGCGGCTGGCTAGGCCTAGGTAGACGGCAAGAAAATAGTTGAAATATAAACACACACTGGAATATCACAACAGGAACCACCGCCAACACACCACCGAAGCGATAACTTCCCAACCCCGGGAAGCCTGACACGGACCCAGAAAAAACTTCACTAAGTGAAGAAAAATACGCTGGGAACGTCAGCAAACACACAGCTTACCTCATCAGAAGGATAAAAGGCAGCAATTATTAACGCGTAATGAAAGCCGCCTGCATCACCAACTAACCAACTGTGAAAAGTTCACGTGTCCACAACAGGACCACGAGGGTACATCCGAAATAGATACATACGACCCAAAATACATTGCACTGCGGGCAACCAGCCCAGGACACTCCTGCTACGCCTATCCTAACCTTACTCGATACATCCCAGAGTAAACAAATGAGAAAAAACTCACTAGGGACGCCACGAATGCGGAACCAGCGGAGCCTGAAAGGTACGTCCGGGCAGGCTGAGCGCAGAGCAAAGAAGGAGGAATGACGCCTGTTTCAGCGTCTGGTCAGAAATCCACACAAGTACATCCACGATATGATGGAAAGCTTATTGGATAGTTATTCTTATTTTCTTTTTGTTTTTATTTTTTACGAAGTTTTTTCGTAGTGAGAACCCAATTCATAATGACTGAAGCCATGAGTGAGGTCGCGTGCGCTCATGATGAAGGCTCCTCAGTTTTTAAATGCTCTGCGCGGTAGATTCAAACTACGGCGGATTAGTGTTTGAAGAGGATGCCTTATGTAATAGGCATGTTCGTCAATGATGGAGGGGCCACTAATAAATACAATGTTGTGACTTAGGTGCCAGAAGGCATTCCAGCTTTCTATCACACATATTTCTCTCCCCAAAAGAGACAGTCTACAACTAAAACCCTACGATAGACATGTTTACTCCTCAACAAATCAATTCACAATAGAAAGTTCAGGATATTAACTAGTTACCAAGTAGAACTAATTCTACAATCAAAGGTCTGGATAATTGCTCCAGATATAGAAGAGTCCTCTGGCACATCCCAATACAAGAGGTACCAAAAAAGGTCCTAGCTATCCCATTCAGAATCAGAGCAAGAATGGTCACCAGAATTCCTTCCAGCGTGGACATAGCTCCCAGTTTTCACCAAGGGAGCGAAACAAACTCTTCCCCCTCTACTCAAAAGTCAGCGTAAAAATACTGTTTAGCCTTCAAGATTGTAGAATACTGTGGTCTTCTCCACTCCATAGCCAAAAAAACAAACCCTGATAGTCACGTGACATGTGACAAAAGGAGGTTTCAGAATAAAATTAGAGAAATCAAATTCTCACTCCTACACAATCAGCAGGAGGAGTAGGATTAATCTGGGATACACAACTCCAGACTAAAACAAAACCCATCCAATGCCAAAAGTCTTCAAATATAACCATTCACAGTATTACATACCAAGTCTGTAAACAGGAACTGGGATAATCTCCAATAGGCTCTTTAAAAAATTGGGTTAAAAATTACAAGGCTCCTAAGCTTCCTCAGGTTAAAAGAACTAATCTGACCAGACAACAAACCCGTTCCACCTAACACCTCCCAATTCCCTTCTATTCATCCCAAAGAGAATTCGACATCCCCTGGTGTTGCGGGGGAAAATCTCAAGTAAAGGTAATCAGTGACACATTGGCCAGATCCACCTCCCGCTTCTGGGAGTGGACACAGACGCTTCAAATCTGATAGGTTGGCACTATCAGTCGTTCTGAAGTTCATCAATCAAAGAAAATGGACAACCTTAAGTCAGTGTCACACCATGCCCAAGAACTAACAGCCCCTCTATTTTCCCAAAGTTCACGCAATATCATTGACCTCCAGGTCAATGTCATACCAGATGGACACCATGACTACTGTATTTGGCTTGGAGAAACAGGTCCCCACCCGGACCAGTTTTCTCTAGAATTGCTCGGGTAAGAGATATGCTTTCTAGCCCAAAACATTCCCCTTTAATCCATGCAACAACTCTACCAGGGTTCCCCAACCCGTAGACAGATATAACACTTGCGATATGGACATCCTCTAATCTAAATGGCTACCATCCTGCGACAAGGAAGTCACAGATACACTCACTAGCCAATACACAGCTACAACTCTAAGACAGGATAGTTCACGCTTGAAACAATTTACACTTTGGAGTGCAAGTTCAAAACCAGCAGTCTCCATCGGTTGCTGGGTCACGGAAGCACCTAAATTTCTTAATTGACTTTAAAAGAGCTAACAATTAACACACTTATAACCACGTATCGTCATAAAGAAACCCTTCTTGACGCGTACTAGTTTATCTCTGCCCCAGAAAGACCAACAGGGTTTGGTAGGCAGGCTGGTGTTAAGCTCAGAGCCCCTAATCGCCATTCGCTTCCTCAATGGTCAATCTCGAAGGACCTAACTGTGTCACAGTCTAGGCCTTCTCCTGCGAGACCACATATGACAAGAAACTTAATAAGTGCGTATTGTCAAAGGACCCAGACCATTGGCCAATGGGTCTCAGAACTGACATCCATGACAAGGTTACCTAGTTTTGCTACTAAGAAAGACTCTGTACATATTGTTACTACACCAGAGTAATCACAAAAAGGACACCAGGAATATCTCCCCACACCTTCTATTTCCTGCCTTGACAAGAGCAAAAATACTCCATGCTCTATTCCCTGTTAATGCACTATATACCTACTCTAAGTCTATTATTCCTAGGAATAAGACACAATTGTGCTTCCCCCATTATGGTCAAATAAGGGGGGAAAGAAAGTGTTAGCATCCCTTTTGCAAAGATAATGAAGGAAGCTGAACCTCAGGTGATCGCAAAATCCCATGATAGGCATATGGTCCGCTACCATTAGTTTTCCTAAATGGGTGTTTTCAGGGGAAGATATAACTCAGACGGGCCTGTTGGTCCTCTAGCAATGCGTCCCTAGCCATATACTTGTCGGTACATCTGGAGAAGTCCCAAATTACCAAACATAGCTGTAGGGCAGGATGATGCCCCCCAAAGCCAATAAGTAGATGGTTATGTTTATTCAATGCCTTATTACCAGGGTGTAAGGTAATAGAAAGTGAGTCCTACCTGTCACTTAAATGAAAAGGAGGGGGTGCGTGTAAGTCCAGGACAAGTTGGCAGGACACACAATCCGGAATGCACTAGATCTGTTACATAACAATATCTATACGTTATTGCATCTATAAATACATAACTTTAGTTTAATTTTAATTTTGTGATATACTGTACAATTATCAGTATTCACACCTCAGTAGTTCTGCCTTTCCGAGATAAGGCTTCTTTAATGGTACCCGCCTTATACATCTTTTTCTTACGACTATACTCTTATATTTAGACACATGTCACAGTTTTCGTTTTGGTCTTCCTAATAGATTCTCGCGGTTTAGCTTGATGAGCATATGAAGGTCCCTCCACCGGTCGTGATATTCTAGGCTCTTACGTCATTGATGTAAGGAGCGTCATTGACGTAAGGAGCCACCAATAAATTACGGTTTTGACAACCCGAAGGGAAGGAAGGAAAAACTAATATTTATTGGTGGCCCCTGAAGTCAATGACGAAAAGTGCCCTCCCACCATCCCTTTCCCATACACATGCTCAACTTGATATTACATTAGAGATAGTCCCTGAGGGGGACAGGTGGCTAGCTGTGCATGGGAAACAGGAAGATCAGAGCGCGCGTAGGCGCGGTGTTCAATCTGTGCTAATTCTTTTCTTTTTATTTCCTACTTTTCAGTGGCTCCGTCCCAATGACGTACCGTAGGAATGATTAAGGGGTACCCCCTATGATGATCTTGGTTCTCGACCGCCGTGATCTAGGTTAACCCTGGCTCAGAGGAGCCCGGAACGAGGCCATATGTTGTTGTTGTTGTTGTTGTTGTTGTTGCTATTCCCCAAGCTGCCTGACCGAACAGCCCCAAGGCCCCGAGCAAGGCCAAGGCCATAACCGAGCGCCCCCACAGAACCCCCCTGCCGACCACAATAAAGCCTGGGTGACCGAAGCCACTCCATGGCAGGGAGCTAAGGAGGATGCGGAAATGCCCGGGAAACCAAAGCCCCACCCAGGGCCCCTGTGCCCCTCAGTAATTATGAAGAGAAAGTTGAGGGGCAAAGGAAAAATGTGATGCTTTGGCTTCCAATTTGGTAGATTGGGAGGTCAATCCACGGAAGAGACACCGTCACTTGAGATCTAGAAAATATATAAGTAAAAGGAAAAGTCAGAGTAAGCTATGGGTATGGCAGAGATCGCTCAGTTCTCACTCTGATAGACCAGCCCATCACCATAGGCCATATGTTGTTGTTGTTGTTGTATCCTAAGCTGCCTGGCCGAACAGCCCCGAGTCCTTAAGGAAGGCTATGGCCACGGTCGGGCTCTCCACAGAGCTCTCAAATAGTGTAAATTGTGTTGTTGGTGTAAGTGGTTGTGTGAAATGCAGTCTTCTATGATGTGTTTTATGGTATGGAGTGCTGTGTTACAACCCGGACAGGTGTCGACGACGGAGTCATCCAGTCTCTTCTGATAGCTCAGAAGAGCTGGATGGTGTCCGCATCTCAGCCTGGCCAGGTGGACTCTGTCCTCGCGAGGAAGGGAGGATTCAGAAGGATGGATTTTGGGAGGTCGTGCTTGCAGCTGCGTGTTGTCTATGAGTGAGTGGATGGAACGGCGAGTGATATGAGTATGGATGTGGTTCCGGAAGTTGGTTTGGTGTGGGCAGGGAGGGAGAGAAGACAGTATTTGTGTGTGATAGCGTGTGCTGGGTGTTGTTTTGATATTTCTTGGTGTCTGTGGGTGTGTTGCCATGTAGTGTAGTGGGTGGTGTTGATTCGTGGAGGCTGCTGCCAGGAATTGTGTGCCTCTCATGTCTAGATGATCTTTGACTTTTAGGACTTTGGTTTCTTGATGTAGGTGATCTGTGGGTGTAGTGGCTGTGCATCCTGTGATGGCTTTATTTTGAATAGTCTGTAAGGTCTTATGATGTGTTTCAGCTAGGTTAGAAGCCCAGGCCGGGCTTGTGTATTCCATAACTGATCTTATGTATTGTTGTAGTCTGTGGTGGTGGTTTCTTTGTTGTGTCCAAATTTTGTGTGGGCAAGTGATCTGAGGGCGTTAAGTCTGGGTGTTAGTTTCTTTTTCGGTGTGGTGTGTGCTGTTTGAATGTCATTTGGGTGTCGTATGTTACTCCTAGGATTTTGTGTGTGTGTGTGTGTGTGTTAGGGGTGTGTTGTTTATGTTGAGTCCTGGGACGTAATCGTGCTCTCCTGTCCAGCTTGTGAGGAGGGTTGCAGTGGATTTAGCTGGGGCTAAATTGAGTCTGTTTGTAGTGCACCATTCATGTAATGTGTCGAGATAGTCTTGAAGGAGTCTTGTTGCTGTGTCTGGGTTTTGGTGCGTGCTTGTGAGTGTTATGTTGTCTGCGTAGGAGGCTATGGTTATTTGGGGTGAATTTGGTGTATTTATATCATGCATGTACAGATTGAAGAGTGCGGGCGACAGGACGGATCCTTGCGGGACTCCGTTTGGGAAATTTCTAATGCTAGATGACTGACCGGCAAAAGATACGTGTGCACATCTGCCTGCTAAGAAGTTGGCCAGCCATCTTTTGTGTTGTTGTGCATGTTTGTGTTGTAGATTTTGTTTGTTAGGTTGTGGCGGGGGATGGCATCAAAGGCTTTACTAATGTCAAGTGTGGCAAGTATTGATCTGTGTGGTGGTCTAGCTGAGTTGATGCCGTCAAAAGCTCTTTGTGTAAGGTCTGTAAGAAGAGTGTTTGTGGAGTGCAATGGCCTGAAGCCGTGTTGTGTTGGAGAAAGGGGTAAGTCAGGTGTCATCAGTTGTAGTACAAGGCGCTCTATGACTTTGGAGGGGGTGTAAAGGAGTGTGATAGGGCGGTGTGAGGAGGGTAGCGTGGGGTCTTTGTTAGGTTTGGGGAATGTGATGATACCATGCTTCCAAATGTCTGGTATTGTGTTGTGTGAGTAGCTGTAGTTTGATATGTTAGTGAGTGCTTGTATGCCTTGTGGTCCCAGGTGTCTGAGGTGAATGTTGCTTATGTTGTCTAGGCCACAGGCGGGTGAGAGCTTGAGATTGTTGATGATATGCTTTGTCTGGTTGTTGGTGAAGGGTGTATAGTCAGGGTCTGTGGGGAATTTTCTTTTGCGTCGGATGACACGTCGATCGTCTATGTGGGGCTTTAGGTGACTGACATGAGAGAAGTGATTGATGAGAGTGTTTGCTTGTTGTTTACGTGAAGGAGTAGAGTCTGTTGTTGTGATTGCAGCATGTGATTGTGTTGTGTTGCTGTTGGAAAGTGTGATGCTGTTTAGTGTTTTGTAGAGTTTTTTGGGGTTTGTTTTGTGATCGAGTGTTTGTAGGAAGTTATTCCAATTTAGTGTTTGTTGTTCTTGTATTTTGTTGTTAATCTGGATGTTGAGTGCTTGAATTTGTTGATTGATGTCTTGTGTGTGGGGTGCTGGGGAGTGTTTCAGTGTGTCGCGTTGTATGATGAGGTTTTGAATTTCTGGTGAGAAGTTGGGGTTGTGTTTTTTTATGTTACCTCTTGGTATGTGTTTCTTGTCGGCGTTTTGGATAGTCGTGTTGAATGTGTGTACAGCATTGTTGTTCTGTCTCATTTGTGAAAGCTTCCCAGTTAGCTCTTTTATAGTTAGTGTAAGTGTGTCTGTGGCTAGCTGGGGTGAGTCTTGTTTTGGTGGTGATAATGATCGGGAGGTGGTCTGAGCCTAAGGTTCTGACCACCCTCCAGGATGTTGTGGGGGCGAGTTCGGGGGAGCAAAAGGTGATATCAGGAGATGATGGGGTGTAGAGGGATTGGTGGGGAGTATGGGTATGCTGATGAATGTTATTAAGGATATATAGGTTGTCTGTTTGGTGTTGTAAGACCAGCCCTCTGTCTGTGTCGGGGTTGTCGACAAACCAGGCCGACATCTTTGCATTGAAATCACCACCCAGCATGATGTGTGGGGTGTTTGTGATGTGTTGTATTTGTGGTCTGTAATCGTTTGGTACTGTAGGGATGTTTGGGGAGGGATGTATGTGTTTATAATGGTAATGTTGGAGCTATTGCCAGTGCGTATTTTAATTGATTGAATTTCTGTTGTGTTATAGTTTGGGGGGAGGAGGGATATTGTATGTGCACTGGTGTCTATATATGTTATATCTTTGTGTACCAGGGTGATGAGTCCACCGCCAATGCCGACGTCCCGGTCTTGTCGTATGGTGGTGAAATTGTGAAATGTAGGTGTTTTTTGTGTTGTACGGAGTTTTGTTTCTTGTAAGATGGCAATGTGTATGTTGTGTTGTTTGATGAAGTGTGTGAGTTTGTGTTTCTTTGTGTTGATGCCATCTATGTTTAGTTGAAGGATGTTAATGTTGTGTGTGCGGTGTATGTTGGGTGCTGCTCCACAAGGATGGGGTGGGGGTGGGGGAGGGGGTGATGGTGGGGGTGGGGGTGGGGATTGGGGTGCAGGAGATGAGTGTAGGAATGGATTAGGTTGGGGGTGGATGGGCTGGGTGGGTTGGGGAGGAGAGGTGGATGGGTTTTAGGAGTGGGAGTGGATGTTATGGGCAGGTTATGTGGGTTGGGGAGGAGAGGTGGACGGGTTTTAGGAGAGGGAGAGGGAGTGGATGGTATGGTAAGGTTATGTGGGTTGGAGAGGTGGACGGGCTTTAGGGGAGGGATTTGACTGGGAGAGGGAGGGGCATGAGGAACATGTCCAGGTGTTTGTGTAGTATTTCATGGAGGCAAGTGTTGTGCAGGTGAAATGGGTCCAGCTCCCGCATGAGTTGCAGAGAACTGAACCCTTAGTTTGGCGGTTCGAAGTAATGGGTTTTGAGCAAGTTGGACATGTGTATTTGTAGGTGGGTCCTGGGTTGCTCTCAATGTCTCCGGCTAGAAGGAGTCTTCGAGAAATGACAGCCGGAGAGTCATTTCTCGGTGTAGGAAAAAATGTGTATTGTGTGTATGTGTGGGGAGAGAGGTGTGAGAATTTCCCGGCGCGACCGCAGCCGCTCCAAGGACGCGTGGCCCCAGGGAGGGGGCAGGGGATAGTTGTGGCGGTTTGGCTCCCGGAAGCTGCTCCCCACGGTCGGCAGCCTGCTGTCCTCCACTGTCGGTGATCTTGTCCCCGGACAGGAGGGTCGGCCACCATCCATGGTCGGCAGTTCCGGGAGGTGGTCCCACGGCGTAGACGCCGCCACTCCAGGACCACGAGGCCATATTAACATAGGCTCTTACGTCATTGACTTCAGGAGCCACCAATAAATATTAGTTTTTTCTTCCTTCCCTTACGGGTTGTCAAAACCGTATTTTAATATGTAGCAATGCTCAAAACATAAAATATAGTACAGTACAGTCTGGCCTGCCAATACGCGAGCTTTTAATACGCGATTCACCTTATACGCGAGGAGGGGGTCGAATCATACCCAAAACTTTCAAAACGCGTGATGTACCTTTAAAACGCGAATCCGGGGCCGATATAAGGGCAATTCCGGGGAGTTCAGCTAATACGCGAGGCCCCCCACCATTCCGCGCATCCATCTGCGCAGGGACGCCAGGGCAGGGCATTGTGGGATACGCCAGTCTACCCTCAGTCCTCGCTCGCGCAACAGCAGTCCGACTCGTGTGCAGTGATATAGTTTTTTGCCACCATCATCATGCCCCCTCGCAAGAACAAACTTATCACCCACCAGATGAAGCTGGAGGTCATCAAAAGAAAAGGAAAAGGAGAAGGAAACTCAGCCATCGGTCGAGCAATGGGTTTAGCGGAATCGACAGTTAGAACAATCTGGGCTAACCGAGAAAAGATCAACACCATCGTGAAGTCCTATGGTGCTGCCATGATGGACCAACGTTGCAGGAGCAACAATCCAGCTATGGTGGTCATGGAGCGATACCTGGCAGCATTCCTAGCCCGCAAACACCGTGAGCAAGTCCCGGTGGATAAGGCCTATATCAAACAGCAGGCTAAACTCTTCTACACCACCGCAAGTGCTAGGACAAAGTCTGGCCAGAATTTTAATTTTAAGGCATCCAACGGTTGGCTCCATGGCTTCATGAAACGGAAGGACCTAAGGAACATCAAGGTGTCCGGAGAACGTGGGTCTGCAGATGTGGTGGCAGCCGACACATTTCCTGGGGTGTTGAAGACCATAATCGAGGATGGTGGCTACACAAAGGATCAGATTTATAATGTGGATGAAAGTGGCTTGCAATACAAGTGTATGCCAAAATCTACATATCTTGCCAAATCTGTGAAACAGGCAAAGGGCCGCAAGATAGACAAGTCAAGGTTCACTGTCATGTTTACTGTGAACCTTTCCGGCAGCCACAAGATGCGGCCTGTAGTGGTGCACACAGCTGCCCACCCTCGATGTTACAAGAACCTGCGCGACATGAATGACACTGGAACTTATTGGTACAAGAGCACTAATGGGTGGATGACTAGTGCCATTATGTCTGACTGGCTTGTCAAGCAATTTGTTCCTGACGCCCGCCTCAAATGCCAACAACTAGGCCTACCTTTCAAGGCCCTGTTATTGATGGACAACGCCCCTTGCCACCCACACTATTTAGAGACTCTACATCCCGACGTACAGATTGTTTTCATGCCACCAAAAACAACATCTCTCATACAGCCACTGGACCAAGAAGTCATATCGAATGTGAAGCTCTTTTACCAGACACGACTCTACAATTATCTACGCCAGAAGACAGAGAGCAATGAAGAGATTTTGGCTATGCAGCAGGAGTTCGCATCATCGTCTGATGAGGAACAGGCACCCCAGGCAGAGGCACCCCAGGCAGCGGCACCCCAGGCAGCGGCAGCAGAGGCACCCCAGGCAGCGGCAGCAGAGGCACCCCAGGCAGCGGCAGCAGAGGCACCCCAGGCAGCGGCACCCCAGGCACCACAGGCAGAGGCAGAGATGACCGTGACACACTTCTGGCGTGTTTTTACCATCAAATACGCAATCGACTTCCTTCTTCTAGCATGGGCTGATATAAATGATGCCACAATTAATCATGCCTGGCGAGCACTTACTCCTCATTTATGTGCTCCCAAGGCCAACAAAGTCCAGTCAGTCACCGAGGCAGAGGCAGAGGCAGTTCAAGCGGCCCGCGCAGTGGCTGGTTTCGGGGCAGTGACAGCCGAGGAGATTCGTGAGGTTATTGAGGCAGGTGAACAACAGACTCAAGGTGACACAATTGAGCAGATTGATGCCGAAGATCAAGCACATCAAGCACGACAACCGAACAACGACGTTGAACCAGCCCCTGCACCTGCTAACATGGATCTGTCTGTAGGTAAACTGAGCGAAATCTTGGCTTTAGTTGACCAACTCAAGGAAGGATTTCGCTCGGTGGAGCAGTGCCCTGTGAGAACACATGAAGTCCTGCTGGGCGTTGACAGTGTTTTCCGCTTTTATTCTGACAAACATCATCAGGAAGTCAACAAGAGGAGACAAACTTTAATGACAAGATTCCTTGCCCGCCAAGAACCTCAACAAGAAGATGATGACGAACCCCAACCTTCGACCTCGGCAGGCTCGGCTGCTCAGGTTGACATGCCCGACGATGATTTTGGTGGCTTCATGAGGGAGGTTCAGGTGGAACAAAGGCGCCCTGGCCCTCAACAGAGTGCTAGATGCCAGGGATAGTTCGTCGGACGATGATGATGCCGGGGCCGGGGCCGGGGCCGGGGCTGGGGCCGGGGCCGGGGCACATTAGCTGAACTCGCCCTGCCTCGGAGGGGGCCTGCCTCGGAGCCCCCACCCTTCATATCTACAGTTACTGTTAATTTTAAGGTGAGTTTATTATTATTGTTATATTTTCTTATGATTTGGATGTTTATGTATACATATATGTACCTTTTGTGGCAATTGACGGAGATAAATAGGCCTAAAGTAGACAACTTGGAGTCAGTGCCGCCCATATCGATTTATTCCCATATAATACTCTATTGCTAATACGCGAATTTTCATTCCGCGCCCTCGCGTGTCGCCCATATTCTCGCGTATTGGCAGGCCAGACTGTACCTTATTGTATGTAGTAATGCTGAAGTAATAAGGCCAATGCCACAAAGGCTGAAGTAAAAGTCAGAATGATAAAAAAAAAAAACATAACATTCATGGCCACACTTATGCCACAACCTGAAAACAGCCATACTCAAAAGAGCTACACTACACTACTGTACATGGCTACAATCTGTTCCTTCTGTAGTTTCTCCATGCCAGAAAAGTTAAATGATCTTTGGATATCTGTGACACACCTCTTGCATCCAACACAATACCCTGCGTACAAAACCGCTTGAACCCCAGACAAGGTTGCTTGCAACTTGACGCTGTAATTCCCGAGAAAGGGTGGCCATGAACATTAGGCATTTGTCACAAATTGCTATGTCAAGTTGCCCGGGCTTGACATCTACCAATAATATTTTGACAGAGCAGGTTCAATCCGCCGACCCTTTGATCAGCAGCCGACGCTCTACTGATTATGCCATGGCTCGCAACTTTATTTACTATTATTATTATCTGGAGGGATCTTGGTGACCCTGGTCTCTGGGTCTTCTCCTGGATGACCTAGATGACCTAGATGTGTGTGAATTTGTATTTTGTTTTTGTGTGTTCGTTGTTTACAGTTGTATTTTGTGTTGTCCCTGTTGTCTTGCTCTGTCTTGAGTCCCCCCAAAAAAAATAAAAATAAAAATAAAATAAAATAAAATAAAATAAAGTAAAGTAAAAATAGGAAAAGTGGGGATTGGGTCGAGTAAATGGATGGATGGATGGATTATTATTACGTGTACAGTAGTTCAAAGAATAAATACAGTAGAGAGTTTGTGATATGTTGGAAGTCTGGAATAAGAAAACATGTTTATTAAAAGGAAAACAAAGTTGTTGTTGTTGTTTTTCCCCAAGCTGCCTGGCCGAACAGCCCCAAGGCCCCGAGCAAGGCCAAGGCTATAACCGAGCGCCCCCACAGAACCCTCACTGCCGACCACAATAAAGCCTGGGTGACCGAAGCCACTCCATGGCGGGGAGCTGAGGAGGGCGCGGAAACGCCCGGGAAACCAAAGCCCCACCCAGGGCCCTGTGCCCCTCAGCAATTATGAAGAGAAAGTTGAAGGGCAAAGGAAAGATGTGACGCTTTGGCTTCCAATCTTGGTAGATTAGGAGGTCAATCCACGCAAGAGACGCCGTCACTTGAGATCTAGAAAATATATAAGTAAAAGGAACAGTCAGAGTAAGCTATGGGTTATGGCAGAGATCGCTCAGTTCTCACTCTGATAGACCAGCCCATCACCACATGACTAGAACCCAATCCTCTCAGCATCAGCTAGGAAAGGCCCTAGAAAGCTGCCTTTGGCGGGGGGATAGCTCCCCTATTTCAACCCTTTTCGGGGTTGGGCACCCGCCCTGGCATGGTTATATGGCTAGGAAGGATAAAAGCACAAATATAAAACAAACATAAGTCAATTTGCAAGTACAGTACTACATGTCGTTGAGACAGGCGATCGGGCTACATAATAGTCCGTCAGGCGCCTGGCCCGGGGAGTCATGAAGGGTCATGCCTGGATGTGAGGTGGGCGGGCATTGTGGTATGGCTCCGCTGTGTGTTTGCCTGCTGAGACCGGAACCTCTCCGGGAGGCCTGGGACCTTGGAATCTTTTGCTGGAGACCCCAAATGGGCTTGGGTCTCTGGGTCTTTTTCTGGGCAACCTAGATATGTGTGAGTTTTGTTTTGTTTTATATATATATATATATATTTTTTTTCCCTTGTTCGGGCTCTATCTCGAGTCGGCCACCCCCAGCTATGGGGTATGTGCCTGAGTATACACAAACATGTCAAATATGATATATTGTATGTGTCAACACAAAACATGGGATGAAGAGCAAGTGAACTGGTAAATAATAGGAATGAATTAGAACCGCCACGGACAAGCTTCTTGGGTGACCACCAGATGGAGAATGGTCGCTTTGGGGACTAACCACAATATTTTTTAGGTCAAAAAGAAATATACCAAGCTCAAGCATTATATACTATTAGCAGCCATTAGTATGATTTTTGAAGCAGTTTTCATTTGTTTAATTTGTAGCATATTCGCTCTTTGTAAATATAAAACTAGATTTCTCTGAATGTCTCAAACCTTTGTACAAAATATATTATCGTTTCAGTTCCTCTATTCAGAGGTTTATTTAGTAAATAATTCATCCAATGTAAGTTTCTTAGAAGTGTTTGACATTATACAGTACAGTATAGAGTTTAAACCTCACGTAGAGTAGAATATTTTAATAGTACATAAAACAAGACGGGCTTTACCAATTATTGGTCTGAACTGAAACTGATGGTCTGGGGCGAGTCGGGCTTGTCAATTTTGCTGCCTCTACGGTACGAAAACCTCTATCCGTAAACAGGTCTTCTCGCCGTTCTAGGATTTCGCCATTCCTTTACTCTTTATTACTATATCACGAAAAACATGATTATATTTTCATATAGGCATAAGACTAGTATGCTCTATTAATTGATGCTATGTATTATCATAATATGACAAGTTTTTACAAGAAATCAACAGAAGTTCTGGAAAATTTAGTAAGCTGTCGATATAGTTTTTGGAAACTAAAATGACAGTGGGTTGCTCGCGCATGTGAGTTTGAGGGGTGAGGGAGAGTGTGTATCCTACGTCGGCAGTGATGACTTACTAGGTCCTGCCATATCCTCATATAAATGGGCGTCCATATGTTTAGTGAGTTTTAACAATAGTTAAACTTACTGACAGTAGCTTATTCCACTGTAAATAAATCTACTATAACATGTGTTTATTATATATACTATTTCTATAAGGATTTGGTACTTAGCAAGTTAACATTCATACTTTGCAAGCAATTTGTGGATTCTCATACATTTATTTTGTTCGCCATGTGTAATGATTATAGGGTTATAGTTGATACATATATTAATTGTGTGTGCACAAATAGATATGTTACTACCCAAAAAATACGGGTTTGACAACCCGAAGGGAAGGAAGGAAAACTAACTATTTAGTAATGGTTCCGTAGTCAATGACGTGAGAGCCTTATATATATAAGGGCTCCCCGGAGACCCCCGTGAGGGTCCCGGAGAAAGCATAACGCGACCCAAATATATAAAAAGTACATCCTAGGGTGAAACCATTTACTTAGTTCCTAGGGAACGTCATTAAAAAAGGTAACCAATAGAAAAAGAAAGAAAAATGTTATTAGTAAAAGATTAGAAACTATGAATGTTGTATTACTAAATCAACTAGCGCGCCGTTATACAGTCCTTCCCTTGCACACATCTCCCAGCTGGTCACGCTGGGTTTATACGTCCTTCATAGTACTAAGTTGCTCATGTGCATGGGAAGAGGGAGGAGGGAGGGCCACTTTACGTCATTGACTACGGAACCATTACTAAATAGTTAGTTTTCCTTCCTTCCCTTCGGGTTGTCAAACCCGTAATTTAGTAATGGTTCTCTCCGTCAATGACGCGAGAGCCTAAGAATACCAAGATCGGTGGTTGGGACATCTCATGCTCAACGTCAAACACTGAAGAAAACCAAAACTAATGGCTCGCGCTGTTGTAATTAAATAACTAGAATTAAGAAAAAGTGTAAAGTATAAAGGCTGGGTTTCTAAGTAAGCCTTAGGAAGCGATAGAAAGGTAGATAATGATAAGGATGCAGTAAAACTTAATAAAAAAGCAACTATATATTGTAAAACATAAGAATTGTATATACTATAGTACTAGAACGATTTGTAAAAAAGAAAATCTATTTATACTTATTAAACTCACAAAAAAGAATTTTGTGTATTTATTAATCTAAAATCCTGTATTAGAAATTAACCCTTAGAGATTATCAATCTTACTAATATTAACATTAAACAACCTTTGTGAGAGGTTCTCCAGTTCGGAACACACTCCCCCCCCCTCCTCTTTTATGTTCAAAACTCATAAATGTAAGTCAGTACTTGGTGAACCTCATGCGTACTTGTAACATAATACATGGCATTATTGCAATAAACAGACATCAGTTAGGCTTATGACTAAGTCTCATGGCTACGCATGGCACAGTGGGTCTCTTCAAATGAACTGAAAGATATTTGGATAAAAATGTGTGGTGAGATGACCAAACTTTTGTTTGCTTGATGTCTTGGATAGAGTAATTGTCAAGAAATCTTACTGTCGTGGCCCACTTTCTCACATCATGGGCCCTTGCTACTGCTGACGGTTCGGCTGTTTTGATAACGTCCACTAGAATTGAAGCAAGCTGTCGTTTAGATAACCTTGATTGGCCATGTGAAGAGATCCATAAATGAGAAGGGTGTAAGGGTGTAGTTGGTTGTACATACTTATACAAAGCCAACCCCGGGCATAGTGCCTGATGTTTATTCTTTTGTTTGAGGGCCATTATATCAAAAGGTGAGAACATATGATCCCTTGCCCCTCAACTTTCTCTTCATAATTGCTGAGGGGCACAGGGCCCTGGGTGGGGCTTTGGTTTCCCGGGCGTTTCCGCACCCTCCTCAGCTCCCCGCCATGGAGTGGCTTCGGTCACCCAGGCTTTATTGTGGTCGGCGGGGAGGGTTCTGTGGGGGCACTCGGTTATGGCCTTGGAATTGCTCGGGGCCTTGGGGCTGTTCGGCCAGGCAGCTTGGGGAACAACAACAACAACATATGATCTTCTCTTTCATTCTTGGCTATGAAATCAGGAGCTGGTGTGAGGGTAACAGCACTCAGATCTTTAAATTGTAAGCAGTTCGCAGCTCTAGCCATGGCCGCAAGTTCGGACAATCTATGTGCTGTTGCTAATGAAATTAAGAAAACACATTTAAATAATAACTTGTCATAAGAGGGGTTGACCGTGTAAGGTTTAGTATTTAATAGATTTAACACCTTGCCCAGAGACCACTGAGGTAGAATCTGTCTCGCTGGAGCTCGTAATTTAAAACAAGCCGTAATAAAACTTCCTTCATACTTAGGTGGAAGTCTAAGGCCAGTAAGGTCATAGAATGGTTCTTTAATGGCTGAGAGGTGATTGCGAAGTGTGTTAACTGATAGGGGTTTGTCTTCGAAAAGGTAATTTAAGTACTTTAAAATTAAACTTACTGAGGCACTTTGTTGGTTGGATTCTACAATCCACGTTGTAAATTGTTTCCAATGTGACTCATACTGTCTAATTGTGGAAGGTGTAAATTGTTTGGTTAATTTGTCGTGAACGGCTTGATCATAAGAATTTAGCCATTTGGTTTTGAAAATATCTCGTAACTAAAACAAGTTGTAAGAAAAACTCCTTTCAACTTTTTGAGGGGTAAGTCGAAAGCCAGTGGGATCAAAGAACGATTCTTTAATGGCTGAGAATTGATTGTATAGTGTGTTAATTGACAGTTGTTTGTCTTCAAAAGCGTAATTGAAGTACTTTAAAAATAAACTGACTGAAGCTATGTGTTGGACAGACTCTACAATCTACGTGGTAAATTGTTTCCGATGTAATTCCTACTGTCTAATAGTGGAAGGCGTAAACTGTTTGGTTAATTGTCGTGAACAGCTTAATCATAAGAGCTCCGCCATTTGACTTTGAAAATATCCATAAAGCTAAATGTAGACAAGTCTGTAGCCTAGGTTGCTAATCTGCTCTAAGTGGAAACAAGACGTTGGAAATGGTATTGGAATGGGACATTCGAGAGACAGACGAATGAACTACACATATGTTGACCAGACTGGTATTATAAGGCACCCTTGACCCTGAATTAAGTGGATATGTTGCAAAACTTTGAATATTCGTGTGTGTCTGGAGGAGGAAAGAGGTATATCGATAACCACTTGTTCCAAACCTCTGAGAACGCATCTGTTCCGCTCGCTTGGATCTCGTGCCAGAAGGTCAGAAGCAGGAGGAATGTTGTCGATTGGTGTGAATTAACGAGATTTACCTGTGGATGGAACGGCTTTATCAAGTTGTTGAATACCGTCTGAGTGATTGTCTATTCGCCTAGGGTACCCTTCTCTCGAGATAAGGTGCCCCACCTACAGATTCGCCTTGCTTGGTAGGTAAACTGCTTGAATTGTGATATGGTAATGAAGAGTAAGGAAAAAATATTGACTCCGACAATCTCAGGGGCATGTGAGATTTCGTTGGGCCCTGCCTGTTGATACAGGACACGGCTGATGTGTTGTCCATGTGAAAGGTTATTACTGTACTCTGTGTTGGAGTGAAAGGGCATGATTTTTTAGTTATAATCGAGGGACAACTAGTTCCTTTGTATTTAAGTGATAGAGATTGAGAGAGGTCTAGCGACTTTGTGTCTGGCGACCGTCGGACGATTGGTAACTCCAGCTCGGGGCTCCCGCTTTGTCCAAGACGACCCCCACTGATGGTGGCGGTTCTGACTAGAGGGCTGTCGAGGAAGGGGTCTCAGGTCTTATCCAGAAGCCTAGAAGTCTGATGAAATGCTGAGGGAATGTAATTAGGGTATGAGGTTGATTGACTCGGAAAAGCTCTGTTGTCCAGCCTGATGTAAGGATTCAGGCGAAGTTTGTCCAACGGAACAGGTAGCTGAACCCAAAATGTTGACCCTATTAACCCTCTCACATCCTGACGCGATTTTTGAGCCTATTAGGGATACTTTAAATCCTTTGTTACCGTCAGGGGTATCTATAAACCTTTAGCTTGTTTACTTCAACCTCTGCAGTTATCTTTGAGTTAGCTGTGGGCAGAAAACTAATTTTGGAGAGGTAATTATAACAGTGAGAGTAATCTATTTCTTATTGCTAATCTGGCAACCTCTGCGTCCTATGGTCGTGAGAGGGTTAACGACTCCCACAGCCATTTGGAATTGTTTTTTGTATGTACTGTCTTGCATACTTGTAGTAGTCAAGTATTTGATGTTGTATGTTGTTGTTGTTGTTGTTGTTGTTCCCTAAGCTTCCTGGCCGAACAGCCCCGAGTCCCTGAGAAAGGCCACGGCCATGATCGGGCTTTCCCACAGAGCTCTCATTGAGTGTAGATTGTGTTGTTGGCATAAGTGGTTGTGTGAAATGCAGTCTTCTATGAATGGTATGGGGTGCTGTGTTACATCCCGGGCAGGCGTTGACAACGGAGTCATCCAGTCTCTTCTGATAGCTCAGGAGAGCTGGATGGTGTCCGCATCTCAGCCTGGCCAGGTGGACTCTGTCCTCGCGAGGAAGGGAGGATTCGGAAGGATGGATTTCGGGAGGTCGTGCATGCAGCTGCGTGTTGTCTGTGAGTGAGTGGATGGATCGGTGAGAGATATGAGTATGGATGTGCTTCTGGAAGTTGGTTCGGGCGGGGCAGGGAGGGAGAGAGGACAATAATTGTGTGTGATACCGTGTGCTGGGTGTTGTTTTGATATTTCTTGGTGTCTGTGGGTGTGTTGCCATGTAGTTTAGTGGGTGGTCTTGGTTTGTGGAGGCTGCTGCCAGGAATTGAGTGCCTCTCATGTCCAGATGGTCTTTGACTTTGAGGATTTTGGTTTCTTGATGTAGGTGATCTGTGGGTGCAGTAGCTGTGCAGCCTGTAATGATCTTCAGGGCTTTGTTTTGAATAGTCTGTAAGGTCTTATGATGTGTTTCAGCTAGGTTAGAAGCCCAGGCTGGGCTTGCGTATTCCATCACTGATCTTATGTATTGTTTATATATACTGTGGTGGTAGTTTCTTTGTTGTGTCCAAATTTTGTGTGAGCAGTGACCTGAGGGCGTTAAGTCTGGGTGTCAGTTTCTTTTTAATGTTTGTGGTGTGCTGTTTGAATGTCATATGAGTATCATATGTTACTCCTAGGATTTTGTGTGTGTGTGTATGTGTTAGGGGTGTGTTGCTTATGGTGAGTTGAGGGATGTATTCGTGTTCTCCTGTCCAACTTGTGAGCAGGGTTGCGGTGGATTTGGCTGGGGCTGAATTAAGTCTGTTTGTAGTGCACCAGCCATGTAGTGTGTTGAGATAGGGTTGAAGGAGATCTGTTGCTCTTTTTGGGTCATGATGTGTGCATGTGAGTGTTATGTCATCTGCATAGGAGGCTAAGTTTATTTGGGGCGTATTGGGTGTAGTTATATCGTGCATGTACAGATTGAAGAGTGCGGGCGATAGGACGGATCCTTGTGGGACTCTGTTTGGAAAGTTTCTGATTTTAGATGACTGACCGGCAAAAGATACGTGTGCACATCTGCCTGCTAGGATGTTGTATGTTGTGTGATAGGGTTTCCCAACGGAGGTAAACCCAGGGTTCCCACTTTACTATTCATACGTTGGGCTTTGATATTTGTTGTATTGTTATAATCTCGAAAAAGTGGTTTACAATAAACTTGTTGAGGATTGATAATTCTATGACTGGTCTGAACTGTAGGCTATATCGTTTTGGTACTAGAACTAAGTGAGACAGAAAACTTTTGATGTGGGAGGAATGTTCACTCGAATTCCTCACTGAAGCATCGCTTTTATGAGTGTTGGCACCTTTACTGGTATGAGACGTTGTATACGTACTTACGAAGGAACGGTCGTCTCTCCCAGTCCCAAAACAGACTATGCTTTATTAAATGTCTGGACCAAGGTCCTTTCGGTCATACTGTGTAACTGGCCTGGAAAGAACCGGTTGTGCCTTGAGATATAATGTGATACAAGGCTAAGATGAGTCTGTCTAATTTGTTGTCTGGGGATGAATTAACCAGTCTGCCCCGACTACTGTGGCCTGTTGAGTGTCGTTGAGATCTGAATCTAATGAAGTTAACACGAGAGAACCTTAGAGACGGTTATAAAAAGTAGTGCTGATACTTCAGACCAAGCATTTGTGGTTGTTAATCTGTTAGAATAGATGGAGAGATCAAGATTCTAGTCTTGATGTCTTTGGGCAGAGTTTTTTTAGATAGAAAGATACGGAGGTCTTGACGTGCTTTGGACGTCATGAAAAGGGCTGTTCTGACATCTCCTACTGTCAGAAGAGTTTTGCAAAGATAGACTTGTCTTATGTGTGATAATGTTGCCCTAGAGTATGTATCATGAATAGAATCTGCTACTCCTCATTAGTGTGAGTGAGTTGTTTGTAAAACTGTCTTCGTGGTGCAATGCATAAGTGTGTTGATTTTCAGTGTGAGCAGCCTAGGTTCGAATCCCCGGACTGCCACATGTGTTTGTTAATTTCATTAATCGAGTTTAGGAGTAAAGTTGGTTGGTGGAGAGAACATAATAAAACAAAAGGTTGGATAATCGCCTATGGGCTGTTTATCTGAGAGTGTAAAGTCCTTCCCCAACCTTTTGTATATCCTCGTCAATTATGGGGACACGGAGTCAAGGATCTGACTCGGCCAAATTGCCAGAATAACCCTGTGTGATTAACCCTTTCTCTGTGGGGTGTTTTGGCTATTTAGGGCATATTCAGGCACTCCTGAATGATAACTCAAGCATCTGCATTAAATGAACTGTATTCTGCCGAAAACTAGGCGAAAATAGCTTCAAAATGAGACCAGAACGGGCCCCGTACGTGGTCTGGTTCACCCGCAGCAGTGCCAGTGAAACGCGGGAAACCCGCTATTTGGTAGCACTCGCTCGCTTGGCTACACTGTTGTGAGACACAGAGATAGACCCGCGCGAGACACAGTCTACCTCAGTGAGCCGCTCGCTGCTCTGAAGGTCGGAGGTGGGCCCCTCACATTCCCGCCCACTGACACTCGATTTTTACGGTTTTTACAGGCTTTTAAAGCCTGGAAATTGCTGTAACTTGCCAGGATGTTCCAGAACGTCACCCGCAGCGAAAGGGTTAAGAGGTGTATGGGGAAATGGTTGATTGAGCCCCGTGAAAGTTATTCTGTAATAAAGCATAGATAAAATTATCTACCTGGAGAATTCTGGTATGTGAATGTGGAACTCCGGCGAAGTAGGCAATGAATAGTTATCTAAGAGACCCCCTTCCTCAGCCTACTTCCTCTGCAACCCGGACTCATGGAGAACGCGGGGAACTCCTACTGACCGGAGGTGTCATTATTAGAGCTCCGGACTAAGTGCTAGCCGACCCAAAGTGAGACCGGAACAACCAGTTGTGTAAAGGTAAGATAGCAATTGAATGTATCGGTTCTGTCAGTTTTTTTTAAAACAGACCCTATTCGAACAATTTATTAAAAGGAATGGCTGGTGCTAGGGATACCCAGAACTCTAGCATGTTGTGCTGAGGCGTAAGGAAAACCAGCTAATGAATCATTACTATACTGGTTAACCCACTGAGTACCAGCGACGACAACGTGTCGTCGGTAATGTTTGTTCCCCACAGACCACGACGCACAAGTGTCGTCGGGGTTTAATTACTCCGGTCCTATGGCACCTAGAGGGCTCAGATTTGTATGGGAACTGTGTAAGTATCCCACGCAACCATGCCGATGGTTAACAACTCTCAAAGTCCAACCGCGTGCGTGTGAGCGCGCAAAAACATGGTTTTTGGGTGTTTTTGCCTTCAATTTTTTATTCTTGTAAAATCGACTTTCGGGGGCTCCGTAGGACCCCTTTTTGACCTTTTTGATCGTTTTTTTGGGGCGGTTCTTCATTCCTAACCCATTTGCTATTGTTTCTGGAAAAAAAAAAAAAAATCAAAACCTGCTGGTCCCTGGTGGTACATTTATTTATAACTAGCTGGGGCTCAGTGGGTTAAGTAGACCCTAAAGAAGTGTCCTCTGTTATAGTGGGGACTTGGGGAAAATATTACTTGGAAATTGCCAGACGGAAAATGAATTCCCAGTGTTGTCCTTCTGTGTAGTAGGAGGACTCGGGGTAAAGAAATTACTCGGTAATGACTGACGGAATAACTTTGTGTTGTTTAATAGATTTCTTAGTTTCTTACAGTAGATCCTCTGGAAAAAGGCAAACTATGCCTGTGTATCCAGCTCAGTACTTGCACTGCTGCGGTCGTTCACGGTGTTGGTGGCGGCGGTAGCAGACGCAACATTTTTACTATTCTGTATTTTTGTTTTATAATCAAACTTCAAATCTTGTCTTCCCCATGCTTTATCAAGATTACTTTCAAACTCCCTTATTGATTCGGAATAGACTACATACTGGGGCAGTGCGTTCCACTCATTTACCACTCTATCACAAAATGAGTTCTTTGCCTTCTCAAGCCTATTTCTTTCTTTGTAAATTTTCTTAGTGTCCTCTCGTTCTTGTTCCCTCCCGCATCAAGAAGATACCTTCACACACATCCTCATCGTACTTTCCTGACACTATCTTAAAAGTCTCTATCAGATCCCCTCTCTTTCTCCTATATGCCAGTGTTGGAATCCCCAGTGTCCTCAACCTCTGCTCATAGCCCGCGTTCTTCAACGTTGGTACCAGCTTGCTAGCTCTCCTCTGCACTTTCTCCACTGCTTCTATATCCTTTACCATATATGGAGCCCACACCTGGTTCGCATATTCCAGGTGCGGCCTAACCAGCGCTGTATAAATTCCTGAAGATTTCTTCGTCAAGTGACACAAATGTCCTCCTTATCAGCCCTACAATTCTATTGGCTTTGTTTATCTTTTCCGCTAAATGTTCTGAGAAATTTAACTTATTGTCTATCACTACTCCTATATCCTTTTCTGCATTCACTTCCTCCATCGCTTCATACATACTGTATCCTACCTTGTCTATCTTGCTGGTCCCAATCCGCATGTACTTGCATTTTTTTGGATGAAAAGGCATTAACCAATGCTCAGACCATCCCTTCATGCCCTCCACATCTCCTTGAAGCAAACCCATATCTTCCTTACTCCTCACTCTTCTATACAGCTTAGTGTCATCCGCATACAGGTATACCTCACTTCCATTAGTTATAACTTCAGGCAAGTCATTGATAAATATAACAAACAGCAGTGGTCCCAACACAGATCCCTGAGGTACCCCACTTGTAATTTCCCTCCACCCCGAGCCTATTCCATTCACCAGTACCCTCTGTCTCCGATCTTTCAGGAAGGCTTCTATCCATTTCACACATTTCTCCCCTATATTATAGCTTCTAACTTTCTCTATTAACCTTTTATGTGGGACCTTATCGAAGGCCTTCATAAAATCGCAATATACCACGTCTATTACATCACCATCTTCTAGAATTTGCATCCAATCATCTACCACCTTAATTAGCTGTAGTACCGTCGACCTCCCCGGCAAGAATCCGAACTGTCTCCCACTGAAAAGTTGGTTTGACTTCATATGATCCATTATTCCTTCTCTAATTACCGTTTCCATTAGTTTACACACAACACTTGTCAAACTGACTGGTCTATAATTCCCTGGGTCATTTCTCTTTCCCTTCTTAGATGCGGGGGTAAAATTTACTAAATACCTAATAGTCTTCTCGGACTGGTATGGAGGACTCAAGATTCGAACGGAAATAGAGTGAACAAAACCTATTCCATAATAAATGATAGAGAAAAATATCTAATTGGAGAACTCTAGTATGAGACTTGTGGAACTCCGGCAGAGAAGGCAATAGTAGTTCTCTTGCTCCTTCCAGATCACAACATGACATACCAAACACAGTTCCACTGGCTCAGGTACCTGTCCATCCTAAACAACCTGCTCGTAAAATAACAAACTCCCGATACGGGAATCAACCACCAGAGTAACACCTACTAATGCTGACACAGGTCATCCAAATTTGGTATCAATACCAAAGTAGTGGATTATTAAAATGGACGAGCTGAAGAATATACGTGCAAAGAAGCAAAAGGCCATTTGCTGGTCGTATTAAAAAAAAAAATAAAAAAAAAAAATAAAAAAAAAACACTTCCCAATCCGATTGGAGGCGAAGTACTTTTCTTACACACAGACACCCACGGTTCCTTCAAGAAACGCTGCAAACCATAGTCTGGCGTGAATAAGACGGATGGACATATTACCATTAAATCTCTCTAATCTCTATAAATCCGTAGGTTGCTCCACAAAAATGTCAGGGAACAAAAACCCTAGGATGGGGGTATACACTCTAAGAGATGACCCAAGGGCCAAGTGGTTGACTGAGTCAGAGTGATTGACCCTGTCTTGGGGGGATCCCCCCCCCCCCACAAAAAGGATCTCCAATTTACCACTAGGCATACATAAAAAACTCCCACTCTATTCCCCAGAAGTTCTGGAAATATCTCAGATCCCCAAATAATAAGTTGTAACCAACTAATTGACCCCATGATAAATACACCTACCCTTCACGGATTGACAAAGACGTTAGACTGCGTCAAAGAACCCATAGGTTACTGTCAAAATTTTATCACACAATAACATCCCGCACAAGCCATGAGGCAAGTAGCAGAGTCTACCCCTCAACAACACTCCAAGTCCACACTTCATTTTATCAGAAGAGCTTCACGGGGTAATTCTCGGACGACCACCGGGAATGTCATGATTTGCTCTTGTTTGCGCTTGTAGTGATGTAGGTGAAATCACCAAGGTCGATCTGGGGATCCGCCGTTATTACAAATTTTGAAGCAACTAGAACTAGACAGTATCCACTCATCCAATTGTCCAAGAATACCCAAAGATATGGCCACTCTAGCTACTTCCTCACTCTATAAACTCCGGTGTTCCTCAGGGCTCAGTCCTATCTCCTATTCTCTTTCTAATTTTTATAAATGATCTCCTTAACTGTACCTTAATTCCCATCCATTCATACGCAGACGACTCAACCTTGCACTACTCCATTAGTTTTTCAGAACGCCCCAGCCAGCAATCCCTCAACGACAAACGTAATGAAGCCATAGAACTCTTAAATTCTGATCTAAATACTATTTCCAATTGGGGCAGAGAAAACCTTGTTAACTTTAATGCTTCCAAAACCCAATTTCTCCATCTATCTACCCGTCAGGATCTCCCAGCGGACTATCCCTTATTCTTCAACAATACAAAAATCAACCCTTCATCTTCTCTCAATATTCTTGGTGTCTCTTTTTCTTCTGCTCTCATTTGGAAGGACCATATTACCAGTCTTGCTAAGGCAGCCTCCCAGAAGCTGGGTGTGCTCAACCGCCTTAGGGGGTTCTTTTCCCCTGTACAGCTTCTTGCTCTGTACAGGGCATAGTGCGCCCTTGTATTGAGTATTGTTCACATGTGTGGGGAGGTTCCTCTCACACTGCTCTCCTAGACAAAGTTGAAAGGAAGGCCTTTCGTATCATTAACTCCCGTCCACTCACCAACTCTCTGCAATCTCTCTCTCTCCGCCGCAATGTTGCATCTCTCTCGCTATTCTATCGCTACTATAATAATCAGTGTTCCTCAGAGCTATCCCAGTGCATACCACCTCCTTTACGTAGGGCACGTGGTACCCGTCTTGCAACTCAATCCCACCCCTACTCTGTGCAACTCTCCAACCCAAGAGTGAAACGTTACTCTCAAACTTTCTTCTACTCAACAGCTGAGCTCTGGAACTCTCTCCCAGAATCAGTCTTTCCCTCTTCCTATGACTTAAATTGCTTCAAACTCCGTGTGTCCAGGCATTTTGGCTCGAACGTCCCTTGATTTTGGCCCTGTCACTCTTTCAACTATGGGGGAGGCACTCGCTATAGGCAGTTATGCCTTTTGCCTCCCTCAATCACATAGAAAAAAAAAAAAAAAAAAAAAAAAAAAATCCTGAACTTTCTATTGTGAATTGATTTGTTGAGGAGTAAACATGTCTATCGTAGGGTTTTAGTTGTAGACTGTCTCTTTTGGGGAGAGAAATATGTGTGATAGAAAGCTGGAATGCCTTCTGGCACCTAAGTCACAACATTGTATGTCAACATTTGGTTCATTAATATTTTGATTCTAGAGGAAGTTGTCCATTGTTGGCCTGAACTCTGAGGAGGGGTTAGTTTGTTTATTAAACTGCTCCAACCTATCTATCTGAGGGCTTAGTAACCGATCATGAACTTCGTTCAGGTTGTTTGGAGAATCAAACTACATGTGAATCGAGGTGAAGAGAGTGCTAGAGTGGCCATATCTTTGGGTATTCTTGGACAATTGGATGAGTGGATACTGTCTAGTTCTAGTTGCTTCAAAATTTGTAATAACGGCGGATCCCCAGATCGACCTTGGTGATTTCACCTACATCACTACAAGCGCAAACAAGAGCAAATCATGACATTCCCGGTGGTCGTCCGAGAATTACCCCGTGAAGCTCTTCTGATAAAATGAAGTGTGGACTTGGAGTGTTGTTGAGGGGTATACTCTGCTACTTGCCTCATGGCTTGTGCGGGATGTTATTGTGTGATAAAATGTTGACAGTAACCTATGGGTTCTTTGACGCAGTCTAACGTCTTTGTCAATCCGTGAAGGGTAGGTGTATTTATCATGGGGTCAATTAGTTGGTTACAACTTATTATTTGGGGATCTGAGATATTTCCAGAACTTCTGGGGAATAGAGTGGGAGTTTTTTATGTATGCCTAGTGGTAAATTGGAGATCCTTTTTGTGGGGGGGGGGGGGGGGATCCCCCCAAGACAGGGTCAATCACTCTGACTCAGTCAACCACTTGGCCCTTGGGTCATCTCTTAGAGTGTATACCCCCATCCTAGGGTTTTTGTTCCCTGACATTTTTGTGGAGCAACCTACGGATTTATAGAGATTAGAGAGATTTAATGGTAATATGTCCATCCGTCTTATTCACGCCAGACTATGGTTTGCAGCGTTTCTTGAAGGAACCGTGGGTGTCTGTGTGTAAGAAAAGTACTTCGCCTCCAATCGGATTGGGAAGTGTTTTTTTTTATTTTATTTTTTATTTATTTTTTTTAATACGACCAGCAAATGGCCTTTTGCTTCTTTGCACGTATATTCTTCAGCTCGTCCATTTTAATAATCCACTACTTTGGTATTGATACCAAATTTGGATGACCTGTGTCAGCATTAGTAGGTGTTACTCTGGTGGTTGATTCCCGTATCGGGAGTTTGTTATTTTACGAGCAGGTTGTTTAGGATGGACAGGTACCTGAGCCAGTGGAACTGTGTTTGGTATGTCATGTTGTGATCTGGAAGGAGCAAGAGAACTACTTTGAGATCTCGGATAGACTTATCTAAAGGCGTAAAAAATGTCCGTTGGATTTGCTTGCCACATTCGTGCATGGATTTAATAAAAATTACTTGAAATTACCCCAACTAGCTTCCTGGGTTTATGTATTTCAGCTTCAGTATTCGTCTGAATCATTTTTTTAGGGAGAATCAATGTGGGTGGGGAAAATAACGGGGTTGAATCAACATGTTGTTCAATAGTATCACCTAGCCATACTAGGGAAGGAGGGGGAGGGGATGACATGTTCAGCACTTGGTACAGCCAAGGCGGTAGAGGAGGCAGGTAATTCTTTGTTTATTCGAAGAAAACCGGATTAGCAGGGTGACCGGCCATGTCAGATAAATGTCCCAGGCCTGGGGATATGTGTGTAGGGTGCAGGACTTGAAATCCTGATTGCGAGTCAGGGAAGTTCGGGACTTCGAAGGTGGGTCGCTTTTATGTTTGTGGTTTGTTAACTTCCACGGACCCCAATGGGAAGATGTCTAACGGCTTTAATGGACTATCCTTAGTTGGGATTAAGCCCGGTTAAGTCCTATCCCCCCCCCCCCCTCCTTCCCGTTCTCGAGGTATCCTTGTTATTACACCGTCCTTGTTTTAACCCTTCCTACCCGGGCTGCCTTACAAAAGGACGGAGGTCGTATCCGGGCGATCTGGCCGAAAAACGTCTAGGCCTAAGCGACCGTATCTTTGTTATTTTAACTGCTAGAAATTTCCCACGCATCCCTAAACGTAGTGCGGTTTCCAATCTGTAGACTGGCGTTGAGTAGAGCTCTCTAAGTCAACTGGTTCAGTTGTGATGACGATTTCCGTGGAGCGAATTTTGCCGCGATGTTGACAATATCGGAGCTTTTCAGACACTAATTTCGTAATATCATACAACAACAACATTGATCCGACGTCTCCTTCTTGTTTTCGGAGGTGCGGTGACGCAATGACCGGCTTTGTTTACATGCGTCGGACGCACAGCGTTCAGACCAAGCTTAATAGGCTTTCAAGCTTACAGCCTGTTATAAGGACACCCGGGTACTGGCCCATCTGCTGCGGTGTCCTTATAAAAGGACACCCGGGCTGGAAGGGTTAATCCTCCTTTTTAAATTTCTTAACTTTTATTTTTTTCTGACGGTGGAACCAAAGGGGAGGGCGGGTGTGCTGTTTCTCCTACAGTACACTTTGTTTTTAATCTTAAATCCTTTTTTAATTAAAGTTTTTACTGTTAGTACCAGTATTTTGTTTTTACATTTTCGAGGTACTTTTTAGCTGAGACTTTTAACAATCCGGCGCCCTGTTTGGAGGCATTATATCCAGACCCCAAGTCCTCCTGGGAAATAACTGTGCTCGGTATGCTGCCGGCCAGGACCCCCACGGGGGTGGAGGAGCAAAGCAGAAAAGTGGCGGAAACGTCGTTCGGGTGAAGGAAAGCGTGCTCGGTGTCTGTGCCTTCAATGCCAATGGCATAAATGACTTTGGAAAGAGAGAGTGTTTGATGCGAAAACTCGAGGATGGATGTGTGGATGTATGTGGGGTAGGTGAGACGCACCTGTTGGGTTCTGGAGTGTGGGACGGTGAGAGTGAACATGATTTGTGGGGTGGGGAAGGAGGGGTTGTCTGGTCTGGATTGGATGCAGGATATAAACGTAAGAAAAAGGTTGAAGAAGTGTGTGAAAAACTATGGATGCGTGGACTCAAGAATTGTATGGTGCGAGTGCAAGATCGGGATAGATATGTATACTTTTATGTGTGTCTATGCACCAGTCAACCAAGAAACTGGGAAAGGCATGGAAGATTTTTTTTTTTTTTGAATAAAGTCAATAATTGTATAAGAGAAAGACGAGTGTTCACAGGTAATATTAGTAGGTGACATGAATGGTAGAGTTGGAAACGAGGAGATAGAAGGTATAGTGGGTAAATGGGGTGTGGAGGGTAGGAATATGAATGGTGACTTCCTTTTAGAAGTATGTGCGGAGAGAGAAATGTTTCTGGCTAGAACATTTTTTGAACATCGTCACATAGATATACATGGCACAGAGGTGAAGGTGAGCAGAACAGAAATCTCTAATTGACTATGCCATGATGGACTCCGGACTGAAAGGAAGAATTTTAGATTCAAAAGCTGTACGAGGTATGCTGACGGGATCAGACCACTATACAGTGCTGACAAAAGTGAGGATAAGGAAGGAGTGGAAATATGAGAGGAAAGAGAGAAAACTGACAGTAGAAAGAATAAATGTGAGAAAATTAAATGAAGAATGTAATGCAACAAAATACAAGGATATCCTGAAAGAGACCATAAAGGACATGGATGTGATGATAGATCTGGGAAATACTGTAGACGAAGTATGGATTGGTACAAGAGACTCCATGATTAAAGCAGCTGAGAAAGTATGTGGGAAGAAAACATTTAAAATGTGGAAGAAGAAAGGTAACGCATGGTTTAGCAAAGAGATAGAAGAAATAGTGAAAAAGAAGAAAGAGTTGAGAAAGAGTATGCTGCAAAAGAATATACCTAGAGAAACTAGAGATGCGAGGAAAGAAGAATATAAATATTGAAACAAAGAGTGAAGAGGACGATACAAGACGCTAAAAGGAAGGCAGATGAGGAATATGGTAAAAAGATTAGTGAACAGTTTCTGAATGACAAGAAAGCATACTACAAAGCTGTTAAGTAAGCCAGAGGGAAGAAGACTGAGAGTGTCTCAGGTGGTAGAATGAGGGACATGAATGGGAAGGTAGTGGAGGGTGATGGTGTGGTGAAAGTATGGAAAGATCATTTTAGTAGGTGTAAGGCAAAAATCTCGTCCATGGGAATGGAGAGAGGTAGAATAAACAGGGTAGTTGAAAGCCAGATAATCAGAGAAGAAGTAAAAGAAGCAATCAATAGACTTAAAATGGGCAAAGCTGCTGGAGTAGATAACATCCCAGGTGAAATGCTGAGATATGGAGGAGAAGAAGCTGTTGACATAATGCATAGGTTATGTAAATTAGCGTGGGAAAAGGAAAGTGTACCAGAGGACTGGAGGAAAGCAGTGATAGTACCCTTGTACAAAGGGAAGGGTATTAAAGAGGAGTGTAAGAGTTATAGGGGAATTAGCTTGCTTAGCATACCTGGAAAGGTATACGCAAGAGTAGTAACGGAGAGACTGCAGAAGATAACGGATGACAAAATAGGCGAGAAACAGGGAGGTTTCAGAAAGGGCAGGGGCTGCATTGACCAGATAGCCTCAGTGCGTTTGTTAGTAGAGAAGTATCTGGCCAAGAACAGAAAACTATGCAGCATTCATGGATTTAGAAAAAGCCTATGACAAAGTAGACTGGGAAGGTCTGTGGGATGTGTTAACAGTATATGGTGTGGGAGGAAAGTTGCTAATGGCAGTAAAATATTTTTTATAGGAATGCAATGGCAAATGTGAAGGTAGGGGATAAGTTAAGTGAAAGTTTTGAGGTCAATGTAGGAGTAAGACAGGGATGTGTCATGTCAGCTTGGTTGTTCAATATATACATGGATGGAGTGATTAGAGAATTTAGGGCGGGATCAATGGGAGTTGGAGCTAGACTGGAATCAGAGGGAAGGGCATGGAAGATTTTAACATGCCTATATGCGGATGATGCAGTCCTGTTGGCAGAAAATGTAGAAGAACTTCAGAAAGTGGTCACAGACTTTGACAGGGTATGCGAAAAGAGAAAGTTAAAGGTCAATGTAGGTAAATGTAAGGTAATGGTGTTTGAGAGAAGAATGCATGAAACCATAGATTTTAAGGCAAAATATAGAATTAAGAAGAAACATGAGAACAGTTGTAAAATAAAAATGAAAAATGAAGTACTGGAAGAGGTTAAAAGCTTCAAGTATTTGGGAGCTGTACTGTGCAAATATGGTAAAATGGAGAGTGAGATAAACGAGAGAAAAATGCAAGGGAGAAAGGTGATTGGAGAACTTGATGTGCCTATCATGTGCTACCTGTGTTTCTCGGCTCAGCCGTTATTGTCCTGGCGGTAATGGCTACCCACTTCCAGCCAAAGTATATATACACCAACAAGTAGACCCACCAGATACTCAAATTTCTGGTAGCTCGCCGAAATTTGTTAGTCTTGTAAAATTGTGACGTCACGCATGGGATGTAGGCTAGATGTTGACAACATATGGAGAATGTCGTTCCGCTTTGTTTTTCCATTATTAACTCATACTGGTAGAAGCTTTGCATATTTTATGGCTAGAAATTCAAGAAAGCACTATATTAACCCACTGAACCCCAGCGACGACAACGTGTCGTCACCAATGTATGTAACGCTAAACCCCAGTGACGACGTGTCGTCACAGGTACTCCGGTCCCAATTACTCCGGTCCTATGGTGCCTAGAGGGCTCAGATTTGTATGGGATCTGTGTAAGTATCCCATGCAACCTTGGCGATGGTTGAAAACTCTCAAAGTCCAACCGCGTGCGCGTGAGCGCGCAAAAACTTGGTTTTTGGGTGTTTTTGCCTTCAATTTTTTACTCTTCTAAAATCCGTTTTCGGGGGCTCCGTAGGACCAATTTTTGACCTTTTTGATCGTTTTTTGTGGTTTTTCCTTCATTCCTAACCCATTCGCTATTGTTTCTGGGAGAAAAAAAAAATCAAATCCTGCCGGTCCCTGGTGGTAGGCCTACATATATTTATAACTAGCTGGGGCTCAGTGGGTATGCAAGTAGAATATGAAAAAAAAATCAATCAAGTCATTAATTGTTTAATGATATTCGATATAAATATGCAGACGAAGGAAGCTCATGCCCTGCAGCCGGTATACTTCTATTATATTCACGCCCAATTACAGGTATATGTCGATGTATGTTTACTGTATGTCTTGAATTAGGTTTGGTTATGTTGGTTGGGATAGTTATTATCATCAAAGTATTTTAAATACATCGAAATAGAATCGTGATTCGGTGTAAATGTCAGGGCATAGAGGCTGCGGCCATGCCTTGCCCGTAGACGAAAGCACAGTTGTCATAGCGAACTCTCTTATTGAGCATTTAATATATTACCCAGGTCTATTATTGTATGCTGGCAAAAGTTATAATAATTAAACCAGACAAAAGCTGGAAATTTTTTAGGTACTCATGATAGTGGTGAAAAAGAAAACAAATTATAGAATATGTCATTCATAATAACGGGGTTCGTGTGTGTCTGTGTTCCAGAGTGGCTTCAGACGGTGTTGCCATATTTCAAAGTATCTTTGTTTTCTTGTTCATTGTGCAGTATCTACAGTACAATCATACTGCATGTACCCGGGGTACGTTGTGGTGACTACATTTAAAGGCAGTTTATACTGTTCAGGCAATCATGTGTTAGTGGGGGAAGGTTAATGGGAAAATAATAAAGAACACACTTAAATTATCGTATGCGCCAGCTGTCCTAGTGTGTGCCGCCCTCTACCACCACGTATATTCCGCGTATATTTCACTATCTTATGACACAGTAAACACTCCCATGACCAATATATCGCAACATTAACCCATTTTTAAGACAATTCACCATAATCCTCATTATAGAACACAATAAGTTAGCATAATGAGTTGATGACTGGCCAATACTGCATGCAGAGACCTTGGCTATGATATTCATACAACGATTTTATCCCGAAAATTATATAATAATGACTCCTTAACCCGGCAAGTGCAGGAAGACTCTTAAGAGTTTCCCCGGGCGACTGCGGGAAGACTCTTAAGATCCTGGGCCTAAAAAAATCCATTTAAAACACCCCCAAAAAACTTGAACCCTTTTTTTTGTTTTGTTTTTTTGCCCCTGGGCCATGCCAAATATCACTCCTCCACATCCCCTCCTTCCCCACTTCCCCCTCCCCTCCTTCAATTATCATATATTTTCCCTGTTATTCCCTTATTCTGTGGTCTATTTTCGTGCTAACATTAGCGAGTTGCAAGCAGGGCGTTGTCATCAGTGTTACCAAGCGTGGAAAAGAGAGAGAGAGAGTATTGCGCAACAGTGTCTCTCCAGCCGTCTGGCAGGCTGGCTGGCTGTCAGGCTGCCTCAGCCATATGTTATGTAACTCCCGGCCTCTATCGCCGATTTTGACCATCCAAACGCTGTTTCCACTTGTTTTATTGTTGTAACTGGTTAATATCTGCATATGAATAAGTATTAACGATATTTATGGTAAAATAACGATGTTAGTGATGGGAACAGCTCAAATACGTGCACACAGGGGTGTGCACACAGCCGCATGCGCAGCCGAGAGGTTAAAGTGGTGACAAGCTCACAAGATACTGTCATTAGACTTAATCGCAACTAAATATAGTATACTCCAATGAAAGACATGTTATTCAGCTTTTCAAAGCCACACATCCTTAGATTCTTCAGGTTTGTATATGAAATATGGTCCTACTGTCCCAGGTGTGACGTCACACTGGATGTCGGAGGTTCCAATATTACTTCGGTGAGTTAACTTCTTGTATGTATATAAACTTTGCTTCCAGCCACCAGGATAAACGTTCAGACAGTACCAAGCAACGAACGTTTTGCTGTTAAGTTTATGCGGCGGAATAAGTTGTTGTAATGGAGACGGGTTAGCCGAACACTTTCATTTTTTTTTTTAGTAAAATGCCGGTCAAGCCGAAATCATACTAGACGCCGTAAACAAAACAGACAAAATCCATTTCTATCCTGCACCAAACGAAGATATTCTTAATTTTTTAACATAACTCTAGATGTTTCCCGGCGGAAAAACCATGTGAAACAACTAGAGGCACGTTGACTAAGTCTCACTTTTATAAATCCCGCCGGAAGGGCCAACCCTCCAAAATGGCATAAACAACGTGCACATATAATTATGGCATAGTTATACATGAATAATATATAAAATCAATAATAACACTCCCTAGCCATACATAAGCAACCTACATGAAGCCAACTAGATGGGGGCAGATGGCGATGATATCAGTCATAATAGCACAAACCTGCAATCCAGCGTCGACCGTAATGAACACGTAGTAAACACGAAGCGTAGGTTGAAGAGCAGCATGGCTCCGTGCAGGACCCCTCAACTAAGTGAGACAATCCACGAGTACTAGCTCACGTGGCATACTGTTGAACACCCAAAATGTACCAAACAACAGGCCCCGGTTCACCCTATAAGAAGCCTCATGACTAAACAGTGAACTAATAATGAGCTAGGATAATAAAACAAGCGTATTTACACCTCCCCGTGGCGTAACAGATAGCGCGTCTGGCTCACAACCAGAAGGTCCTGAGTTCGAGACCCGGGCAGGGAAGAGACATTTGGGCAAGTCTCCTAATGGTGTAGCCTCTGTTCACCTAGCAGTATAAATAGGAACCTGGTATAAGTGGACGAAGCTGTGACATCCTATCTGGGGTTGGTGATCGGTTACAAGGTGAGATGGGTATCGTACTGGTCAACCTAAGCCTTCGGGTGAGACTGGTACCGTAGTTAAAATGGTACCGTACAGATTAACCCTCAGCCTTCGTTTCCAGATGTCGCCAATTGGCTAAAATACAGACTACACACACATCCTCAGCCATTCCAATGATACATAAACACTTAACATGCATTTCACGCAATACATTCCCAGTTAAGGGGTCGCGATAATAATGAGCTTAGCTCGCATTGCATGGATTCCCCTTGATGAACAAGTAAGTTAATTAAGTGAATTACGTGAGAGCCTCGCCTTATCACAAGGACTCAGCCTAACACACTCGTCTTAGCATCTGAACAGTGGTGGGCGTGGGCGCGCCGATTTGGCGCTCTGCGCTCTGCGATCCGGTGCGCACTACCAATATAGAGGAGCGCGGAGCGAGGAGCGGCTAAAATCTGAACTCGGAGTGCAGGCGGGGAGCGCAGCTTGAATTTCGCGCTCCTTTCTGGTGCTTCGGAAGCGATTTTTCCTGTCAACAACAGGTTCAAGAACGTCATTATCGTGTACAGTCATCGTACGGTGTTACTCACGGTGTTAGTGAACTGTGATACAGTGATACTATGATAGTGACAGACTGACAGTGTTACAGTTGTTAACTTGTTACTGACTTTTTTTGGTTTTTGCTAACGCTAAGTAAACCTTACGGGCAAGTTACGGCTTACGAAGGGGCCTATTTTAATAAATTATTAATGATATCATCATATCAATCATATCATATTATGATATTAAATTATTAATCGTTTAATCATGTAATCAACTAATCATGTTGACGTTGTTATTGTATTGTTAGGCTTGTTAGCTTGATAAGTTTAACTGTTTAAGTTTCTCAGTTTGGACAGTTTCTGTAATTCTTTATGTCATATCATAGATATCAATGGACAGTCACAATGTCACAATGATATCAATCATATGATTCATATCATTGATATGACATAAAGAATTACAGAAACTGAGAAAGTGAGAAACTTAAACTTCAGAAAGACACCATGACTTGATTTTTTTTTATTTTTTATTTTTTTTTTATTTAATGAAGTGAAAGACAAAGGATTGTATTAATTTAGGTAAATAATTAAATAACTTCTAGAAGCTGTTTTTTACATTTTTTTATTATATACCTATTTTTGGGAGCGCGGAGCGCAGGAGCGCAGAGCGGGAAGCGCATCGGGTCGGCTGACCAAATGAGCGCGTGAGCGCTGCCGCATTACCTTATGTCTGAGCAGTGCGGAGCGCTGCCGCATTACCGGTCCCACCGGAGCGCGCCCACCACTGCATCTGAACCCTGAAAAACAGTCTCCAGGGCCCACTAAAGGACGCTCACAGCCTACTCCTAGTCTATAAGCTACCTAACTTCAGCACTTAGCATGTACTGTATATATGAGTAAAGACTCACCATAACCGAGGGGAGGTGAAGAATGAAGGAGGGCTGGAGCGCCCACGACACACGTCCGACACAAGCGGGCCCGGGAGGAATAAGGACATGAGATCGCTTCGATGAGGGAGGCGAAGCGTGCGGAACAGCAGACGCATGGGAAGCGCAATGCTAAGATCAATTTTTAAAAAATTATTTTCATTATTTTTTGCTAGTTTTTTCTAGTAGTGGTACCCACATCATATAGGATGAGTCCGTGAGTGGTTTTTAAGAGCGTTTCGCTCACGATGTGTGGCAATCGTATTTTGATCTCTCCCGGGCGGGAAGTTTGAAAGACAAGCTTGAGTTCAAAGATTGGCCATAAACAATGTTAAGGCGCATCGTCAATGATTCCGGGGCCACTACTAAATATTAGGTTTTCCTTCTTCCCTTCGGGACTCAAACCTATATTATCAAGTTTAGTTTCATGCCAAAACTGTACAATTGATGTTATCTTCATAGTCAGGCAGTTGTAGAAAAGGTAATTACATTAAAATAGTGAGCTGTATCTTGTTTTTTTGGAACTGGAAAATGCCTTCGATAGGGTGCCCATGAAGTGGCCTCGAAACGGCACCATGCTATTTTTGCTGAGTATACAATTACTTTACATCACTATTTACAATTTAACCAACACCCCTAAACTTTCGTTAGATGTAGAAATCGCCCCCCGAAATGTTTTTGTGAGGCTACCACTAGGTCGACCCAGGGCTCAAACCCGGGTCCCCATGCTTACGAGGCGAACACTCTCGTCACTAGACCAAGAGAAGTACTCCACTTGGGCTGATAGCTCAAGCGATTTACTACATCCAGTTCTGTTGTTGTTGTTCCCCAGGCTGTCTGGCTGAACAGCCCAAAGGTCCCGAGCCCCCAGCCACATCTAATTCTAGCGACAGTGGCAGCCTCGGCCCCACCACCGGCAGAGATGGTATCTCCTAGGTAACAAAACTTGTCCACCAGCTCCAATGACTCATTTCCAAAATTCACAGCCACAGGATCATCACTTAACACAAGCTCGCCTTTGCACACGTATACGCACTCAAATTTCTCTATTTCTGACTTATCCTTCGGCAAGGGTCCTTTTTATTCTACTTCAGCGCTTACTCCCATGATGCACCCAACATCGACAGATGCTACATCGAATCGAGTTAGCGCCCACACCCTTTCCACACACTGCACATGGGTATGCACCGCTCTTTTCCACATTGCCTCGTCTCAATCTACAATGCATAACCTTGGTTTTGTTAATATTGACTCTTAAACCTTTGCTCGCCATGCCCTCTCTCCATCTTCTGAATTTGGCTTCAGCATCTTGCATATTGTCAGTTATTAGGATATCAACAGATATGAGTGTAAGAATATGAGATTGCTCATGTAGTAATGTACACCCTATGTGGTGGATTGTGTTCTTTTATTTCATAAATTTCATTTTAGTAAGCGTTGTTTCCACATAGCGATTTTGATAATTTAATTTGACTTTATATTGTCCTTGTCCCAATTTTGGTTTGTTTAGTTTGCAAGTTTTACATTTTAATTGGTGAGATGGATATTCGGGGCCATGCTGTTAGACACGACACTCAATGAGGAGCTGAGGAGGTGGTTAGATATCATGCGTGTCAGCAAAGAGATGCGTACAAACAGGCTAGGATTGTTTGGGCATATGGAATGGATGGATGATCAATATTGGGTGAAAAAGCTGCCTGTCTGTGAATGTGGAGGGAGTACACCTAGAAATATGTATGATCAAGTCGTATGATATAAAAAAAAAAAAAAAAAAAAAAAAAAAAATATATATATATATATATATATATATACTGTATATATATATACCGTATATACAGTATATATATATATTTATTAGTGGCCCCTTCATCATTGACGATGTGCCTTAACGTAGGTAATGGCCAATCTTTGAACTCAAGCTTGTCTTTCAAACTTCCCGCCCGGGAGAGAACAAAATACGATTGCCATACATCGTGAGCGAAACGCTCTTAAAAAAACACTCACGGACTCGTCCTTATGATGTGGGTACCACTACTAGAAAAAACTAATAAAAAATAAAATAAAAAAATAAACTTTGATCTTAGCATTGCGCTTTTCATACGTCTGCTGTTTGTGTATGCTCCGCCTCACTCATCGAAGCGCTAGCTCGCCCTTAATTCTCCCGGGCCCGCATTGAACAGACGTGTCTTTTGACGCTCCAGTCCTGCCTTGTTCGTCACCTCCTCTCGTTTCTATTGAATCTTTGCTCATCTTTACATGTTATGTGCTGAGGACAGGTAGCTTATCTACTTGTGTAGGGTGTGAAGTGTTAAATGCGGGCCCTGGAGACTGTTTTTCAGGGTCTATCGTATACGTGTTAGAAGGGGTCCTCGTTGTGCTAAGGCGATGCTCCTAAGTGCGTTTTTTATTATCCTAGCTCATTATTAGTTAACTGTTCAGGGTTCAGGGTGAACTGGAGCCTGTTGTTGGGTCCTCTTTGGGTGTTCAACAAGTATGCCTCTTGGGCTAGTGCTCGTGGACTGTCTCACTTAGCTGAGGGGTCCTGCACGAGCTATACTGCTCTTCAACCTACTCTTCGTGATTCTATGTGTTGTTGAGGTCTTCAGTGGTTCGCAGTTTTGTGCTACAGTGACTAATTCATCGCCATCTGCCCCCATCTAGTTGGCCTCATGTAGGTGAACGTCAATAAAAGTAAAGTAATGGTGTGTAATAGGGGAGAGCATAGGGTGAATCTAGATGTGAGGCTGGATGGGGAAATATTGGAACAAGTAGAGTGTTTTAAATATCTAGGAGGAACGATAAGCAGGAGTGGAGGTATGGAAGTGGAGGTAAAACAGAGAGTGTGTGAAGGAACGAAGGTTTTCGGAGCAATGGGAAGTATGTGGAAGACGAGAAACCTCGGAGTGAAAGTAAAAAGTGCACTGTATCAAGGAATTGTTGTGCCAACAGTGATGTATGGGGCTGAGACATGGGCTCTGAAGAAAAAGGAGAAAAGAGGGCTGGATGTGATGGAGATGAGCTGCTTGAGGAGTATGTGTGGAGTTACTCGTAGAGACAGATTGAGGAATGAAGAGATACGTAGGAGAGTGGGGCAGCAGGAACATTTGTCAGCCAGAGTGGACAGAAGGGTGCTGAGCTGGTATGGTCATGTTGAACGAATGGGAGATGAAAGGCTTACAAAGAGAATATGTGAGTCAGGTACAAGGGGAGATAGAAGGGCAGGAAGACCCCCATTGAGATGGAGAGACTGTGTAAGAAAGGCTTTGGATGATAGAGGAATGACTATAGATCAGGCAGGGGAAGTGGTGGTGGACAGGAGTGAATGGAGAATGCTTGTGAATAGTTGAGTGAACACGTGGTCATTTGGAGTAAGGGGTTGGGCGCAAGTTGGACTAGATAATAGTCCGTCAGGCGCCTGGCCCGGGGAGACGATTAATATGAAGGGTGCGCCTGGAAGTGTGGTGGGAGGGCTTGTGGCTTTGGCTCCGCTGCATGTCTGCCTGCCGAGATCGGAACCTCTCCGGGTGGTCGGGGACCGGGGGAGTGCTGGAGCGACCTTGGTGACCCTGGTCTCTGGGTCTTCTCCTGGGTGACCTGGATGTGTGTGAGTTTGTGCTTTTTATCTGTATTTATTTGTTGTTTTATGTTGTTTTTGTGTTTTCCCTGTTCTTGCTCTGTCTTGAGTCGGCTACCCCCATAATGGGGATTGGGCCTGAGCATATAGATAGATAGATAGGTTATTATATATATGGTTAGGGGGTGTTATTATTGATATATTGATTACTATTCAGGTATAACCATGCCATGTATGTTTCACGTTGTTTATGCCACATAATGAAGGGTTGGCCCTTCCGGCGGGATTTGTAAAGTGAGACTTATTAACAACGTGCCTCTAGTTGTTTCGCGTGGTTTTTCCGCCGGGAAACTTCTAAGAGTTATATTAAAATTCAAAACATCCGCCGTCTGGTACAGGATTGTCATGGATTGTTGTCTGTTTTGTTTACGGCGTATAGTTTGATTCTGGCTGAGCCGGATTGTAACTAAAATGGTGTTTTGGAGGTCCGGCTATACCTTCTCCTTTATCACCGATTAATCTCCGCCGCAATTAACTTAACAGGTACAAACGTTCATTGCTTGGTACATTTGGACGTTTTATCGTGGGGGTGCATCGTGGGGAGCCACGTCCGCCGGGATCTTAACGGCTGAGCCGAGAAACGAACTCACCCATCCCTATCTTGTTGCTTTCAGTTATCTGTATTGCTCGCATGAAAGGCGCTGGTCCGCCGGGATTAAGAATAAAAATCTACAGTTGCGTTGTCGCCGGATTTAGTTCTTACGTCACAAGATGAGATAAGGGTCAGTGTTTTACACTTAGGTAAGAAGTTATTATATAAGTAGCACATGGTAGGCTACTCACTACTCTCTTACATTTCTGGGGAATGTAATTAACGTTAAGGGAAATAAGATTGTCTAGTATTATTCAACTCTTCTTTTTCTTGAACGTTGGAGGATATAATTATTTATTATAAATTAAGCTTGCCGACCTAGTGTGTCCTGATGAGCATTGATTCTTGGATCTTTCTCATCCTCTGGTTCGCATGTAGGACACCTAGTACGGTCGGCTATCTCCCTGGCAGGAGGAAGTTTATCATGGATAGGAGTACTTTCTCCTTTTGTGCTGCTTTGGGTCGTACAATTATAAAGGTCATCGGGCACTCTGGATGTGTTAAGTGTGTTCCTTGTTTAGACCGATCTCGTGGTGGTTGGCTTTCCCAATCATGCCCCGAGTGTTCAGCCCTCCGCAATGCTTATTTAAAACCATGCAGATAGTCGGTGCAAGACTATTTTACTTCATATTCAGTCAGTGTATGTAACGTACCGTTAGACGGTAGCCCGCAAAATCTTGACTATCGGATGACCATATATTTGAAGATTTGCTTCAAGGGGTGTCAGTTACTTCAGCCCCTGAGGGGTTTCTGCTCGTGAGTCTTCCTTCCGCCAACCCAAGCGACCTAGGACCTCAGATCCGCCGGACGCACCTCGGTAGTCTAGCTGGCAGGACAGGTCCCACTCACCTAGACAATAGACCCAAGTCGCCTTCTGTTGAACAAGCGGCTAAGAGGTCTCGCTCTGATTTGACACCGCACTTTCTGCAGGTGATGACAAATCCAAGAAGAGTCGGTCTAGGACGTCCTCCTCCTCGTTGAAGACGGTGGTGCAGCCTCCACATAAACCGGTCAAAACAGTCTTAGTCAGGCAGGGGGCACTCAGAGACACATCTAGTCATGTCTCAGGCCAATTCACCGGTTTACCATTCCTCACAACCCGCACCCATGGCCTTGCTGGTATTGGGAAAGAAAAAGGGCAGCAGCATGTGTTCTAGCCGGCAGGAGCATGAGCTCTTCTACCCAGCCCGCCTCAGTTCAAGACCCTTCCGAGTATGACGTACCGGATCAGAACTTTCGAGACCTTTCTGAGTTCGTCGTTTTCGACGACTCACAAACAAGAACACAAGATTCCGCTGCCCGGGTCGAAGAGTCTTGGTTGAAGGCTTTACCGGCCCCCACCCACCTGACCCGGTCACCGGGATCTACTTTACACCACCAAGGTGTACACGCCGAAGAAATGGCGTCTGGCCAACATCCATCTTCACGGCATTCGGGAACGCAGGGCTCAGAAATGTCATAGCCCGCGTCTAAGTCAGACCAAACAAGTGGGGTTTTTGTAGCGAGGGATCCATTATAGGAGTTAGTTGATCTCATGAGACAGGTTAAAGGTGAGCGACAGGTATCAGTTCCAGTACCAATAGCTCCGGGGGTGCGACCCCTAGGGCACGTACTTGTTCAACCTCAGGTTGATATATTTAACTTTACCTCCATCTACTGTCACTCCTGTCCCTTCCACTTTGGGGGCTACGGCATTCTTGCCGTCCAATCTGCAGTTGTTCTCGGATTTGCTTCCTCCCCCTCTTAAAAAATCCATCCCTAGTAAAAAGGGCCTTATGTCACTTTTATATGGGTTGGATGCATCTTGATCTGTAGTTAAGCCTTTATGCCCCGAGGTCACGCAACCCACAGTCACGGGTGAGTCCCCTGTTCTGAAACATTGGGTTATCGAGGCAAATGAGGTTAAGCAATGAAGGGCCAAGAACCAATCTGGAGAGGTACTTGATGTTGTCATCAGGGCCTTTCCTACATTTTTTATCCTGACGATTGTGTGTCCATGCTATCTCCTGCCTTGCCTCCCGCTTCCGCAGGAAATTTATTTTTCCGACTGGACTAAGTTAGATGGGTTTAACAATTTAATGCTGTTACAGGGCTTGACCCCAGAATTAAATGCGATAACCTTCAGGGACCCTGCGGGGTCTTCACTAGTTCAGATGCAAAGGGGGGGAGTCAGGGCCGAGGGTTGCAAGGAGACAAGAGGCCCAGCTGTTTACCAGCACAATAACAAACAAAAGTAGTCATCTGCTTCCGCAAGAAGACCATCATTGGTTTTCAAATGCCGGTTGGCATGGCGGTAGGGATACCTCCATATAAGTTTTATTTTGGGGGGCCTCTAAACTTTCTTTATGCCAGTTACCTGAACCTTTTTGTCCTATGACACAGGTTCAGATCGATAAAGACTACAAGATGAGGCAGAAAGCCTGGAGACTGGCGTCCCAATGCTTACTCAGCCGCCAACTTGCGGCCTCTCTGGCCAGGACGTCTGAGTCAGTAAAGGACGTCAATACCCAGAAGGCTCTTTCTCTGACTAGGTGCCTTCTTCTCCAAAACTCCATTCAGTCTCTCCGCGACATCCGGCTGCTCTCTTTGAGGCGGTATGGGTCCGTAAAGACCTGAGGGGGTACTTGGTTAGCAGACGCCCTGCAGAGATAGGTGGAAGACAGATTTGATCAGATGTTTTCTCCAAAAAACCTAGCCTCAGGCGATGCCTGGCACATTATCGATTTACTTCTGGACTCACAACCTGCCACTAATTCTAAGTTGAAGAGTGGGCAGTAGGTTAAATTCTATATTTAATTCTAAGAGTTCCTTTCGTGGTCAATCCCAGTCATTTCAGTCATCAAAGACTTACACAGCCCCTGAGAGTGGCGGGATGTCTAGTGGACAAGGCCGATCCAAGGGCAGAGGGGGTTGGTTTAGGGGTCAGTCTAAGGGTAAATCCAATAGTGATGGTAGCAAGGCCTCTCATCACCCCCTTTCCGACATTAGAGTCACAACCCTCCTATTTAATAAATTGAGACACCACAAGGCTCTCTCACTCCCAGTGCCTAAGCAAGGTGAGTTGGAAACAAGAGTAGTACTGCCGGACAACACCAGTCATGCAACTGGCAACTTCCGAGATTGTCATCTGGCGTGGCCCCAGCGGACATGGGCAAGGACAGTCGTCAGCAAAAGCCTCTCCTGACAGTGGTCTCGGCGACCCCGTTTTATGTATCCCCACAGACTTCAATCTTGTTGTTATTGAAGGTGGGATCCACCGTCAAAGAGATGGCCCAAAAAGCAGATTATTATTCCCAGTCCTCTGTCACAAGAAAAGGTTTCATCTACCAGTCACAATGTCAAACAGATTTGAGATATTGGTAGAGATGGAAGACGAACCAGAAGAGACCAGGCTCGTTGGGGATTCCATCCTACGAGGACAGGTCGAAGAGTTCTGCGACAGAGTCCCAAATCAACGAAAAAGATTTTGCATCCCAGGAGCTGGACTGGACGACATTGTGGAAGCCTTCGAAGATACCACAAAGGATGCAAATGAGAATACCCTTTTTGTCATCCATGCTGGTTCAAATGACGTCATGCGCACCAGATCCGAAGAGTTGATGGAGAAATATCGCAAGATGATCCAGCACTACAAAAACAAGTCAAGGAATATCATCATCTCAGGCATTCTCCCCAAGATCGACGCACCTGACAAATTCTACGACAAGGCCTTCAGCACAAATAGCCGACTAAAATATTTGTATCTGAGGGAAGAAGTTGAATTCATCAACCTCTGGGACAACTTCTACAACCAGCCTACTCTGTTCCGCAAGGATGGCACTCATCTAAACCCTGTGGGTTCAGCACGCATGGGTCGTCTCCTAAACGAAGCAGTCCGCAGCCATGGATCAAAAAACGCCATCCGAGAAGAAGCAGCAGTGACATAAATCATCCAACGCCAAGAAAAAAACAGAGGCAACCGAGGACCACCAGCGATAAGGACCGAAGACAGCGAGGACCGAGGACAGCTATGAACATAAATGTAGATCCGACAAGAACCAAAAATATTATTAAAGAGCATTCCGTGAGTTCTAAAATAACAAATTTAAAGGTTTTCTATGCAAACGCTCGTAGCATACGCAATAAATTTTCAGATTTAGAGGAGCTAGTGTTTACAGAAAATTATGATGTGATTGGCATAACAGAATCTTGGCTCAATACAGAAGATAGAGACTTTTTAGCAGAGTATTCACTTCCCGGTTATGTAATGTTTGAGAAAAGCCGAATAAATCGAAATGGAGGTGGCGTTTTACTTTATATCAAAGAAAGTCTTAACCCTACCCTCTTGTCAAAACCTCAAATTGTGAACGTCGACGCATCTTTTGTGCTAATAAAGAATAATAAAGGTACAAATATAATACTTGCATTAATATACAGACCTCCAGCTCAATCAGTGCAAACTGACCGAGAAATTTACGAACAAATTGCAGATGTAAGTAACTCACAAGATACCGTAATTTTTGGCGACTTTAATTTACCTGTGACCAAGTGGGGCGATACTCTTACTTCACACTCCGGAATGACTTGTATACGAACTTGCAAGAGAGTTCGCTTTATCAATTTGTTCGAACGCCAACCCGTGGTAATAACGTTCTTGACATTGTACTTGCAACAAAAGAAGAATTAATAGAGAATTTGAATGTTGGTGATGAATTCAGTAACAGCGACCATCGTACGATAACTTTCACTTTAAAGTTTACTAGTAACGAACCAAATAGTAGCATCGAAAAAGTCCCTAATTTCAAGAAAGCAAACTTCCATAAACTTAGAGCTATGTTTAAAGAAACTGACTGGAGCTTTTTAATTAACAATAACGACATAAATACATCTTGGAAGTTATTCGAAACCACTTACCTAAAAGCAGTGCAAGACTGCATACCATCGAAAATACGGCGTCCAGGCCATAATAATAAGCCCAAATGGTGGAATAAAGATATTTCAAACTGCCTGCTTGCTAAAAAAATTGCTAATGATAGATTAAAATCCTCACAAAATGACGAAGAACGGGTGAAATTTGTAGAGCTACGACGCAAAGCCAAAAAGTTAATTAAGCAAAGTAAAAATACCTTAGAGTTACATATTGCGAATCAAAGTAAAACAAACCCGAAAGAATTCTATAGTTATATCAGAAAGAAAAAAGTAGTTACTTCAACTGTTGGACCGTTAGTCGATGAAAATGGAGAATACACCAAAGACGAAGTACAAATGAGTAATGCCCTGAATACCTTTTTGCATCAGTTTTTACAACAGAAGACCTCAGTGATATCCCTACACCATCGCCGATTCAGATTGATAATTCAGATGTTTTAAGCAATATCACCGTTACAGAGAGAGAAGTATTGAATTGTTTAGATAAACTCAAGGTAAATAAAACGCCTGGACCTGATACAATCTCGCCTAGAGTTCTAAAGGAAGCTAAGGATGAGCTCTCCAAACCACTGACATTACTATTCAATAAATCCTTGCAGTCTGGAACTATGCCTGATCAGTGGAAGCTAGCCAACGTAACACCGATATTCAAAAAAGGCAGCAAATCCCTACCCAGTAACTATCGTCCAATTAGCTTAACCTCAGTTGTATGTAAAATGCTAGAAACGGTCATACGAGACAGACTCGTAAATCACTTAGAGGAAAATAACATACTTAAAGATACTCAACACGGCTTTCGTAAAAAACGTTCCTGTTTAACAAACCTCTTAGACTTCGTCCACGATATCCTCAACTTCTACGATGAGAGTAAAGCTGTAGATATTATATACTTTGATTTTCAAAAGGCCTTTGACAAAGTTCCCCACAAACGTTTACTGTTAAAACTAAAAGCGCATGGAATACAAGACGGTGTGTTGAAATGGATAGAAAATTGGCTCAGCGACAGAAAGCAAAGAGTAGTCATAAACGGTAAGGCATCTAAATGGACCAATGTAAGTAGCGGGGTACCCCAGGGATCGGTACTAGGACCAATTCTCTTTCTAATTTACATCAACGACATAGATGAGGGTCTCACCTGTACAATCTCAAAATTTGCTGACGATACAAAAATTGCAAATAGCGTACTCTCAAAAGAACAAGTTGACGATATGAAACACAATCTAGATAAATTGTCATGTTGGGCCCAAATTTGGCAAATGAGTTTCAATGCGGATAAATGTAAAGTACTACATATCGGATACCTAAATGAGAAAGCAAACTATTCGATGAATGGCACTCAGCTTAAGAATGTAAACAGAGAAACCGATCTGGGAGTAACAATATCGAGTAACCTAAAACCGAGTCAACAATGTTCAGAAGTTGTTAAGAAGGCAAACAAAATAATTGGCTTTATAGGCAGGTCATTTGAGCATAAATCCAAGGAAGTTATCCTAACCCTTTACAATTCCTTAGTCCGCCCTCTTCTGGAATACTGCGTTCAATCCTGGTGCCCTTATTACCAAAAAGATATAAACAAGCTAGAACGAGTTCAACGTAGAGTTACCAAAATGATACCTAGCCTAAAGAACAAACCATACGAAGAGCGTCTTAGAGAATTAAATCTATTTCCTTTAACCCAGCGCAGATTAAGAGGTGACTTAATTCAAGTGTTCAAAATCATCAAAGGCATTGACAATATGAACTGTAGTAAGTACTTCACTATCGACCAATCTAATTACACGCGGGGAAACGGTTGCAAAATTATTGGTAAATCTTTTAACTCACACGAATCTAAGAATTTCTTCTTCAATCGAGTTGTCAACTTGTGGAATGGTCTTCCCCGAAACATTATAGACTGCATCACCGTTGATTCATTTAAACTCCGCGTAGACAAATATCTCGCATCAAACCCGCGACTGACTGCGTTTGTAAATGAATAACTTTATTTTATCCCCCCCTCAGTTACTAACCCATCTGTCCCCTACTAACTTCCTAATCCTGCCACGGACATTAGTTCCAGGGCAGTAATTCCCTTTCCAATGTTCCCTTACCCACTCTAAACCACTGTTTGGACACTTGATCCTCAGTGTTTTGGAGGACAAGCAACCTAGAAGGGTCACTAGACCAGTTGTTGCTTGATTTCCTTTGTACTCCTTTGTACTTTGTACAGCCCATGTTCACATCCCGGTTGTTCCTGGTGCCAAAAAACGGGACAATGTTTAGATGAGGCCGGTGAGCGACCTCTCTTTTCTCAACATCCATATTCACAATCAGTCGTTCGGGATGCTGACTGTGAATCTGATGACACTCCCGCCGCAGGGCTGGCTGTGTTCCATTGATCTAACAGAAGCCTCTTGGCAGGTCCCAATCAACAAACGTTTTTCAAATGTATCTAACTTTGCATAACGGGGATCAAACGTTTGTCTTTCAAAGTATGCCCTTTGGATTAAAATCTAGCACCTCGACTTTTTACAAAATTAGTCCCGACAGGCTTTGCTGCCATTAATCAAACAAGGGAGCATGGTGTTCTAGTACCTAAACAATTGGTTAATGGTAGCACAATCCAAAATAATCCACCTCCAACATGACGGTTCTGTTAGGATGTCTGAAGGTAAAACAAATTATTTGGGAAGGAAACAGGTACTTTCTGCTGTTACCAGCAGAAACACTGACGAAAATTCCAACCTTAATCCACAACCTCCTGGCGGCTTGGGCGAAGCCAGGGGATTACACTCCTCCTTGACATGGACAGCTCCACCTCCGATGGTCTGGATACATACAGACACGTCAGGTACCCTGGGATGGGGATACCAGTCAAACCTAGGTCAGGGTCAGGATCTATGGTCCAAATCAATATCATATTAATATCAATGCCAAGGAGTTGCTGATCCCACTATTCTTTTTACAGGAGCATGGCATGAGCCAGGCAGGAAAGTCCCTAGCCTTCAGAATGGACTATCTGACTGCAGTGACATGCAGTCAGAAGTAAGGGTCAGTGAGATCTCGAGTGTTACAAGGGTTGTCGGAAAAGATCTTTCGACTAGCCGCAAGGCTGGAGAATTATCTTCATGCAACGTATCTGCCCGGCGTGGCGAACGTCTGGGCAGACGCTCTGTCTAGGCATCAGAGCACTTTAGTAGAAAGGGCTCTCGAGCAAACCATCTTTCAAGAGATGTTTGCCGAACCCTACCATCCGCAAATGGATTTGTTAGCGTCAGAGGCCAACCACAGGCTGCCTCAACCTCTCACACCTCGGAGTAAGACTCCGGCGGGGAAGGGGGGTCCAGACGCATTTCTGGTAGAGTGGAACAAATGGAGAATTCCATTTAGCTGTTTCCACCTCCAGAAGCATCCTTAATGTGCAAAGTAGTTCACAAACTACGGGGTTATCGAGGCATGGTCTCGGTGATCTCGCCGCTGTGGCCGGCTCAAGTTTGGTACGATCAATTAAAGACGTAGTGCGAGAACCCGGTGTCGCTCCCGATCTCGTACTTCCACTTTGACCTCAAGACCTCGCTGACTTTTACCTTATGATTATTCAGGTCAAGTGGCTAGGCCAGTTTGGGGAACAGTGACTCACAATTTGATAACTCCGTATGCTCTATCAACACAAACAGTACCAATCTTATTAGCAGTCATTCACTACCTGGATCGTAGAAACTTACCAACTGCAGTCTTCGGAGGCTCTGGTGTTTATTTGTTTAAATTACCTATTGAAAATACAAAAAGTTGTCAGTTGTCACATTAAGGATTCGCCTCAAAGCAATTCGGACACCTTTTTCTAATTAACTGATTTGTCCCTGCCAGAGGCGAAGGAGAAGGGGTTCATGCGGTCTTGCATCCGGCTTCGCCCTCCTCCTTGTCAACTCGCACCCACCTGGTCTCTTGATCTGGCCCTTGAAATGTTTCACTCCTGTAAATATCGTCATGATCCTCCTTTCGAGTGACGACTTACGAAAGCCATTTTCCTAATGGCATTAGCTACGGGTGACAGGGTGTCTGAGTTGGCGGCGATGAGTTTGGAGCCATCTTGCTTAAGATTTTCGAGGCGCAACATGAGTGTACATATTGCTCCTGCTCCTAATTTCATCTAAACTTATGAGCACAGTAATCATATTTTACGGAGTTCGAAGTTCCTGCTCTGAAACTGGGAGATCAGCCCCATTTACTTTACCTGGTGCAATTACTCATGTCATTTATGCGGGACTCTCGGCCGGCACAGGCCCTCTGGGTTTTGCGGACAGGTAAACGCCTCCCAAAAACGCCGGCTAGCCGCGTTATTAGTAGAAGTAATCAGAGAGAGTAATCCGGATATTTTGGCTAGGTCACACGATATCCGGTAGTGGGCTGCATCAGGCAGATTCCTACACATTTACTCACTCGATAACATCGTCATCTAATCATACTTTCTTAACACGTTACCTATGGCTAATTTAGATAAGTGGACTGTATATTATTGATATTAAAGGAACATTAACCATATAGAATATATTTACCCTTAGATGAACTCAGCTGGTGATTGGAGGATGGCGGAAAATAGGCTAGATGACTGGAAGTGGTTAGTAAAGTAAACAGCGTATGAAAAGAGGCTACAATAGGCTAGGATAGGCTAGATATTTACGTTAAGTTGTGCTAATTAACAAAGATGATGATGTAGTGACTATATGGAGTATGAGATGAAAAGTGAAGCGAAAACACCTGGTGAAATAACTAGAAGAAAGAAGGCTTAGCGTGTGTAGCTGGTACGGAGGTTGGTTGGAGAGTGCGCGAGCGCGTTATGTTTGTCTCTGTTGTGACATACCGCGCACGCGCATAACATATGGAAAATGTATCCCATCTTCTTTACAATGAGATACTTATGAACAATCTTAAATAATACAAATATATATATATATGGGAATTATAATCCTACAATACTTTCCCATATACAACTATAGAATAATATATTCTACCCAATCATGGAACGTTCGACCAAGGTTATGGAAGCGTTCAACTTAAGACTACGGAATGATACGTAACGCTACATCAACCCAGATTATGTAACATCGAGACTGTTCATACTAGTTTGAGTACACTAAGTATGGACATATTCCCACCAACAGAAAATATACAAAATTTACATGATTAGATTTGCCCGGAGGCAATCTTATCCCGCCAAGCTTGGGAGGATATCTGGGCTGCCTGTCGACGTGGGCGTTCGCCAGACGCGTCAACAGGCTGCGCCGAAGTAGAAGCCAGAGAGGGGACTTCAATGGATAACTGATCCGAGGGGGTGTCCTTGCGATCGAGGTCACCCTCAAGAGGATATAGTCGGACTGTTGGCCGTGTGATTACTCCAGTCCTGGTGCGAACCTTTGCTACCCGAACCTCACCATCACGACCTGGTAATAACTCCTCTATCCGACCCAATTTCCAAAATGCGCGCGGGCCCTCCTCATGGATGGTTACCACGTCCCCTACCCTAGGCCAATGACCTTTAAATGGTGTTAGTTTATTCTTTTGCGCTTCCCTTAAAGTCACCAGATATTCTGTTGACCAGCGATGCCAAATATCTCGCGATAATTTACGAATGTATTTGTAGCGGGCCGATATCACTTCCTTACTTATGTAGTCTGGATCTTCCATAGTATCCTCGTCATGCTCTTCAGGAAGATCCCGCAGTCTGTATCCACCTACCAGTACTGAGGGTGTGATTGGGGTAAGGTCTTCCAAATCACCAGAAGCATAGTATATAATAATAATAATAATAATACTTTATTTCAGACTCACACAGTACAGAGGGGACCATACTGGGGTCCATATATACCTTACAGTAACATAAATATATATAAATATATATAAATATATATAAGCTACTGTACATAGGCTACATAAAATAAAAAAAAATTAAATAATACCCAGCTTGCTATCATGTAGTTCACAGCACTGCCTCAACCAAAAACAGTGGTCATCAAACTACTGTGTTACCAAAACCACTGTCCTAATTGTATACAGTACCATGCCTCACATCATTTAGCTTCCGGTACAGTATGTTGCTACAGTACAGTATAGGAATATCGGTACTGTACTGCACTATGAGGTTCAGTACCGGTATGCTAATTCTGTAGAGTAGCAGACCTGAAATCATTACTTAAGGTTAAATATATAGCAACTTCCTCCAGTGTGCCTGGATCCTGGAGGTGTACACTATGCTTGGAGTTTGTAGCATTTTAATGATCCTGTTCTCAGAAGTGTTAAGGCGCTGAATGAATTTATATGTTAGCTTTCTAATGAGTGATTTGTAACAGTGTAAGTTCATATAGGCACATAGCGTACTTGTACTCTCATATTTTGAGAGCCCCAGAAACATTTTCATGATATTGTGATATGAGATACTTAGTCTATTCACTGTCATTTTCTTATAGTTCCACCATAGTTGTGCTGTATCCATTGGTGAGCAGTAGGAGTTGAACAATGTTATTTTTGTATCCCATGTGCACATATGAAATTTTCTTAATATTGAATTTCCCTGCATGTAAAGTTGCCTTCGCTGACGACCCATATCTTCATCATCTGAGCGATCACATGAAATATAGTGTCCTAGATACTTTACTTTACTTACTTCTTCTATAATTTTTTCATACAAATGGAATTTAGGTAGCTTTGATTTCAATAGAAGGTTAGATTTAAATATTATGATATTGCTCTTTATAGGATTAAATTTGACTGAATGTTCGATTCCAAATTTTTCACATACTCTTAATAATTTATCCAGTCCTGCTCCAGAGGGCGCGATTAAGGCTAGGTCATCAGCATACATGAGATGATTTACAATGGTGCTGCCAATACAGCACCCAGTGCGAGTCTTGTTCAGCTCCAGACTAAGATCATCCATGTAGACGTTGAAAAGATACGGAGACAATATCCCCCCCTGCCTAACACCATTGGTTACGGCGAAAGAGCCTGACAGGATGTTGCCCCATCTTACACACATTTTTTGATTAGCATACCAGAAAATAAGTATCCTAACAATATAGCTAGGCACTCCCCTGTTAACTAATTTTTCAAATAAGGTTTTGTGACACACCCTATCAAAAGCCTTACTTGCATCAAGAAAACAAGAGAAAATTGAGCTATTTAGTTTGTTGTATGTATCAATCACTTCTTTCAGCACATATATGCATTGGTCTGTGCCGTGATTTTTCTTAAAGCCAAACTGATTGCTGCTGGTGACAATATATGCAGACATTCTTTCTAGCATTATCATTTCAACTACCTTACTCACCACACTAGCAAGTGCTACTGGGCGGTAGTTGTCTTTTGCTGTAATTTTACCTGATTTATCTTTAATGACAGGAACAAGTATTACGGATATCATAGACTCCGGCAGGACACCATGCGTAAATAGACTGGTGATGCAAGAACTAAGTTTATCTATTTACAACTTATCTGCATATTTAAGATGTTCTGCATATATACCATCCAGCCCACAAGCTTTATTTAGGTTAAGTTTTCTTATGGCATTCTCAAGATCACTTTCAGTCACTTTAATGTCTTCATAATTACTATCTTTCACATATTGAATTGCACCATTAGTAGACCTTTGGTTTACACTGTTAAGTAGTTCCTTAAAATGAGTTTTCCATAAGTCAGCAATGTTCTCTTCACCCGTAACCCCCTCAACACTGACAGGTAATGGTGTGTTACAATTTTGCATGGATCTGATGTCCTTCCAAAAACAGTTAGTATCCTTTTCTGCCAGACTCTTTGCAAGGGCTTCCTTCCTTAATTGGTTTTCATTTTGCTTAATAAATCTAATGGCATATTTGGTCCTAGCCTTTGCTCTTTTGTGAAGTTCAAATATAGGCCCCTGTCTAGGCTGACCTACTTCAAGCCAATGAGACCTAGCATCTCTGGAGGCCTGATACAGGTCAGCCACATAGTCTTGCCAACCTGGCTTATTGAATGAGGACTTATATTTACGGCTATTAAAAATACTTTCCCCCGCTTTTGATAAAGAATCTATTATACTATTGTAAAATGTAATAATGTCCTTTCTGTGTTGTGCATCACTACATTTTGGATCCCTGCATTGTGCTACACCATTACCATCATATTGCACCCTATTTAATAAGTCCTTGGTTTTATCACAGTACATTTGGCACTCTTCATTTGAGATTACATTCCATGGAACTTTTGCCTTGATGCTATTGCTAGTTTCTGTTATTTCCGGTGCTTTATTAATTTGGATTGTTAATTCTATAGGTATGTGGTCGTCATCCGTAATGTCGTATCTTATGGCCATTTCTGAGATAGAGTCATGAAAGTCAGAGCTAGAGATTGCATGATCAAGCCACGACCTGGTCTCCCATGCTTCACTAACATATGTATAGCTATTTTCTGGAAGCAGGTTTTTGGAGGACAAAATTAAACCTTGCTCCTCACAAAACCTTAACATATGTTTAGCAAACATGGAACCACCCAACTCGTGAGGGGTAGCATTCCAATCACCTACCACTGAGTAACACGTTATCTCTAATTCAGAAATTAGGCCACCAAGCTCCCCTAACTTTTCCAAATAAAGTTCTTCATTTTCTGCACACTGATACGGTAAGTAAACACAAAATATTGCAAATTTTCTGTGTCCCACTTCCAGCTGTATTCCCGGCGATCATTTACAGTGGCTTCAATCTCCAAGAGTATGGTGTTGAGTTCCTCAATCGAGATGAGAGCTCTACCCAACACCTTCTTCAGACCCGCCTTCACGATGCCTATGGCTCTCTCCCATATGGCACCAAACCAAGGCGCTCTGGCGGGAATGAAACGCCATTCGCATTTTACATCCGCTAGGCAGGTCTGAATCTTAGGATTGTTGCTCACTTCTTTGAGATATGTAGATGCCCCTATGAAAGTCTTTGCATTGTCACTAAGCATGATACGCGGATATCCCTGTCTACTGCAGAATCTTCGGAAGGCATGTAGGAAGCTATCACAAGTGAGGTTGGTGACCAGTTCCAGGTGAATTGCCCTGGTAACAGCACAAGTGAAAAGTATCATATACACCTTAAGATTGGGTGAATCTTTCACAGGGATTGCTCCACTGTAGTCAACCCCGGTAACTTTGTAAGGGTCACCTGGGGTAGTTCGCAGGTTTGGTAAGGGAGGAATTCCGACGGGATCATAAGGTGTTCCCTGTACTCTTCTACACTTTAAGCATTTGCGAAGGACTTTCTTGACCACCTGCCTGATTCTAGGCACCCACCATCATTGTCTTACATAGGTGACTATATGACCAACCCCATAATGACAACAGAGTCGGTGACACCTATCGATGATAAGATGGGTGAGGGGACGATTGGGGGGCAGTAGTATTGGATACTTACTTGCCTCAGAGAGGTCTGCCAATCGTAATCTGCCTCCGCAATGTATCAAGTCCCCCTTCAAGTGTAAGCCCAACTGGTTGATCAGGTTATTCCTAGACTTTGTTCCCTTAACCAGTAATTTATATTCCTGCGTATATATTTCTTGTTGACAGAGCTTATGTAATAATTTATCTGCAATTCTGATCTCCTTCACATTGAGGTAAGCACTACCTGTGGGCGGTGTGCCTTTAATTTTTGCTTTTACATTTCCTACAAATCGTATCACCCATGCTGTAACACGTTGTAACTTCTCATAGCTGCTGAATCTATCCCAGTCCCATAACCGTGTGTCTTCGTCAGGCACCGAGTCAATTACCGGTCAATTACAATAGCAGTGTGTTGCTCGCTCAAATCTATATTCTCTGGCCATTCGTTGGGATCATTAAGCCAGCATGGGCCATTCCACCACAACGCAGAAGATTTGAGAAATTTAGCAGAGACACCACGAGTAATGCAGTCACTTGGATTACCTTTGGTAGACACATACCGGAACTGTGCGGTTGGGAGCAGGGTACGAATTTCGTCGACACGGTTGGTGACGTACACTGGTAGCTTCTTTCGGCTATGTAACCAGTAGAGTGTAATTTGGCTGTCACTCCATATAACTGTCTCCGAGATATTTAGCAAATTTTTAAAAGTTTCCTCTACTAAGTGAACGAGTCTAGCAGCCAACAAAACTGCAGTCAGCTCTAATTTTGGGATGGAAAGGGATTTGATCGGGGCGACTTTCGCCTTCGCCATGACTAGACGGCTGCCACTTGTGTCAACAAAGTATATAGCGGTGCCGTACGCGACCTTGCTAGCGTCTGAGAAGGCATGAATGGAAACAGGATGGTCCATGACAACTCTCCGAGGAAAATTAAAACCCTTACAGAGACGAAGATCCGAAATAATGTCATCCCACTCCTGAACCAGATCGCCAGTCAAAACCTCATCCCATCCTAATTTTATCCTCCATAATTGCTGAAGGAATAATCTCGATTTGATCGACACCGGTAGAACTATCCCCAAGGGGTCAAAAAGTTTAGCTGTCATACTCAAGCAAATTCGTTTTGTAATCTGCGAATATTGCGCGTACTGAACGCCGAGTGAGAGGGTATCGGTGTCCGTTTTCCAAAACAACCCTAGCACTCTAACATGTTCCTGCTGTACAGCCGCCACACCATCCCGTTGCAGTACAGTCCGCAAAACAGAATTATTAGTCGCCCATTCACGCAAATGTAGATGGGCGTCATTCATAATCTCTCGGACTACAGCGTAGGTATCAACCAGGAAAACTTCTTCATTTCCTGTACCCAGTAAATTGTCTATATACAACCCTGACCGAATCTGATGAATAATCTGCGGATCTGCACTGACATAAGACAAATGTTTCAAAATGGTGGCGTTTAAAAGGAATTGGGAACAAGTCGCTCCAAATAAAACTGCCCGGAACCGGTAACAAATTAGGGGGGAATCCAGTTGCCTCGGATACTTGGGCCACATAAATCGCGTATAGTCCTGGTCGTCTTAATGGAGCCTTAACATTAGAAATGCCTTCTCAATATCAGACACCCAGGCATACTTACCGAGTCGAAACCGAAGCAAAACCTGCGCTAAATCTGGCACCAGTGAGGGTCCAGTGTACAGGCAGTCATTAAGACTAGGATGACGTTCACTCATCTTGGCGGAACAGTCGAAGACAATACGCACTGGCGTAGTTTTGCTCTCCTTGATTACACCATGATGAGCCAAGTAATGCCCGGTATCTGATTTATCAAAAGGCACCTCTTCTATAAAACCCCGGGACACCTGTTCCTTTATGACTTTTGAGTATTCCTCGCAAAAGTCAGGCTCCTTGAGGAATCTTTTCTGAAGTCCCCGAAGCTGGCCTATGGCCAAACCCTTGTTAGATGGCAGCTGATCCTTGGAATTGTTCCAGGGCAGTCTCACTTTATACTGTTGGCTGTCGGGATCGTAGGTAACAGTATCCTCATACGACGATAGTGCTTGATGCTCAACCAGTGAGTATTCCTTAGGGGTTATCCCGATATGATCTAATTCCCACAAAACATTTAAGTCATTTTTGCATGGTGGAATATTACCAGTGGACATGTATTCGTCCATTGGTGTTACTGCTACTTTCAATACAGTAATTACTTCTGTGCTGGAGCTTGTAGGCTGTGTCACATATGAACCACTGATGGCGTACCCATACTTGGTAGGAAGCAGAATTAGACTACCTGACCTTTTATACCCAGGTCGCACTATATCGTAGTAGTGATCCGCACCGATGAGCAGCTCCAGCTGATCTGTGTCGGTTGCGTGAGGATCGGCTAATTTTATGCCTTTACTTTGTAAACTAACCAGTTTAGACTTTAGGTTAAGTTCACCTTTATGTTCTGGCAATTCATCAACCACTATTGCGTCTAGATGATGAAATTTACCTCTGTGTTTGTATTGTAGTGCCACAACATTATATTCCCTAGAGGCCTGTTTCCCGGTAAATCCGTGAAGACATAACTCCTCAGTTCCTTTAGAAATGTAGGAAAGGGAGGATAGAACAGAAGACTTCACAAAGGTCCTCTGAGAACATTGGTCAAGTAGCGATCTGATTTTAACACAATTATTATCCTTACCCTTTACCGGCAGCTGTACGGTGGGCAAGATTACTGTATTTTTACCTGTGGCAACGGACATTGTAGTTGAAGTAGCAGCAGTATGCTCTCTCTTGGTGTTATCCTCCGCTGGTCTACTTTCCTTCCCTAGTTTTTGTGTACACAGGGAATGAAAGTGTTTGCCCTTACAAAACTTGCAGCTTCTTATGTTAGGATTAGTACAACCCGAATGGCCATGGTCTTTTGACAAGCACCCAGTGCAGAGACGTAGTTGACGGGCTCTTTTAACTTTAAGAGGCCCTGTCTTATACTTCATACACTTGTACCATAAATGATTGGTGCCACTACACAGAACACAGTTGAATTTCCTGTACTCACTTTGGGCGGTAAATGTTGCCGTAGCCATGGGTGTACCCCCTACTCTATTTTGACCCGCCATATTGTACACTTCAGCCTGGAAGCAATGGGTGAATTTCTTATAATCCAGGCTCGAGTCTCCCATTTCCCGTTTTATGGTTTCTTTTAGTGGTGATGGTAACTTATTGACAAGAGTCACCACACAAAATTCCTCCAAACAAATACCATGGCTAATGATTGACCTCATCACACTCTCTGTATTGGCATAGAAGTCCTTCAGGTCAGCTGTTTGGTGTTTGGGTGACACTAATTGATTGAAGTTGGTAACATAAGCTGCCTTGATTCGATCTGGATGCCCATATGTCTCTTGCAGGAGCTCAATTGCTGGGGCATAGCTTGCACTTTCGATAATGAATCCTTCGACTAGCTTATGTGCATCACCCTGAAGCTGACCCTTTAGATAGGTGAAGCGTTGTATATCTGTGAGGTCGGGATTGTCATGGATGGTACACTTGAACATCTCCCAAAATCCTGACCACATGGTGGCATCACCTTCAAATTTTGGAAGAGTAAAATGTGGTAATTTGACTGCGGATTTCTTTGGCTCTTTCTTGACCTCTTTCTTGACCTCCTTCTTGACCTCCGTAATCAAGATCCCCTTCAGTGTGGCAACGATTACTTGTATGCCCTCCATATATAAGGTATCCTCTCTTATCACCTCTATATACTCGGCGTCCTCGTAAATGTCGGCCAGGTCCTCCTGTGTGACCTCATACTTGTCAAGTTGCTTTTGAATACTGAGCAACCTGGCCTCCACCTCCACACTAGACGCTGAATCAAGGAATTCGTCAATGTCAGAGATCAAGACCGTCAAAGAGCCCTTAAGCCCAGCCCGACGCTTTTGTACACTTTTAGCCATGATTATACGGGAAGGAAATCTATTTACGTTAAATCAAACTATCAATGCCAGACCGAATAAGTTGCGGACAACAATACAGTACTCCGAGAAATCAAATAAATCGCGAGCCGAAAATAAAACACCCTCACGAAACGCGGAATAAGAATTGTGCGCAATGTAGACTAGCAATCCGGAGCTTTTCCATTTAACTCCTTACATAATAGTTATGAAATTATAGAATCATTACGCCATAAGTTAAGAAAAGCCAGGAGGGAAATTTAGTACAATACAGTATAGGCCAAAAGTCTCCAGATGTCAAAAAGAGAGGTACCGTTTAAAGTTATAATAAATTCAAGAATTTTAAGAGAGAGAGAGCCTATAGGGTAATGTAAACAGGCTAAACTCAATGGGTACCGCTAATTTTATATTATTAAATTTAATAAATGTGAAAATTGTACACAAGAAAAGTTCATCTCAAGAAGTCCCAAGGAAAAACGTTTTGAGTTGGATTAACACACACTCAGCCTATCAGCTATCATATTACCCCGCCTCCAGGGCACACGACGAGAGAAGAATTTAGAATGACATGTGAATCAAATAAAGAAGTTATTGGACAGTATAAATTTGATATAGAATGAATAACCTTAACCTTTGAAATTATTATACAGTACAGTATGGATGATTTTAATCTTAGTGCCAATCAATTGTTATATAATTTGGGCCTAAAGGTTTTACAATCAAAATTTAATTAATATACTGTACCGATTTGAAGGATTACTAATCTAGGCTATACTGATTTTGTTGATCAACTCTAACGTCATGGTGGGCAAACATCTCGTCGTATGACCTGGCGACCATGGCATATTCGTCTTGCATAAAGCACCGACGATAGGTGGCCAGGATCTCCGAATAGAGACGCTTTGATGCCTCGTGCGTGAGGTGTACCCCGTCGGGACTGAAGTCAACCTCAGAGGTATTCATTGACTGATAGCGCTCCCGGGTGAATGGGATATGGCGCTTTAGCCATCGGTTAACCGCATTTCTAATGCGGTTAAACTCGTCCGTAGAGACCCCTCGTGGAGCCTGCCGCTTCTCTACCCCAATCACCCGGACTTCTCCCCCCGAGAGCCGCACCACCTCCTCAGCTAGGACCTCGATCCCCTCCGCAATCCCTCTCGGACTGACCCCGCTCCTTATCTCATTTCCTCCTATCACCAAGAAGGTCAAGTCGGGCTTCAGCTCTAAAAACTGACCCCAGGCTTCTGTTGATCTCAAGGTGCTGACGCGGGCACCTGGGGTCGGCCAGAGGAGTCACGAAAAAGAAAGGCCTGTGGACGGCTTGGTCCACGTACAAATCCCTGACGTAGGAGTGGCCCAAAATTGCCACCTTCCTAATCGGGCCTGGGTACGCAGGCCTATCAACCACCGCAGGATAATCCTCCCCTACCCCACCACCCGCAGCACCATGACGCCAAAAGCCCTGAGCCATGAGGGACAGACGAAATATGGCACAAAAAAAATTAACCACGTAGGCTATACCACCACCAACCACAAAAAAGGGGGGGGCCTTGGGGGAGCAAACTAGTGAAAGGTCGAAGGACCAATTATATGGCTAATTTAGATAAGTGGACTGTATATTATTGATATTAAAGGAACATTAACCATATAGAATATATTTACCCTTAGATGAACTCAGCTGGTGATTGGAGGATGGCAGAAAATAGGCTAGATGACTGGAAGTGGTTAGTAAAGTAAACAGCGTATGAAAAGAGACTACAATAGGCTAGGATAGGCTAGATATTTACGTTAAGTTGTGCTAATTAACAAAGATGATGATGTAGTGACTATATGGAGTATGAGATGAAAAGTGAAGCGAAAACACCTGGTGAAATAACTAGAAGAAAGAAGGCTTAGCGTGTGTAGCTGGTACGGAGGTTGATTGGAGAGTGCGCGAGCGCGTTATGTTTGTCTCTGTCGTGACATACCGCGCACGCGCATAACATATGGAAAATGTATCCCATCTTCTTTACAATGAGATACTTATGAACAATCTTAAATAATACAAATATATATATATATATGGGAATTATAATCCTACAATACTTTCCCATATACAACTATAGAATAATATATTCTACCCAATCATGGAACGTTCGACCAAGGTTATGGAAGCGTTCAACTTAAGACTACGGAATGATACGTAACGCTACATCAACCCAGATTACGTAACATCGAGACTGTTCATACTAGTTTGAGTACACTAAGTATGGACATTACCTATCCGTGAATCGCATGAAACCTTCTCGTACATGTATAGCATTAAGGCAGAGAGTCTCGTTTCAAGCTATTTTTGTAAAGGAAAAAGGTGGGGAGGGGGTGGAAGTATCCTAGCTAAGGACTCTTACCTGCCTCTTAGGTGATACAAGATATGACGAGAATGAAAGGTCATGTGATAACCCATTCCTTAGACTCAAACAAGTCTAATCAGGAAAAAAATGTATATTTACTTTATGGATGCAATAGAGTTCACTATATATACTCATTAATTAAGATTGAAAGAGAGAGTACAAATATTTTGTAATATAGTACCTGAGGCCATAGATATATATAGGCCAACTTGTTATCTGCATTGACAACTGATTTATTTTAATTTTTGTATTATAGGCTATTTGTATAGTTTATGTGTTTCACCAACTGTTCTATCAAACGTAAAGGTGACAACACCGCAGGCTATCTTTAACCCTCCAGCCCCGGGGGCTATAGCTTACGACTGTGCTCCGGTACCGGGTGTTTTGACGATCTTTGGCCTATGTTAACTACTCTGTAAGTCAATGAATATGTCATGTAATGTTGTGAATAAAAAAGAATAATGTTCCACAAACCTTCCTCTGTCGAATGGCGTTGAGTAGAGGTCTCTAGCCCCTCTGGTTGCATAATGGTGAGCGCGGGAAGACGAGTGCTTTTCGGCGGAAAATTCTTCCCGCGTTCGGACTCGTCGCCTCGGCCATGGCTACGACGCACCTAGCCGCTCGCCGCGCCAAAGTATTTATCTCCCTTAGACGATTTTAGTGTTTGATATTGAGCATGTGATGTTTATTTGATATTTTCTAGTTATTTTGAGGCCAATTATATAAAATATGTTTATTAGGGTATCACTGTCACTGATATTGCTAATTTTCACTCGATACCGTACATTTTATTAGTAATTGAGGTAGCTTATTGTTGTATTAGGCACTGATTATTCGTTATCACAGGTGTTTATTATACTTTGGCCATCAAATATTAGGTCTTGTGTCACTTTCACTTTGACAAATATGCTTTAGAGAGTGTCACTGTCACTGATAATGCTCATTTTCACTCGATACCGTACATTTTATTAGTAATTGAGGTAGGTTATTGTTGTATTAAGCACTGATTATTCGTTATCACAGGTGTTTATTATACTTTGGCCATCAAATATTAGGTCTTGTGTCACTTTCACTTTGACAAATATGCTTTAGAGTGTCACTGTCACTGATAATGCTCATTTTCACTCGATACCGTACATTTTATTAGTAATTGAGGTAGGTTATTGTTGTATTAGGCACTGATTATTCGTTATCACAGGTGTTTATTATACTTTGGCCATCAAATATTAGGTCTTGTGTCACTTTCACTTTGACAAATATGCTTTAGAGAGTGTCACTGTCACTGATAATGCTCATTTTCACTCGATACCGTACATTTTATTAGTAATTGAGGTAGGTTATTGTTGTATTAGGCACTGATTATTCGTTATCACAGGTGTTTATTATACTTTGGCCATCAAATATTAGGTCTTGTGTCACTTTCACTTAGTTATATGATTTGTAAACGTTTTATATACAATTTATTGTGTCTTTTTTCACTGATTTCTATATTTCTATAGGTTCTAATCATATGAATGTCACTTGGTATATACATATGTGTCACTTTCACATATTATTATGGTGTAATTGTATTTGTATCAATGTTCTCATAATACATGACTTTTATATTACAATACATTGGTTTTCTTCCACTTTTTGCCTATATATAATTATAGTGTACATATTGTCATTTTATTTGGCAATTTCAGTATGATTATTAGAACTCCAGCTTGGAGTGGTAATCAAAGAAGCAATCTACAGCACAGAGTGCCACCTTGCACTCCACACACTCCAGGGTTGACTTTTTACCTGACCTCGGCTTCACCCTGCTGTTGTAGCAGACATGGCACCGCTTCTGCTGTGTTCTTCCGGATTCATTCTGAGGCAGGGAACCAAGCCTGTGCCTAGTCAAGTATTGAGCAGACTGCAAGCGGTCAATAACGGCGGGCCCAGGATGTGCCACTGCCCTCTGTGGCATAGCATACTTCTCCAGGAGCTCCGTCAACACCTGCTTTTGGAACCTCCGCAGGCTATTGAACTTCATGGGTGTGTTCACATTCCGAAGCTTGTATATGTTGTAGGCATTCAGAACTGACATGTCCACCATATGCAGAAAGAACTTTTTGTACCATCTGCACGAGGTACGCAGGCAGTCAATGAAGCCTATCTGCATGTCGGACTTGTCCACCAGCCTCATGTTGATGTTGTAGTCCAGGACAGCATCGGGCTTGGTCACCCTGGCCTGGGTGCGGCGATCCACCTTGCCAGTCTCCACCATTTCCCCCTTGTGGATGGTGGTCAGGAGGTTGACCTTCCGCTGGTCGTGCCAGTGGATAGCCAGAATGGGCCCCGACTTCTTCTTGAACACATCACCTTTTTTGGTCTTTGGAGGGAAAGGTGGCATGCCCTTCCTTTTCCCTCGTACTGTGCCTACAGTCCCCGTCTTGCGCTCATGCAGGTACTGTGAGAGAGTGGGGGACGTGTAATAATTGTCCGTGTAGAGGACGTGATTCTTATGAAAGTAGCGGTCCATCATGGCTTGCACCACTGCTCCGCCAAAGCCAATGAGGGGGTCCACAAGCAAGTCCCCTTCCTTCCCGCTGTAGACCAGGAAGTCCAGGACATAGCCAGTTTGGCAGTCGCACAGCACAAAGAATTTTATGCCAAAGCGATGTCTTTTTGAGGGGATGTACTGCCGGAAGCTGAGTTTTCCCCGGAACAGCACAAGAGACTCGTCAATGACGACCTTGCGGAAGGGCTTGAAGTAGGAGGTGAAGCGTTCTCGCATCATCTCATACAACGTCCTAATCTTCCACAGCTTGTCTGGGAGGTGGACGTCAAGGTTGGTGACAAGATGGAGCGCTGCGAGGATATCAAGGTACCGGTCGCGAGACATATATTTCCCGAAGGCAGGGGTGGATATCAGATCATTGGTGATCCAATAGTCAGGCAACCTATGCTTCTTGACATGAGGCATTAGCATGGTGAGTGCCAGGAACACCATGAACTCTTTATGAGTCACTGGGGTCCACTGCCTCATGTGGCCCTTGGTCACCTTTCCCAAAAAGTGGACCTGGAATTGGTGCTGCTTATTTGTCTCTTTGACAACATAGCCTACCACCTCCTCATCAAAGAAGGCCTCAAACAGTTCGTGTGGTGGAGCATTGGGGCCTGCAGGAAAATTGGGGGTAACGCCTGAACCCTCCAGTACCTCATCAAAAGCTGGCACATCAGGGTTGTATGCATCCTCATCAACTACGTCTTGCCACTGAAAAACGTAGAATGGGTCTTGTCTACGCTGACGAGGAGCTCCAGCTGGTGGCCCAGCACGCCCACGGCCAACTCGGGAGGCGCGCGCCCTAGGGCGGCGAGGGCGGCGGCCAGGGCGGTGGGCAGCACGACGGGCAGCACGACGCCGGGCCAAGCGGATGGGTCGAGGGTCGTCGATGTCCATATAGTCATCGTCAGAGTGGTCATCTTGCCCTGACGGTGGACCTATGTAATCATGGCCAGAGTCTTGAGAGAGGTGCCCTTCATCATCAGTGGCCCCCACATAATCTGGCGGGGAACCAGTGATGCGTGGGCGGCGTGCGGGTGGGCGAGGTGGGGAAGGAGTGGCAGGTGAGGCTGTGTCCCCCCGAGGTCCCGGGCTCCTTGGCCTGCGACGAGTGACAGAAAGCAATGTTTCACTGTCACTAGGGCCAGGTATTGGTGATGCGAGCTCAAAGACTTCTTCAGGAAGACATGTTGAAGGCGGGAGAGGTGGGGAGGACCGTGGGGAAAGTTGCGGGGACGTATGGCTGGGGCCGGCCGGGGTGGACGCCGCGGGAGCCTCGAACAAAACTCTCTTACTTTTCTTAATTTTCTTGGTATATTTCCTACCTTTCCCCTTTTCGGCAGCAGTTTGTCTCCTGTCGGGGGACCTAGGAGGAAAATAGGCCGAAAGTGTGGGGTCCTCAACCCTTGGCAATGGTGGGGGTGGTGGGGAAGAATGCGGGGCATCCGGGTCATCTTGGGTGGCGTGGGTAGATAAGGGAGACAATGGCGGACGAGAAGGGTCACCACGCTGACCCTCACTCACAGCCTCATCCTCACCAAGTAGTTTTGCTTGTTCCCTAGCTGCCGCGGCCGCCTTCTCAAGTATTTTCTGCTTATACAAATGTAGCTTGAAAGGCGATTTACCTGGGGAAGGGCTTGGCGTCGTGTCACTTAAGCGAAATTTGGTGAGTGACCTTGAACTCTCCCACTCGCTCACTCTCTCAAGTTCACTGTCTTTAGGTAAACCAGCTTCCTCAACAACTGGTACATCACCTTCATCACTCTCATCACTGTCATGTTCTCTCGCAAATCCCAGGAATTGCTCTTCTTTATCACTCTCATGGCCATAATCACTCGACTTATAATTACTGGAGTCGTCACTGACTTCATCATCAACATTATGCTTGGCATCAGCTCGCTCATAAAGTCTCAATGTCGTCTCAATACCTCCGGGAGATAACACATTTAGGCGATGGCGTCGGGGTAAGGCGCGACGAACAAGCAAGGGCGTCGTAGGAAGCACGGTATCGGACACAGCGGAATCACTATTTGGCGTACTGTCCATGATGGCGTCGGGGTAGATACTGTTGCTGTGGCGGAGTTTACGCCTGGTGGCGCCACCTACCGTCCCACGATACCGAAAATGTACGCGCGGCATTCGAAAGCACGCATGCAAGCAATGGGCGTTCAAGAGCCCTTCCGGGTTGCGCGGGCCGAGGTTGTTATGGGCGTTCAAGAGCCCATCCGGGTTGGAGGGGTTAAGGAACGCCGCCTGCACAATACTTTATTCTTTTTATTAAACTGATCTTTTTAGTAAGTGTACCCTTGGACCTCCGTAATTTATTAAGTGGTTTTTGATGCTCATGATGAATGTCCCCCTCCAGTCTTGAGATATCAGGCGCATCGTCAATGATGAAGGGGCCACTAATAAATTATAGGTTTGAGTCCCGAAGGGAAGAAGGAAAACCTAATATTTAGTAGTGGCCCCGGAATCATTGACGATTTTGGCCCTCCCTTCCATCCCCTTCCCATTCATCTGATTATTTTGAGAGTCTTGATATGTCAGATTAAGGGCGAGCTAGCGCTTCGATGAGTGAGGCGAAGCATACATAAACAGCAGACGTATGAAAAGCGCAATGCTAAGATCAAAGTTTATTTTTTTATTTTATTATTTTTTACTAGTTTTTTCTAGTAGTGGTACCTACATCATAAGGACGAGTCCGTGAGTGTTTTTTTAAGAGCGTTTCGCTCACGATGTATGGCAATCGTATTTTGTTCTCTCCCAGGCGGGAAGTTTGAAAGACAAGCTTGAGTTCAAAGATTGGCCATTACCTACGTTAAGGCGCATCGTCAATGATTCCGGGGCCACTACTAAATATTAGGTTTTCCTTCTTCCCTTCGGGACTCAAACCTATAATATAGGACTGCCTGGAATTCCACCATTAGGATGTAAGATTAAACTGCAGCATGAGTGGATCATTTACAAAGAGTCTGGCAGAAAAGGATACTAACTGTTTTTGGAAGGACATCAGATCCATGCAAAATTGTAACACACCATTACCTGTCAGTGTTGAGGTGGTTACGGGTGAAGAGAACATTGCTGACTTATGGAAAACTCATTTTAAGGAACTACTTAAGTGTAAACCAAAGGTCTACTAATGGTGCAATTCAATATGTGAAAGATAGTAATTATGAAGACATTAAAGTGACTGAAAGTGATCTTGAGAATGCCATAAGAAAACTTAACCTAAACAAAGCTTGTGGGCTGGATGGTATATATGCAGAACATCTTAAATATGCAGATAAGTTGTTAATAGATAAACTTAGTTCTTGCATCACCAGTCTATTTACGCATGGTGTCCTGCCGGAGTCTATGATATCCGTAATACTTGTTCCTGTCATTAAAGATAAATCAGGTAAAATTACAGCTAAAGACAACTACCGCCCAGTAACACTTGCTAGTGTGGTGAGTAAGGTAGTTGAAATGATAATGCTAGAAAGAATGTCTGCATATATTGTCACCAGCAGCAATCAGTTTGGCTTTAAGAAAAATCACGGCACAGACCAGTGCATATATGTGCTGAAAGAAGTGATTGATACATACAACAACTAAATAGCTCAATTTTCTCTTGTTTTTTTGATGCAAGTAAGGCTTTTGATAGGGTGTGTCACAAAACCTTATTTGAAAAATTAGTTAACAGGGGAGTGCCTAGCTATATTGTTAGGATACTTATTTTCTGGTATGCTAATCAAAAAATGTGTAAGATGGGGCAACATCCTGTCAGGCTCTTTCGCCGTAACCAATGGTGTTAGGCAGGGGGGGATATTGTCTCCGTATCTTTTCAACGTCTACATGGATAATCTTAGTCTGGAGCTGAACAAGACTCGCACTGGGTGCTGTATTGGCAGCACCATTGTAAATCATCTCATGTATGCTGATGACCTAGCCTTAATCGCGCCCTCTGGGGCAGGACTGGATAAATTATTAAGAGTTTGTGAAAAATTTGGAATCGAACATTCAGTCAAATTTAATCCTATAAAGAGCAATATCATATTATTTAAATCTAACTTTCTATTGAAATCAAAGCTACCTAAATTCCATTTGTATGAACGAATGAAGAAATCTGTGATGGATGCTAGGGTGTATAGGGGTATTGGAGGGGGTCTGTCTGATCATTATGTAGTGGTAGCTAAGGTTAGGATACAAAAGAAGTGGGTGAGGAGAGCGGGAGGGAGGCGAGAGGAGGGTGGAATGGTGAGGAGGGTGGAGAGGTTGCAGGAGGAGGAAGTCAGGGAGGAGTACAGGAGAGCAGTGGAAAGACGACTAGGTGGGTTCGACCTGGAAGTTATGGAGGAAGTGGAGGAGATGAGCAAGGTGTTTAAGGATGAGATCTGTGCAGCATGTGAGGAGGTGTGTGGAGTGAGGAGAAGAGGGAGGGGAGTGAAAGGTACAGCATGGTGGACAGAAGAGGTAAGAATAGCTGTGGAAGAAAAGAAGAAAGCATATAGAGAGTGGTTGGGTAGTAGAGGGAATGAAGATTCCGAGAGACAGAAACGAGCGAGGTACGTGGAGAGTAAGAGGGTGGTGAAGAGAGTAGTGAAGGAAAGTAAGAGAAGAGTAGATGAGGAATTTGGAAGGAATCTGAGTGTAAAATGGAGGGAGAGTAAGAAACTGTTCTGGAAAGAAGTCAAGAAAGTTAGGGAAGGTAGCAAGGGAAACAGTAAGGGTGTGAAAGATAAGAATGGGAGAATGCTAGCCGAGAAGCAAGAGAGAGTCGAAAGATGGAGGGAGTACTTCAGTGAGTTGCTAAATGAAAGGAATGAAGAGCCAGCAAACATAGCTGGATATGGTATGGGAGGGAGAAGAAGAGAAGTAGTGGAGGAGGAGGTGGGGATCAGGAGGTCAGAAGTGTGGGAAGCCATGAAAAGAGTGAAGTTGGGGAAAGCACCAGGAACAGATGGAGTGTGTGGGGAAATGTTGAGGTATGGTGGTGAGATAGTGATAGAATGGGTATGGAAAATGTGCAAACTAGCATGGGAGAAGGGCAGTGCACCCGATGACTGGAAGACTGGCATAATAGTCCCCCTATATAAGGGCAAAGGGGAAAGAGGAGTGTGTGGTAACCACCGAGGAATATGTCTTCTAAGCGTAGTAGGGAAGGTATACAGTAGGGTAGTGATTGAGAGAGTGAGAGTGAGAACGGAGAAATGGATAGGCGACGAGCAGGGAGGTTTTAGGAAGGGAAGAGGATGTGTAGATCAGATTTTTACCCTGAATTGTGTTGTGGAGAAGTATCTGGAGAAGAAACAAAAGGTGTATGTTGCCTTTATGGACTTGGAGAAGGCCTATGACAGAGTGGATAGAGAAGGTTTGTGGAAAGTACTTAGAATATACGGAGTAGAGGGCAAGTTGCTGAAAGCAGTGAAGAGCATGTATGAGGGTGCAAAGGCGGCAGTACGTGTGGAGAGTGAGCAGAGCGAGTTCTTTGACCTGAATGTTGGTTTGAAACAGGGGTGTGTGATGTCCCCGTGGTTGTTTACTGTATATATGGATGGAGTTATGAAAGAAATACTATCAAGAGCAGTGGATGTTGGTGTATCGCTGAAAAGGGAGGGAATTGAGTGGAAGCTACCTATACTGCTGTTTGCGGATGATACAGTTCTGATGAGTGATAATGAATGGGAGTTGCAGGGTCTGGTAAATGAATTTGGAACAGTGTGCGAAAAACGGAATTTGAAGGTAAATACGGGGAAGAGCAAGGTTATGGTCTTCGAAAAGGGTGAAGTCACAGAGTGTGAGGTGAAGCTGAACGGTCAGGCTATGGAGATCGTCAACTCTTTTAAGTATCTGGGCAGTGTGTTGAGTAAAGATGGGACTATGGATGAAGAGGTGCGGGAGAGGGTACAACAGGGGAAGAGGGTTGTAGGAACGCTAAAAGCAGTAACAAGAAATAGGGTGGTCAGTATGGAAGTGAAGAAGTCCTTGCATGACAGTGTGGTAATCCCGACACTGACTTACGGAAGCGAAGCATGGACGTTGGTTGAGAGACTCAGACCAAGAGTGAGAGCAGTGGAAATGAATTACTTAAGGAGTGCGTGCGGAGTTACATGGAGGGATAGACAGACTAATGAGGAAGTAAGAAGGAGGTGTGGTGTGGAGGTAGATGTGCTGGAAAGTGTGAAAAGGAACAACTTGAGATGGTTCGGCCATATGGAACGTATGGAAAGTGAGAGAATGACTAAGAGGGTGTACGAGAGCGAGGGGGAGAGGTAGACCGAATATGAGGTGGAAGGATGGAGTGAGGAACTACATGAACGAAGGCGGTGCTGGTTGGGGGGAGGGGCGTCGACTGACTGGGGACAGAGGTGCATGGGGGCGGTTCGTTCGTGGCCACCCCTTCGGGGATCGCGGCGTCAGGCAATAGATAGATAGATAGATGAAGAAATTATAGAAGAAGTAAGTAAAGTATCTAGGACACTATATCTCAAGTGATCGCTCAGATGATGAGGATATGGTTCGTCAGCGAAGGCAACTTTACATGCAGGGAAATTCAATATTAAGAAAATTTCATATGTGCACATGGGATACAAAAATAACATTGTTCAACTCCTACTGCTCACCAATGTATACAGCACAACTATGGTGGAACTATAAGAAAATGACAGTGAATAGACTAAGTATCTCATATCACAATATCATGAAATGGCTCTCAAAATATGAGAGTACAAGTACACTATGTGCCTATATGAACTTACACCGTTACCAATCACTCATTAGAAAGCTAACATATAAATTCATTCAGTGCCTTAACACTTCTGAGAACAGTATAATTAAAATGCTACAAACTCCAAGCATAGTGTACACCTCTAGGATCCAGGCACACTGGAGGAAGTTGCTCTATATTTAACCTTAAGTAATGATTTCAGGTCTGCTACTCTACAGAATTAGCATACCGGTACTGAACCTCATAGTGCAGTACAGTACCGATATTCCTATACTGTACTGTAGCAACATACTGTACCGGAAGCTAAATGATGTGAGGCATGGTACTGTACACAATTAGGACAGTGGTTTTGGTAACACAGTAGTTTGATGACCACTGTTTTTGGTTGAGGCAGTGCTGTGAACTACATGATAGCAAGGGTATTATTTAATTTCTTTTTATTGTATGTAGCCTATGTACAGTAGCTTATATATATTTATGTTACTGTAAGGTATATATGGACCCCAGTATGGTCCCCTCTGTACTGTGTGAGTCTGAAATAAAGTATTATTATTATTATTATTATTATTTGGTCTATAAAATGTTTATGTATAACCAATATTACTATTATCATCACTATCATCAGCATCGATCATCACTATTAGAATTATCATAATTACTATTATCACCATCATAAGCACTATTATCTCTTATTTTCACCATCATCACTATCACTTATCATCATCAGCACCATCATTACTATTTACATTCTCATCATCACATACTCTGTTGATCATGCTTACCTAAACATAAGCAGTGGGGAGTAAAATAAGATACTGTACCTTCTTGTGGTATCCTACACCTCCGGTAAATTATTTGCCTGCGCATTATTTCGCACCAATATGTTTGTCATCTATCTATCTATCTATTGCCGGACGCCTTACTCCCCTTAACCTAAGAAGTGCGCATGGGGGGGTATGAGACACCACACTCCTGTGCTGACGTATTTGAGCTGTTCCCATCACTAACATCATTATTTTACCATAAATAGCATTAATACTTATCCATATGCGCCTATTATAGGTTGATTATAAAGGTATTAACCTGTTACAACAATAAAATAAGTGGAAACAGTGTTTGGATGGTCAAAATCGGCGATACAGGCCGGGAGTTACATAATGTATGGCTGAGGCAACCTCCCTGCCCTCCTCCCGTCCCCTTGTCTGGAGAGACACTGTTACGCAATAGTCTCTCTCTCGCTCTTTCCCACGCTTGGTAACAGTGATGACAACGCCCTGCTACCAACTCGCTAATGTTAGCACGAAAATAGACCACAGAATAAGGGAATAACAGGGAAAATAGGTGACAACTGAAGGAGGGGAGGAAAGTGGGGAAGGAGGGGAGGTGGAGGAGTGATATTTGGCATGGCCCAGGAGCAAAAAAAAAAAAAAAAAAATTTTTTTTTTTTTTGGGTGTTTTAAATGGATTTTTTTTTTCCTTACTCTTAATTAAGAGTCTTCCCGCAGTCCGCCGGGGGAACTCTTAAGAGTCTCCCCGCAGTTCCCGGGTTAATGAGGGTGACCATACAAAGTAGACCCCCAAGCGGACCTATCCCCTGTAAGAGGGACAACCCATGCCAGTTTACTGAAGGGCTTACAGGATTGACCACTCAATTTAGGGTCCGTCCGACCCCGAGGCCCTCTATGTATCTTTTTAGCACTATTTTTTCTACAGTGGTGTTTGGCTAGTCCATCCACTAACATGCCTTACTCTTAAGTAAGCAGTACAGACTTGTATCAGGTTTGCTCCCCTAGACAGGTTGTCAACCAAGGCTGACGAGTCCCATCCACTCGGATTTTTATAAGGTTGTCTCCCCTAGATGAGTTGCCGACCAAGGCTAACGAGTCCCATCCACCCATAATAATAATAATGGCCAAAACAATGCTATTTAATTATAACGTGTAGAAAAACAGGATATTTAGAAGATGTGTCTGTTTGTCATACCTCTCCTTAAATGCAGCAATCATAGGTGTTGTTACTGCATGCTCAGGAAGAGTTAAACAAAGAACAAAGAATAATGCAAAAAAACTCGGTGACATCAAGTTTGAATAACTAAGCAAACGCAGATAACGAAGGACCCTAGTGAGAAGGTGGAGAAATATAACAAGATCTATCATGAAGAAAGAAACATGGGGAAGGTGAAAGAAGAAGACCAACGAAGCTGAAGACCAACAAGGGGTCGTTACTTAGGCTACCCCACAATATCATTGCATCGCATTGCATTCCAGGGGTCAATGGCCTGAACGGCAAATTAATTCCCTCTCTGAGGTTGTTGCCGATGGTGAAAAACTTGAAGTAAGGGACGTCATCGAGGCCATGGAGCAATTTATAGACCTCTATCATATCCCCCCTCTGCCGTCGTTCCTCAAGTGTTGGCAGGTTTAGAGCTTCACATCTCTCCGCGAGTCCTTGTACATGAGGTCCCTCAGCTCGGGTACCAACCTGGTTGCACTGCGTTGGATCTGCTCGAGTAGTTTCGTATCCCTGCCATTTGTTGAGAGGTATTCTTGCTCTCAGAGGGACGAACTCCTTCTTTTGTGGGACCTCTTTTTTGTTTTGTTTTTTAATTTGAGATCAACTGCTGGTAAGTGTTTGCTCTTTTCCTGCTGGAGGATGCTTTCTACATTTTTGCTTGCCCTCAGCAAGCTGTAAAGATGGTGATTTAGGAAATTACCAAGTTTGATTTTACCACCAGTGCTTAAGTGCACACCGTCACGGAGGTAGAGATTGCGCTTCGCATAGAACTCATCAAATGGGTCCACAAATCTCACCCCTTTCTGGGTACACGGGTCAGCTAACCTACCATTTAAACCTATTGCTTTGCTGGTAGCACAATCCCCTCCATACATCCTGGGCAAAATACCAAGTATCATGCCTCTGTCTGTCTTAAGTCGGAGCTCATCAGCCATTCATGACCTCTCCTATTATTGACTCTGTGGCACCGACTTTATTTCTTTTGAGAAACAGGTCATTACCACTGACCTGGGCTATTATTGCTGTCCCCTCAATCTTGGACCAGACTTTTTCCACTTCCTTTGTGATCTGGGAAGTCCTTGCACCTGCGAGGCTCTTCACCTTTCTAACATCTCGGCGAAACTTAACAAAGGGAGACTCTTGGCCCTTGACCTGAAAATCCCCAATCAAAATTCTGTTTGTCTCTTTGTCACTAATGAGACCAAACATGTTAATACATGTTAAGTTTGGTCCCTTTGTTGTTTGAGTGATGCATAGTTGGCTGACCACTCTGCACTTGACGATCCTTTTTTCCTCATAATTCTGTGAGGACTTAGGAAAGTCATACTGACGTTTGGCATGGTCTAGAAGACTGAATCTATTTGAGGTGTTAACCTCATATTCCTGTCTGTTTTTTTTTTTTTTTTTTTTTTTTTTTTGTCTCTCTCCAAGCATAGCAAGGGTCACTAGCACTATCTGTAGCAGGAATAACAGCCTCTTCTGTAGTTGCTGCTTCAATTGTTGCCTCCTTGACTGGCACTACATTCTTATTTTGCTTATTGGCACTTGCATAACTTGTGCTGGTGTTTGGCTGCACTCTCTCAATAGCTTCAGTTCTAAGGCTATTATTAACTTTTTCAACTGAGTGCAGTCAGTGTGACATAGGACACCCTAGACCCCTCCGGAGTATGTGTTCGGAACATACGAGCTGTGATACTGTTTGTAGGCATTGTATTATAAAATTTCTCTGTAGTATTCATTACAGGAAATTGTGCTAAAGGCCAATAGTAGTGTTACAACAATTCTTGTTGTAAGTAGTTTTAGCTGTGAAGCAATAGATTTTTAAGAAATCTCGGTAGTTGCAACTACGACTTTTACTTTTGAAGTATTTACTTCTGCATAAGTACACAAGTTCAGTACTTCTACGAAAGTACAAGAATTCATTTATGTTTGGTTATATTTTTAGGAATATATCCACTAGTTAATGGGGTTTATATGTGCACATGTAAACTTATAAGTTTTTAGTTTTCACCACTTACTTTAAGTGGGGTGCCTTCTTAACTAGCAGATCTGTGTACAGAGTCTCAGAGTTAACCCTTTTTCAAGCAGGCTTCTTTGAAGCACGCTCCTGCTTGTACCCCTTTTTGAAGATTTAGGCTGTATAAAGTTTATGCACCCGAATATATATTTTTTACAAAAGTAAGAATACTATGTGGTTGTTTGATTATCTGCTTTTCTAGAGTTATGATATGATTACGAATGTCCCCCTCCAGTCTTAGAAGTCAGGCATGTTCGTCAATGATGGAGGGGCCACTAATAAATTATAGGTTTGACTCCTGTAAGGAGATAAAGAAAACCTAATATTTAGTAGTGGCCCCGTAATCATTGACGACTGGGGCCCTCCCGACCATCCCCTTCCCATTCGTTGATGTATTAAGGATTTTGGTTTACTTGATATGTCAGTGAAGGAAGAATGACGCCTGAATCAGCGTCTGGTCAAAGATCCACACAAGTACATCCACGATATGATGGGAAGCTTATTGGATAGTTATTCTTATTTTCTTTTTGTTTTTATTTTTTACGAAGTTTTTTCGTAGTGAGAACCCAATTCATAATGACTGAAGCCATGAGTGAGGTCGCGTGCACTCATGATGAAGGCTCCTCAGTTTTTAAATGCTCTGCGCGGTAGATTCAAACTACGGCGGATTAGTGTTTGAAGAGGATGCCTTATGTAATAGGCATGTTCGTCAATGATTACGGGGCCACTACTACATATTAGGTTTTCTTTATCTCCTTACAGGAGTCAAACCTATAATGTTGTGGTTATTCCTGAAGTAAATGGACTGTAGAAATTAGATGAAACCACACAATAGTATATTTCATAGTGGCCCCTCCATCATTGACGATATGCCTATTAGTATAATAGTCTCCCTTCAAACGCCGCGTTGCCAGTTTTGAATCTACCGCGCGGGAGGACAGGGAGTACAACTTCATAAGTGCAACTTCATAAGTGCAACGCGTATTCTCTTATGGAATCGTCTTTATGATTGGGAACTCTACGAAAAAACCTCGTAAAAAATAAAAAATAAAAATTAACTTAATAATTGCTATACTCAAGCTTCCCAACTGCGTGGATTTCTTGCGAATGGATTCCTGATGCTGGCCCTCTAGCGTCTAAAACTTCCTTCCACCTCCCGCGTCCGCTACGTGTGGGTGGGTTACTCTGTGCTCCGGCTTCATTTTTCGTTCGATCAGTTCTAGTGAGTCCTTGCTCATTCGTATACATCTGAGTTGTATTGAACATGTTTTTAGATTAGCTAGCACAGACTGCCCCATTGGTACGTCCACAGGAGGTGTGTAAGTTAGGGAACTATTGTAACAGGCGCCTACGTGTACCCAGGATCATTGCGCCATGTTTGTTATTGTTTTTTTTTTTTTTTTTTTTTTTTTTTTTTTTTTTTTTTTTATATTCCAACTTACTTCCTCTCGGGCATAGGCTGAGAGCCTTAACATTCACCGCTTTACAATGAACAGTGAAGCCCGTGAGGTCTTGTTCCAGTCTAGGGAGTGAGACATGTGAAGCACGTAGAGTACAACGAGCACCTGCCATCTTGCCTTCACATGAGGCACGGTGCTCACTCATGGCCCGAAACGACCCCATCTCTGAAGCCACCTCGTTCCCGTGCTTCACTGTCTCACCACCTACACTCGGACTCTCACACTTACACACACACAACGCCACCTGTTGAGCAGATAACTCACCAGGCATTGCACCCCTATAGCATATTTTGAATATGGGAATATTCATACAGTGCTATTTAATCAGGGAACAATGAGGGTATTTTATTGACGTTTCGGTGGGCTTGTGGTAATGCATTGATACTACTAGGTACAGCACAAATTCCATCCCAATAATATCTTCCCATTGATACATCGGGATTTGATCCCGGGACCTTTGGATTACCAGGCCAGTGGCAAGACCACTCCACCACACCTGTTGTGTTGCGCCTTTAGCTTTTGATAGTTATTTAGAAGGCTACCATTCCGCAAGTTTATGCTTCAAGCCATCATTATGAGGTAGTTGCATAGTTTATTCTAGCAGATGCTCCAGTTCAAGGGTTGCCACACGTTGTGTGGAATCTTCTGGAGTCCGTATCTGCGCTTGGGCCCCTGTCGCGGGCCTCTTCTCCACGTGCTGCTGCTGCTGGGTCTTCGGAGCGTCGAGTTGCTGCCGCCTTGATGTTTCGTCGTTACCTCATGGTCAGCCTTATTAGGGGTCTCCAACATAGGCTAGGGGTTATTTATGAATTATAAATTAAGCTCTATGTGTAGGCCTAAGCCTAATTTTATCCCCGAGATATTTATGTTTGGCATGTGTGCTTGCATGCTTCAGGGTTTTTTGGGAGACGTCCCGCTTATGTGGTGGGGTTTTCGGAGGTTTGGACTTTCCCAGATAAGTCCTAACCTCTGAAAATTTTGGTTCATTTTTCCGGCGGCTTTCTCAGCAGAGCCGGCGTTTTCTCGTCTCAGACAATAAGAAATCAACCAAATGTCCCGGCGTGGTGTGCTGAACCACTAACTTTCCGGCGTAATTTGCAAGATTCTTAAGGGAGTCAACTCGGCCCGCCGAGTGAACTCGCCCTGACCGATAGCCTCATTCAGTAACTTCTATCGCCCGGCGTAACAGTTAAGTGAGCTTAACCATGACTCAAGTCATGAAGCGTATTAACGATCCATCTAGTGCTAATAGTCAAGGATAGTCCAACGCTTAAGGTCGTTTGGGCCAGTGACACTTAGTCACAGGTAAGCAGTTCATTGTGTGGGATATAAGGAGAGACCCGGGGTCTTTCTGCCAGGTCTAGCGGAAGGTTAGCTTGGCAGTGGCTATAACTAACCTTCCGGCGGACTTGAGGTAGGATGTATTAACACCTCTCAGGTTATCCTTATGAGCATTGATTCCTGGAAATGTTCTATTTCCAGAGTCTCATCACTTCAGCAGTAGCAGTCCCGGCAACAGAGGAGTAACTGCTTCCGGCAGGGGGGGGGGGGGTCCCTAGCTCCATCATGGCTCGCTTTGACCTTTGCTCTACTCCCACTTGTTCATTATTACCAGTTTTTGCCCACGATTTATGTATAAAGTGTGTAAAGTGCCTTGATCGTTCAAGAGGACTATGGGTGTCTAAACTGTGTGCTGTGTGCTCTGATCGAGTTACGAGCGGCGGTTTTTGATAAGAGAGATTTGTCTTGCTTAGCAGCCTTGAAAGAGATCAAGTCAACATTTAACGCTTATGCGAAAGACACTGCTCATAATGCTCTCCATTGTGATGACGAGGAGCTCTGGGAACACCTAGTTATCAAATCTCCATTAGTTAAGCCAGCTCCGGTGAAGTCGGTCAAACCTAAAATTAAAACTAAAGTACTATCCAAGCAGGTAGTGACAAGTAGTGAAAGTGACACCGCCTAGCCGACCCCCCCCCCCCCCCCCCAACCGATCTAAGAGGAGACGGTCGCCTTCACCGAAGCGCAAATCTAGATCATGGTCTAGATCTCCTAGAAAGCAATCCCGACATTCTTCCGCCGAATCCTCAAGGTCTACGAAACGCCGGAAGGAGGGTTCTGCTTCCTCAACGCCGTCCACTTCCAGTCAATTAAGTGCACGAACGGTTATTTCACAACCACGTCCCCAGCCATTACCTGGGTCGCGGCCACCTCTCTCCACTCCTACCTCTTTAACGTCTAACGTCCAATCTGACGGCTCGGAGATGGGAGCGGAGGGTATGGAGCCTAGTCACAGGGATGAACAATCATTGAGTGAGCCACAAGAGTTTACATTTGCCATTCCTAAGTTAAGTTATGTGCCACGTAAAGGTCCCCCGGTTAACAGAGTGTTAGCGGATCAGTATAGGGGTTCTCTTGCTCATTTCAAATCTTTGATAACTCTCCGGTGATACAGGACTCCCAGCCACCCGCGGCACTAAGCCGGGGGATCTGGAGACACTCAGAACCTTCACAAGCTAATGTTCAGGACAGGGAAATTGACCAAATAGACATTATACCCTCATCAGTCCCAGATTTGGTGTGGCCACCGCCGGAACCATTTAACCCCCGGCCGCCAACACCAGAAGTGATAGACCTACTAGGGGAGCCGGAAAACATAAATTTGTCCTCAGCTCAACCTATTAATGTCGAAGTAGAGTCAGAAGGTGGGTCCCAGTCCTCTAGGGGTTCCCACGGTAAGTGTGTAACTATTGAGGAACTACATAATATTATCCACAGAGTAATGCAACAATATCAGATTCCTTCTTCTCAAGCTCCTTCCACTAGCACAGCGGTAGTTCCCCCACTTGAGTCTACGGTAAGGCCGTTACAGCCCTCAGGTGTTCCACATCCCCATTCCTCTTTGCCTTCGGTTAACGTTACTCCGGCGACTGCCACGGCTAGTAGCACGACAGTGCCGGCCTCCTTGACTACTAACATCCGTGTCATTACAGACGTTACTCCTCCCCCTCTTGATAAGCCTCCACAGAGGAGAGGCCCTATGCCTCTTCTTTATGGACCGGATTGCTCATGGGTTCAGTCAATTCCTCAGAAACCGCACCTGGCACAAGCTACCATATCGGGGGAACTTCCAGTACCTAGTGATTGGACCATTGAGGTTAATAAGAGTAGAAAATTAAGAGCTAAAGATGCCCAAGGTAGGTTACTAGATGTCACCATTAAGGCCATCCCATCTGTCTATGGCGCTGATTTCTTTGTGTATGCGGCCTCTCCGGCGATACCTCCGGCCTCATCTGCAAAACTCTTTGCCGACTGGTCTAAGAATGACGGCGTAAATGATATAAAAGCTCTACAAGCACTAACGCCGGAACTGGATACAGTCCCGGCACTAGATCAGACAAACACACCAGTCTTGCAGGTGGGGCAGGTAGGTGTAGGTCCGTGGGTGGACTGGGAACTAGAGGCGCAGGTTTTTGCATCTACTATTACCACTAAATCATCCCATCAAGTACCACAGAATGTTAATTCATGGTTCTCGTTACCTGTTAACAAAGCAGGCGGCGTGTCACCTGCTTTATTTGAATTCCTAGCAGCTCCCAAGCTATCATTTTACGACCTGCATAAACCTTATGCCACACCCCCTCCGGCTCACTTAGACAGAGACTTTAAGCTACGCAATAAAGCGTATAGAATGTTCTCTCAATACCTCGTCAGTCGCCAGGTTGCCCAGTCACTCACAAGAACTATAACAGCCATATCAGACCAACATGTGAGGAAAGCCACGGATTTGTCACACAGGCTCCTCCTACAAAATTCTATTCAATCATTAGGTGATATTAGAGTAGCTATCATGGAGGCGGTTAGAGCAAGACAAGATTTAAGTGTGTATTTAATAGTGGCCCCTCCATCATTGACGATATTTCCTATTAGTATAATAGTCTCCATTCAACATCCTGCGTCAGCATTTTTAATCTACCGCGCGGAAGGATCATGGAGTAGTCATTATAAGTGCATGCTTAATTCCCTTATGGGATCGTCATTATGATTGGGTACCCTACAGAAAAAACTCCGTAAAAAAATAAAAATAAAAATTAACTTAATATTTGTTATCATATGACTTTCCATATGTGGATTTCTTGCGTTTTGCTTTCCCGACTCCAAGCCCCCTAGCGGCCATCTTCGCCCTTCCTCCTTCCGCGGCCATACAAGCCAGTGGGGTGCCGCCGTCGCTCCCGCTTCATTCAACGTTTCCAGCGCTTCTAGTGAGTCCTTGCTCATTTGTATACACCTGCATTGTAGTGAACAGAGTTTAGATTAGCTAACAACGGCTGCCCCATTGGCATGTCCGCAGGAAGTGTGTAAATTAGGGTACTATTGTAACAGGCGCCTACGTATCCCAGGATCTTCGCGCCACGTGTGTTATTATTATGCTGTGTTTGCGCCTTTAGCTTTTGATATCATAGCTAGGAGGCTACCACTCTACAAGATTATGTTTCAGGCCGTCACTAAGAGGCAGTTGCATATATTAATTGTGTTTTTTAGCAGATACTCTAGTCTAAGGGTGACTGTACATGGTGCTACACCTTCTAGAGTCCGTATTTGCTTGCGGGACCCTGTCGTGGTCCTCCCTCATCTGGTTGCGGTTGCTGGGTCTTCGGAGCGTCGTCTACCTGTGATGTCTCGTCGAGCCAAGTGGCCAGTCTGGTTAAGGGTCTCCAGTGTAGGCTGCAGGTAATTTAGGATTCTGAATTCTCTGTTTATGTTTAAGCCTATGTGTGCCCCTGGTGTTTTTACATGTGTGCTTTGCATGTTATTTGGGGGTTTGCGAGACGTCCCTGTATTTGTGTGTGGGTTTTGGAGAGAGGAGCTGTGCTTTGCCTCCCCTCTCTAAACATTTTGGTTGTTTGTCTCCGGCGGCCCCGTGCAGCAGGGCCCTGGTTACCCGTCTTCAAAACGGGGGTAGGGAACAACCAAATGTCCCGGTGTGGTAAGCTGAACCACAATCCTTCCGGCGGAAGTGCGGATTCCTACAGGAGTTCAGAACTCGGCCCGCCGAGTTAACTCGCCCTGACCACATTGTCATGCGATACAGACTTCCTCGCCCTGCGGCGCTCCAGCCAAGTGTGCAAGTTTTAAGATACGTCATGCGGCAGATAGTCATACACTAACGGTCAAATAGGGCCTGTGACACTTGTCATAGGTAAGCAGTTCCAATCAGCTTAGACGGAAAAGCCCTAGGTTTTTTCATGGTCCAGCGGAAGGTTAGAGTAGTTGTGACTATAGCTAATTTTCCGGCAGACTCAAGGTAGGATGTATTAACACCTCGCAGGTTATCCTTATGAGCATTGATTCCTGGAAATTTTATATTTCCAGAATTCCCGGCACCTTAGTGACTACAGGACTGGCGGGTGGTGGCTGCTGATTCCGGCAGGGGGGGGGGTCCCTTTATCCATCATGCCTCGGTTTGAGTTATGCGCTACTCCTAACTGTTCACTGTTACCTATATTCGCTCATAAACTCTGTTTAAAATGTGTTAAGTGTTTACACCGCTCTAGAGGCTTGTGGGTGTCAAAGCGTTGTTCCGTCTGTGCCGACTTGAAAACGGCTTTGTTCACCAAGAAAGACTTGTCGTGCTTGGCAGCTTTGCAAGAAATAAAGGCCATTTTTAACACTTATGCAAAAGACACAGCCCATAAGGCTCTTCACTGTGATGACGAGGCCCTATGGGAACAATTAATAATAAAGTCACCTCTGGACAAATCAGCCTCCCATAAATCTGTTAGGCCTAAAGTGAAATCTAAAAGCCTTTCCAAAGAGGTAGTGAGTAGCAGCAGTGGCACTGACAGTGCCCCCTCCCCCCCGACCACCCAAAGATGAGACGTTCACCCTCTCCAAAACGTAAGTCGAGGTCGAGGTCGAGGTCTCCCCTAAGACAGTCCCGACACTCTTCGGCTAAGTCTTTCCGGTCTCACAAGCGCCGGAAGGCAGATTCTCAGTCACGTAGTGGTAGCCGGAAAGAGACCCCACAGCCACCTCCCTCTTCCCCTATCTCCGACGCGCCCAACGTTGAAGCCGGCGGCTTGGAAGTGGGGACAGAAGACATGGAGTCCCAACCGGGTCGCGAACAATCTTGTGTACCGCCTGATTTCACCTTTGCTATTCCTAAGTTGAATTATGTGCCACGTACTAGCCTCTCAGCCAGACCTAGACGAGTCCTGGCCGAGCAATATAAGGGTTTACCTTCAGGTTCACAATTTTTTGATAGCTCCCAAATAATCCAAGACTCACAGCCACCCGCGGCGCGGGGGTGCTGGCGTCAATCGGAGCCATCTCATAACAGGGTTAGATTAAGTCAGGAACCATTGATTGAGAGTAATATTGAAATGTTATCTTCGTCTGTCCCTGATTTGGTGTGGCCACCGGCGGATCAGGCGCCGGAGGCACAACAGGATATTTCTGAGGAGGTTGAGTTAAGTAGGGAGCCGGAGGAAGTGCCTTTATCCTCGGCTCCACCATGTCTAACAGGTGAGGAGTCTGAAGCTAGCTCTCAACCTTCTAAGGGATCCCACAGTAAGTGTGTTACCTCAGATGAAATAAGTTATATTTTACATAAAGTAATGCAACAGTATAATCTCCCTACCTCCTCTGACCCCCCTGCCAGTCTACCTGTAGTTTCCACGAGTCACTCCACGATAAGACCTCTACAACCTTCGGATTTTCTTACCCCCCCAGCCTCTGTGCCTCCTATGTCCTTGTCTCCGTCAGTAACCGCGGCTTCCGGCACTACAGTGCCAGCCACACTTACTACCACTAATGTTAGAGTAATCTCGGATATCACTCCTCCTCCCTTAGGTTCCTCAGAGGAAAGGCCCTATGCCTCTCCTCTATGGACCTGACTGTTCATGGGTTCCGGCAACGCCACTAAACCCACATTTAGCACAGCCCACCATTTCGGGAGACCTTCCGGTCCCTAGTGAGTGGAAAATTGAGATAAACAAAAACAGAAAGTTCAGGGCTAAGGACGAAGCGGGGAGATTACTGGATGTATCAATCAAAGCTATACCTAGTTCTTTTAATCCGGATTTCTTTGTTCATACGGCTGCCTCGGCAGTTCCTGCCACCTCATCTGCACGACTCTTTGAGGACTGGTCTAAAGCCGATGGCGTTAATGATGTCAAGGCTTTGAATGCTCTCACGCCGGAACTGGATACATTTCCGGTACTGGATCAGTCGCATACGCCAGTCCTGCAAATGGGGCGGATAGGGGTGGGTCCCTTGGTAGATTGGGAGTTAGAGGCTCAGGTATTTTCATCAACCATTACGTCTAAGTCCTCTCATCAGGTTCCACAGGAAACTCATAATTATTTCTCGTTACCTGTAAAGATGGCTGACGGGGTGTCGCCGGATTTGTTTGCCTTTTTAGCGGCACCCAAAGTAGCCCTCCACACTCTAGATGAACCCTTTTGCACTCCCCCGGCAGCTCACTTGGAAAGGGATTTTAAATTACGAAACAAAGCCTACCGGATGTTCTCTCAGTATTTAGTCAGCTGCCAGGTTGCTGTCTCTCTTAACAGGACTATCTCGGCCATTGCTGACCCACATGTTAGGAAGGCCACTGAATTGCCACGTAGAATTTTATTGCAAAACTCTATTCAAACCTTAGGAGACATCAGAATAGCGATCATGGAAGCGGTTCGAGCCCGCCAGGATCTAAGAGTGCATCTAGTGAAAAAGTTACCGGATGACATTGGGCGCCGGGTAACTCTTTCGCCGGTACTCACTGCCTCCCTTCTTAACTCAGAAACGTGGAGTGCAGTCTTTAATATGGTCAATGGGTGAAAGCAGATTACCTCCCAAGCTAGGAGAGAACCATTTACGAAGCCTTTTCATAAGCCAAAGAGCGGAGGTAAACCTAACCAACCGCATGCTAAACAGTCCTCTCGAGATCCCAGAACTCCTCCTCAGCAGGGAAGTACTCAGCCCAAGCCCAAACAAAGTAAATATTCAGGGTATAGAGGTAAGCCACACCAGAAGCCAAATCAGGGGCAGACGTCAGCCAAAACTAGCCAGCCATCTGACACCAACCCACCTCCCCCACCAAAAAAGTAGCCACCCAAACTCTCAGTCTCCCAGTGCCGTGCTTAGGCGTGCCGGATTCGAGAGTTGCTTCTCCGAACAGGCCCAGTTTGCAAACTGGGTCGTTCCAGTTATTCCGCTCGGCCTGGCCCAAGAAAACTTGGACCCGGAAAGTAGTGAGCAAAGGGATCACCTGGCGGTGGATCCGGCGACCTCGACTGCGTCAGGCGCTAGAATGCAACAATGTGTCACAGGAGGTGGAGGCCCTGGTCCAAGAAATGATCTCCAAGGGGGTCATTGTACCAGTAAAACCAACTTGCCCAGTATTCACCTCCAGACTTTTCTTAGTGCCAAAAAGGGACAGTGTGCAAATGCGACCGGTATTGGATCTCTCGCATCTGAACACGTTTATCAAGAATTCACCCTTCAGGATGCTTACAGTCAATCATATCAGGCTCACTCTTCCGCCGCAAGACTGGATGTGCTCAATAGCTCTCAAAGATGCCTTTTGGCATGTCCCTATAAACAAAAGGTTCCAGAAATTCCTCGCTCTGAGGATCAGGCAAGAGACTTATGTCTTTCAAAAAATGCCTTTTGGGTTGAACCTGGCACCGAGAATTTTCACAAAATTTGTCCGGCAAGCCCTATTGCCTTTGTTGATCCAGGGCATAAAGGTGTTTTGGTATCTAGACGACTGGCTAGTGGTGGCAGAGTCAGAGGAGTTATGTCACATTCATGCACACCAAGTATTAAATCATGTGCAAAACCTAGGGTTCAAGGTGAACTTGGCGAAGTCTCTCCTTGTTCCCACGCGGAATATTTAGTGGATAGGGCTGGTCTGGGACACCACCAATCTAACTCTTACTCAGAGTGTGGACAATCGGGGCAGATTTCGCAGGAAACTGTTTCGTTTTCTCCACAGTCTGAATACGACCAGGAAAACGTGGGAGTCTCTGATCGGCTCTCTCAACTGGATCCAATTAACTGTGAAGTTGGGCCGGTTGAAAGTGAAGAGATTAATCTTGGAGGGCAACAAAGTTTTTCCTCTCGCCGGAGAAGAAATTATAGCCAATTCCTCCATTAATCCACAGCTTACTATCGGTCTGGGCCAAGCCCGAGATACTATACTTTATGACAACATGGGTTTCTCCCCCACCTACGGTATGGATAGACACAGACGCTTCCGGAGCACTAGGTTGGGGGTATCAGTCAAATCTAGGCCATCAAGGGCAGGGCACTTGGACCCAAGACAATCATTTTCACATCAACAAGCAAGAGCTTTTAGTTCCTCTCTTTTTTCTCCAAGATCACGGCAGGTCTTTGCAAGGGAAATTGTTATGCCCTATTTTTCTACAGGATTAACTTGGGTAATGTGGGCTCTATCTGACTGGGTATATGAGGCTGCATGCACAATACAAGGTATGAGGAATAGAGAACACAAAATAAACACACGGTAACACGACACACGATCACGTTTATTTAAGTAGGTGAATAAAGAGCATAGAAAGATAGTAATACTCGTACAAAACAAATAATAGAAGGGAACTGCTAGCATTAGTGGATCTGGATGGAGCCTAGTCTCCCACTTCCAACGTTCAGGTATACTCTTCTGATCACGGGTTTAGTTAGGAAGGTTTATTATACTGGAAGACCTCAATGTATTTATGTATTCAATTTAACTAATTAAATTTCTTACTGGCAGGTCGCGTGCCCAAGTAGCAGCTCACAGTTAGAATTAGATACGCGTATATTTCTGAAAACGGAAATTCTAGTAACCTCAAGGGGGTACTGATCTAAGATTTATATTCTTATGACAGAAATACGTAGAACACAAATCAGTGGGTGAACGTTAGATATCACTAGGGTTTTAATATCTGAATAAGGTAATTACGAGAGTCAATGTCGCCTGTTAATTAATGAACACTGATACGCTTAGTACATCCCAAATGGAATGGTTAAATATGAGTTACACTGGGCAAGTTATAGCCACTTCATAGAAAAGTTAATAAGTGAATGTCGAACTGGTACTATAACACTTAGTACTAGTAACGTGAATCTTGAATAGTATTTGTTGGCCTGGTCCTGGTTATCTTGCTTCCGGTGATGTTGGGGGCTAACGACTGGTTCCTCGGCCGTCCAGGTGGTCCAAAATGTAGGAAGTTCTCAAGACGGATCTCTTGGCGATCGGTGCTGGCTACACACTTATATACCCACTAATTTGTGTGAAGGTTATAAGGTGCACGTTGGTACTTGTACATGGACAGCTCTTCTATTTAACTTCTGCCATGGAGTCTGCCGGCTCGGGAATCTCTCAACTCAGGAACAACACAAGGGCAGAGCTAGAGGTTAACTTCAGGGTAGTGACCACTGGTTGGTGTCTAACTTTCAACTGATTTGACTGGGGGCGGGAGCTAGGTTTATAGGCTCGGTTCTGGACCCTGTAGGCAATAGGGATCTCGAGTCTTATGGACTTATTTTGAGCCCTCAATAGATATGGGGACTAGGTAAGATGGTGATTACTGTTGTGGCACATGGCTATGGAAGTCTTCATATTGATATATAACTGAGCCTTAGTAAAAGGTACTATTTTGGCTATACTGGAAGTATTTATGGGAGGGAGACTGGATCTACTTTGCGGGGAGGACTGGGACAGCTGTGATAGGCGTGTCTCTCTTATATTACTCAGTCTTCGTTCTATTGCATAGCTGAGGTGCTAATTTGACTATCCGAGTATGCAAAACAGGTGAATGGGTTATCGTGGGTAAAGAGAGGTGAGTAAGGGGGTTAGACATGCATGGTTAGTTCATTGATAGGAAGAATTCCTAGGCTACCTGGCAATGACCCGGAAGTCAAAACAGGGGTCAGGTATACCTCCGCGGGGGTGGGGGTCTCCCTCCTCGGGTGGGTAAATAGGGGTAGCCGGGCGCTCTCTCTCGGGGATGGTCATCCGGCGGCTGTGGCTAGGGGCTTGCCATATCACCAGTGTTTGTAATAACCCTCTGTTTATGAGACAGATGTGGGTGTTTTTAATATAAAAACCGAAGGTGCCTTGGCTAGCTGGTTGTAATCGGTTGGTTGTTAATTTCATGGTTTGCTTGATGTGGTGGAGACTGGTTGCTAACTCTGCCACATTTATCTGGAAGTATGGCAATAGAAGTTAGTTACTGGCGAGGCGGCGAGCCTCGCACTGACGACCATTGGGTGCAGGGTTGTGAATGGGTTGTAAGAGAATAGATGGCATGCAAGGGGTTAGTAAAGTTCTAATGTTGTTCTGGCCTACTAAATGAAGGCAGGCTGGATAGGAGTATATATATAAAAGGTTGGAGAGCGTTAGCAACGGAAAAATCAAGGATCTTCAAGAGGTATGAGAGAGAGGCTAGGTCGGACAAGAGTCGAGAAGCGCGGGGTATTTTAATGAGAGGGGGGAAGCTCAGGGTGGCTACAGGGAAATTTGACCCTAAGGTCTCTGGGCGTGAGGATGGCATTAGGCTGCAGTTGATATTGGAGTTTTGAAAGGACAGTGAAAGTACGTTAGCCAAATGCTACCGGGGGATGCAAATACGGGGTGGTATATGAGTCTGGAAAAGATTATAGGTTTGACTCCTGTAAGGAGATAAAGAAAACCTAATATTTAGTAGTGGCCCCGTAATCATTGACGAACATGCCTATTACATAAGGCATCCTCTTCAAACACTAATCCGCCGTAGTTTGAATCTACCGCGCAGAGCATTTAAAATCTGAGGAGCCTTCATCATGAGCGCACGCGACCTCACTCATGGCTTCAGTCATTATGAATTGGGTTCTCACTACGAAAAAAACTTCGTAAAAAATAAAAAATAAACAGAAAATAAGAATAACTATCCAATAAGCTTTCCATCATATCGTGGATGTACTTGTGTGGATCTTTGACCAGACGCTGTTTCAGGCGTCATTCTTCCTTCACTGACATATCAAGTAAACCAAAATCCTTAATACATCAACGAATGGGAAGGGGATGGTCGGGAGGGCCCCAGTCGTCAATGATTACGGGGCCACTACTAAATATTAGGTTTTCTTTATCTCCTTACAGGAGTCAAACTAATTTATTAGTGGCCCCTCCATCATTGACGAACATGCCTGATTTCTAAGACTGGAGGGGGACATTCGTAATCATATCATAACTCTAGAAAAGCAGATAATCAAACCACCACATAGTATTCTTACTTTTGTAAAAAAAGAGATATTCGGGTGCATAAACTTTATACAGCCTAAATCTTCAAAAAGGGGTACAAGCAGGAGCGTGCTTCAAAGAAGCCTGCTTGAAAAAGGGTTAACTCTGAGACTCTGTACACAGATCTGCTAGTTAAGAAGGCACCCCACTTAATTAAAGTAAGTGGTGAAAACTAAAAACTTATAAGTTTACATGTGCATATATAAACCCCATTAACTAGTGGATATATTCCTAAAAATATAACCAAACATAAATGAATTCTTGTACATTCGTAGAAGTACTGAACTCGTGTACTTATGCAGAAGTAATTACTTCAAAAGTAAAAGTCGTAGTTGCAACTACCGAGATTTCTCAAAAATCTATTGCTTCACAGCCAAAGCTACTCACAACAAGAATTGTTGTAACACTACTATTGGCCTTTAGCACAATTTTCTGCAATGAATACTACAGAGAAATTTTTATATCATGTGGACTGTGGGGCGGTGGGGGAGAAGGAGGTTAACTGTAGGTGTGTGCTTGACTGTGGATAAAGTAGGGAAAAACATGGTATATTATTACTCGTCAATACGAGGGGTTATGGACCTATTATTTGACACGATTTCTTGTACGTCTAGGTGTCCCTGGGAACTGCGTTTTCTATGAAATATAGACCAAAGAAAGCGGCAGTTCGTAGGGGTACTTCGTTATTGTTTCGGAATACTATGATAGATACTGGTATCAAAGGTTATCTATACAATCTCTGGTTGGGGTAAGAATTGGAGTTACAGCATGGTGGCTAACACCTGTATTCATGGCTTGTCTAAGTCTTATGGGGGCAATGGTTCTATATCCTGGTGTACCCGTGGGTATCTTAATTTCTTATGAGTTTGGACATGTGGTTTTTAACATCTACTTCTCGGATGTAAGAACATACATAGATATATGGCTGTCGGATTTGTTGGCCTTGGCTCAACTTAGGGACAGGGCATGGGTGTTTTTAATATGAATGTATATTCTTGTTCATCATCGTGTAGGTAGAATCGGGCGGGTAAGAGGTGTAGGACACGAAGTAAAATGGTGTAGTGTGGACTGTGGATACGAAGGAGGTAAGTGGAAGACGTATGACAATTGTGGAAAAGTAAATGGAAAAAGGTGAACACAATGGCGGATAAAGATACTTAACCTAAGGATTGAATACATAGATTTTATGGGCGATGAGTCTTCAGAAACTTAGTCTGGCAAGACAAGATATGTTAGGGAATGTTAATATTAATACTTAAACTAAGAATTGAATACATAGATTTTATGGGGGTGATGGGTCTTCAGAAACTTAGTCTGGCAAGACAAGATATGTTAGGGAATGTTAATATTAATACGTAACCTAAGGATTGAATACATCGATGAACGTCGACATTATAGTCGTCGTCCTAATAAGGTGATGAAACCTGGTTGATCTGCACTTGGCACAATACGACACAAGGACAGTGCCGCTATGTCGTATCAATACTGGTGGCAGTTAATATTATAGAGACACTTAGTTACTAGAGGGACAATGTAAGGGGGCGACTGAGCACGGGTTACATTATCTATACTCGTTATGGAAAATGATATACGAGGTCTAGGGACAGGCGTGGGTGTTTTAACTTCTAAGATATATAACATCTACTTCTCGGATGTAAGAACATACATAGATATATGGCTGTCTGATTTGTTGGCTTTGGCTCAACCTAGGGACAGGGCATGGGTGTTTTTATTATGAATGTATATTCCTGTTCATCATCATTGTAGTTAGAAGTGTAGGACACGAGGGG